>CM039733.1:5134161-5830200 GCA_022539455.1 Dendrobium nobile | reverse complement strand
TTTCTGGGTTAAGTCCAGAAAACAACTCTCTCAAAACATTAAGTTGTGCATTCTTCAAAAAGCCAAGAAACTAGAAATTTTTTATTGCTTTCGACCCATTTTCTGGTCTTCTCCGTTTGATGGCTTATGGGGCAACTATGTGTTTTGTGTTGTTCTGATCGGTTGGGTTTTAATGGCCAAGTGGTTCCTATCAAATTGGTATCAGAGCAAGATCCGGGCGGTAAGGGGCTGTTTTTCCCACGGTTTCGCAGCAGATTTTTGCTGAATTTTCCTGGATCCGAAGACATCTCGTTGGTTCCCATGGCATCTAAGCGTGTAGAAGTCTTGGAGACCGAGATGGGTCAACTTAAGGCGGATCTGGAGGAGAAGATGGCCACATTTAGTGAGAATGTGGAGGGAAAATTCATGGCTCTGGAAGAGATGATGAAGAAGTTGTTGGAAGGGCAAGCAAGGGCAGTGCCAACGGAGGAAAGAGGAGAAGGTAGTGGGAGCAGGGGTAAGGAGAAGGTGAATCCAGAAAGGGAGGATGATGTGGAGCTGCTTGACAGCAACGGAAGGATGCCACCTAGGGAGTCCATCAGGAGGGAAGAACAGGATAGAAGGAGAGACTTCCGTGAAGGAAGAGAAGAGGATTGGCGACGACGGAGGCCCGACCCATTGGACCGACCTTGGGGAAATTATAACCACCATGGCGAGGTACGAGGGGAAGATGGCTACCGGCGGCCAAGGAGGGAGGATGAGCCCCGTTATGGAGAGAGGGGAACGTGGGAAGATCCCATTGCTTGGGACAGAGGAGGTCATGGGGGAAACAGGGCGTACGGGGTGGACACTAGGGCCAGGAAGCTGAAAATGCCTGTCTTCGAAGAGGGAAATGTGGATGAGTGGATCCACAAGGTGGAAAGGTATTTTGCAGTGAATGGCCTTATGGAGGAGGAGAGATTGATGGCTGCTAGCATGTGCTTGGAAGGGGCGGCTTTTGCCTGGTTCAAGTACATGGACAAGTGGGATCCGGTGAGAACTTGGAGGGATTTCAAGGAGGCCATCAGAGAGAGATTCAGGGGGGGCAGCCCATGGGAGATATCAGAACAATTCTATGCCCTCACTCAAGAGGGAACAGTGGAGGAATACAGGAAGAAATTTGAGAGCTTGGTGGGAGACATGGAGGGCCTATCAAACAGTACGTTGGGGGGGAACTTTATGAAGGGCCTCAAACCCGAGATCAGAGATGCAGTGAAGGTCATGAGACCAAGAGATCTGAGGGAGGCGATGGAGTTAGCTCAGTTGGTGGAGAACCAGAAGACCAACGCCCGCACTTGGAGGAACAATCACTCAGGAGGGCCCACCAGGACAACTACCACTTACTTGGCTCCAAAAGGACCAAGCCCCATTCTACCTAGAGAGAGTGGAAAGGAGAAGAGCGGGGTGACCAGATCTGCTGGAAGCTTCAAAAAATTGACTGAGGAGGAGATGCAGGAGAAGAGGGCCAAGGGCCTTTGTTTCAGATGTGAGGAGAAGTTTGTTCCAGGACATAGATGCAAGGATCGCGCTCTTCGGGCTCTCACCGTCTATATAGACGAGGCGCCTGAAGAGGGTGATGATTCTGATGAGGAGCAGATTGATCCACAGTTGGAGGTAGCCGAGGTCTCCCTCAATTCTGTGATGGGATTCACTCCTAGCCATACGATGAAGGTGAAGGGGGAGATTCTGGGGAGAAAGGTTGTGGTTCTGATTGACAGTGGGGCAACCCACAATTTCATATCCACCCAGGTGGCGGAGGAGCTAGGGATGGAGCCTACTGAGACAGGCAGCTACGGGGTGATGATGGGGACCGGGAAGATTGAGTCCAGCACCGGGATCTGCAAAGGGGTGGAGACGAGGCTACAGGAGATCAGGGTGGTAGAGGATTTTCTACCCCTGAAGTTGGGTAGCACAGATGTCATTTTGGGCATGAAATGGCTACAGACCTTGGGTGAAACCAAGGTGAATTGGGGGACCATGGTGATGGAGCTGAGCGTAGAGGGGAAGCAGGTGAAGCTGAGAGGAGAACCAGGATTGTCCAGAACTGGAGTGTCACTCCGATCCATGGTGAAAATCATACAGGAGGAAGGAGGAGGATTCCTGGTGGAGTTGCAGAGCTTGGAGGAGCAGGAGGAGGGGGAGGAAAGACCCATCCCCGCTTTGGTTCAACCCCTGTTGCAGGAATTTGAGGATGTGTTCCAACCTCCAGTTGGACTACCACCTGACAGAGAACAGGAGCACCAGATTATCCTGAAAGAGGGAGTATCTCCTATCAGTGTGAGACCTTACAGATATCCTCAGGTGCAGAAAGATGAGATAGAAAGGTTGGTGGGAGAAATGCTAGAATGAGGGATCATTCAGCCCAGTGTGAGTCCTTTCTCTAGTCCAGTTCTGCTTGTGAAGAAGAAGGATGGGAGTTGGAGGTTCTGTGTAGATTATAGAGCTCTCAACAAGGAAACTGTGCCTGATAAGTTTCCTATACCTGTGATTGATGAGTTGATGGATGAGCTACATGGAGCAGCCTTGTTCACCAAGGTCGATCTGAAGTCAGGCTATCACCAGATCAGGATGAAGAAGGAAGACGTGCAGAAAACGGCCTTCAGGACTCATGAGGGTCACTACGAGTTTCTGGTGATGCCTTTTGGCCTCACCAACGCTCCGGCAACATTCCAAGCTTTGATGAATCGGATCTTCAAGCCACACCTACGCAGGTTTGTGTTGGTATTTTTTGATGACATCCTAATTTATAGCAGGACTGAGGAGGAACACCTAGAGCACCTGAGAGTGGTGTTGGGTGTGCTGAAGGAGCATCAGTTGAAGGCCAACTTCAAGAAGTGTGACTTCGCTCAGGCACGGGTGGAGTACCTGGGGCACGTGATATCCCAGGAGGGAGTGGCTGCAGATCAATCCAAGATAGAGGCAATGCTGGCTTGGCCTCAACCCAAGACCTTGAAGGGACTCAGAGGATTTTTGGGACTGACAGGCTATTACAGAAGGTTTGTGAGAGGATACAGCACCATAGCATGGCCTCTGACAGAGCAGTTGAAGAAGGACGGGTTTTTATGGGGAGAGGCAGCTTCAGAGGCCTTTGAGAAGCTGAAGAAGGCCATGACGACGGTGCCAGTGCTTGCTCTGCCAGACTTCAGTCAGGTGTTTGTGGTGGAGACAGATGCTTCAGGCTATGGATTGGGAGCAGTGTTGATGCAGAGGCACAGACCCATAGCTTACTTCAGTCAAGTCCTGTCATCCCGGGCTAGGCTGAAGTCTGTCTACGAGAGAGAGCTGATGGCGATTGTACTGGCCATCCAAAAGTGGAGACCTTATTTATTGGGCAGACATTTTATTGTCAGGACGGATCAGAGGAGCCTGAAATACTTGCTAGAGCAGAGAATGGTCACAGAGGAGCATCAGAGGTGGTTGTCCAAGCTGCTCGGATATGATTTTGAGATCCACTACAGGCCAGGACTAGAGAATAAGGCAGCAGATGCCTTATCACGTTGTATGGGGGAGCTCCAGGGGATTGCTGTGTCAGTACCTGTTCTGATTGATTGGGAAGCCATCAAAGAGGAGAGCATCCAGAATGAGGAGCTAAGGAAAATCAAAGAAGAAGTGCTTTCAGATGAAAAGAGCCACCCAGGCTACACAGTGGTGGGGGAAAGACTGTACTATCAGGGAAGGAGTGTGATTCCTAGGTCTTCCATTCATATTCCCCATCTTCTACAGGAGTTTCATGGGAGCGCCATAGGAGGGCATTCAGGAGTGCAGAAGACTTATAGCAGGATTGCTGCTGAATTATATTGGAAGGGGATGAGAAAAGACATAGAGGAGATGGTGGCTAAGTGTGATACCTGCCAGCGGAACAAGTACATGACGATGGCACCAGGGGGATTACTACAACCCCTGGCCCTACCAGAGAAGGTTTGGGAGGAGATTACTATGGATTTCATTGATGGGCTTCCAAAATCAGAAGGGTACACGGTCATATTTGTAGTGGTGGACAGGTTGAGCAAATATGCTCATTTCATTCCCTTGAGACACCCATACACAGCAGTATCTGTAGCAGCAGCTTTTGTGAGAGAGATAGTCCGCCTGCATGGGGTACCGGAGTCTATTGTTTCTGATAGGGACAAGGTGTTCCTGAGCCATTTTTGGAGGGAGTTATTCAGAATGCAGGGCACAGTATTGAAGAGGAGCACAGCATATCATCCACAGACGGATGGGCAGACGGAGGTGGTGAATAGAAGCTTGGAGACATACTTGAGATGCTTTGTGTCTGAGACACCGAAGCAGTGGGCCAAATGGCTGGCCTGGGCAGAATACTGGTACAACACCTCCTCTCACTCGGCTACCAAAATGACACCTTTTAAGGTGTTATATGGAAGAGACCCCCCACACCTGGTACACTACAGCCATAGGAGCACTCCAGTATCTGCAGTGGATCAGCACTTGAAGGAAAGGGATCAAGTGTTGGACGAGCTCAAGAGGCATCTTCTCAGAGCCCAACAGATTATGAAGAAACAGGCGGACAATAAAAGGAGGGATATACAGTTTGGAGTGGGAGACAAGGTCTACTTGAAGCTCCGACCATACAGACAGAGGACTCTAGCCCAAAAGAGAAATGAGAAGCTAGCAGCGAGATATTTTGGCCCTTTCGAAGTGGAGGAGAAAATCGGGGAGGTGGCATACAGATTGAGGCTTCCTCCAACAGCCAGAATACACCCCGTTTTTCATGTATCACAGTTGAGGAAAGTGGTGGGGGAGCATGCAGTAAGCCCAGAGCTGCCCAGCACCTTGAGTGAAGACATGGAAGTGACACTGGAGCCTCTAGCGGTAGAAGGAGTGCGCATCAATGAAAAGGGGAAAAGGAAGTGAAAATTAGATGGAGCGGCCTCCCAGATTATGAGGCCACATGGGAGCCATTGGAGAGGATTGCAGTACAGTTTCCTGCCTTCCACCTTGAGGACAAGGTGGTACTTTGGGAGGGGGGTAATGTTATGCCGGTCCAGCTTGGACCGGCTCAACCTGGACCGGCCCAGCCGGTCCAGTTTTACAGGAGACGGGCCAGGGGGCGGGCGGAAGAGAGAGAGAGCCAGGGAGTGGGGTCCACTTGCAATTCAAACATGGGTTAAGTGTTTTTGGAGGGAGAAGGAAGGGTAGAGTAGTCCTTTTGTTCTTATTTTGAATTAGATTGTATTAATAGGGGGTTATGAGGGGATTAGGGTTTTCATCTGGATTTTGAATGAGATTTGTCCTCTAGGTTTTCTTGCTTGGGCTCTTGGCGTTGCCGGAGATTGTTGGAGAGTTGTTCTTCCTCTCGAATTGAAGAACATTGTATCTTGCTTTGGTTTTGTTTGTCTACTAGTGGAATACAATCGTTTCTATTGTTTTCCAAGGATTTTTCCCTATTTCTCTCAGATTTTCACTGTTTTTGGGCCGAATTTCTGCTGTGGACAGCAGTTTTTCTCCTAGATCTCCTGGGTTTTGGTGAGAAACACTTGGAAATCCAAGTGTTTCCTATCATAACCATGCATCACATTCATATCAATAAACCTGCGCACAAGAATTGAGTAGAATTTTTGAAAACATAGGAGAGGATTTCTAAATTTTCTTATTCTATCTGGGACAGGAGTGTTATAATTTTTATACGAGAGATATAATCTAGCTAGTAGGACTAGAATAGAAGGACAAAGCAGGAATGAATTAAATATAATCAATTACAATAACTATGAAATGAATGTAAAATTTAAATTTCACTCCACACTACGAATGGTGTGATTGCTGGGAGGCTGCGGAGTGGCTGTGGGCAGCTTGAGTGCAGGTTGGCATATGCATGGAGATTCACTTCATGGCCACGTGGCAGGGAATCACATGGATGCTAGTTGGCAACCGGTGGATGGCTGGTTTGAATTCTTGGATATGAGTTAAGAAGCTTATTTTTGGATTTCCACAACAATTTTATGTCTGTATATAGTTTTTCATAATTTTTACATATTTTACTAGTCCTATTTATAACCCACAAAGATTTCAAAATAATAAACATCACAACATCTGTCAAAATCTATTCAAGCACAATAAAGTTCAAAACATCATTAATGAATTCCTGTAGTATAAATCCTTATGTAGAAATCCCATCTCTTGATAATACCAGTTCTCGGGTGCATAACAGAACCAAGGCAAGTAACCAACGTAGGGGTAAGTTTTGTTGGAAAGCAGACCGATTCCAGTTGGCTATTGTACAACTATTGGAGTACAGGGACGGTAGCGTAGGCAGCACATCATAGTAAAGGGGAAAACACCTTAGAATAAAATAGAATCAGAACGAGGATAACAACAACAACAATATCAAGCATTTATCTTACTTTGTGGGGTCAGCTATATGAATCATTTTTCTCCATTGTGTTCTATTAAAAATTAAATTCTCATTTAAATCCAATAAATAAATATCATTTCTAATATTTTCTAACCAAGTCTTTTTAGGTCTATCTCTACCTTTCTTAACATAAGTCAAATTAATACATCTACTTTCTTAATCGGATCTTCAGAAGGCTGTTGTTTTATGTGACCAAACCATCTAAGGCAACTCACTCTAATCTTATCTTGGATTGGAGCTACTCCAATCTTTTCACATATTTGCTCAACACTTAATATTATGCTTCTCTTTTAATGGCCAACATTCTACACCATAAAGCATTACAGGTCTAACCACCATCTTATAGAATTTTTTCTTATTTTTGAGAGAAACTTTTCTATCACACAACAAGCCCAACGCATTCCTCCACTTCAACCATCCAACTTGAATTCTACTAATGATACCCCCATCTATTTCACCAACAATCTGAACAATAAACCCAAAATATATAAAATTTGTACTCTTATTAATTACTTGATCACCCAAAGTCACAATCCCCCACAAGAACTATTATTACTAGAATTAAACTCCATATATTCAGTTTTAGATCTACTCAAACGAAATCCTTTAGACTCTAAATTGACCTCCATAATTCAAGTTTACCTTCAACTCCCTTTCTAGTCTTATCAACAAGAAGAATATCATTAGCAAAAAGCATACACCAAGATACAACCTCTTGCAAATGTCTTGTGAGAACATCCATGACTAAAGCAAAAGGATATGGACTTAATGTTGATCCTTGATGTAATCCAATTGAAATAGGAAAATACTTGGTCAAACCACCTTTTGTTTGAACACAAGTAACAACTCCTGCATACATATCCTTAATGACTTGAATATAAGCATTATTGACCCCTTTCTTATTTAGAACTCTCCATAGCACTTCTCTTGGAACTGTATCATATGCTTTCTCTAGAACTCTCCATAGCACTCATTATTCTCTTTGTACTTCTCCATCAAACCTCTCCATAAATGTATAGATTCCATAGTTGAACTACCCGGCATGAATCCAAATTGATTTTGAGAAACATTAGTATCATGTTGCAAGCACCGTAGCAGTTCGGACATAGACCGAATTTGTAACTTATGCTCCATAACTCTCCCATAGTTTTGAAGTATGATACATTAACTTAATTCCTTTATAATTCGTACAATCTTGTGCATAACCTTTATTCTTAAAAATAGAAATCAACACACTCATTCTCCATTCATCTGGCATCGTTTTAGTCTTCAAAATAACATTAAAAAGTTTAATAAGCTAAGAAATTCGTTCATCTCCTAAGCATTTCCACACCTCTACTGGAATATCATCAGGTCCAACAGCTTTTCCCCACTTCATTTTCTTTAAAGCCTCTCTAACTTCTGTTTTACTAATACACTGATAAAAACAAAATCTTTATTTTCATTTAGGGTGCTAAGGTCACTGAAATCAATCGCATTCTCACAATCTTCATTGAAAAGTTTAGAAAAATATCTCATCTATCTTTGTTGAATGTTCTCGTCTAATAAAAACACTTTTTGATCTTCATCCTTAATGCACTACACTTGAACTAAATTCTTACTACTATTATCTTTATGTTTGGCTATTATATATATATATATATATATATATATATATATATATATATATATCTTTCGCCCTCTTCAATATCTAATCTATTATATAAATCATTAAAAGCTAAAATCTTTGCATCGCATATTGCTTTCTTAGATTCCTTACGGGCCTTTTTATATCTTTCCCAATTATCAAAATTTTTTCATCTAGACTAATTTTTATAACAAATCTTTTTATTTTTTTAATCTTTTCTTACACATTTTGATAACAACAGGAATAAAAAATAGGAACAATAATATCAAAACAGGGTAACAGTCACTTAAACAACAGGATCATTGGACTGAACAAGGACTAGGAGTAAGGGAAGTATCCTTCTTGCTCTTCCGATGATAACAAATGTAGAATTTATTGACTTAGAATTCAATGAGCTGAGTTAAAACCTTGTGATAAGAACTGCCTTAAAAAAATACTCGTAACACTAGCGAATAGATTTCATTCATGTTGTAGTAACATCATTGGAATGTTTTGCAAAAAATAAACCAAAATAAAATAAAATAGTAAAATACAATGATAAAACCCTTAGGCGTCAATAGGACACTTTTAGACTTTTATTGGAGAGAGCATGTGTAATAGGAAAGATTATTCTGTGTGGACTTCAAAAGCAGCTCTACATCTGGATACCAATCAGAATGAGCCCCGTCAGCGATACCGAGGGGCGGTACTGAGCCGCGGGCTTAGGTATCCGGATGGGATTCAGCTTCCACACTTATATTCATCATTTTGTCTCTCTTATTACTCGATTAGTAACACACTTTTATCTGCACCAATAACACATTAACACTCTCAAAAGCGTGTTCTCATAACATTTATTCCATCAACTGAGATAAGATAATCAAGTCTCTAAATTTTTTCTGCTCATGATACATGATATTAGACCAACAAATGACCATGGTATCACTTCAAACTACTATTCTAAGCTCTTCCAGGTTTTGTAACCAAGCCAAACCCAAAAGGAAATAATGGGTCAGAATGCTTATCACCAGCATTCATTGGCAACTGTTTCACAGACTTGAACAAGTTCTGGGAGCCACATCCTGCCCTTTGCTCCCCACAACCAAGTAGCCACAAGGACATCCATAACTCGAACATATGGCGTGATGACTACAGGCTGATAGGAAATACTTGAGATCGCAAGTAACCCTTAGATAATACTTGAGTTCGCAAGCAAATCTAATCGAAATTGGTGGAAAAACAGTACACAAACTGCTGTTTTCAGCTGTTACAGCAGCCAACCACGGGAAAAACAGAGAACTGAGGAAAACAGAGAATCTGGAGCAAAGAGTGATCAAATCTGCTGTACACGGCAGGACAACAGCAGATTACAGCAGTAAACAGAGAATTCTTACGAGAAATCTGAAGGAAAAATCAAGAAAAGAACTTGTAATTCACTAGTAGACAATGAAAACAACAAATAATACAATATTCTTCAATTTGAGAGGAAGAATAACTCTCCAAAATTTCTAGCCAAGAAGACTAGAGCCTACGCCTTCAAGAAGATCCCAAATTCTCATTTAAATTTAAGATAAAACTCTAATTCTAACATTCACCATTAATTAAAGATAAAGGAGAATTACATATTTCCTAAATATCCTAATTCAAAATTTTCCCTCCAAACAAGCATTAATCAAGGTGTAGAGCCCAAAGGAGTGGCCGGCCCCCCTCTCTCCCCTTACTTGGGCTAGCGGTGGTAAACCCAAACCGGTCCACTAGGGACCGGTTCGGCCAAAGCTGTCGTCCCATCCTAGGCCAGCGTAACACAAGCCTGCTGGAGATGTTGATGGCAGCACACTTAATAGCTTCACAAACAGTCTGAATGGTGGTTGAACCAGGTTCTGGAATTGTGTGGTTGAGTTGCGCCAGCAATTTCACCAAAAGGGTCTCCCGGATGACCAAAATGGCACAGAAGAGGTTGTTGCATTTCACTTAGGAAAAGTCTGGGTTTTCAGATTACGCAACCTTGATGGCAGATCAACTGTTGATTTAGGTTTCGTTTGGAACAATTTTCTTTTTCCTTCTTAAAGTAGTTTTTTAGTACAAAATTTTTCTTTCTGCTTCTTAAAGCAGTTTTCTAGTACAAATTTAAAAACTATTTTAAGAAGCAGAAAGACAGGCGTCCCAAACGAAACCTTAATGACGTAAAAAATTGTGGAGTTGACAAGGCTGGTGAGATGAACTGATTGTAGTCGAAAGGAACCATCACCTGCAAAAAGGCTAATCAAGTTGAAGAAACTGAGATGTTTATTTATGGTAAAGAAGTGAACGAGCAATCACAGAAAAAAAAATGATCTGATTAAATTTCTTAGATTGACTCCATTGCAAATAAAAATTAATCAAGGATGATACTGTGATGGTGTTTAAACAAGGTATTTGGTATAAAGGTAAATGTGAAGAAAGGCAAGTGCACATAATTTAATATATGAAAATTAACGAAAATATTACTTCACACTTCAAAGTTTGTAGATAACAGTTGGTGAGTACTTTAAATGCAGCTAGTTCTTGTCAAGTGCACATCATGAGCTATGTTTGATTATTAGCTGTTTTTCACGAGAGATTTTACGTGCGGAGTCTGGATGGGAGAACCGTTCGTATTTTGTGAATGTATGTAATAAAAGCACAGTTACTGTGCTCACTGTGTTTTTATTGCTCGCACTCACAAAATTCGAACATAGCTCTAGTTCGGACTCCTCGCGTAATAATCTCTCGTTCTTCAAAGGTTTAGGCATCATTAGTTTGACCCGATTGAAGTGCAAACAAATCTTCTTATAAACCCTTCAATTTTGAACCATTCAAATCACTAGATTTTAGACACTTTATTATAGAAAAAATAGAATTAATGTGTTAAAAAAATAATGAGAGAAATGACAAAATTTTGAGTATAAATAATGAGAAGAGGAATATAATTAAGTTTTTTTTTAAAGAATTTCTTATAACATTGTACTTAAATATTTATATTTAACTATTTTAAGTATGTTTTTTAACATTTTAAATATGTCTATATTAATATTTATATGTTTTATTTATAAGGTTCAACTCATGAGTTTTTTATGAAGTTAGGCCTGAGTGATTGAGTCAACTCTTAATATTCTTGTGATCAAATAAGAATTTTGACTTGATTTTTGGATAATAATCAGTCAAATATTTAGGCTATAATATTTGGAATTGTTTTTGGGATCAATTTGACACTGATTTTTCATGCTTAAAGTTGAAAGGAGCATGCCAATGAGATCCATCCAACAACATCAAAAGCATCTAAGGCTTTGTTTGAGACGACTTTCTTATTGCTTCTTAAAGCAACTTTTTAGTACAAAAATTAAATTTTTTTATACTAGAAAGCTGTTTTAAAAAGCAGTAAGAAAGCCGTCCCAAACGAAACCGAAATTTGAACCAAAAGAGCTAGGGACATACACTCATAAGCATATTTGAAGTTTTTTCGAAAGCATTTGAAGCTTTAAGGAATTTCTATTTTGTTTGCTTTTAATCTAAGTGAATGTCTCCACAAGACAATTTCATCAAGCTTATGATCAATTAATTAGGGTCATACACTCATAAGCATATAGTTGAACATATTGGAGCTTTTAGTGGAAAGAATTTTTGAAGTTAGAGAATTCCATAACTTTGGTAATTATTTGGAACTCTAATCAGTCATCTTTGGGATTTTATCCATCTAGATTTCTTCTTTGCCTTCTTAGTCATTTGATAATTTCTTTGGATTGAAGGAAGATCATATTATTAAGCTTTTAGAACCCAACTTTTGACCTTAACATCCATCCTTGTTGTCAACTAATATCGACGACTATCATTCTTTGTCATTGAATGATGACAATAACCATCATCATCTTTCTTTTTATGCATGTTATTAACTAGTTTTGACAACCATCATCATTCATCAACTAGTATTAATGCTCTTCATCACTCATTCTATTACACCAACATAGTCAATTGATGCAAAAGTCCATTATCCACCAACTGACACCACCATCTTCGCATTTCCGCCGCAACCATTAAAAATGATAACCCATATAGTTTAAACTTTGCCTATTTTCTTCAACTATGAAGAGGGGTAGATTATTGTAATCTTCAAATTATATAATTGAAATAATTCAATTGGGTTTAGGCCTTGTGATTTTATCCTCCAAGGTTTCCAAATAGAAAAGTTTTATGACTCAAATATGATAAACTATCCTTATGTAATCTTCAAAATTCACAAAAAGTCTCAAAAGAAATCCTTACATCATGTGGGTCATATTGTGTTAGACGCATGATAAATAATACCCAATATCTAATTAGAAGGAATTCTTTTATCTCCTTTTTTATATATACTAGTAACATTCATAATACAGAGCCTCTAATAACATTAAAATACATTAGTTAAAATTATTTTCAATCAATTTAGTTCATATGACTATATAATCAAAATATCCACTTACAATAGTCATGGTATACTGATCACTGTCCATCATCATACAACATCAATATGTGCAAAAATGATAACTAATGAAAGACATACCTATAAATGAGAATCCATCAATTCCATCTCAACTCAACTTGTTCTTTTTTCCTATCATAGAATTTACTCATGTAGAATAAGTGTCAACTGCTTAATAGGTTATCCAAAACGTACGAAAGTATTTAATTTACCAAAAGATAGTCAATGATAGCCTATTTTATTACCAATATAGAAATAATAATGTTATAATTATATAACTTTCACAATCATACTCACAATAATAATACGAATACAATGTCTAAACATGCCAATTTTTCTATTATATCATGCTTAATGTCAACATGGACATTTAATATAAATACACGTGTCTGATTAAAATCAACATATAACTGAAATAGAACACATCACATCAATTTCCTCCGACATTTATATCAGATGAGTATTTCGCAAACACAATATCAATCCTAAATACTTCACATGTACAATAGTAGACCCTTATACCTCCCAAATAATAACAACCCAACCACTTAATACCGAGGTAGTATGTTTTGGCCTAATGGCCTCACAGTTTTGTCCCGTTAGTGTAACTTTTTAGAAGTTCACTCATCCCAATATTGTTGTTTCTTAATGAAATTTCAGCAATTACACTAAAAGGCACTTCAATTTTTAAGAGTTTGGATTATTTCTACTGAAGGGATTTCACAATTCATATGTACAATATCAAACCTTATGCCTCATAAGTAATTCACATGTACAATCTTAATCCCAAATGGTTCACATGTATGATATTAGGCTCTATACCTGCCAAGTACTTCACATGTACAACATTAGGTCTTTATACCTCCCAAGTATTTGATATGTACAACATCAGTCCTTTATACTTCCGAAGTATTTCACATGTACACATAATTAGGGGTGTAAGTGAATCGAGCTGGCTCATGAGCCTGCTCGAACTCGACTCGCTAACAAGCTCGCGAGTCGAATTTATCAAGAAACGAGCTCGAATAATAAATGAGCTCGAGTTCGAGATAATGCAATAGTGGATTTGGATATTTATAGAATTTTTTTTTCTTAGGGCCATGACGTCCAATACTATGGTGCTGGCAGCATCCCTAAGGGACTATCACTATTCTAGAAAATGAAGAACCATGCGCCATAGCTCTCTATATGACTGTGCTGCAATGCTTCTAAGAGACGCTTTCCACTTATGAATTCATGAAAACATAAAGAGGGCCGCAGCGCACATGATAATGTCACAATGCTACAAACACGATAACGTCATAACGCTTTCAAAGGTCCACTTTCACTTATCAAAATTTTCTCACAATTCAAATCAAGAATTCTATAGAGGCAAAATTAGACATAAAAATAGCCCTACAAATTTATAAAAATTTAATAAATGCTAAATAAACATGTTAATCTTATCAAGTCCAAATTAGGTAATCGTGGAAAATTCAATTTCTGTAGAAGCGTTCATTACACTACACACTTTATGAAGTGGAACATTATTATAAATATGAAAGCATAAACTTATTATAACCATATACATGTATATTACATGCAGATAAATTCATATAATCTTATCTAAGGATCAAGACATATCATCTTAGCATCTAAACATTTTAATAACATGATCTTCTTTTGGATATATCATATTGGCTACACATTTTCTCTCATATAAATCTAGAAAAAACATATGGAGGATCAACCTTAGTGCCTATCAATCTCACAATTTTAATCTCTCTCTCTCTCTCTCTCTCTCTCTCTCTCTCTCTCTCTTCATGTTATCTAATGTTGTTTTCCCCATCTTGTGAAGTTTGCTATGCAATTCTTATCCCCACTTATTGTACTATAATCTTCTCATATATTGCATATTTCTCTCACATTTTTCAATAATTGATGTAAGTCCCTCAATTGAACCACTATAAATCTTATATTCATCTCCCTTAGTGAGTTTTTTTTTGTTCTTATCCTCCTAGTAGAGTAAACCATACATGGTTTGTTCTAAATCCTAAAACTCCTAAGGTGTTTGCTCTCTTCCTATCATCAATAAATGAGCTTCCATCATTCACATCCTTGGAGTCATATATGGGAATTCAATTATTATATTAGAAGAAAAGGAGCTATGATAAAAAAATAATATAGATTATTCTCAATCTGAATATCCTATGCAAACTAACACAACACACTTAGAACACCATTTGGGATTACCCTTTATTAGTGATGACTTTTTCACTAAGGAATAATTAGAGGCATGATCATAAGACATTCATTAGTAGTTGTTCGAAATCACATAGAAAGCAAATGCCACTTATACATTTAAATCTACTTAGATTACTTAGATAGTTCACTTACTGAACAAGTGCATGGTGATGCAATCCATGATTCTCCTCATCATTCTATAAGTTTTGTGCATAATTCTTTGAGCATGCTAAAAATAGTGGAAAAATTTGCTCAATTAAAATTTAAAGTTCCACAACTCAATGTACGTAAAGGTATTAATGAATCTTTTGATAATCTAGACATTTTTTTAGATTTATTTGTCTTCATAAAATTATTAGACACATCATGTCTTATTTCTTCCACCACTTTCAAAGATTTTCCCAAAGGTAGTTCAATTATTTATTAACTTTTAATATGAGTTCTTAAGGAATTCTCTTATTTATTTTTGTTCTAATTTCTTGCATCAAAGAGACCATTAAAGATCTCGTAATCCTTAAATTTGATCAAATAAAAGGAATGTGAAAGCCAATGAGAGTAAATTTAATAGAATTGATAAAGCTTCTTATGAAGTTATCAATGTAGATAAATCCCTAGTCAAATTCAATTCCATTCTAAGTCTACAACCCAAAAGTATTAAATTCATCGCCTCTAAGAATACTCCCAAAGTGCGGAGGGCCTTTTCTAGGAAAAAAAACATC
This sequence comes from Dendrobium nobile, assembly GCA_022539455.1. Lineage (NCBI taxonomy): Eukaryota > Viridiplantae > Streptophyta > Magnoliopsida > Asparagales > Orchidaceae > Dendrobium > Dendrobium nobile. Next base: position 5,814,790 of record CM039733.1, on the reverse strand, counting down.
AACATTCATCAATGCAAAACAATTTGTATGGGAGTCCCAAGTACTTACAAATAACCTTACTTCTCTTCAAAAGAAGTAGAATAAAGAAGATAATCAAAGCAACATTAATAATTCATTTGCTTCTTTTTAGGGTTGATTGATTTTTTCAATTTTGCTTATAAGCTAGTGAAGTAGCAATTTTTTTATTCTACGAGGGTCAGTTTTCAGCACCTCCTACAAAGTACTTTGATATCTACCCCCATCCTATAATCAATCAAAATTATCAATTATGACAATAATTCAAAATAGTGTACCAATAGCTAATGGTATACTAATTTTGCTATTAATTTTGGAGAAACCTATTCTTACTAGCAATAGAAAGGTGACTTCAATAGCTTGATCCAAACTTTATGTCTTTAAAATCCTCTTTCACAAGCTTAAACAAACATGACCATTGCTTAATAATAAATGAACTATCATTGATAAAACATAGACCATCACATTTAGCATTCTCAAAATCTTTGTCTTAAGAATTAAATCAGAAGCCATTGATAAAAATATCAAAAGAACATTTGAGTTTCTACAATCTATTAACCGTTGACATAAGACTACTATATAAAGGCGGCTTGCCAATATCACAATCCACCAGAGCTATAATCCAAGGCTTAGCTCTTTCATCCACTTAGTCGTCTTAGAATATAACCTTTTCATCCAAGTAACGAATATTTAAGAATATGATTATTAAGTAAGCCTTTTAGATTTAGACTTCGTTTGGGACGACTTTATTACTGCTTCCTAAAATAATTTTTTAGTACAAAAATTAAAAATTTTGTACTAAAAATATGCTTTAAGAAGCAGTGAGAAAGTCGTCCCAAATGAAATATTAAAGAATAAAAAGTAACTAAGAGTAGGAGAATAGGACTAGCAAAGGGGCAAAAAATTGTATTGATTTTTTTATTATTATTATTTTTAGACTTTTGAGTCGATCAAAGACAAATAGACATCACATACTTGAGCTTTAAACCCAATATATCATTTTTACCTATAATAAAGGAAAAAATAAAAACAAATCTAATATTTTTTTTTTTGTTCTTCACGCAGAGGCTTATGCCCCGGATCATTAGATAAGAGCAAAAAAAAAAAAAAAAAAAGAGGGAAACAAAAAAATATTACTATTGTGTAAATAAATAATTAAAAAAAAAGTATTATAAATCTCCAACATTATAAACCTATTTTACCACTGCTGTTTAATTATTTTTATATAGTAATAAATAAAAGAAACATTTTTAATAATAAAGAATCATTTTTTATAATTACGGTTCTTAGCTTAACTAACAAAACGAGACTCTTCGTACTGGAGTAAAGCGAAGAAACCCTAAAGCGCGAAGATATGGCGATTGCGAGAACGGGGGTTTTCGTCGACGATTATTTGGAGTGTAAGGATTACTTCCTGTTAGTTAGAAGTTTACCGTTCATATGCTTTTAGCCTTCTTTGTGTTCATTTTTCTTTTGTGCTCTTGGTGTGGAAGATTCGAGCACGTTGGCGGCGGAGCTCCGAAGGCTTCTCTCCACCATGAGAGAACTCGACGAAAGAGCCCAAGGTGTGTGAACGTTTGCCATTTTTCACATTTCCTTGAAGTTCTTGGTTGTTTTTGTATGTTTAGGCTCTACATTTGTTGTTCTTTGCTACAATTTGCTGAGAAATGAGATAATTCTCTGGTCCAAATGTATATAGCACTCATTGCTTCATGTTAGCTATGGATTCTCTTTTTTATTGTTAAATTGTTAATGTTTAATTTGGCATCTTTGAGGAAACTTAGCTTAACATTTTCTTAGTTTTCATCTGTTCATGCTTGCTCAGTTACATGCGACTACATTTGTCCAATTGTTAAAGGAAATCTAGTTATTTGTGCGTGAATTTTTCGTTTTTGTAGCAGTAGTGCGTGTCTGTGGATTTTGTTTTTTCTTTTACACTATAGAAATGGTCTCATGCTAAGCTAGCAAAAATAAGGGGACAAAAATAGTAAGAAAGTAGCATTAAAGGTTTAATTATAGATCTTTTTAATTAAACTGGAATGAGTGGGTGTAGGTTGTCGACACTCCAATGGACACTCCAATTGATAAGAACATAAAGCTTACAGATGACAAGAATGAAGAGCTTGATGATGTCAGTTGGTGCCAAAAGTTATTGGGACAATTAATTTGTTTATCCCACACAAGACCTAAAATAGCCTCTATTGTAAGCCTAGTAATCCAATTTATGCATTCACTACAAAGGAATATCTAGATGCCATATGCATAATCTTGAGGTGTTTAAAAAGTTACTCTGAAAAATAGTGTATAGAAATTAAATAAGTTGAATATTAAGAATAATAAAGAAATGATAAGCCATTTAACTCTTAACTTTAATTTTATGAAATTGATTGATCCATAAATAGTTGTCTAGTTTATGATATTAAAAAAATAATAAACATAAACTGTCTAGTACAACATCAAGGTTTAAGATTCAATTATTAACTATTTACTAAAAAGAATAATATGATTAGCTTCTTCATTATATATTTATATTTGACCTTCAATATCAAAACCATTAAATAACATTGCTTTTCATTTGGTTCATCATGAGAAAAATTTGCAATCTCCAAAATTTCCCATATTATCGAGGACCAAAAGCCATCTCCTGCAACATCCCTCATATTTGTATGCATATAAACTAAATCTTCATCCCTTTGTGAAGTAATTTTGTTTCTTTTTATTATTGGATGAATGAGTATGTGCTTTAATTTCTTTCACAAGAAGAGGACATTTCGCCAAGTTTTATGATAATTGCTTGAAGTAGAGGTGCTGAAACTCCATGAATCAACCATCATGTTCTTGGATCCATCCTTCACTCATCACACAGATTCTTGATTTCCTAAATCCTTTAAATGTTAAAAGAATTTAGCTATCTCTACATTCAACATTTGTCTCTCCTCCTCATTAGGAAAATAATGTTTCAAGCATGCCTTTCTAATATTTGAACTTTCTAAAATTTTAAAATAAATTTTCAAGCGTGCCCTTCTAATATTTGAACTTTCTAAAATTTTTTATGGGAAAACACGTTGAGGATCCTCTTGAAGTTATTTTTTGTTTGAATATCTTTTAAGAATATAAATAAAATAAAATGAGATAATTATCATTTGACGAAATGAGATTTTATTATAAAGAATATATTAAAATTTACCTTAGATTTAATGAATGAGTCAAATAATATAAAGGCACACTAGCGGAGGCACGTGCCCCCCTTGGCTTCGTGGTTTTTTTTAACTTTTTTGGTAATTTTTTCTATATATTTTTTGAGAAGGTTAAGAGCAGAGACTTCGGAGGAAGAAGGAATAGATTGTGGTACCTTAGGGATTTTTCGCAATTATTTGGTTTATTGGAATGGAGAAATAGGGGATAGGGGAGGAGTTCGATTAATTAATATAGAACGGAGCGACAGGGAGAACATGAGGACCATTAAAGAGTTGGAGGATGCAGCTTGATGGATTCTTTAAGGTGTTTGGATTGGTAATCTTATTAAAATACGGTGTTTCTATTCAACGGGTAGTATTTTTGAGAAAAAAATTTTAATTGTATATTGATTCTTGATTTAATTTGATTAGAGTAAAATTTATAATTATTAATTTATTTTATGATGAATTAAATATATAAATATTTCATTAAAATATGTATTATATTTATTTTCAAGTAATTTAAAAATTATAAAACTATACTTAAATTTAACTTAGAATAATGTTATTCATTTCTTTTCTTTATATGCAAATGCATTTTTTTATAAACTTTAAAATTAAAAAAAAAAACAAAAATTATTTAATTAAAATATAAATTAGACATTTTTTCATTAAATGTTATTTTTGATATGTGTGTTTTACCAAAGAAAAAAATTGATTATATGGGAATTTTCTCTTATAGGAGATCTCGACAAAAAAGAAGAACTTGTGATAAGGAAATGAGATAACTCAACTATACACAAAAAGTCACTAAGTTAGAGTTACACTCTTGTCTGGATCAGACTTGTAACTACTTGAGTGTTAATACAATCACTTAGATGTATTAATTAAAACCATGCTTATAAATAAAAGCTTAATCCTAAGGAACATAATGTGAAAAAAAGTAAAAAAAATGACAAAAAAAATGATACATATGACCATTTAGTCAGCAGATTTTTCAGATATAGATCTCATTATATTAAATAGCCAACTTGAGATTTATCATTGATATGAAATATAGTGATGCATTCAACAATTTAAGAGGAATTGGAGAACTTGGCACAAAAAATGGTTGAGACAATGAAAATGATATTTACCCCTTGCTGTTCCTACTTAGAAAGCTTACTTTGATATTGTCAATTGCTACAACAACGGTCCAATGAGCATTCTTCGCTATGAAAATTGTAAAGAATTGCTTGCACAATCTTATGAGACTCCTGGATGAATGATTGTTTGATTATTTATATTGAAAAAATATTTTTAATAGTATTGATAATGAAGTGATTGTATAACGATTTCAAAATATGAAGACTCGGAGGGAGAAATTATAGGTGTTATGTAAGAAGAATATGAATAGCATGTGCTCTTGATTGCAAGTTTTTTATTATGTAGTTTATCTTTTTTTTTATAGAAGTCTAATAAAAAAGTTTTTAAAACCACTGATGCCGGTCTCAAACTCGGTTAAAAAGGTTAGTAATATTTTTCGTATTCATAACTTGTGCCCCCACATGAAAAAAATCCTGGCTCCGCCACTGTAGAGGCATGTTACTTTTACTCCACTTATCCTCCAAAATAATGTAAATAACACTCCAAAAATATGAGTTCTCATCATTTGACTTTTTTATATGCTTAAATATTGCTTCTTTAACTTTAGACAACATTGTATCTCATATCTCATAAATTAAGTGCAACAAGACTTTTCTATGATTGCAATTAGTTTGAGAAAAAGATAGAATATCAAAATTATCCCAACATAAATCATCAAGTATTTTTTCTTTCATATATCTTGCCTTTTTAACATCATACACACGATAACATGATCATTTCTTACTAATTACTATTGATTGAAGTGCATTTTTAGTTTATTTGAATCTTCTCAATATCACGATAACTGAAGTGAAATGAGTTTCAGCTACAACAAGCATTTTCAAAGTTAAGGTATCATTGAAGATAAAAAGTCTTATCGAGCGATTCATTATGAAATTTCTAATCAAAATAGCATTTCCAGCAACCATTCTGATCTAATGATATTCATTGTAAGTCATTTCATTTGCCTCAATTTTTTTAACTTGTATAATTATTCTTTAAAACAAGATTGAGGGTATGCATAACTTATGGCATTCAAAACATGTGAGGATATATTTGCTCAACAAATAATCTTTTTGCCCTACAAATTAGAGCATTATTAGTAATAACTTTAAGAATTTCTGAAGAGCTAACCATCATGATCACTCCTACAATCAAATTAAAAATAAATAACATATGTTTATATTGCCCTTCAGAATTTATAACTTTAATAAGCATTAGGTAGTTCTCTGATAATGCTATAACATTGATATGTAATATTTTTAATGGTTAATTCAACTATCACACACCAAACTCACTCCTTTTTTCTTCTATACTCCTTTTGTAGGCTCAAGCAACTTAATCAATATTGGACCTCTCCCACTCCCTTTGTAATAATTTTAATCTCATTGCATTGTACCTTTATGGCACATAACCTACAAGACTGTTATTACAAGCAAAAGTAAATGTATATTTCTAATGAGGGATTATAGGGGAGGCGATTTGAGAAAAAACATCATTGCAATTTTACCATTTAAATGTCTTCCTCAAATGACTATCTGCAATACCTTTTTTTCTTAAACTTTTTTCCATCCTAAATGAATATACACTGATATCATCAGTTCGAATAGAAGAAAAAATAGAACGACAAACCATTTGTATTAGGCAATTGTATTTCTTTTGGATGATTCATTTTAATCTATTACTCAACTTTGTTGAGGTGCGTTTGCATTTTGTTCAACAGTAAAACACTTATTTTAGGGCAAATTCTAATTCCATGAGTAATTTCTTTGATAAATGTGCTTTCACTCTATAATATGAGCCTTTGTAAGTGACACTATAATAATTGCATTAAAATACAATATTTTCTCCACTTCAAAAGATTTTCCCAGTATAGTTACATGATTCCATATAGATTTATTGTCTTCAATATTAGGCTCTACTGAACAATCACCAATTTCAAATTAACCATTGCTAGAGTAGTAGAGCTTATTATGTTTTTATTGAACATTTCAAAATTAACATAAAATCTTAAATTTAAATTATTATACCATTGAAAATTTAAAAACCTAAATTTGTATGCGAAGAAGAACACGTGAAATCAAAGAAGCAAGGATTGAAAATTACAATTACTTTTTGTCATTCTAATTTTCCTCTCACCTTTGTCTTGCCTCTCATTATTTTGTCTCTTTGGCGGAACTAAATTTTCAAGCAAAAGGATAAATATTTCTTATAATATTTTTAATATGAAAATAATAAAAAGAAGTTCTTAATTTGGGGAGAGATATATGTTACCATCAATGCACAGTGGACTATGAGAGAAATGCATCCTGGTTTTGAAACCTTAGTTGTGAGTTTTAGCACTGAGAGGAGAGATGATAATGTTGTCGAGAATCGGACTTTGATGTCATGTATTGGACATCGAGCATTGATGTCAAGAGGGCATTGTTCATCAAAGTTGAGATGATTTTGGACATCTTCATCAAGATATGAAGATTTCAATACAATGCAGTGTCGTGATTGTGGGTTTAGAAATTACTAGTGTTGGACATGAACTTCGAGGCACTGTCGGATGTTCCTGTCGAGCGTTGAAGTTAAACATTAGTTTCAAGTCACAAAGGAAATATTCAAGGTGATGCTAGTGAGTGTTTCATTGCAGTTATGGAGAAATAGTTGAAATAGTTTTTATTTTTTAGTTAATAAAAAAAATTAAAGAATAATCAATTATATTTTAAAATATTAAAAATATTTATTACACGAGTGTCCAAAATTTTATATTATTTTAATTGAACACGTCTCGGTGTGTTTGACGCTTGTCAGACACGCATAGGACACTTGTTTGTGTCCAGCACATGTTAGAGATTGCATATCCTTTAAGAAAGCGTTTTAGTGCATCATAGTTGAAAATGAAAAATCATTAAAGATTTGATTGCTGAAGTCCTCATAGCATGATAACAAGGGAATGAAGGTACTGGAGCTTAATAGGGGGTAGTGATCAACAAAAAAACCTATAAGGGGGAGAATAGAAGTCTCATGATGACATTGTTAAAGAAAAGCTAGGGGAAGATGGATATCTCTTGGGAGGAAATCCTTGAAGGCCCAATAGCAAGGAGCTAGCATTAGTAGAAATCAAATTTGAGCTTTGTGTGTTTTATCATTGTCAGTAAAAGAATAGATGAAATTTTATGGAATTAGTAAATGTAGGGGTATGTTGTGTGATAAAAAAGTCTCCCTCAAATTTAAGGGAAAATTCTATAAGATGGTGGTTATACCTGCAATGCTTTATGGTGCAGAATGTTGGCCATTAAAATAAGTTAAGTGTTGTAGAGATGAGGATGCTCAGGTGGATGAGTGGCTTTACTCTTAGAGACAAGATATGAAATGAGCAAATACGTGAAAAGATTGGAGTAGCTCCAGTGAAATATAAGATTAGTGAGAGTCGCCTTAGATGGTTTGGTTACATAAAATGGCAGCCTTCGGATGACCCTGTTAGGAAAGTAGATGTATTAGATTTGACTTATGTTAAGAAAGTAGTGGTAGACCTAAAAAGACTTGGTTAGAGAATGTTAGAAATAATCTTTCGTTATTAGATTTAAATGAGAATTTAACTCTTAGCATGACACAATGGAGAAAAATGATTCATGTAACCGACCCCATATAGTGGGATAAAGACTTGATGTTGTTGTTGGTGTTGTTGTTGTTATAGTAGTAAATGTAGGGGCTATTTGGTTGCAAGTATTTAGAAATCCTAAGATTTTTAAATACAATTTAAAAGAAATTCTATAGAACCGTTTTGTGTTTGGTTGGACTAGAAATGGATTTAAATTTAAAAAAAAAACAAATCTTAACCATGACTTGTTTGTGTGCTAGCGAGCATGGTGGTTGCGGTCTCGTTGGAGGTCATATAGTTTGATATCGTCCCTGTGAGGATAGCGGTCGTGGAGGACATGGAAGGCAGAGGTCGACGTCTTCGGTGGTCGTGGAAGTTGGTGCCATTTTGGCGAGGATGGAGGTCAAAATAGTCGTTGGTGGACAGGATGTTGGTGTTGTTTGTGTTGTGGGTGCATGGTATCTCCATGGAGATGTTTACTTGCATCATTGCATGGTGTATTCTGAATTCGTCCAAATTAATTGAATTCTATATACACCAAAAATAAACTAATGGAAGAATTCCAAATCCCTTAATAACATACTTTGAATTTGCTTCTCTATTAACCAGATACCTGAAATTTTAAGATTTCATTTAATTTACTCTACACTCCTAATACTTAGTAACTAAACAATCCCTTTTCCTTCTTGGAATCGAGCTGAATAAAATACCTCATGTAGCACTCAACCTGAAGTTATTTACACGATGCATTTTAAAAATATTATTTTTAATGATTTTCTGGTGTTATGGTATTCTTTTATGACAGGTATAGATCCTCATATTTCTTGGGTTGATCTCGCTAAGTGTTGTACTTAGTTGGAACTGACAAATGATGATGTTGCTGTACTTATGGCATACTTTTTTCTTGCAGAATATTAGAAGGATATCATCATTTTCAGTAGTTGTGATATTATTTTTAAAAGGTTTTCGCAACACTATTATGTAATTCTGGATAGAAACTTTCAGTAAGAGAACTCTGATCTGAACCAGTAATTTATTCACATGTTTAAATTACCTTTTATAACTTTTAGCAAGAGAACTCTGATCTGAACCAGTAATTTATTCACATGTTTAAATTACCTTTTATTTGCCTCTGCTTATCATTAACATATTTACTTTTCTCTTATTGAAGGTATTATTAGCCAATCAAGAGATCAAACAAGATACTACATCGGAATGCATGCTCAAAGCTCAAAGAAAACAAGTTATGAAGATGATGATTCAGAACTGGAAAAATTAAAAAAAGAGATCGAGGCTAACCAAGAAAATGCACTGAGCCTCTGTACTGAGAAGGTGGTGCTTGCGAAACAAGCTTATGATCTCGTAAGGACTTCCTCTTTATTTCAAATAGAGCAATTTTTCCAAGAACAGGTGTAGAGAGGTAGGTATGTTCAATTGTTTTACCATTTGTTTGAATACTTGCAGTTTTTTTTTTCTTTAAGTTATTGAAGAACTTGTTATGGTTAAAGTACAAGTAATTATCATATATCTTAGATGATTAGCATGTATGCTATTTTATGTTGAAGTGTTGTTTTTATTCTGTTCAAGTTGGTTGGTGACTTATTGGTGCCTTTTTTTTTAAATTGTTACTAGCTACATGTCATGATTATTCGATAAGTTTTACACAAGCTGTTGACTACTTAACGCAACCCTTTACTTTTCTCATCGGGGACTTGGGACATGACAACGACAGAGTTAAAATTTGCAAGAGTTTGTATCCTGGCGTATGCTTTTTGCTGATGATATTCTTCTTGTTGATAAGACTAGAGAGGGAGTTGAAGGTAAACTTGAATCAGGGGCGGAACGAGCTTCAATTTTGAGGGGGGGCAAATACAACACAAAAATAATTAAATATTAAAAAAATAATATTATATATCTATATATTACGAAAAGTTCTTTAAAAAAAAATTAAGCAAGAAAAATAATGAAAAAAATGTGTAATTAAAATGTCATGAAAAACATAAAAGAGAATATTATAATTAAATGTGAAGAAATATATAAATATTTTAGGGCAAGTTAGGACAAAAGAGTTTTTTAGGGGGGGGCAAAAAAAATTTTTTACTCCTATAAATTTTTTTTTTTTTTACTCTTACAAAAAAAAAAAAATTTTTTTGAGGGGGGGCAATTGCCCCCCCTAACCAAGTGGTGGTTCCGCCACTGACTTGAATTATTGTGGTCAACCTTAGAGTCTAAAGGCTTTCATTTGAGTATATCTAAAACTGAATATATGGAGTGTAATTTTGGTAATAATAGTTCTTATGAGAGGATTATGACTTTGGGTGATCATATCATTAATAAGAGTACATGTTTTAGATATCTTGGATCTACTGTTCAGAATGATGGTGAAATAGATGGGGATATTATTAGTAGAATTCAAGTTGGATGGTTGAAGTGAAGGAATGCATCGAGCTTGTGGTGTGATAGAAAAGTTCCCCTCAAACTTAAGAGAAAATTATATAGGATGGTGGTTAGACCTGCAATGCTTTATGGTGCAGAATGTTGGCCATTAAAAGAGAAGCATAATATAAAGTTAAGTATTGCAAAGATGAGGATACTCAGGTGGATGAGTGATTTTACTCTTAAAGACATGATACGAAATGAACATATATGTGAAAAGGTTGGAGTAGCTTTAGTGGAAGATAAGATTAGAGAGAATCACCTTAGATGGTTTGGTCACATAAAACGGCAGCCTTCCGATGACCCAGTTTGGAAAGTAGATGTATTAGATTTGACTTATGTTAAGATTGGTAGAGGTAGACCTAAAAAGACTTGGTTAGAAAATATTAGAAATGACATTTATTTATTAGATTTAAATGATAATTTAACTATTAATATGGTACAATGGAAAAAGGATTCATGTATTCGACCCCACAGTGTGATAAAGTCCTGATGTTTTTAACTATCTACTTTAATTATTTATATGCTTTGCACTAAGAGTTTTTATTGACAGCTTCAATTCTCAATATATTTTTTACTTCATGTTTCATTAAGCTGAAACCACCGACTTTCATGGACAAAGCTTATTTGATCTTTATTATTTGTTTGCCTGCTTAAAATAATTTTTCTCATGTTTGCTCTTTATATTTGACAAAATTATTAGACATTTGGCTTTTTTTTTTTTGCTTCTTATTCTTATTCTATTTCCAATGTTGGATAGTTTTTTCAGCATTATATAGAAGAATGAGGATTTAGATATGGATATTCTTTGGTAAAATTAAGGTTGCTATTGAATTGGAGAACTGACACACAAGTATCATATAATAAGAGACTATCATCAAAACCTAATCGTAAATTTTATAAAATTATAATTATTCCCACTATGCTCTATAGATTTCATGGTTGGGAGTAATGAAGTCATTGATTGCGACATCAAGGATTCTAGAATGAGAATATTAAAATGGATGTGTAGCAAAATTAAATTTGAAGGAATGATTATATTAGGGAGATTGTGGCGGTAGCGTCGATTGAAAATAAGTTGATTCTAGAAAATGTGCCCAGTAGACTAGTAAATAAAATTAGCGTCGAAGGATTTGAGGGGAAAAGTTGTAGATCTAAGATAGCATGTTAGAAGTATCTAAAATGATTTTGTACGAAGTAGCTTTTACAAATAATATAGCACTCAACAAGAATGAATAAAAACGAGGATTTATGAAGCTGTCCCAAATAGTAGGGTATGGCTACTGATGCGATTTAGATTCTTGCTGTACAAATACTTTGCTCTGTACTTATAGTTTCTTCTATTATTTTGAATTTTGACAGTAATTTGTATATGCATGCCTACTATGTTACCTTGTCATAAAAGTTTGATTTGTACTTGGATCCCTGGCTTGTTGTTGCCAAGAAGATTACTTGTGGCTGATCTCTTGTTTATTGCTTGTGTCTTTTAAGATTTTTTTTTTTGTCATTTATGTGGATTTCTTAAGTACAAACTCATTTTTTTGAAAATTCTGATTTCTATGGGTCATCTGTGAACTCTATTCATTTTTTCTTGGATTTATGACATGAATTATGCTGCATTTTTGCAATTTGTGGAAGGGATTTCTCCAATTATTTTGTGATTATGCATACGGTCTTATTCTTGCACAAAATTCAATGGAGTTGCTGAATAAATTTTAAATTGGATGTAAAATTTTCCTTCTAGTCTCAGGATTTAGTTCCTTGATCAAGTGAGAGACTTAAATTTTGGGAGAGGTTTGATGGATTAAATTAGAGAAATGTGATACTCTAGGGCTAAATTGGCCTATGAATAGTTGAGGATTATTTTGAACTTTTCTCCATTTTTTCTCGGTTTTATAATTGATTCTTCACATGGATTAGGCAACACATATGTGATCAGTGAAAGAGAATTATCAATTCATTTTATGATAAGTTGTCTGAGGTATGCACAAAACTCAATGCCATGGATAAATAAAATTTCAAATTGGATGTTCATTTTCTTCATCATTCTAGATTCAATTTCTTGATTAGGTAAGATACTTCGAAAATTTTAGAACTTGTTATATCCTTATATAAATGTGAGGGTTGCACTTCTGATGAGTTCTTTTATATTTGCATTTTCTTTTCCTTCTTTTCCTCCTTTTATGATTTTGTTATAGGTCTAAAAGTCTAATTGTGTTTGTTATATTTGATAAACTCTGTCTATTGAATTCATCTGATTTGATTTATATTATGCTATTTGCTTTCGTCAATGTAGCCCATTAGTTCTTTTGTATCACTTGTGTCCTTTGAAAATTGTCTGTTGCGTGATTTTTCTCTTCTCTTGTCAGATCTGCATTAGAAACTTTAGGATCTCCTATGTCGCCTATTTAGTGTTTTCATAACTTTCATGTTTGCTTTTTTATGAAGTTAGAGAGCCATGTGAAAAGACTCGATGAGGACTTGAATCAGTTTGCTGAAGATTTAAAGCAAGGTATGATGCAAGTCCTAATTGTCATCCATGTGGTCTTTCGGGTTGATGATTTTTGCTGCAACTCAAGTTGATGCTAATTAACTATTAAATGATTTTATTTTCTCAAGACTTTAGTGCTGATTAATTCAAAGAATTGCGTGGTGTAGAGTATTAGTAGTAGTAGTTTTTTTTTTCACATTAAAGAATTCTTTCTGTCAATTAATTGATACATTTTGACAATTATTGATGTTTTAGTTCATAAGTTGATTTGTATGCTTGGACTTCACTTCTAAACAGAGGGAAAAATACCACTAGATGAACCAGCAATCCTTCCACCTTTACCTATGGTTGGCAGGGAGGAGAAACGCAAGGGGGGGTATATAACACCTCAATCAAAGAGGTTTAGAGGAAGGGATTGGGACAGAGAGAGAGAGATGGATCTTGAGCTGATGCCTCCTCCGGGAAGTCATAAAAAATCTGTTATTGCGGCTTCTGACTTTGATCAATCCATTGATCCTAATGAACCAACTTATTGTGTTTGTCACCAGGTTTTCAAATTGTCTTTTCATGTTTACATATTCAATTTTGTAATCCTTATAGTTCTGGTTATTATGGCTTTGTCTGTGTTTCTCTTTCTGCAGGTGTCTTTTGGAGACATGATCGCATGTGATAATGAGAATGTGCGTTTCTGCTTTTTTTCTGTAGTTTACTCTGCTAATTTTCTTCTCATTTTTTTTTTTATGTTGTTGTTGTTGTTGTTGTTGTTGTCATTTTTAAGCATTGTCCATTCTAATCCCCTTCCTGTTTTACCTATATTTGCTTCCTGATTTATTACTGGCCCTGATCTTCCTTGATATATTAATATAGTGGATTTGATATGGAACATCGGAAATGGCAACTCTTTATTTGTGATTTCAGTAAACAACTGTATTTGTGTATCTTATTCGTGTTTGTTATATCCTCTGTTCTACATGGACAACAAATCTAAGTTTATTTTTCACATACAGTAGACTATTCCAATTGTTTCATATAATCATTTCTCAAACTACCTTTCTAACCTTGACGCATTTCCATTTTAGTCTTATTATATTATCATTTTGCCAATCTAAATTTTGTTTCTTTGAATTTGTTTATTGCTCAAAAATAAAATAGATATAACATTGTTAAATTGATCGTTTTTTTTTTTTTAAATTTAGTTTTTAAATCTCTATGATATTCTAATATCAAATAGAATTTTTTGCAGCATTTCTTCATTTTAATCACCTAGTTTCAATTTGATGAGTTATGTTTTCATCTCTGTCTCATTCTTATGTATAATAAATCAAAGTTACTTAAAATCTTTCATGTGTAGGCATCATTTGATCGTCTAGTAATTCTGACTCATATTCTTAATTTCACCCCATGAAAAGTGCATATGAAATATTTAATATTTGTCATACCAAACTTGGGTTCCTTATAGGCATTTTATATAGTATTCTAACATCTATTTGTTTTAGTAGAGGTCTCATGTAGTAGAATTATATCATATTTATAAAATGTTCATTAGGACATCTCTACAAGTCTATATGAGCATATTTTATCCGCATCTTATATATCCTATTAAACAAGATAAGAACTTAATAATGATCCTTGATTGATCTAATACTACTTGTGATTCACGGATGGAGATCCTCTCATAGAATCACTAAGCAAATCGTGCTTGGATAGAATTTGTTAGTTTTCAAGAGAGCAATCTCCCGTAGACGCAACACTAAGCCTAATGAGGCTATATGTGTCAACATAGTGGCCCGTTTAGAACTGTACGGGCAAATGCCAATCTTTTTTGTACATTTGAATTGAGCTTAATTTGTCTGCCTAATTTTTCTTGCGTGTTTTATTGGCAGTGCGAGGGAGGCGAATGGTTTCACTATTCATGTGTAGGCCTGACGCCGGAGACTAGATTCAAAGGGAAATGGTTTTGTCCAACATGCAGGCAGCAACCGTGATCTGATTTGTGGTACTTGCTCAACTAGCCAGGTTTGAAATATTGTTTGTTTATCATATTGTTAGATTAGAACTACTGTAAGCTAGAATTAAAACTCTCTTCATGGTGATATGTGCGCATATCAGCATGGCTTGAAATTTCTTTGTCAGTTTTATTTTATTTCCTAGAAACCTAAATTCATATGAAACTTTGGATCTACCCATTGCTGCAAACTATTCCTCAAAAAGGTATTGGCATCCAATTCTTTGATCACACACATATATATATATATATATATATATATATATAAGCAATAAAACTAAAATTTTATTAATATTGGAAAAAATATACACAAAAGGTTGAACTTATCACCAAACACTATGATAAGTTATCTACATATATTCAATTTAACAATTCAACTGAAAAATCAAGCCTCAGTTTAAAAAAAAAAAACATAAATTACAAGAATAGATAAAAAAGATAAGTGACTAATTATTGACTAATACACTAAGGCTATAGAAAAGAACAAAAAAATAGTAACGAATGGTCTAAGACTATTATTTGAAAGAGCCTCCAACCAACCATTACAAATGAATCAAGCTCAGTTAGCCATCTTGATCAAAATAGGGTAAGATAAATCCAGCCGACAAAATCTGAAGGAAAACACAGCCAATCCAACATCTGTTTCCAAGCGGCGAAAGAATCAACAATTCAATAATAGTAATCTAGCCAACAATAATGCCTCCCGTGAATGAATAAAAGACTTTGTACAACAAAAATAAACAAGTTAAAAATGAAGTATACGACAATCAACATATTAAACCTACAGATTCATCTGAATATCATAGAAACGGTCACCTTTATGAATTATGAATATAAGAATCACCAGGTTCAGTACAGTACAGATTTCTATTCATACTTGAGAGCACAACACGAGCCTAGCTGCTTAAATAAACATCCAACAAAACAACCATACCATTAGCAACGCAACATAAAGCCTTTGTATTATAAAAAGTAGATAATAAAACTTGATTTTTGAGAAATGTAGCAAAGCTAAAGCTCAGATAAGGTTAAAAACTGCCTTAAATTATGAGAGCATCTGTAAACTAAAGGAAACTACAACAGGAAGAAATAAATAATTCTAATGGTATAGAGTCCTGCCATTCACTATCAACAACAACCTGAGGATAGTGTCAGAAAACTAGTTCTGCATATAAACACTACAAGATATGAATTCATACCCAACGACAAAGAAGAGCACTAGGTTAGGTATAAAATGGCAAGCACTCTAAAAAGATTCAGTCATATGACTCTTATTATCATAGCTATCTTAGCAACACCAAAGCCAAAAAACAATCAAAACAGATTAGAACAAACTCAGGCAAAGTAAAGGCTTTTTGAATAAACATAAAATTATCCATCTCCCTTAAAATAAGGCAAACCCATTTTATAAACATGAATTAAATCCTTAAGATGATTAGGAATATTAAGCCCAACTAAATTCATAATAGTATTCAAATTAGCACCAAAATTAACTAACCAACTACTAGCACATGAATTACCTTCTCTTTAGATATGAGAAATCAAATATTGCAAAGAGTCAAGGAATTGAGAAGTATTTTTGAGTGTATAAAAGGAAGTGGCATTTTCTCTTTTTTTTTTGTTTGTTATTTTATATGCTTAATGACCAAAAGAGCACCCATTTGAATCCAAAATTAAGAAGCCATGTTAAGAGCCGTGATTTCTGCTAAAAAAACAAAAGGTATTTAAGTGGGCAGCAAAAGCAAGAATAATGCTATCAAGATAGCCTCTAAATATGCTTCCATCTACCAGCCAAGTTATTTTGGATCATACTGTATGTATTAACTTTAATGATGCTAAAATTAGGGTTAATCCAAAAAATAATATTTTCTTCATGAAATTGTTGAAACTTATCAGGGTATAAACTCCTTGATGTGGTTTCAATGGCTAAGGTTTCGTTTGAGATGACTTTCTTACTGCTTCTTAAAGTAACTTTCTCCCAAAAAAATAAAATTTTTGCACAGGAAAGCTGTTTTAAGCAGCAATAAGAAAGTCGTCCCAAACATACCCTAAATATAATGACAATTTAGTTGGATCGTAAGATAATCATTCTAATGCTAATATTGATTGATTATAGTGATAGAATGTTCTTTAATGATGCAATGTGTTTTATTATATTATTTTTTGTTTTGCAACATATAGGTACATTATGCTTTCTATTAAGGGGGGCACCCCTCTGGCTCTATCCAAAGACATTTGGGTCGGATATTGATGAAGTATTTATCAACTCTGTAATGCAGTAGTTTATGAAATTTTGAAGTAGAAACAGCTTTGAGATACCATAAAGTGGTATGTGTTATTAACGATAAGAAGAAGTTCTTCAGGTGTTGGATTGATGTATAGTTCACATAATATACAATGTACTGTAAATAAGCTCGCTGTACAAATGTTTCCATGCATTACTTGAAGGGTTTTGATTTGTTTGCATATAGGAAGGATATTCTTTTATCACCATGAAAAGTGAGAGCCAGTGTAGATGAGGTGCCCTTACTTGAAGGGTTTGGTATGTTTGCGGCAGTTTTCTTATAGATTTGGTTAAATTGTACTAAAAAGTTATAATAAAGCTGTCCCAAATGAAGCCTTAGGTTTCGTTTTGGACGATTTTTTTTTGTTTTTTGAAGTATAATTTTTTTTTAGTTTAAGAAAATTTTATATTAAAAAATTGCTTTTAAAAGCAGGAAAAAAGTTGTCCCAAACGAAGCTTTAGGCTTCGTTTGGCACGACTTTTTTATTGCTTTCTAAAACGGAGTTTTAGAACAAAAATAAAAAATTTTGTACTAAAACTCCATTTTAGAAAACAGTAAAAAAGCCGTCCCAAACGTAGCCTTAATCTAAAATTTGAACGAGTGTACACTCAATTACAAATGTGAAAGAATTCAGGATCTAATAGTTTAGGGCGAAAATTCTTCGCAGTTTATTTGAACATTAAAAAAATCAATTATATTTGAGTTATTAAAAATACAGTGTTAATTACAATAAAAGATGTAAGCTGCCATTCAATGTAAAAATTGTTTATCTTCCTTCTTGATAAATTCATATATAAAATACATCTTCGTTTAAATAAATACATTTTTATTTAAATAACTAAGGATCTATTTGGGATAATTTTTTTATTATTTTTTTTCATACTGCTTTTATTTGACTACTTTTATTACTCTTTCTTGCTGCTTTTAAAAAATTCTTGTGATAAAAAGTTATTTTTTATAACTACTAGTTGATGTATGTTACTTTTTAAAAACCAATTGTTTGATTATATATATAATATACAGGTTTTGTTTGCAATAGTTTTCTTATTGCTTTACAAAGTAGTTTTTTAATAGAATTTTTTTTTTAAACAAGAAGGCTTTGTTTTCTAAAGAAATTTTTTTTAGGACAAACTTTTTGAACGAGAAAGTTGTCTTAGAAGTACTAAGAGTTGTTTTAAATGAAGTCGAAATGTTTAAAAAAGAAATACTTTAAAAGTAGTAGTAGAAAAAATGCTTATACGGCTCATCTTGGTCTTTTGATTTAGGGCTTTGACTATCAATCAAGAGATTTTAGATGTGAAGCTTGTTAATGTGATATGTTTGATTTTGCCTTAATGATTTGAATGTCTCAAAAAAATAAAAAATAAAAACCTCAAAATAATTTTCAAAAAAGATATATATATATATATATATTTTTTCATAATAGCCTCACGACTACATTTATAAGACGCTATAGCTATTTGACCCTCAGCTCCTCTTCAAAACCATATATGCACAAAAAAATACCACATACATTTCTCCTCTTATATAATATAAATAATTTATCGGCAGAAAATCTGCAATCGAACAACATCAGCTCTTAATAAAATATAAATAAAAAAATAAAAAAAATAAAAATAACAATACTGGTCATCTCCCTTCTGGTTCTTTCCTTGGGAATATCTGCCAGACCACAGGCACAAACCACAGAACAAACAAACTCCCCCTGCATGAACAAAACCAAAACAAAATCCTTTCCAACTCCATTCTTAGCTAATCTAACAAAAATCCAGCCAAAACAAACGCCATTATCGCTGATCCAACCTTCCACATGCTTCTCCTACTACCCTCAGAAGCTTCATTTCCAACATGAGCATGTTTACCATGAACCTTCGCCGGAGAATCCTCATCCTGCTCCGCCGGGGCCGGCGCCGGCGCCTCCACTTCACCAGGATTATACGCCTTGATCCCAATCTCAAACTTACAGCTCCCTCTGCTATAATCCTTGGTCGTCTCCTTCGCCAACCCATCAAAAACACACGTCCCAGTCCCCTGTCCAAGCGCCTGAAAATACGAATTGAAGACATACGAAGCCTGCATTTCCAAATCCATTCCCGAGCAAGATGAACCGTAACTTAACGGCATACAATCAGCACCATGACCGCAAGCGTAATCCATATTCGCACTCACTCTGCTTTCATTCTTCGCCTGCTTCGCCTCTGTGTTCAAAACGCACCATTTCTTGGCCAAGTAATTAACTTCAACCGCCGCGACAGCCGCTTTTCCGGCCACTCCGCCGCCCGATAAGTCCACCGGAAACTTCGGCTTTCCGTCGGTTGAAAAAATGCCCCAGCTTCTTTCAAAAGGCCCCGGAAGTATGCTCTTTGCTTCTTCATCGAATAGCCCGAAGAGATAAACTTCTATATCCTCCTTAGGCCGCTGCGGCGTCCCGGTTTTTTTAGCAATCTTTTGCGTTATTCCTTTGTAGAATCTCTCGGCTATCGATACGTTGGCGTGTATATCGCCGTCGGTCGGCCAACCAACTTCGCCGACGATGATCGGAACGTCGCCGCAGCCCTCCGACTTCAGCGCGGCGAGCAGCGTGTCGTAATTCGCATCGAAGACGTTCGTGTAGATTAAATCTCCATCGACGACCGGCTTCGCCTTGCCGTCGAAGAAGGCGAAGTCCGCGGGGAAATTGGGGTCTATATAAAGGCTGAAAAATGGGTAAATGTTGACGGTAAAAGGCGCGCCGGTTTGATTATAGTATTTGACAATGTCGGACATAAGACCGGCGACATCGTCGCGCCATTTTCCGGCGGAGGGAACAGGATTATACCACGGCGAGTAGTAGATGTCGGCATTGATCGGAATCGTGGCTTTGATTTCCTCACCCAGTCCGGCTTCGTCGAGAGCCTTTTGAATGTTTTTGAGGGCGGGCAAAGTTACATTTGTGAATCGATCTTTGTAGTCTTTGAGAAAAGGTTCGTTCCCGACGGCCACGTATTTGATGTTGACCTTCGAATGAGTGCGGTAATGGGTGACGTTAGCGTTCACCCAAGCTTTGGCGGTGGCGTAGTCGTTCATGGCGGCAAGGAGGAGATTGTTGACGGCGATCATGACCTGGATGTCGGTGTTGGAGAGAGTTTCCATGGTGTAGGGGTCGACGTCAAAAAGCTTGACTTTTTTGATGCCGTTGTCGTGGAGAAGACGAGCGACGGTTTTGGGAGGGAGGCGGTGGTAGGTGATGGTGCCCCAGTTGACGCCTAGAGAGGCGTGGCCGAAGAGGAAGAAGGTAGCCGCCGCGAGAAGGGCCGTCGCCCAAAAGACGACGACTTGGCGGGGGCTAGCCATTGTTGGGTTTGTACGTTCGCTTATTTGGTGTCGAAAAGGAATTGTTTTTAATGTTTTATACATATAAAGGGGGAGGGAGAAGGAATGGCTATACGGTTTCGACGGCGAGGGAGGAAGAGAGAGAGAGGAGGTTTGTTGGAAGAACAGAGTATAATGTACGTTTATAGGATGGAAAATACTTGTGGAGAGGAGAGAATTGCTCTGAGGAGGGAGTTAGAGAGAAGGAACTCAGTGTTTTTTTTGGACATTTAGGTCAATTAGGACGGACTCGTACACCTATTATATATTATATATATAAGTTTCAAATTCAAGATCTTTTAGTTGATAAATAAGGTTTCGTTTGGGACGGCTTTTTTACTGCTTTCTAAAACGGAGTTTTAATACAAAAATAAAAAAATTTGTACTAAAACTCCGTTTTAGAAAGCAATAAAAAAGCCGTCCCAAACGAAGTCTGACTTCGTTTGGAACAGCTTTCTTATTGTACTAAAAACTCTCTTTTAAGAAACAATAAAAAAGCCTTTCCAAATGAAGCTTAAAACTCTTAGCCAATATATCAAAGTGAGGTGCGTCATGAGAGGTTATTAAATGTGCAATTTTTTTTTAAGATCTTTTGAGGAGGTTTGTATTTCTATCTATATATTTAAAATCTAAGATTCATTATTTAGTCACATAGGACTCATTTCCTTAATAAAAAAAATGTCAAATTTTTTCCTTAAGTTTAGTTATGAATCAACCGACCTTTAAAAGAGATTATTACATGCGAAGTTCTGATGTAGAGAGTCATTTGATTTTGTGATTGTGAATAGTAAAAGTACAGTTATTGTTCACCACTATACTTTTATTTATTTAATTTATTTATTTATTTATATACTGTAAAAATAATTTTTTATGTGTTTATTAATGATAAATGATATGATATAAATTATTTATAAAGGCAAATATATAAGATAGATTTAGCATATCACTTATAAGTGTAAATTATATTTAAGATATAATATGAATTAATAATAATTTATAATAAATTTAAAAAATTATATTTGAATTAAATTTATATTAATTGTGAGTAAACTATGAAGATTAAGTGTGTTTAAATTTAAAATTATCAAAGATACTATCTGTATATGAATTTTATTTATTACATTATTATTATTATATCATTCCAATTTAATTAAATTATTTTAATATTGATGACATCCACTTTTTTTTTATATTCAATGTCTTATCCCATTTTCATCATCTTAAAAAATTCTATTATGTATTTCTTATCATGCATGTAGGTAAAATAAAAATAAATTTTAAGAAGAATCATGACCAAAATTCAAATTATGTGAAGGATCATAATTTAAAAAAAAAAATTAAAAAGAAACAAATTAGTCAAATTCTATAGAATTAGCCAAACTGTTTCACTAATTCTAAAAATGTCAAATTATTTGACACATTTTTATGGAATTAGCCAAACAGTTTATATAAAATTAGTTGTATTTGTATATTTTGTTAAATTAAAATACTTGTAAATTAATTAATGAATAATTTAAACTAATTATGTTTATAATTTGTCATATTTTTAACTATATTTTGTTAAATTAAAATACTTGTAAATTAGACAAAGCTAGTCCAGCAACGGTTTCTAGAGAATGCAACGATCTTCCCAATTTAGCCTCCACGGACAGACGACTTCAGCATTGAAGTGTCCAATTGGAACTTTTATTTGGTCAGGTGACCTGACGTAGCTCTACGTTCGGACGCCAGTAAAATAATGCCACGTGTTCTTACTCTTTACCGCGCGGCCCGACAACCCGACCCGGAACGGACCCGGGATTACTATGTTCGCGTATTGCTCGGTATTGCTCAGTATTGCTAGGTATTGGTCGATTTTGCTTGGCAATAACGAGAAATACTATTCTGTGAAAACCAGTACTTAGCAATACCGAGTTTTTCTCGGTATTGCTTGGTATTAATGACCTTGACAGAGCGGTATTTCTCGTTATTGCTAAGCAATACCTAGCAATACGCGAACATAGCAATCCCGGGCTTCGGTCCGGGTCGGGTCATCGGGCCGCGCGGTAAAGAGTAGAACATGTGGCGACATATTATTGACGACTGAATGTAGAGCTACGTCAGGTCACCTGACCTAATAATTGTTCGTCCAATTGAAGCAAACCAATCAAGCCATCATTGAGGGTCGGTGATGAAAAAATATTTAATTAGAGAGGCAATTACATCCCCATAGTTTATTCTATTCATTTATATCTTAAATATTTTGATAATTAAATGATAGAACCACACAAAAATAAAATGATTAAATGAGAATAATCAGCTAAAGAATATTAATTCCAGTTCATAAAATATAAGCATAGCAAGCCAACTAATATTTGATCTTCACGCGTATAATTAAATTTTTTAATTGAAAATTAATTTGATCATAAATATTTATGGCCTTTATACTTTCAACACCATTTGATCAAAACTCTACATATTTCTCTTTACTTCTCAACCTATCAAACACAGGCCTAGAATATTAGAGGACATTAGGAGTGTAATT
The DNA here is from genome assembly GCA_022539455.1 of Dendrobium nobile. NCBI lineage: Eukaryota > Viridiplantae > Streptophyta > Magnoliopsida > Asparagales > Orchidaceae > Dendrobium > Dendrobium nobile. Next base: position 5,791,793 of record CM039733.1, on the reverse strand, counting down.
AAGTCAAGCCGGATCTTCAGCCGACTCAAGTTCAGCTTAATAAATAATTTATGAGTTCAGCTTGATGAGCTAAACTTGTCAGCTCGTGAGACTTCTCGTTCAAAAAATATTAAAAAATTAGCAAGTTTTTTTTCGACATTTAGGTCAATAAGATATACTCGCACACACATCACATACATAAGACTTGAACTCAAGTCCTCTTGATCGATAGTCAAAATTCTCAACCAACAGACAAAGATGAGCTGCATAAAATTTTGTTAGCTTATTTTGAAGTTGTTGAATATATTTAAAAGTTATATTTCTGATCTCTTCCTTATTTCAAGTGATTTCTGAATTTTTCATATTAATTTTCTCTTTTTTTTTTTCATATTATTATTAGAAATGCTTAAATAAGAATGATTTTCTCTTTTTTTAAGATAAGTGAGAAGATTCGTGAGTCTATTCAAATTCATTAAATTAAGCTCTTGCTTAACCTCGAACTAGATTAATTAATCAAGCTCACACTCAAGACAAAGATGATTCGAGTCGGCTTAACCTGTTTACACCTTTAGAGGACACAATACATCGCTTTTTTTATAAGAGGAGGGAGAAAGAAAATAATAAATTATAAAATATGTAATTTAGGTTTTTTTTTTTTTTTTTTTTTTTGGGGGGGGGGGGGGGCGTAAAATGAGGGCTTGGCCCATTCTATTAAAAGACAAAATGATTACACTTTAAAAAAAAAACAAAAAGCATTGCCATAGAAAAATAGGCAAGCAGTGAACAAAACTATAAAACTAAAAAAGAAGAAACAGAAACCAGACAAATAGTCTGTAGCCAGGACTCAGAAATGAGAAATAATCATTAAGCGATCAGCCTCCTTTGGTTGCCCGTAGACCATCCAAAAGGAGCGGCAAGATTCATCATCGTCCAGAGCTCAAAATTAAACCTGCCGTAGTATCCAAAATCCCTCTAAAACAAAGCAGCGTCAGATTTGGATTAGAGCAGCAACAAAGATTGCTACCAGCAAATCCAAAAGTGTAGTTAATTGCCTGCCGAATAACTCCAATTTTCTCCAGCAAAACAATAGGGACATAGAAGAGATTGGCGGAACCACAGAAAGACAACATCATAAACCCAAAGTACCACCAGCAATAACAAGCCGCCCTCCAAAACAGATACCAGCATATAACTGAACTCATCAAGAAGCCATGGAACGAGTTGAGGTTCCCAGAATAATTTCCTACCCAATTGAAACCAACAAACCGATTCACGAAGCACAAAGAAACCATTCCAAAAAAAAGCCAAACCAAACCACTGGCTAGAAGTAGGATAACATAAGCTTTTCTTTTATCTGCTTTCCCCATTTCCACGTTTCAAGCTTAAGATACACAACTCTAAAAACCTTCTTAGTTAGAGATATTGCACAGACAGCCCTCCCCATGTGTTTCCTCGAGTTACGCTCCAACCAAATAAAATAGACAGCAACATTTAGGATAAGCAAAACACCCAGTTTAACTTCCCTAATAATATCCAATCCAGCAATAAATTGAAACGCTTGAGAAAGATTGGGTCTAAAAAGAAAACAATTGAACTGAGGAATAAGCCTGCAAATAACTTGAAAAGAGTAATCACATTCAAAAAGGAGATGCGCCGTATTTTCAGGATGAATGTGACATAGAGGACAGAAAATGTCCCCAATGGCAATATTTCTCGCAGTCAAGGCAGCAGAGGTCTTGAGGCCATTAGAGAGAGCCATCCAAGAGTACACAGAGTGTCTAAGTGAATGTTTTTTGTGCCAAACCAGGTTAGCCCAATCCACATCACTTTCCAAGGCAAAATATTCTCTGTAAAAATCCTTGAAAGAAGCATTTTCGTTGTTATCCCATGTTATATGTTTTGACTTGCAGTTGGAAATAGGAATGGAATAAAAGAATTCCAACGTGTGCCGGCTAAGGGAATTAGGAAGAGCCCAGGAATTACCGTTCATCCAATTAGCTAGGAGGATAGAATCTTGACAACCAGTAAGATGTTGAAAATCTGGATTGGAATCCAGAAAGTGGCCATTGGGACACCAGTGATCCCAGAGAGTAGCAATGGTACTATTTTCCAAGACATGAAAATTAAAATTGCTTTTATACAATTCCGCAGTTGCTTGGATGCTTTTCCACAAGGATGAGCTGTGACGAGTGTTCGGCTTCCAAGGGGAGGAATATCTAGTTTTGAACCATCTAGATAGTAGAGAATCAATATTGTAAATCCTGAGAATAGTTTGACAGTTGTAAGCCAATCTAAGAGCATGAAAGGATGCAATACCAAGACCACCTTTAGAGAATGGCAAAGTTGAATTTTTCCACGAAATGAGATACAAGCGCTTTGATTGATCACCACTATGGTAAAGAAATTTGGAGCAAGCTTTTTCAATTTGCTTCAGAATGGTTTTAGGAATAATAGAGCATCTGATCCAATAAGCCACTAGATTGGTGATTGAATATTTGATGAATTGAAGCCTACCTGCAAAAGAGAGAAACTTGGCTTTCCAACCGGAAAGCATGTTAGTAATCTTGTCCATGAGAGGGGAGAATTCGGTGAGCTTGGATCTCCCCAAGGAAATGGGGATGCCCAAGTAGGTGATTGAGGTAGAGCAAGAGTGGATGTGAAGGGCTTGGGCAATGGAGGAAGAGATGGTGGCAAAGGGAGAAAGAAGCAGGGTGCTTTTGTGGAGGTTAAGAGTAAGACCAGAAATAGATGAGAATAGGTGTAGAATAGCCATAAGGTTGTGACAATTGTGAGGATTTGCTTTGCCAAAGACTAGCAAATCGTCAGCATAGGAGAGGTGTGACAAGTGGAAGCCATCAAATTGGAACCCTTCAAAATTATTCAAGATAGAATTTTCATCAATAAGGCAAGAAAGGGCATCCATGAAAAAACAGAAAAGAAACGGGCTAAGGGGACAACCTTGTCGTAGCCCAGAGGTTGAACCAAAAAAACCTTGAAGACCGCCATCAATACAGATGGAAAAATTGATGTTGCTAATACATGCTTTTATCCAGTGGATGAAAAGAGGAGGAATACCCTTCTGAGCCAACCGACCAAATACAAACTCCCTCGACACTGTGTCGAAAGCTTCCTTGATATCAAATTTAGCACAAAAAAATTTATCCTTATGCACCTTGGAGATGTAACCAAGAATTTCAGCCGCCAGAGTAGTATTATCGGAGGAAATCCTGTTAGCAATGAACGCAGCCTGGCTTTGATGAATGAGCTCTGACATATAAGGCTTAAGCCTAGAGGCTAAGATCTTAGCGATAATTTTGTGGAAAACATTACATAGGGAAATCGGCCTAAAATCTTGAATAGAATCTGCATGAGATTTTTTTGGAATGAGAGCAATTGCAGTAGCTTTAGCTCGATTGGGAAGATAACATTTTTTGAAAAAAGATTTGACAGCCAGGCAAACCGAATTCTCAGTAATAAGCCAAGTTTTTTTATAAAATTCTGCATTAAAACCATCAGGGCCCGGGGCCGATGAAGAGCAGCCAGAGATAATTGCCAAACGGATTTCCTCATTGTTAACGGGACGAGTGAGGAGAGCCTTTGCATTTTCAGAAACCATAGCACCAGCCAGAATAGAGAGAGTGTTGCTGAGTGGAGGATTGAGAGAGTTGTAAAGGTTTTGGAAATGATTAATTATTCCATTGAAATGAGTGGTCTAAGTATCACCACTTGTAGAGGAGTTGATAATACATCTATTAAGAGATGTCCTCACATGAATCTTTGAAAATAAGAATTTGAGGTCCTCTTCACCATGTTTTAGCCATTTAACTTTGGCTCTTTGAATGATCCATTTTGCTCTTAAAGAATTGTAGAACGCAAGATCTAAATTGACCTTTTTAAGATTACCACAGAGCACTGAGTTAAGAGGGTCCATATCAACAAGGTTTTGATAATATTGTTGAGTCGAAGAAAGCTCCTTGCATTTAACCTCGAGAAAAGATGAGGATTCCCAATTCTTCCCCTTAATACCTTCTTTCAAGGTATTAAGCTTTTGGTACAGGCTATGAATTGGATTACCAACAGTAGGAGTTTCAAAAGTAGCTAACAGTAAATCCCAGAATTCCGGGAATTTGTACCAGTAATTTTTGAACATGAACCTTTTTTTACCAACCCTTTCGATATTATTCTTCAAGAACAAAGGCGAATGATCAGATACCAAGCTATTCCCAACCAAATAATGAGAGTTGGGAAAAGAAGCAAGCCAAGCTTCATTAATGAGAAATCGATCCAGTTTGAGGTGGATGGGGTTGTCATCCCTTTGATTAAACTAAGTGAAAAAATTTCCCGAGGAAGGAAGATCCACTAGGTTGCAATAAAAAATTAAAGAGTTAAAAGGAGCCATCCTTGAGACATTTAGATCAACTCCACCATACTTTTCAGAAGAGAACCGACAAGTATTAAAATCTCCACAAACTGCCCATGCCATTCCATTTATTGGACAGCAATTCCTAAGTTCATCCCAAAGAAGGTTCCTTTCATCAAAATTATTGGAAGCATAAACCACACTAATAAGAAAAGGAGGGTTAGACCCATAAGTAACAGTACCAGTAATAACTTGCTTAGAGATAGATGATACCACAAAAGAGATCTTATTTTCATTCCATTTAATCCAGATCCGACTTGGGTTCGCCAAATGGAAGTTATTAATGCTCTTCTCATACTCAAAAACAGAGTGAGTCTTACAAAACCAAGGATCTTGCAAATTAGGGGCCATGATTCTGTTTTCCAGAATACAAAACATGTCTAACTTGTGGTCTGTTGTCAACTTCTTACAACAAAAAACTTTGTCAGGGCTGTTGAACCCCCTCACATTCCAAACCGCTAAATTTGGAAGGGTCATTACTTAATACTGTTTTTAGGGCCTTTCTTGGAGCCCTTCCCTCTAGTGTTTTTGTGTGGCTGGTCAACAGGCTTGGAAGTGGGGGGAGAGGATTTGTTGCTTGGAGGGGAGGATGAGCTGGCCGAGGCAGTCAATGAGTGCTCATTGATACAAGCTTCCAAATTGTTGTTGGAGATAGCATCAGAATCGGCTAAGAGATTAAGAAGATTGAATTTATTAGGTGAAGAAGATTTCTGAGGAGATGAAGCTTTTTGTGGTGGTATTTTTGGAGAAGAAGGTTAGGCCAGGTCAGAAGCTGGCTCAGAAGAGGAGGAAGTCGGGATCGTGGGAGAGTTGAGGTTCAGAATGTTTGCAGGAGCAGTGTCGGATGTCTGAGGCTTGGTCGGTTCCAACGTTTGTTCTGTAGATTGGGGAAGAAGAGAAGAGGACTCCTTTGTTGATGTTTCTGCCGTAGCAGGTATTGTAGGAGGAAGAATATTGTTAGTTTGGCTATCTGGTAGAGAGTGAGGCAAGATGAGAGATTTCCCAGGGGAAGTAGAGGAGCGAGGAGACGGAGTTGGTAAGATACCAGTAGGATTACTGGATGGAGGTCTGGGTCTACGGCTGGAGCTCCTACCGCGTGGAGGTTTTGGAGGAAGAATGGCAGATGGGTTAGGATTAGGATTAGGATTAGATGGACAGGATTCAGAAGAGTGGTTGAAAGACTTACAAAAATCACAGATAGAGGGCCGCCATTCATATTGAATCACCAGATTGAAAATTTTTCCTTCAACCGAAATCGGGACCGTAGCTGGGTAAGTTGCGGAAGAGTCTACAAGCACACAGACTCTTGCATAAGTCAGTCTGGATTTTGAGGCGGTGAGGGAATCAACAGCCACGGGGTTACCAATTTTTGTCGCAATCTTAGAAATCCCGATAGGGGTCCAGCAACAGAGCGGCAAATCTTGTATTTTAAACCATATCGGAATACTTGTAAATTCATCACGTTTTGGGCTGAAATGAGAAGTCCATTTGCGAAAAATGAAGGGTTTCCCGAAAATGAACCAAGCTCGTTTGGGATAGCTTTTTTACTGCTTTCTAGTACAAAAGGCTTCTTTTTGGGTAACTTTCTTAATGCTTTCTAAAATAGCTTTTCATCACAAAAAAAAAATTGAACTAAAAATTTTTATATTAAAAAGTTGATTTACAAAACTATAAGAAAGTTATCCCAAACAAAGCCTTAGAGGCTTCATTTGGGGCTGCTTTCTTAATGTTCTTAAAATAGCTTTCTAGTATTAAACTTTTCTTAATGTTTGTACTAAAAAACTGATTTAAGAAGCAGCAAAAAAGCCGTCCCAAACAAAGCCTTACTCTCATAGCTTCGAAGTTTTAAAAGCACTTATCTGGCTATAGTTTGTGGAACTGCTGCAAGCTTAGAATAAATTTATAGTGGTTTTTAATTATAGCTAATATGAAGCAAAATTGCATGAGAATGTTCTCATCACATAAAATTTGGTCAGGATGAGTCCTAATTTTTTTTAAATTTTATTTTTAGATAAATATAACATAAAAATTGATTGATTAATTATATTTCACACAAATAATTTAGTCAGGTGACGATTAATAACACAATAACCAACCATTTATAAATAATAAATGTCTTATTTTTCTTCATTGTCAATTTCTCATAGCAAGAATTATAGGAGATTGGTTAAGTTCACCAAAAAAATAATAATTTTTTTTCACAATAGTTAAGTGTAGATTACTACAATATTTACCTTACATAGTGTATTATTTTACTTGGTTCAGATCATATGATTTTACCCTTTGTGGGCTTTTCATACATAAAAAAAAAATCTTTCACCTCTTCTAAGCTCATTTTATATATATATATATATATATATATATATATATATATATATATATATATATATATCACGCTCTATTTCATTTTAAGCGTATTTGGAATCCACCCATGAAATGCAGTATATTATGATGGAATTTAAAATAGTTGGATTTAGGCTCCGTTTAGGACTATTTTTTTATTGCTTCTTAAAACAGAGTTTTAGTATAAACATCTGTTTTAAGAAGCAATAAAAAAGTCATCACAAACGAAGCCTTAGTTGAGATAAATGCAATATAAAAAAGAAAAGAGACAATAATCTATGCATAACACTCATTTTAATGTAATTCGATCTAAGAATTTGAAATCCTTCATAATCAAATTTTGATCAGAACATCAATCTAGTTTAATATTTGCATCAATAAAATAGAAGTAGGAGTGGGCGTTTCCTCTGCCTACTCTGCTCAAGGTTTCTTTGCAGGTTGCTCGTGACTGACCTTTTGTTGGACTTAGATATCTTTTGGGACCTTTTTGTAATTATATTTATTTCGAGGCTCTTAAATTTTGATTCAGATACTGTATTTTAGCGAACTTTGGAGTCATTACAGACTTCTAATTTTGCTTTATATTTTTTTATAAAATAAAAAAATAATAATAGAAGTAAGGACTGGGCTTATAAAACTTTAGTAAATTACATGTTTTAGTAACTCTTTAAGCCTCCATAATAGATTCAGCAGTGGTTCAGATCTATGCTATACATCTTTGATTTTGTTTAAATAATATCTAATTTAAATGCCAAAATTTTCACTATTTGTCTAAAATTTTGCTTAAAAAGTTATTTCTTCAAAAGACTGAGAAAATAGCTTTTGATTATAAAAAATAATGAAACTTCTAAACTCTCAATCTTATTAAATGTTTAGCATTATATATGCCATAGTTAACCTTTATTAATAATTAACAAGTTAATGAGCTACCTTCAAAGTACCATATTAGGTAACATAAAGCCATAAATAATCATTTTCTTCTTCCTCAAACAAGAACTATAAGGGAGATTAATTTTCACAAAATTTTGTACGATTGATCCATATATAAAACGGATCAGGGATCAGGACATATACCACCATTATTTACAGGGTTACTGGTGCACCCTGAAGGCTCTGAGGGAGTCGTCGGGCCTTTAGGAAGCGACTCTAAGAATAAACTCCAGTCCTCAGACCACCAATCCTGCGACACAATCGGCCTCGCCGCCATCGCCGGAAATTGAGCGTAAATGTTAGAGACTAGCAAGACCATGAGCAAAATCTTGGCTGGAAACCTTTCATAGCTAGCATGACCCATGCCTTGAGGAGAAATTGTAAAGCCAAGTAATTCTTATGTTCCTAGTTTTTCTATGAGCTATATAGATATATATACATATATAAAATAATTTTGTGTAGTAAATATTTTTCTTATAATGTAGTGGTCAATTTGGATTTCAAATTATTTTTCTTGACCCAAGAATTGGTCCACACAATTACCAATTTCGCAAGTTAACACAAAGAGATAATCACAGCCGTTAATTGTTCAAGAATTAGAGAGAAATTGCTGCGTGGATGGTACATGTGGACGTTAAAATTCGTGCTAATTAATTAACGGTCAGCAATGCTTCCTATTCATTCACCTTGGACTATTATATTCAGGGTCAACTTTAGAAGTTTGGAAGTGTTGAAGGAAATTAATTGAGAGATGTTTAGGGAAGTAGATGGCCACGCAGCTGAATAGGTCTATGGCTTATAAACTTTTTTTTTTTTTTTAAATTAAAAATAATATATTTTAATAATTCTACTATTTAATTATATTTATTTTAAATTTGACTCCAAATGATCCCTTATATTTCATTAATAAGACGCATTAATCTACTGGTTGGAAGCTTTGGCTGCCAATTAAGGCTTCGGCTTCTTTTGGGACTACTTTTTTATTGCTTCTTAAAGCGGCTTTCTAATACAAAATTTTTAATTTTTGTAATAGAAAGCCGCTTTAAGAAGCAGGAAGAAAGCCGTCTCAAACGAAGCCTTCTTTTGGGGTAACTTTTTTATTGTTTCTTAAAACAACTCTTTAAGACAACAACAAAAAAATTTATACTAGAAAGCTACTTTAAGTAGCAGTAAGAAAGCTGTCCCAAACGAAGCCTAAAGCTTAGTTTGGGATAGCTTTCTTACTACTTTCTAAAACAGCTTTTTAATGAAAAAAATTTTTGAACTATAATTTTTTTAACTAAAAAGCAACAAGAAAGCCTTCCAAACGAATTCAAAGAGATTTTGGATTTGAAGTTTGCATATTTAATGTGTGTGTGCATTTATCTTAATTGGCCAAAATGCCCTAAAAATAATTTATTAATAAGTGAATGCAAAATCGTGATTTTCAAAAACTTGGTTTTTAAATAAATCACATTTTTATGAGGGTAGTTAATAATTAAGAATTTTCTATGCAAAGAATAACGAATTAGTTTAGAATTCATATTGACAAGTCTTGCGTATAATGTTCAAACACAAAAAAAAAAAAAATTAAAAAAAATTTGTTTTTTTTGCTACTCATATCTTTTTTTTTTTTAATTTATTTTATTTTTGCTAGTCATATCTCAAATAAATAAAGACATGCTTTGTTAACAGTCAACTGAAAAATATTCACTTAAGACTTTGTTTAGATAAGTTTTTGTTGATAATGAATTTGATAAAAAAAATTATAGTTTAATTATTGTGGTTTATATAAAAAAAAGGAAATAAGAGTAATTAAGTTTTGTAAAAATTTGGTATGCTTTTTCTTTGCCAAGCTAACTATGCCAAATGTTAATTACTTACTAATTTAAGTGAAAAAATATATGCTATAAATTATGATTAATAATTTATAGTAAATTCTAGTGTCATTTATGATTCGTTTGGAATGGTTGAAGCTTTTTATAAAGTTGATTATAAAGTTGTTATAGAAAAAAAATAGCTTTTAAAAGCTGTTGTAGAAAGCACCTTTCTAGCCCAAAAGTTTATTGAAAGTATTGACTAAACAAAAAATGCGGTTGCAATCTGTAAAAAAAAAAAGCAATACGAAAGCTGCCTCAAACTAAAGCTTTGTTTGGGACAGCTTTCTTTCTGCTTCTTTAAGTAGCTTTCTAGTACAATTTTTTTAAGTTTTGTATTATAAAGTTGCTTTATGAAGCAGTAAAAAAGTCGCCCCAAACGAAGCCTATGACTCAATTTGACATTTTTATATTTAGCTTTTTTGGCTCATTTTATTTCAAATTACTATATATCAAAATGCCACTACAAGGATTTCATATATGAGAATGCATAGTTCTTATTGTCAACATTGACATCCATCATAGCCATCATAGCTTCTTTTTTTTTTTTTTTCTAAAAGGGGTGCAACACGAGAACTTCTCAGGAAATCACCCATCCTAGTGCTACTCTTGCTCATCATTGCCATCATAGCTAATGTGTGCAATCAACACAAACATTGATGCCATATGTTGACAGTAACACTCAAGGTTAAAGCCCGCCATCTCCACCAAAGTTGACACCAATAGTCGACAATAATGTCAATGTCCATTGTCACCAAGAAAACAGATCCCTTCTATCAACACAAACGATGACAACTGCCGACGCAAATTGGATTGAAATATGTCATCAATACCTAAAACGAAGCTGGCGAACACCAACAAGGTAAACACATTTCACACCACTATGAAAATATCTATCATTTCTATCAAGGTCGATACTCACCTTTCTCATCTTTGGCCTACCCTCATATAAGAAGAACAATCGAATAGACTATCAATAATTTATTAGTAACAACTTCACAAGACCCTTCAACTTCCATTGCGAAAGCTATTTTTTCTCATTCATGTCCACTACATTATATCAATGCCTTCTTCAATTATAGGAAAAATCATCATTTATAACTGAGGGCACAAGCTAATATAATCATTTTAACTAGATCATGTCGCATGATTTTTACTCTTATGAATTTTCACATAAAAATAATTATTTTTTATGTGCAATTCTCAAATTATCAATATGTATGTGTAAGATTTTCAAATAATGCTAAGATAATATACCTCATCTATCTATTTATGTTAATATTTTTAGCACATGATAATTATATTCTTGATAAGTCCTCAATTTCATAAAATTAATAGAGATATTAACGACGTATTTACGAAGCAAAGAATTAGGAAGTTAACAGATATTAATCAATGTTGAATTCCCAATTCTTTCTATTTATAGTTTCTAAAGCCACATTTGTTGATCAGCCCTTCAAAGATTTAAGAATTGACCAATTTCAACATCAAAGCGTTCTACATAATTTTTTTTTTTTTTTCAAACTACAGATGAGAAAATTAACCGGTAAAATTGGCCATAGCACATTTAACACGTTTCTAGATTATTTGTGATGGATATTACATTTTATAAAGTTGATTCTGAAGTTATTGTAGGAAAAATAATTTAGTTTTTCCAAAAAAAAAAAAAATTTAGTTGTTTTAATTGTACAAAGTATTTTTCTATCACAATTTTTTTTAAAATAATAAAAATGCAACAAAAAAATTAATAATAAAATGAAATTATTGTTGTTGTTTGAAAAATAAAACATCGGGAAAATCATCTCAAACAGGCACAACTTCGCATTTTTATAGCACGAGACAGTAGATATCTTAATTAAAATTTTAATTAATCACAATGATTTTTTATTATGAGTGCTCAAATGATTTAATAATTAACCTATACTTAATTATTATAACTTAATAATAAATATAAATTGATTATCAATAATGTCAAAATTAATTTGTATAAATAATTAATTGTTAACTTTAGGTTAATTATTTAATATTTATCAAAATCAAGATGTCTTTCAAGTTAGGATTTCCACCGGCTTAGCTTAGGGGTTATTTGGTTGGCTTAAAAAAATGTATTATAAAGTGAGTATAGTGTAAAAAGAATACTTAATAGGTATACGAATGAGTGTACAATAAATATATGTAAATGATTTTTTTTTTTTTGGTAAAGTTCAAAAATGGCAGGGCCGAATCATGGTGATGACAGTGGTGGTTGGCGGCAGTCAACAAAGTTGGTGGTGATCGATGATCAGTAGCGACAACCAATGATGGTGGCCGAGGGCAGTCAGCAATGGTGTCCACGAAGACTAGCGTCAATGGCTGGCACCATTCGTAGTGGCTGGTAGCGAGTGACAATGGTGTCTGACGTTGAATGCAACGGTAGTGGCCGGAGATTGTGGCAACTGTGGCCGATAGGTGGCTGGCAACATGTGACAAAAGTCAATCGAGCTTTTTTATGGCATAAACAATTCTCGCACAAAGTTTACCTTAAAAATGAATTAAAATATTTTACCCTACATTAACTTCACTTTGCATTCATTTTTATCCAATCAAATATAAATGTTTTCAAAACTCCTACATTTGAAATACTTCACACACATTTTCCTCACACAACACAATACACAATTATAAATTTAAATTTATAATTATTTTATTCAACATATTAATATCACATCATATGTATTATTACTTTAAAAAAATTAAATGAAATGACAATTTGAACTTAAGGAAATACTCATTATTTTAGAGTAAATCTAAATTATATGAATATGAAGACTAACAAGATGTACACCATACTACACTAAGCGTCCACTTTCAATATATAAATGTTACATCATGTCTTTGTTCATAAAAAGGATAGAAGGGCATACATCTCAAGGAGTTAGATTTCCAGTAATAAATATATAACACAACTTAGGTTAATACTGTTAATACAAACATTTTAAAGATGTTAAATTAAAGATTTTGTTTTATACTAATTCAGCAACCCATCACCTGAAAGCTCTGCCTCAAAAGCTACAACAGGCACTACAGTGCCACTTATAACTAAAAATGTTAGCCAAAGTCACAAATAAGAACATATACGACGAGGAAAGCTTAATTTAGGCTTCATTTGAGACAACTTCTTTGCTGCTTTAAGAAGCAGTAAAAAAGTAGTCCCAAACGAAGTCTTAGGGAAGTTATAACCTCGGTGGTTTCATCTAGTTATTGGCGGCAGTAGCAGAAGTATCCTCAAACCTTCTTGCAAATGTTGCAGCAACAAGCAAGGGGAAAGCAATGGTTGCATCGCAGTGTACCTGAGCGTTTAAACATAAAAATAGGAGAAAATCAGCATTCTACTTGCTGGAAGAATGTCATTCAATGAAGATGAAATTCGATTTCATACACCTTTGTTGTAGGAGAAAATATTAGTTGCCTTCGTCAGATTAAGAAAAAGAAATATATCAAATTACTGATACAATGGCCGAAAGAAAATAGTGAGTTGAACAACATATGGTGCGTCCTAACAATGAAACAACGTTTTGCACTAACATGTAATAGAAAGTTAGAGTAATTACTTGCGAATTACTCCGACGTACAATAAAAGGAACCATCTTGATACAATGCTGGGCCAAATTGGGCCATCTAGGCAAACATACCATGCGAACGCAGAATCTACAGGTGTCTAAAACCAAAATGATTGCATTAAGATGATCAACCTAAAGATGAATTTTAACTGAATCTTATTTTGGTTTTGGTTAGTTTACTATTTTAAATTGAACTAGAAGTTAATCTTATTTTGGTTTTGGTTAAGTTTACCATTTTAATTTGAACTAGAAGTTTGTATAGGTCTAGGATGATGCCGTATAATGAAACCTGATATTGTATTTGAACCCCAAGCTTAACAGTTGATGAGAAGGTTCCCGAAAGATTAATTGAGAAAGAAGGACACTGTTAAGCAACAATATATTTTTTTTTAAGATTCAAAGAGAGTACAGCAACAATGTCAATAAAAGATGAATGATTCACAGAATTAGCATCAAGATAACTCTATCATAGAAGGATACAAATATCACAATGATTGGGAACACTATCACAATCGGCCAACTACAATAGCTCAGGGCTAAATTTATTTCAACATTAAATCGATCATCAAACTCATTTTTAGTTCTTTTATTTAACATGTATTAAACCAACTGGTCTAACCCTATATCAAATCCAAAATTGGTTCATGTAAACACTATAAATAGACCCCAAAAACTTTAATTGAATTTAGAAAATGAAATTTCTGCTCTTCATCTTTTCTCTTCTTGTTCTTAAGAGTCTACACCTACTCTAAAGATGTCTTTTTTCCCTTTTTGACCAACCAAAAAGCTTATAAAGCACCTAATCTCTGCATGCCTTCTATCAACATCCTAGAAGCTATTGGATTTGGTGGTGAAATTTGAAAAACAAAATCTTTTAAAATTTGAAAGCTGGTCCGATAAATTTAAAAGAAACAAAGCTCCAGAATCTAGAAGGGGCAAACACATACAACTTCTTTTAGTGCCAATACAGAAAAATGGGTAGTCTATAATATACATAAAGAAAAACAAACTGCTTATTATGAAAATGAAGGGAAGCAGACTTGTAACCCAAATTCTCAACCAAAATTAGTGTTCAGAAGCAATGACATACCTCGAACTTTCCTTGGTGGGTGGGTAGGGGGTCATCCGAAGCAAATAATGGAGATTGATGACCCGAACACTCCATCCCTCAAGGAAAAACTGAACAAGGAATACTCTTACAAAAAGAGAGAGTATTAAAATCATTACAGCATGTGCTAAAAGTGAGTCTCCAATTGCCATAATGTAGAAGATCTGAGGAGGTTAACATGACCAGTAACCCCAATTATTCCCCATATCATAGGGTGATTAACCATCTCATTGAAGATTGTTATGCATTCAAGAATTGACTGGAAATAAAATACATAAAATGTGAGTTCACTTTATCAGATAACGTTTTGGTTCACCAGAAAAGAGAATCAATCAAGATGGTCACGTCCTCTTCTGTATTCTAAAAAAATAAAAATAAAAGAAGAACTAATTTATGTTGAGAAATGGGAGACCAAGATCTTAAAGAAGACAGTAAAAATGTAGAGGAGGCTTGAAGGAGTTCCTAACATCAAATGAAAATATCATATTAAATCAGTACTCGAGTTAAAAGAGAAGTCGAGTGCTAAGGCACCCACTCCAAACTTCCAATCAAGGGATACCTATGTCGAACTAGCTCATCAAAGTCTGGTCAAACTCCATCGCATGAACCTTCCCCTGAACTCCTGATTATCGAAGTAGAAGAAGATGATGAAGGGGAGGAAAATGAAAAATCCCTATAAATAATTTAGCCTTCGTGTAGAGCTTCCCGAATTAAAGAGGATAGATGAACGCTTCTACTATTTTATGTCCTTTCTTGTCAAATATATGCACAATTACTTTATCTTTCCTGAGATGTTGAACATCAAGAGACAACCATCTTAGCATCCACAAGTTCATGAGATTCACCGAGGAACCTGGGTTGACCAAAATATAACTTATGTTTGTCTATGCATGGTATTGAAAAAGTTCACAAGCTTCACAAAGAAATGAAAACCCTACAATCAAAGGCCTTGGATTCATCTTGCTTAAATATCCTCAAAAACAATATTTCTACGGAATAGATAGGGAGCAGTTCAATCCAAAAGTGGTGCTAAAAAAGGATTTACCAAGTCAATCTCTCAGACGATCAAGCCATATATGTCAAACATGTATCTTAAGAACTAGAAGACGGTGGACAAGCTGCTACAATAAATGAGTTCAAAGAAATTAATTTAGGAATTGAGGAAGATACTCTGCCCAACTTTCATCAACACTCTTCTACTGGAAGATAAAAGTGAAGATATAAAGATGGCACTATGTGAATTCATAAACTATTTTGCTTGAACATATGCTGAGATAGCTCACTTATCCCCAGAGGTGATAGTTCATCGGCTAGCTATTAACACCGATGCAACACGTGTCAAACAAGTTCCAAGACAAATGAGATTGGAGATCGAAGAGCAAATCATTGACAAAATGAAAAAGCTCCCTGAAGTTTCAATTGAATAATTTGTCAAAAAGCCAATTTTCTTTCTCAAATTGATCAAAATTGAATGAATATCAAAACCAACAATCATCCTAAACATAAATTGCTGTCTAAATTTCAGCATGAAAGTTGATCTTGATTAGTTTTGCTTAATTTTATTATTTTGAATTTTATTAGGAGTTTGCATATACAAGCTTGGGGCCTTAACCTATCAAGAAAGTTTGATATATATTTGGATACTTAATCTACTGTTGCCAATAAGATTCCTTGTGATTGATTTCGTGTGTTGGTTATAATGACTATATTGCTACCAAGTCATTTGTTTCTTATTGCCTTCAGCTCAATATTTGTGGCTATGTTGCAACCCAATCCTCTATTTCCTATGCTTTTATATAAATGGTTCCAATAACGTCTATGACAATTGCTTCCTGAAGTGCGACCAACACACTCCTTTCTATATTGACAGGTCTAGCAGCTTCTAATAAAATTGCTTTCTGCGGCTTACCAAGTGTTGTTCCGCTGTTTATTTCCCAAAAACAACCTTTGCAGATCCGTATTTATGGCATATTTAGTTGATTAAGGAAAATTTTCAGTTGGCTTTATGATTATAAATAAGGCTCCAAGATATGTGAAAAAACTCAATTATTGTCCGAATAAATTTCTTCTTTTGAATGTATGGTTTCTTTTGCTTTTGAGATTTATTCTGGATCAAATAAGATTTGAGGAATTTAAAAAGAATTTATCTCCCAGTAAATAAAAAGATTTGCTTTCTAGTGAATCACTTTCGTTCCTTCTTTTTCTCAGTCTTCTTTCGTCTTCTTCTTTATATTTCACTATTGGCTTGAAAAAGTAAATATATTCACTCAAATTTGACATGACCAATGTTTTGATCAAATGTGTGAACTTAAAAACATGTGTGAATTTTTTGTCCTTAATTTTTAATCATTGATTTGTATTAGAAGTCTATGCCTTTTCATTTGACTTGATTTCCATCGTGATTTTAGTTTTCATGAAAGGAACAAAATAATTGCTTAAAACTATTTGTTTGTCCTGCAATATGTGCACATTAGTTACATAGTTTTCATAATCTCATAATAGATTAGCATTAAACTATATACATTAAGACATCTTATATATCCAACGGAGTAAGATATGTGTTCAAACTTATATACACTATTATTAGTAAGCATCACATATTCAAATAAAAGGGAAAAATAACATACTTTGACAGTTTTAGCAGAACCTCTTATTTTCCCCCATGAAACAGCTTCATCGGGCTGGGCTCCTGAATCACTTCCATCAAACTCCTGTGCGGTGTTAATGAAAACAGCATAATCTGAACCATTACGCATCATGTTGGCATTACAAATATGATGTTTTGGAAGTCCACCGCCAAGAATAATCATTCCAGTCTTCCTAATACCAGCATGAACAGCTTCCCCATTCATGGATCGTATATCTGCAAGAAGAGGGAAAATCAAATTATTAAAGAACAACACTAACAAAATTCACAAGCTACAAGGAGCACGCAAGGACCTTGAACAATGTCTATATGCAAACCACCACTTCTTATTGCATGACAGTACAGCATGTCTCCAAGAGATCCATCAGTTAATCCCGGGCAAAAGACCGGTATGCGATTCTGAAAAGGTTTGATATGTCAACACAATGGCAGCACTAAACATAAGCAAAATGCATGGTCCTTATTGGAGAGGAAAGCTCTTATGTTGTATACCTCAGAATTCATTTATTTATAATAGAAGAATAAATATAATATTCTAAGAAGTACCTAAATAAACATATGCCACTCACCAAACATAAAGAAACTTCCTAATTTGAAATCTTCCTATGTTAACACTCCCCCCATCATGTTGGACCATATATATCAATTAGCTCCAAATAATCAACAGAGAAGAGTAGAGGACTCAAAGCTTTTGCTAATAGTTCTAAATTGGTCTTACAAAGCACAGTAGTCCAAATAAAAAAACAATCAACCTCAATAATTTTGGTTCATTCAACAAAGCCAACATAATTGAGAATGCTTCGGCATCGAAGTGCTCAGTTTTAATGTACAGTAATCATTCCTCATGACACTTTTTGAATAGCGACCTTATCTACATAGAAGCAAATACGTTGCAAATATTGGGGATGCAAAAGAAATTGTTTGGTTAAACAATTTTTTATTGAGTGAAGGAAAAAATGGAATGATAATGTCATTTTATTACCGTTAAAATGTTCCGGATCTAGGAAAGAACACACATTCCATTCCAAGAAAAAAACATATTCAAATTAAATATCGTTTTATCAAATATTTATTAGGAAGATGGTATCTCAATTCTCAAAATAGAACAAAACAGAATGATGTAAAACAGCAGGCTAACAATCCCATAGAGGAAGACAATTTATAAAAAATTGGGGTTTTATAAAACCTCAGTTAACCTTCAAAGAAAATTGAAAGCTACCATACAATGCCAATTTTTACAAGTCAGTCCATCTAAATTTTAATTTCCAGGTAGAAAATTTTAAATTTTAGTGGAGACTAATTTTGGTTCTACAAAACACGTACAAATTCAAAATAGATGAGTTTACTATTTTATCGAAATTACATTGTAGGATAAGAAGTTCAAAATCTTGTTGTGGTTCTATTAATAGTTTCAAAATGAAAATATGCTTTAAATTTTTTTTTCCCATTCGCTCAACTCCATTTTACACAATATAAAGTGCGTATGAAAGGAGAAGTTGATTAATATTAAGGCCAGAATAATTCTCAAGGAAGATAGTTAATGCATAGGCTGCATCTATTGACACGGGATTAAAAAAAGGAGAATGGAAAAAGAAAGGGAGACAAAGGAGAGGAGAAGGTTAAAAAACAGCCCAAAAAAAAAAAGAGAGAGGAGAGAGAATGAAAAAGACAGAAGAACCAGAAAATGATAGGCTTTCGTGTTTGTGGTTATAGTGAACCCTCTCAATGCAGTGCAAGCTTGAGCAAGCATGGTTGAAGTATGAAAACAAAATAGTGTTGGTAAGCCAACCTGATGGTGCCAATATTATCGTGGCAGTGCTGAGGGGAAGTTCGATGGTGATAGAAAATATCTTATTGTTGTAAATAAAAAATGCAACTTAAAGTTCTTTGATATCTTATCCAACAAGTCTCTAGCTTGACTCTTTATTATTCTGCTACAAATTAAAAAGTTGTCTGGAAAAAATATATAAATTTATCCTTCTCAATTATAAAGTTAATATTTCAATGTGTTTGTGGATGTAAGCAACTTAATCTCATCAAATTACACAATTTTTTTTGTGTCTCCTGTGGTAGGAGTCTGCAGTTCACTTTCATCATCGCTTTTGCACTAAATGCCTATCTTTCTTAAATATCTTTTGCAAAACTACATAAGCAATACCAAAAATAAATTTAATATTGATCGTTGATATTAATAATTCTCATTTAATATTATTGAGATAAGGTGATACCTAGATATGATAGGTTTAAATATCTTGGATTTATTACTAAAAAAAGAGATATATAAATAAAGATATAATTCTAAGGTTAAGTCTGAATGGTTAAAATGAAGAAGCGTTTCAAGAATTTTGTGTAGTAAGAGGAATTTTATGGAGGTTTTAAGATAAATTTTATACAATTACAATTAGGTTGATGGCGTTGTATGGATATGAATGTTGTGATCTAAAAAAATCATTGATATCCAAACTGAGTGTGGCAGAAATTAAAACGTTACGATGGATGTGTGGTAAAACTGGAAAAAATACATTAATGAATAATTATATTAGAGGAATTATTTGGAGTGATATTTATTAAAAATAAGATATTTAAAAAATCAGTTCATGTACATGTACAATGAAGGGTAGAAAATATGCCTATTAGACAAGCAAATACAATTAGGATAACAAATCAAAATGGTCCCTAAACTATTTGTATGGGACAATTTTAGTCCCTACTATCTATTGAGTTAAATTTAATCCTTTTATTCCTTAAATATGATCCAAAATACTCTCTCTATTGGATTATTTTGAATCAGAATTGAGGAATCAAGTGGTTACTTTGTATCAAATTGAGGAGTAAGAAAATTCAATTGGACATATTAGATAATTTTGGACCAAAATGATCCCCGATAAATAGTTCAAGGGAAACTTCGAAATTTTCCTCATATAATCAAAGCTAGATGAATATGAAGTAGAACTAAGTTTACATTATTAAACATTATTAAAAATGAATTACGAAAATAAGTTTAACTCGTATGCAATTGTTAGTAAAAACAGTTGAGCATTGAGGATTTATAAAGCCAACCCCAAATAGTTCTATGAAAACATAACTAGAAATTGAAATAATTTTCAAATAAAAAGAAATGCTAAACAATTTATTCGCACAAATCAAAAAGCCTGAGAATATGCTAGGCTGTTGCAAAAAACAGCAGCTCAGAATTTAAAATTGATATCAAAATTACCTTATATGCCCAATACAAGTACGAACTTTCATCATTTATTTCTTTTCCCAAGCGCGAAATCACTTTTGACGGCGTCCAATCCACATTCTGTGACATCAAGCAATATAAGTGATGTGATAAAAATAAAAACCTAAATGTAGGAGTACGATCCTAAGGTAACAGGATTTGATCATAAAATAATATATCATAGTTAAGCATGTCAAGATCTATAGATATACATGAAATAGATGTAGGAGTGGCTAAATTTATCAAATAGTCATTTGACAAAAAAAACAAGAGATGAAAAATCATAAATATTCTTGGAATTTATACTTTTCACACAGAAAAAGCAGGAAAAACTTGTTTAAGCTACCAAATAAAATAGCTCCCCGGAAACCAAATAAGATATTGAGCATCACATATACTCCGTAATGATTTCAAACATAGTATATCATAAAAAAAAAATGATAAAAATAAATAAAAAAGTACAAACATCTCTTTATATAAAAAAGGAAAAACCATCTACCTTAAGAATTCCAAGATACACCCAGGACATTATATGAATGATGAGAAAATGCTCTATGCTTAGACGGAAAGATTTATATCAGCCCACCAAGCAGAACAAAAAACAACATAAGAGCCACCAATAAAATTGTAAAGATATATTCTGATCAAATTAAGGTACTATACATAATCAACAATCCATCAAGCGTCACATAAATATTGATAGAAATAGAGAACTTAAGAGTTCTTGCAGGTAAATTTACCATCTTCACATATAAATTAATCGGTAACAAGAAGTAAAAAGAAAAAAGGGGCAGCTAAAAGAGATGAAAACAAGTTACATATGCAATAGAATACACAATTAAAAGGAACAATTCATTTAGCATGCTTGCATGTGTGCTTCCGCGTATATACCTATATATACAAATGCCATCCATTTCCTACCTTGCCATAGATTGTGCCATCACTTCCTTAGGTAAATAATGGACTTTGCGTAGACATTTTGAAAATTTTAAAGGATTTAATAAAAGGTTAGACGAAAAAATAACATGCTTGAAAATTATGGGAAAAAAAAAAAAAAACCTTAACACTGTTAATACCATGCAACTTTCAAAAAGAAAAAAATGGTAAAGAACAATTACTAAAGCTGATTGCAAATAATTAGGGTAAGACTAACAATGTTAATAATGATCCAATTCATAACTTCTTGTTAACGCATGGCAATAGCTAACCGAACTCTCCAACATATGTGTTTGCCTAGCATTGAATTGTGTGGACCCTCAAATGAATATTCAATTACAAGATATAACAACAAATCATCAAGTATATATTGTTAAAACAACACTCATGTACCGAATAAACTAGACTGCATTATCTTAATAAAAAAATGTCGGAAAAAAGTAATAAACTTCATTTATAATTAGCTTATTATTTTCCTAGAGCATTACAAGAGAAAAATATTAGGCATCGTAAAAAATTTAATTACATAACAAAACAATACCCTTTTCTATCAAACTATCAATCATCTCATAAGCATTGTCAACAATGATAGCAACATGAACTTATACCAACTTTTTGGGATAGGCATGATGAGCATCACCCTTCATTTCAATTGAGCGTCACAAAAGATATCGATGGCAGATTACACAAGTATTTCTTTACAACTAGTAAAAAAATGTTTAATCTACACTTTTCCTTTTGTGCATTACATTGACTATGTCATCCAATCTTATAAAAGCATATTTTTCACTCTAATGCATATGCTCATAGCATCTAAGTCTTTTTTTTTTTAACTAACCTTGAACAGGTACTAATCCAAGAAGTTTTCTGGCATACATATTCCACATTTTATCATTCTCAGTTTTATGACACATCCATTTTTTAGCATTAAAATTTTAAAAATAATACTACAATAAGTACCTTCATCAATTGTTCTTCTAGCATTTGGTCAAGAATTGGATTGATCCAATTCTCAAATTTGCAGTAATTATCATTAGGAACCAACAGGTTCCCAATTCGATTCAATCCTTTAGAGCGAAGATACGCCCCAGGTAAAGAAAAATCACCTCTGTATGTCGGTGCAAGACACTTTATAAGGTCCTCTTCTATGCCACCAGCAGTTGTAACCACAACATCCACCTGAAAGTGTCAGTTAAACCAGTTTAAACTAAAAAAATCAGTAAAACTAACAAACTATGAAAAGAAGATACATTGCTCTCATTATTATTGAGTTAATATACTTCATTAGGATAATGAAGATGAAATTATTAAACATCCATTAATTTCCAATGAAGTAGCACTGATATGTAAGAAGACATTCCAATCGAAGTAGGTACTTCTATTCATTCAGCAGCTTTGCAAGATACGGAAGAACAGTTGGAAACTCTAAAATGCTTTGCTAAGCTGATATGAAATGAAAATTAGGTGGATTTGTTGCTTGGTGAATTGGGATAACGCTAGCAACAAAAAGGAATAAGTGTGCTTGGTGAATTTATAGAAAGTCACATAACAATTACTAGAGAATGTTGCAGCAGTGGTTTTTGAGCCCATAATCAAGGCAATAGTAAACGTTCAAAGCCTGGATTGGGGATTTGGATAATAAACATACTCATTGATCCTATCAGGAAAAACTGTGCAAATCTGACCAACTTTGATATATCAAACACCCCTCCCCTCCAAAGACCTATAGATTTAACTGAGTTAAGAGGACCAAATAATAATAAAAATGGGTGAAAAGGCACTAAGCACTTTTTGAAGAGAGTTTACACTAATCATCTGTTTGCCTACTTGGTTAATCCATACAAACATACAATCCATAGGACAAATCAATAAAAAAGCTGACAATTTTTTTAAAAAATGCATCAATTTTACCAACACTAACAAGCATAAACATGAATCACATTCTCTATTAAGAACATCAAAACCGAACGAAATTCAATATGATTAAACTTATATCATAATGCATTAACAACAAATACTAGATTAAAAAAATCAATTCTTTGAAGTCTACTAACACAAATAGTTGCTTCCAGATTACTAACCATTCTATGCTCCACAAGAAACCGGATGATATCCCGAACACCTGATGAAACTAGATTCGAAGTAAAGCCCAGAAAGATTTTGCATCTGACAGACTCTCTGTATGCAGGATCCAACTCTTCTTCAGTGCAATCTTCTGTTGGTTTCTCATGGGAAAGCCTCCAATCTAACTTCAGTATGATCAGCATGGGAAAATACATTTTAACCAAAAAAATAAATAAACTTCTATGGTAGAAAAGTAAAAAATCAAGGATCAACTTTCTTCGGAAATTTTACATGCACAAAAAAAAAAAAAAAAAACACAAGCACCACTAACTAAATTAAACAACGACATCAGTTTAATTTCTACAACATCATTGATAAAAAAGATGACCTCTGAGAATTCCGAATAGTAAACAAAAGTAACAAAACTCACCATCTGATTGACGATTTCGACAGCGTCTCCAAGGTTCGATGCCTGGAAACCAGTGAAAACCAAGGAATCTATGAGCCGTCTGAAATCAACGCCGCGATTGAAATCATAGCCTGAGATCTTCTTAAACCTCATCGCGTCCAGGGTTTCGGATTCTTTAAAGACGACGGAACGAATAGCGTCGAGGTTTTCCCTCTGCCCTTCGCCTTCGGCGCCGCCCATTACCCTGCTGCTCTTACCAATACCACCACTCCTTGCTATTAAAAGTCGAGCAAAATCGTGACCTTACCAAAGCTATAATTCGCGCTTCGACGCCGAGATTCTAATCTCTGCGATCAAAGCAAAGAAATATTGACGAGTAAATGGATTTTGGAAGAGATATGCCGCCTCCGGGCCTTTCCTACGCTACGAATGCCTCGGCGGCGGCGGAGCATAGTGAGGGCATCGGATTCAAGTAGGATTTATCTTAAATTCCGCCGATTAAATTTTAAAAAAATTTTAATTCTAACATTTTTTTATTTTAATTATATTATTGGCATTATTCAAGATTTATTAAATATAGTATTTATATAACTTGATGTATTTAAAAAAATCTCTTATAAATCTTGAATATTGAAACAAATATTCAAATAATTTATTAAATTTAGCAAAATAAATATTTATAATATCAAATAATTTTCAGATTTTATATTGAGAGGATTTAATAAATCCTACTTCAATTAAATACTTTTGTAGATAATCAGCTCCTAAAAAACAGAGGAATTTGCAAGCTCGGCCATAGTACCCAAAAAATTTATGTTAGAATGTTTAATACATAAATAATTATATTATATTATATTTTTAAAACAATAAAAATTTTAAAATCATTCTAACCAAAATATATAATCAAAATAATTAAAATTAATTTGTATTATGTTCTTAAATTATAATTATTGCCTCTTTTTCTCTCTACATGAACTCCTTAAAAAATCAAATTAAACCTTCTCACACAATTACGGAATTACCCCTTTTTTGTTGACAGTTTAGATTGCATACTAAGCAAATTTAGAAGGAGAGATTTTCAAACAACTAAATTATCTTTAAAATAAATATAACTGTTGCGGGCTAGAATATACGCGGCGATAGAGTTAGAATTTTTCATCTCAGCGTTGTACGAATATTTAACACACAAGCAGAAGAGAAATAAAACAACAGGATTTTTACATGGAAAATCCTGTAAAGAAAAAAACCACGGGGACACACTCAGTTGAAAGAATTCCGCTAGTATTTGCTTAAGTTAGAAAGGTTAACTCGTCCTTAAAATTTAGGACAATCAGATTACAATGATCAGCTCCCGGGTTGAAATTCAGTTGCAAAGAAGAATCTGAAATTCAACCATGTTGGGCGGTCGGACAGAATCCCATAGTTACTTGGAGATCGGGCAGAATTTCAGCGTCACTTGGACATCGGGTGGAATTCTAGCGTCACTTGGAGATCAGACAGAAATCCGGCGTCACTTGAAGGTATGGCAGAACTCCGGCGTCACTTGAAGGTTAGATGGAACTCCGATGTCACTTGAAAGTTGGGCAAAACTTTGGCGGTAGTCGAGGGAGAGCTTCTTCCCTCCTCCTTCTTCTCTTATTCTCCTCTTCTCTCGAGTCCCCTCTTAAGAGAAACGAGAGGCTATTTATAGTTTTCTGAGTATGGCATGACCCCCTAAATAGGAGGAGGATCAAGGGCAAATGTGGAGTGGTTTGGATGGACGATCGATATTGAATCCCTTAATCGTGGACCGTTCGTCATACATTTGAAGATCTTAATGATATCAGAATTGGACGATCTTAGGCTTGTTGGATTCGTCTCGTCGAGCCGCTCGATTCGACTATAAACATGTCATGTTTGAAAACCATTTGGTAATCCAAATTGTGGTTTGAACCTTCCAACAACATTTCTGGTCTTCGATTCGGACCCATTTGTGCTCAGATTGAGTTGAATTTGGTGTCGTTGGGTTCGTATTTTTGAGACGCTCAGTTCGACTATAAGTTTGCTGAAATCGGAATTCAAATAGTCTCATATCTAATTTTTGAAGCTTCAACCTGATTTTGCCTCGAGATTTGTGCCTAATCAAGATAATTTTTAATGTTATATCAATAACATATGGTTAATCAATCACTCTTTTATATTGCTCTTAATTTAGGCTTTGCTCAAGATAATTTTCTTATTACTTTACTTTTTTCAGACTACAATCAAGATTTTTTATTAGACCATTACTTTTTCGTTAATTTAAAAAAAATTGTATCAAAAATTTATTTTTTAAAACAATTTCAAAAAATTATTTTTTTCTACTATAATTTTACAAATCAACAAAAAAATAGTCCCAAACGAAATCTTAAATTCATCAAATTTGAGTCAAAATATTCTAATCAAAATCTTTTTTATGAAAAAATTAAAATTTGGGCATCACATCCATCAAGGAGACCAATCATTTATAAAATGGATTTTAAACTCAACATAACATAGACCACAAGATCTATTGGCCTCAGGGTTGGAACAGTCAAAAGCATCTTTCATTTTTTTTTTTAAATTTTGATCAATTAAGATAAACTCACACGCATTACAAGTAAGATATTAGAATAAAAGACCTCTTGATTGATAGCAGCAGCAAAACCAAAAATTTTTAAAGGGGTGCATAATTTAACATTGTTTCATATGATTTTTATATTCAAATTTAATTAATCACTTTATTGTTTATATGTATTATGAAAAAATAATATATTCTATGAAGATATACTTTCAAATTCAATTTGATTTTTTCTTTTGAAACCACTCGTAGGAAGCGCCCGATGCAGACTACTTTAAATTTCGGAGGGGGGCATATGCCCCCTAGGCCCGCCCCCTCTCTCCGCCCCTAGTTGATAGCCAAAACTCTTGCTTCATCATTAACCAATGTAGGGAGTGCAGAGTTCTAACCTAAGGTTTGTGAATTTCCAACATATGGTGCATTTATCACTTGTACCACAAACTGACGATTACTATCTATTGCAGTGGAAAACAATAGAAATCTATGATACTTAAGTTTCGTTTGGGACAACTTTCTTATTTTTTATAAAGCGTTATAAAAGCTGTCCCAAACGAAGCCTTAGACTTGTTGTTAGCAAAATAGCTTCAATCTGGACACTTTTATGAAGACAGACCCATCAACATTATCATGTACCATAACGCAAATAATAAGCTAGTGCAGAAATTCTGTACACAAGTTCCACTTAAAACTGTAATTTCTGCCACAAAAAATGCTGATTTTTCAATGCAAATTCCATCCGGAAAGTAACTGAGCAACATAAATCTCAATGATGTAGGATAAGAATGTTATCAACCCTTTGTCATATAATAACAAAAGGTAAACAAAGACAGGCAATAGTGATCTCATTTGCTCCAAAGGGCTACTAGAAGATGCTATATCATTCAGAATGGTTTGTAGAACTTGGATGTAGAATGAACAGGGATTTTCAGACATGGGCTTCATTTGGGGCAGCTTTTTTGTTTACGGTTTATAAAGCAACTTTCTAGTTAAAAAAAATTCTTGAATTATAAAATTTTATACTAGAAAGCCATTTTAAGTAGTACGAAAACTGTCCCAAACGAAGCCTCAGTACTGATGGGGCTGGATATACCTATATAATGATATCATTAGACCATAAAACATCAGCTTTCCCTCTATTTGTTTCTGCACTTGTACGGAAATTTCCTTTCCTTTAGAAACAATTCTTCAAACAAGCAAGCTAATCTGCTTCAGACTGGTTTTTATTAACTTCATACTCAGGGTGTCCAAGCCCATCTTTGGAATTTAATGACTTTGGGGAGTCTCCAAGAGCTTCAGAGTTATCAAAAGTTGACCCTGATGTGCAGGAGGCTGCGATTTCTTGACTTGATTGCTGGGCAGGGCTTTTTGTATCGATAACAGATGGTTCAGGAATGTGCAACTTAGCATTTTTCATCTCCAAGTTTCCATCAAATGGAACAGAAGAGCCAGGATCTGATCCAAGTGGTAAAGGTTGTTCCATGACTGATTGCTGGTCAAGTTTTGGTTGTAACTCACCATTTTCACCATCTGACAAGTCTTCCACATGAAAGTTTTCAGCCAAGTTTTTGCCCGAATCAGACACTTCACTAACACTTTTAATCTCTCTAAGATTAGCTTTGGCCTCATCAGATACTTCATTAAGACCTTTTACTTTATCCACTACATTTTCTTGGTCGCTTACAAATTGATCAATGTAGTTTTGTGATACAGGAGGTATACTTTCTCTGACAAGCATGAAATCCCCTTCCTCTAAAGTTGTACCGTGCTCAAAGGCCTTTGGAGTTGAAAACACTTCATGTAAGTTTGCTTGCAGATCAGATGCCAATGAAGGTCCAGTACTGAAGCCTTCTTTACCTGGAGAAATGAAAATCTACATCATCTGCTACAATGAAAGCTACAAGCCTAAAGTGTTGATTAACCAGTGTTCTATTTAAATTAACCTTTAATGTTAGAAAATAAAGCTTCTAGTGATGCAATGTGAGAGGAAGACTTTGCATTGGGACTAGAATCATAAACTGGATCAGCTATTTGCCTATCATCAGCTCCTCCCCCAACTCCTTTACCTGACAGACCAGATTCACCTACTTGACTATCGTCGCGAATTACCTCAGCTCCGTCACCCGGAAGATCAGGTTTAACAACTGATAGAGTGGGATCAAAACTTCTCTGGGAGTCACCCACCATGTGTGCTGAATTAATCGGTTCTATATGAATGTTTGTTTCAGTACCTCTAACATCTTCAGAACAAGAGGAAGAACTTGATCCATCATACCTCTCATCAATCACTTCTAAGTTTACTGCACTTGAAACAGGTGAACTAGATTCCAAGTCTCCAATTTCTTCTTCCACTGCAAACGCAACAAATAAGAAACGATTCTGCATTGAGAGAGAATAACAAAATTAGTGGAAATTGGAATACCTGCATCTGCTCCATTGCCTTCTTGCTCAAGATTTGCAGAACCAACTTCAAACGATAAATCAATTTCCTGTTCAACAAAGTCGACATCTTGGTTCACATATGACACTTGTTGATGTGTTCCATATTTCGATAACTCATGATCCTGATTGAAAACAGCTGAAGCAGAGTCTGATTCAGAAGCTGAGCTCCCCTCTGAATCACTCTCCTCACTTAATTGACTCTCGAAAGATGCAAAATTTGGCTCACTCATTTTCTCTGGAACAAAATAAGGCTTCAATTTGGGCTTACTCTTCTCTTGACTAGCGTCATCTGAAACTGCTCCAAGATTTAACCTATCAATTCTCCTGGTTAAGGTATCCCTCTGAGAAAATGATGCATCATACGGCCTAGGGTTTTCACCAGTGACGTTGCTACTTTCTTCATTTTGATAATAGGGAAGATCAAAAGGATTTCTTCTGGGAAGCAAAACTGAAGGAGCTGACCCTGGAATTGGCTGTCCCAAACTTTCCTCAGAATCAAAGGGCAGATCAAAAGGATTACTTCTTGGTGCAGAAATTGCTGGAACTTGAACATTTAATCTTGAAATATCCTCCATAAATGGCAAAGGTTCAGTATCTAGATCAATAAGGTTTTTGTCAGTTTGAAATCTTTGCAGCTTCTTTGCTCTTCGTTTTGCAATCAAGTTCTCTAACCTTTGATTCCTTTCAAGCTCAGAACTCCCGAGATCCAAGAGATTCTTCTGATCATCTGCAGTCCATTTCACAACAGCTTCATTATTATCCTTCTCCTCTTGTGCCTCTTCATCTTCTTCATCTGCTTGGTTTTCAGTTTCCTCCTCTGCACTAGCATCCTCAAATTCACGCTCAGGAGAAGAAGCCCTTGATGTAGCATCAGATGTATCAATGGATCTATGAGCTGGCTGTAGATTTGCAGACTCTAGAAGAGGATGAAGCTCATCAATAATGGGAACAATATCTGTCATAGACGTATCAGGAGACAAACTCTCTTCTCCATCAGATTCATCAGATTCAGAGTCAGAAGAAACGCCATGGTTGTTAACGTCCAGCCAAGGAGAACCAAGAGAAGAATCAAATTGATTGTCCAAAGGCTGTTCAGTTTCCACCTTCAAGCCTTCAGCAATTCCTTGTTCATGATAAGCTGAACTTTCAATAGAAAATAATTCCTTCTCAATAAATTCAAGATCACGAGCCTCCACCCCATTTGTCAATGTTTTCTCAGTTTGTACTTCCTTTTCAGCAATTTTGCTTGAAGAGCTAGCAGCCAAGTCCATGCTATCCTTTCGATCACCATCCCCATCATCTTCCTTTGTCACATTCGTCGGTTGTCTTTTTTTAGCATTCACCTCTGAGATGTATCTCTCACCCTTCTTCAAAACATCAAAGTCCCTAGATCTCTCCTCTGTTTCAGCAACTTTCACAGAGAGATCCACAACACTCTTTACATCTTCAGGTTCATCAGGTTCCCCATAAACTAAAAGAGCTCCAAGAAGAAGAGCGGTGCAGGCAATCACAGGAGAGGAGTAGACAATGAAAGAAAAGATGGACGGCAAATAGATGTATAGAAACAGCACAAAAAGCAGAAAGGCTGATACCAACGGATACTGACGAATGGATCTCCAACTATATCTAAGGGAAAACACCAAACATTTTCTGATACCTTCAATCTTCATTTACTCTATTATCTTATGAATACTCCTTTGTCTCAAGTCCTGCACATTATACCCATCAACACAAGTAGCTACAGTGACATGAGACCGACATTAACAAAAATAAGAACAAAAGTTCAGACTTTGTCAGACTAAAATCTTTTGTGGAATATTGGCAATGAGCCAGATAAGTGTTTTCTTGCCATATTCATGATAGATTAATATTTTATAAAGATAGAATAGTAATATCAGAAAATTCAACACGCAAAATTCAATTATAGGGGAACTTTACAACAGCCATAGGGGGTCATGGTCGAATAAAGAGAACTAAGACTCATATTATGACTCAATTCTATTAGCCCAAGATGAAAAGCAACATCAGACACTTTGTGAATACAAGTCCATTTTGCCAACAAGAAAAATATCATAATCAACAGCTAGTTGTATTATTGCAACCATTGTCAATTCTACCGGTGATGTGGAAAGAGATAGCCACAAACTTCATTATAGGTTTGCCAAAACTTCGGGGAAAGACAACAATTATGGTAGAAGAAAAGGATCAAAATGGTTCTCAATTATAATAAAGGATCATTTTAGTCCCTCAACTCTCAACTCTTTAAAGAGGAATCAAAATAGTCCTACCATGAGACTATTTTGATTCCTTTTTAAGGACTTGAGGGACCAAAATGATCATTTAATATAGTTGAAAATCATTTTGGTCATTTTCCCGTTATGATAGTCATTGATCTGCTATCAAAATATGCTCATTTTTCATTCCTCTATAGCAATTTTTCAGCCTCTAAATGGAAGCCATATTCATTTCAGATATCTGTAAATTACATAGCATTCCAAAAACAATTGTCAGATCGAGAACCTGTTTTCATGAGCTTAGTTTGGAAGGAATTATAGGAATTATTTCAACTCAATGGAACTATTTTGAATCAAGTAGTTCTTATCATCCAAAATTTGATGGGCAAACAAAAGTTACCAACAAAAGATTAGAGCAATACCTCCGCAATTTCGTGATGGATCTACCCAATACAACAAGATACAAGTAAAATACACCATGGCAGGCCAAATTCCATGAAATGAGTCAGTTGGCAGAGGCATAATATAGGTTCAAGATAAAAGTACAGTAATACTCAATAAGTGCATTCTTTCTTTGGAATCTACTCGATATGAATCACATCGATATGAACAGTTTAAAATTGTAAGTTAATTCGAGGTGAATGTGTAACAGAATAGCAAAAAATGCTACTTATGAATAAATACAATAGCAGTAAAAAAAAAAGTAAACAAAAGGCATGCATAATATAGAATAAGAACAACTTGAAAGAAGACAAAATATCACCCTTCACAAACGAGTTGGTAAAAGCAGCATATTTGAGCTTATAAGTTGATCCAGCACAAGGGCTAGAATGAAAATTATATTATCAAGGAATCTAAGGAGATTTTGGGAGCGTCCAAGGCCAACGCTAGTGAAAGATATAAATTATAATTGTTAAAAAATGTGCAGGTAAAAGAGACAAATTGGAACTTACCAAATGAAAGAGGTAAAAATGCTAGAATAACCTAGAAAATGAGATTTCAAAATTAACTTTGGGAATACCAAAGGCTATGTTTAGGGGGTCGTTGTAGGTTAAGTTGGCTGAAAATAGCTTTAGGCTTCATTTGGGACAGCTTTCTTATTATTTTTTTAAACGGCTTTGAAGTACAAAAATTTTTAATTCAAGAAATTTTTGCAACAAAAAAGCTGTCCTGAATGAAGCTTTAGTTAAATATGAGTTCAAAAGCTATCGGTAATGAGAATAATATTCTTAGGAAAATCTTATTGTTAGGATGTATGACACAAAACCTGTTTTAATTTTTTTTACCAGGATGATGTGTTATTGTTATTATCAGTGACGACATTAAGAATTAGGTTTACCATGAATGGAATGGGAAAAGAGGGGGATAAGGCTAATGTTGATGATGATGATGATATTATTAATTTGGTTAGTACTTATTCTCTTCACATTGAATTAGAAATAACATGAAAAAATGGTTTTGAAAAGAGATACATAAACTTAGACAAGCAACTACTTGTGGTGATTTAAATGGACATAAATTACAATAGGATGGTGTTCTAACTGGAGCGCCAAATGACTAAAAGTGGAACCATCAATCAAGATCAAATACGAAATACCAAAAATTAAAACAAAGGGAGACAAATGCAAGGAACAAAATATGCCAATTTTATGTTTTTATCTTCGACCAAACCTACATCCATGAAAAATGAGAGAGCATCCGATCCACTATCAAAGATACCACAAATATGGTGTACAAAATGAATGAACACTCACAAACCCTAATTTCAAATCTCAAGTATACCCACATTCCAACCCAACAAAAAAACATTCCAACCAAAAAGAAGCCCAAAAGGAAATCTCACAAGCAGAAACTGAAGTTCACAAAGGTGAAATAATCAAGTGTGAGAAAGAGAGATACTTTCTCTCACAAGCCATCGAAACTAGTTGTGTCCATCCAAGAAGACTCCTTAGATGATCCTTCTTGTCTATGTCCAACTTACAACTTCACTAGCTCAAAGAGCTTCTTGAATTCACGCTCTAATGCCATCAACAGTTCTTACATAAGGACCCCCAAACTTGCTCCACTACTATGCTTGCATGTCACTCTCAATCTCTATTGTTATGACTTTGGAGCCATTTTAGACTCAACAACTCATTCTCTCTCTCACCCATGCTCATATGAGAATTTAAATTTCTGCACCCTAACCCAAATTTCCACAAGCAACCTTTATTGAGTTAGAGAAAGCTTATGATAAAGTTCCAATATAAATGCTATGGAGAGTTTTAGAAAAGAAAGAGGTTAATAATGCTTATACTCAAGTCATTAAGGATATGTATGCAGGATATGTTACTTGTGTTCAAACAAAAGGAGATTGGACCAAGAATTTTCCTATTTCAGTTAGATTACATCAAGGATCAACTTTAAGACCATATTATTTTGTTTTAGACATGGATGTTCTTACTAGACATTTGTAGGAGAATGTACCCTGATCTATGTTTTTTTTCTAATGATATTATTCTTATTGATAAGACTAGAGAGGGAGTTGAAGGTAAACTTCAATTATGGAGGTCAACCTTAGAGTCTAAAGATTTTTGTTTGAGTAGATCTACAACTGAATAAATGAAGCGTAATTTTAGAAGTAATATATCTAATGGGGAGATTATGACTTTGGGCGATCAAGTCATTAATAAGAGTGCACGTTTTAGATATCTCAGATATATTTTCCAGAGCAATGGTGAAATAGATGGGGATATTATTACTATAATTCAAGTTGGATGGTTGACGTGGAGTAATGCATCGAGCTTATTTTGTAATAGAAAAGTATCCCTCAAACTTAAGGGAAAATTATATAAGATGGTGGTGAAACCTGCAATTCTTTATTGTGAAGATGTTGGTCATTAAAAGAAAAGCATACAATTAAGTTAAGCGTTACATAGATAAGGATGCTTATGTTGATGAGTGGCTTTACTCTTAGAGATAGAATGTGAAACGAGCATATATGTGAAAAGATTGGAGTAGCTCCAGTGGAAGATAAGATTAGAGAGTCGCCTTAGATGGTTTGGTCACATAAAACATCGGTCTTCTGATGACCCTATTAGGAGAGTAGATGTATTAGAATTAGCATATGTTAAGAAAGATAAAGATAGATCTTTTTTATTAGATTTAAATGAAAATTTGACTTTTAACAACACACAATGGAGAAAAAAAATTCATGTAGTTGACTCCACACACTGGGATAAAAGATTGATGTTGTTATTGTTGTAGTTGTTGTAACCCAAATTTCATATCTATGATTTTTTCATGAATTTTTTAGTATTTCTCTAATTCTCCTAGAAGTGGAGATTATTTTATCTTTAATTTGCACGTCAATTTTAAGCTCAACTCCAAATTTGAAATCAATATTTGCTTGCTTAAACATAATTTGAGACGACTCTTAATCTAACTCAAAATATGTTATTATATAAATATAATTTATATAATATAATATATGCATAATATATAGTATAGTATTTAAGTTTATGTATATACCTAGTTGAAATAGATTTAGAGTCAACTCGACATCTAATCATTTCTAATTAACTCGGCCTGAAATTATTTCGATTTAGAGTCAAGTCAAGTTTGAGTTGAGCATTTAATTTCAGTTTCAAGTTTGAGTTGAGCATTTAATTTCAGTTTCAAGTTTGAGTTTAGCATAACTCTCACAAAGTACCCTCTTATTCTTGCCAAAGCCCTAGCTATTTTTGCTCATCAACATTGACATAGTCCAACTACTGCATATATGTCAATCCAAGAATAGCCTTAATAAAGAAAGAGATCAACCCTTATAGAAGAGTACATTTTTTTGTGCAAACACTAAAATCCTAACAGGGATGGCATATTAGCTTCCTCCTCATGACGGACATATAAAGACAAGAAAACCACGAAACCTAGTCTCTTAAATGCACCACCTAAGAGAGAGATTCCTTAACATAAATCGAAGCATTTACATACCAACTGACAAAGGATGTATGTCATGTTCATGTTATTTCTTAGGCTCTTCAAAACCACTCTCCTTACTGCACACAATATGATCATTTGAGTTCGGCAATGGCTATCCGATCTCTTCAATCCTCATGAAGAATATTCCATTGCATTTAGATTATGTGCAAGCACTTTTGAATCGTGTGTAACACATATAACACCAAACATCAAACAAGATTGAGTTAGTCTAACACTTCCCATAGATTTGCTTGCATTTTTTTTCAATTCCATATTCATTGCAATGGTGATCTAATTCAACAATGACTCCAATGGCTCAGCCATTAAAACTAGTATAGTCATTTAAAAGAAGAATTCTAATAAAGGAAACATAAATCATCACTTCAAAATTTCACATAATTAATTATATGATCAAAAACATAAATTTGCCTCAGAGTGATAGAATCATGATAAAGGTGCATGAGCATGATCAGCTGAAATCATTTCCTCATGCTCTTCTCACTGAACTTTTAAAAATACACCACTAACCAAACTAATTTAAGCAGCATTACCATTAAAAAAGTAATAGCAGTCATCCAAATATTTATCTATAAAGGAGAGAAGATAATCCAATTTTTTTCTAAACAGGCAAACATTCCAAAAGAATGACTCTCTACGTACATGGATATAGATCTCAAGGAACCAAAGCTTGATTAGGTTATAAGGGAAATGCAGCATATAGCTATTAAATAGCTCACAAAACTTTCTAGAAAGAAGTTATTACTTTCTTTCGTAGGACTCAAACAATTTACTCCTCCTTTAAAAGACAGCGAGAAATAAGTACCACTAGGTCTGATACTCACTGTTCTTCGAAATCCATATATGAACAGCTTATATATCCTCATATTACGACAAAAAAAAAAAACTCCATCTTTATGCCAAAATTTCAGCAAGATCACTAAAAAATCGAACCTTGAAGAAAAAATCAGCAATCAACATCAATGAATGCATCCGATGAAAAAGGCTGAA
This sequence comes from Dendrobium nobile, assembly GCA_022539455.1. Lineage (NCBI taxonomy): Eukaryota > Viridiplantae > Streptophyta > Magnoliopsida > Asparagales > Orchidaceae > Dendrobium > Dendrobium nobile. The sequence continues at coordinate 5,756,060 of CM039733.1, read as the reverse complement.
AAAATCAAAAAAAATACCAACAAAAAAAAAATCGTAAGAACAAAAAAGGGCAATTTCATTTGTTGATTAAGAAAAATGGAGTGAATTCGGAGTATAAGATACAGATGTAGAGAAAGAGAGTACAGTAAACGTGCAACGGATTGTGGAAGATGAGCCGCGACAGATCGAGATTCGTCGCCTTGCAAATCAATTCCTCGCGCAGAGTTGATGGAGAGAGGACGAGAGATGGAATGAAAACAGGGGAAACAGGTCGTCTTCCATTTTCTAATTAAGAGATAGGGGGAGAGCGAGTCAGCGTGAGAGGCGGAGAGGACGAAAGCAATTTGGGTGGGGAAGGAGCGGCCTGTAGACGCGTTGTAGAGCCGGCAATTAACCCGCGACTATGAATCTAAACAAACTCCTCACCAACAAAAAAAGAACCGACTTTTCCGATTCATTTGGAGTATCCATTATCGAAAAATTGAAACTTTTCATCCTATTGACCAATCAATGACGTTTGATTTATAAATTATTAGCTGCGTTTCAACAAAGCTGTATCAAAATTCAAAGTCCTAGCATGAAAAAATTTGAGTCACAATGCTCTTTGAACATTAAAATTCTTGAATATCTTTTCAAGAGATAAGCAACATATAAAATAACTTATATTATATTGATTTAAAAATAAATTATAAAGTTTTAAATTATTGATGTTCACATTCATCGAAGTAAAGTTTCATTCTAATAATGTCAAGTAAAATTTTATGCAAAAATGAACTAACTAAATTTAATCAATCTTTTAAATATAATTATTTAACTAAGTGATGGAGTAAAGAAAATGATTAAATCTTCGTTTGGGACGGCTTTTTTTTACTATTTCTCAAAGCAATTTTTTTATTATAAAAAATAAAATTTTTATAGTAAAAAAGTGTTTATGTTTTACTATATATATAAAAGATTATAAATTAAAGAGCCCCATTTATGTCTGACTTGTGATCTCATTAGAAAATATAATTTAAAAAGAGGTATGCCACTTTGGATTAACAAACATGGAGCCTTTATATGGGTAAGCTTACTTATGATAAACGATGAAATATTATTTTCTAAGAATATTTTGAATGTGGGCATACATTTGAAAGGTAGAATATAAATAGAAAAAAATAGAAAAAAAATTAAAAAATAAAAAGCATCATGTCTAGATTACTCTTTGAGAAGCACATAGATTTATAGTAGTTTGGCTCATAGAGTTTCATCGATTGTTAGAGCAACTAACAGAAAATATTCATTGTATTTATTAATAAGATATAATTTGAGAGGTTTTCGATAGTGTGAGAGATTTCTCGTGCCAAAAAGAGAAGAGATAATAAAAGTTAATTACAATTGAGAGAAGAACAAACAATAGAAGGCTACATTCAAGTTTTATTAATAGAGATGACATAATAAGTATTACTTTAGACAATTAGACTATAGAAATACTCTCTTTTTTAAAGAATTTGTCAATCATAGAGTTTAGAGTAATGACTGATAAGAAACGCAGAGAAAATTCCTCGAAGGGTTGTTAGTGATGTTGACTACATTAATGATAATTATGAACTTCTTATAAGTTGGCGAACTATAATCAATAACCCTTTAAAGACTGGCCGATGAAGCTTTTATAGTGGAACACATTCACAACTTTGTATTGATTATGATCTAGGAAACTATCATCATGATGTGATGGGGTATTGTTGGAGAGCTGTTGAAGTGAGAGGGTAGGAACAATTATTCTTCCTGGGCAAGTAAATGTGATCGATAACACACTACCAGTGCAGCTTACATTAGTCTATTGGCTAAGGGTTTTAGTTACTGACTAAGAGGTCTTAAATTCGAAGTTTGCGTATGTGATGTGTGTGTGAGTTTGTCTTCATGGCTCAAATGTCCTAAAAAATAACACACTACCAAAATATTGAATGACTAGTCAATATCTTACTGTACGAGAAAAGAGGCAAAAAAAATTTGAATAATGTTCGTTAAAATTGATTAAATTCATCAGATATTGCAAGAGTTCATCATAAATGCTTATTTAGACTAGCACAAGCAGCATGTCCAAGGAATTTTTTGAATTTACACTATCCCCCATTTACATGAATGGTCTCAGTAGGATTCCATTTGGTCATAAAGGTTCAATTGAAACATATAGAGATTATTGACTATGGTAGGAAGTATTAGAACAAATGTTACAATTCAAACTGATTATAGCATTGACTATGATCATTAGTTTCTCTCTCCTATGGAATTCTCTGTGATGCGGAGCATCGTTAACAACGAAGGCTCGCGGGACATGATAACGGCACATGCTCTGTTATGAGCTGAGAACCACTATCCTTTTACTTTATTACTTGTTTTGCTTTAGTTAGTTATTTAGTCAGAATTTTACCTTTATGCTAATTCTGGAATAGCCGGATCATAGTAACAGGTATATGAGATAGAAAGAAGGAGGAGGAAGCAGCTTTTACATTTTACAAAGAAATACACAGACAGTATACTTTATTGTTCCATTGCTTGTCCACTGTTTGCTTAGCTAACTTCTATGCAGGATCCATTACATCAGTATTTTGGTATCAAAGCCAGATGGCGGAGAGCAGCAGACGGGTGGCTCCCGGAGATGAAAGAAGCCTTTGAAGCCCTGTGGGCAGAACACCGAAGTCTTGCGCAACACCTGGTGGAGATTGCCGCCGATGCTCATCGGTTCCGTGAAGAGATGAGGCAGGAAATGCGAGCAATCCATGTTCGTCTGGAGCGTCTGGGTCCGCAACGGACAATGGCGACCACGAACACTCCGAATGGTAGGCGCATAACAGACGGTTTACGGAATGCAGTAAGGGACACGTCGATTACGGGAGCGTCTGATTCAGAAGAAGCAACAGAGCATTTCAGAGAGCTGGATTTGTCCGATTCTAATGAAGAAGTGACTCAACACCGCCGAAGGAGATACCGGGACAATGATCGTCACCACAGCGAATTTCGCGTTAAAATGGATATACCATTATTTGACGGGAAGCTGCATATAGAAGACTATCTTGATTGGGAAAGAGTCGTGGAAACCTTCTTCGAGTACATGGAAGTGGAGCCGGAGAAGCAGGTCAAATACGTTGCCTGTCGACTCAAATCGGGAGCTAGTGCGTGGTGGCTACAGCTCCTACAATCTAGAAGGCGTGAAGGTCGGGGGCCAGTGTGCAGCTGGTGGAGAATGAAACAGCTGCTGCGTGGGCATTTCCTACCCACGGATTATGAGCAAATGTTATACCTCCAATATCAACATTGCACTCAAGGTAGTCGAACAGTAAGCGACTACACGGAAGAATTTTACCGACTCAGTGCAAGAAACAATCTCAATGAATCCACAAATCAATTAGTTGCAAGGTATGTCGGAGGATTGAGGGAAGCAATTCAAGACAAACTTGAATTGAACACGGTGTGGTCGGTCTCCCAAGCGGTGCCCTGAAAGTAGAAACGCAGTTGGCCCGTCACAGTAGAAGCAGTCAAGCGAAAAGAGCATCGGAGCAAAGTGTTGATCAGCAACGATCCATCAATTATAGTGCTACACAGAATAGCAAGAATCTGAACCAAATTCCTATCAACAATAATACAGGTCCTGTTATCACGGGAGGCAAAGGTGCCGAGGGAAAATTTGTGCTGAAAGGACGCGGACCACCTAAAGATAACCCGTATGCAAAACCCATGAATATCAAATGTTTCCGATGTTTTCAACAAGGACACAAATCGAATGAGTGTCCAACAAGACCGCAATTGCAGCTGTTGGAAGCTGAAGGTGAGGACCCGGGTGGAGAAGGCGAAGATGAGAAGGAAGACTCTTTAGAAGAGGTCGGCGGAGATGAGGGCGAGCCTCTTATGTGCGTGCTTCAGAAGTTACTCTTTACGCCGCGCTACCCAACAGCTCACAGAGAAACACATTGTTTCGGACCAAATGCACCGTCAATGGCAAAGTTTGTAATCTATTGATAGACAGTGGGTGCACCAAAAACGTGGTGTCGAAGGCCGCCGTGGAGGCACTACAGCTTAAAACATCGAAGAATTCAAACCCGTGCAAAGTCAGCTAGGTAAAGAAGGGCGTAGAAATGGAAATCACAGAACTTTGTCACGTAAAATTCTCTATTGGGAAGAACTACGTAAGCGAGGTGTTGTGCGATGTAATAGATATGGATGTTTGTCACATAATTCTTGGGCGACCGTAGCAATTTGATGTGAGTGCCACACATGACTGCCGTGCTAATACATTCACATTTGACTGGAATGGAAAATCAATTCGGCTGCTGCCTGACAATCAAGGTATGGGTTATGTAGTTGAGAAAAATAAATCAAACATGTGTGTGGTTTCAGGTAATCAATTGCTGCACGCTTGGAGAGATTCAAGCCAAATTTTGGCTCTAGTTGTGAAGGAGCAAACCACTGTCAGTGAACATACAGACATTCCTGAGTCTGTTAAATCCTTAATCAACCAGTTCCGGGATATTGGGCCAGATAGCCTTCCAGCAGAGCTGCCCCCATTGAGGAGTATTCAGCATCAGATCGATTTGACGCCCGGAGCTTCACTGCCGAATTTACCACATTATAAGCTAAGCCCCACTGAGCACCGGATATTACAACAGATTGTCGACGAGCTGCTGGAGAAACAACTTATACAGCACAGTCTCAGCCCGTGCGCGGTTCCGGCCTTGTTAGTACCCAAGAAAGATGGTAGCTGGAGGATGTGCGTCGACAGCAGGGCTGTTAATAAAATAACAGTCAAATTTTGATTTCCTATGCCAAGGATGGATGAAATGTTGGAAAAGCTAGCAGGATCTCAGGTCTTCTCAAAACTCGATCTCCGTAGTGGTTATCACCAAATCCGGATACGTCCCGGAGATGAGTGGAAAACAGCTTTCAAGACTCGCGAAGGGCTCTATGAGTGGCGTGTTATGCCGTTTGGATTGTGTAATGCACCAGCCACGTTTATGTGCCTGATGAATGAAATTTTAAAGCCCTTCCTCAATAAATGTTGTGTGGCTTATTTCGATGATGTTCTTGTATTTAGCAGCAGTCTTGAAGCTCATATTCACCATTTGAGGCAGATTTTTGAAGTGTTCCGTGAACACAGACTTTTCTTGAATATAGAAAAGTGTGAATTTGATATGGAAGTTGTTTCATTTCTCGGTTTTAAAATTTCTGCCATGGGCATAAGCGCCGATCCTAGGAAGGTGAAAGCGATCGTGGATTGGCCAATACCGAAATCATTTACGGATGTAAGGAGCTTTCACGGGCTAGCCAACTTTTATAGGAGGTTTATAAAAGGTTTTAGTATAATGCTAGCCCCCATAACTGATTTGTTGAAATTGAAACAATTTCACTGGAAACTGATCAACAAGCCAGCTTTGAGGCCATCAAAGCAGCATTATCATCAGCACCGGTTCTGGCTCTACCGGATTTCGATAAACCATTCTCGGTAGAAACTGATGCCTCCACAGTGGGGATCAGAGCAGTTTTAGTACAAGAAGGCAGGCCTATCGAGTTCTTCAGTGAGAAATTATGCCCGTCTCGACAGCGGTGGTCGGTATATGAACATGAATTGTATGCGGTGGTGCGGGCTTTAAAACAGTGAGAGCATTATTTGTTACACCAAGACTTCATCCTCTGCAGCGATCACAAGGCCCTCCAGTACATAAATACACACAGAAGTTTACTTTCGTGTTGAAACACAAAAGTGGAACTCAAAACAGGGTCGCTGACGCTTTGAGTCGGAGATCCGCGCTCATCACACAACTACAGACCAGCTTTGCTGGATTAGAATGCTTACAGGAGTTATATGCAGGGGATCCTGATTTTGCTAAGGTATGGATTCAATGCCTTAATAAAGAACCTCTAGAGGATTTTAATGTCAGACACAGGTTTCTGTTCAAAGGCAATTTGCTGTGCCTACCGAAGTCTTCTTGGCGTCAATTGCTCATACAAGAAACTCACGGTGGGGGGTTGGCAGCTCACACCGGACAAGACAAAACATTAGCATAGTTACAGGAAAGGTTCTACTGGCCACATATCAGAAGGGACGCTATTCGGTACGTGGAACGATGCTCAATCTGTCAAAGTTACAAAGCTGGCGGACAAAATACGGGCTTGTATCAACCTTTGCCGATACCCGACTCTATCTGGGAGGATCTCAGTCTTGACTTCGTACTTGGTTTGTCACGTACCAAGCGTGGGAACGACTCTATTATGGTAGTCGTTGATCGATTTTCAAAAATGGCGCACTTTATTGCGTGCAAAAAAACGTTTGATGCGCTTAATATAGCAAAACTGTTCTTCAAAGAGGTTGTTCGGTTGCACGGGGTGCCGAGGAGTCTGACTTCCGACCGAGATGTGAAATTTCTCAGTCACTTTTGGCGTGAACTGTGGAAAAGATTCAAGACTCGCCTCCAATTGAGCTCTTCTTATCACCCGCAAACTGACGGACAAACAGAGGTCGTGAACCGAACTTTGGGAAATCTATTGAGGTGCTTGGTGCAGGAACAGCCGAAATCATGGGATGAGGTGCTATGCAAAGCGGAGTTTGCTTTCAACTCGATGCCAAATCGGTCTACGGGTAAGGGCCCATTTAGTATTGTCTATACGAAAATGCCAAACAATGTTCTTGATGTAGCAGTTATACCAAACTGTAAAAGCAAGGCGTCGTCGACTTGGGTGGATCAATTCGCAGACATGCTAGCTGGAGTCCGTCTAAAACTACAGGAAGCTAATGAAAAATATAAGCTGGATGCTGATCAACATAGAAGGAAGAAGATTTTTCAGCCAGGTGACTTAGTTTGGGTGCGGATGCAGAAGGAAAGATTGTCGGCGGGAACTTACAGTAAACTCAATCGGAAGAAATTTGGTCCATTTTCAGTTAAACATCGAATTAACGATAACGCTTATGTTATCGAGTTGCCTGCCGAGTTCAACACTTCAAACACTTTTAACGTAACAGATCTATACCCATATTTTCCGCCAGATGATGTTCCAGCTGACGAGGAGAAATCGCAGAAAACTTCTTTTGCGGAGGGGGCGTATGATGCGGAGCATCGTTAACAATGAAGGCTCGCGGGACATGATAACGGCACATGCTCTGTTATGAGCTGAGAACCACTATCCTTTTACTTTATTACTTGTTTTGCTTTAGTTAGTTATTTAGTCAGAATTTTACCTTTATGCTAATTCTGGAATAGCCGGATCATAGTAACAGGTATATGAGATAGAAAGAAGGAGGAGGAAGCAACTTTTACATTTTACAAAGAAATACACAGACAGTATACTTTACTGTTCCATTGCTTGTTCACTGTTTGCTTAGCTAACTTCTGTGCAGGATCCATTACATCACTCTGACGAAGGTGCGGGTAAATATTTTTATGAGATACTAAATATAAGTTTATTGAGATTTCATTTGAGATAATTTTCTTACTGTTTTCTTTTTCAAATTATAACTATAATTATTTCTATTTGACCACTAATTTTTTGCTGTTTAAAAAAAAAAATTAAACTAGAATGCTCCTTTCTACTATAACTTTTAAAAAAATTACTTTCTCTATAGCATTTTACAAAACAATAAGAAAGTTATCCCAAATGAAACATAACTCGACAAACAACCATATTTCCAAGTTCTTGGAGAACGTGATATCTCCATCATATTACAACTTGCTTTCTCCCAGATTTAGGAGAAATTATTCTGTGAGGAGACCGGACGCAGAACGCCGTCCGGAGACCAACCAAAATGAGCGACGTCAGTAGTACCGAGCCGCGGTATCAAGCAATAGATGACGTGACGTATTCTAGTTGGTCTCCAGACGGTGTTCGGTGTCCGCACAGAATAATTAATCCAGATTTAGACCACATAGATTGAGGGAGCCAAAATTGTTTCCTCGTGGGATATTGACTTCACCAAAGCGGCAAAGCTGCAGTTGATCGATGACATTTCTGCTAATTTAAACACAGCAGAGGTTGAAAGAGAAATCTAGGTCGCCTTACTAGTGATCTTGACGTGGAAATGAAAGTGATTAACGCAAGCAGCAAATGAAAAAGTCGGTCTACAATAAGAAACTTTCAGTGGAGAACAACCTAACACTGCAGGTATAACATGTAAGAAATTCATGAGTTTTTTTTTTCCAAGTGCATGCGATAGTAAGCATGTTGCAATCCCAGCAGGTATATGCTTGGTCAACAAATAAGTTGTGATATACGTCATCAAAAAATTATCTTGATCGGACACGAATCTCGAAGCAAAATCAAGTTGGAAACTTTCGAAATTAAAATTAGGATAATCCGAACTCCGATTTCAGCAAACTTACAGTCAAACTGAACGTCTTGAGAATACGAACCCAACGACACTAAGTTCAACCCAATCCGAGCCCAAATGGGTCCAAATGGGTTAGAAGCGTTGTTGGAAGGTTCAAATCACAATTTGGATTACCAAACGGTTTCCAAACATGACGTGCTTATAGTCGAATCGAGCGGCTTGACGAGACAAATGCAACGAGCTCAAGATCACCGAATTCCGACATCACTAAAACATTCAAATGTCCATCAAACGGTCCATGATCAAGGGATTCAACATCGGCCATCCATCCAATCACTCCCCATTTGCCCTTGATATCCCATTTATTTACGGGTCATGTCACTCCAAAAATCTATAAATAAGGTTCCCTTTTCTCTTGAAAAGGGACTCCAAGCCAAAGGATTCAAGAGAGAGATCGGAGATCACTCTTGCCTCCTTGCTCCTCCTCGACCACCGCCTGAGTTCCGCCGGACCACCGCCTGACGTCATTGCTCTGTCGGACCACCACTTGAGGCCCTCACCTCCACCGGACCACCACTTGAGGCCATCACCTCCGTCGGACCACCGCTTGAGGCCCTCACCTCCGCCGGACCACCACTTGAGGCCCTGAGCTCTGCCAGACCACCACTTGAGGCCCTAAGCTCTGCCAGACCACCACCTCAGGCCCTCACCTCTGCCGGACCACCACTTGAGGCCCTGAGCTCCGCCGGACCACCACCTAAGGCCCAAACTTCTGCCGGACCACCACTTGAGGCCCTGACCTCTGCCGGACCACCACTTGAGGTCATAAGCTCCATCTTACCACTACCTGAGGCCCAGACTTCTACCTGACCACCACTTGAGACCCGGAGTTCTGCCAGACCACCACCTAAGGCCCGAAGTTCTACCGGACCACTACTTGAGGCCCAAAGTTCTACTGGACCGCCAATTGATACCCGGAGTAAACCCATAGTTCTGCCAGACCATCACTTAACGCCCGGAGTTCCGCCGAACCACGATCTACTGCCGGACCATCGCCCAAGGCTGAAGTTCTACCAAACTAATGTCAGGCTACCAACTGACGCCCGAATTTTCAAGTAGCATCAGACTTCGGCCAGTCCACCAAGTGACCGTAATTTCATCCCCATTTGTTACTAGATTTCAACCAAACATTTGACATTTATAATATGATCGCCCTCAGAGACAAGTCAGCCCATTGTAATCAATCCAAACACTAGTTGAATCATTTCAGACGGGTCAGGCCCCGTGGTTTTTTCCATTTCCAGGGTTTTCCACGTAAAACATCTTGTTTTCTCTGTGTGTGAGATGGGTATTCATACAACGCTAAGACGTAAAATTTTAATTCTATCGTCTCGTATATTCTAGCCCGCAACAAGTAGCCTTCCTACTTGTTTCCAATCTTTGATTTCATTAAAAGTAAAGCTTCTTTGCTTTATAAAAGGAACAAATGGAGGCAACCATTCTTTATCTAATTGAATTTTTTTCGGAGTAAACTGAGGTTTCGTTTGGGGTGGCTTTTTTATGCTTATTAAAATGGTTTTTTTATAAAAAAATTTAATTTTTATAATAAAAAGACGTTTTGAGAAGCAGTCAGAAAGCCATCCCAAACGAGACCTAAATTAGAAAACAAGAATATTGATCCCCATGGCATCAATATCCCCATGCTCTTTAGTCATAAAGTACTTTGAATCTTTCGAGTTCATCATACAAAAATCAGACAGCTCAAGTCCAGTATATGTGATTGAACAATTCTTCTTACTTTTCAGGATTGAACAATTCTTCTTAGAATTTGATGCAAGCCAAGACCGTTCATATATTAAATTCGGTATGATTTAAAAAAAATAAAAAAATTCTGTATTTCCTTCTTCCTTCAAGTCAAGGACTCAACTGTTAGCGTGGGTGAAAGCCCTCCACATTGAATGTTTTTTCCAACTGGCTATAGATTTACTCTATATTATGAGATCTCACTATAAATGCACATTGTGTGACTCATGTTTGAAAGGTTCTTAAGGATGTTTGAAGGATAGGTGTAAATGAGCTGAGCGGGCTTAAACTCGTCTTATCATTAACGATCTTGTAAGTCAAGATTATCGAATTTGAGCTCAGACTAAAGCTCATTTGTTATACTTGCTTGAGTTTGTGCTAGATAAGATTTGGCTCGTTGGCTCGCAAACCAGGTTAAATAAATCATAAACCATAAATACAAATTTTTATCTTTTAGTTGATTTAAAAATGTTGTTTGTGTTTTGAGCTCGAATCCTAACTCTGCATTGATGTCTAACAAACTGATGTTCTGACAGGAAGGTGGGTCGACGGATTTTTCTTTAAATATGATTTATGCTGTTATCTTAGTTGTTGCCTGTAACAGATAACCGATTATATCGGAGGGTAGAGAGTGGTGATTTTTTATTGATTTAATTAAGCTACATATAATGATGATTGAATAATTAAAATAAGCGATAATTGATATGACTGATAATCAATTGGGATAAAAGATGTTGAAAACACCACGTTAAATTTGAATATCCTGCATTGCTATGTACATTGATGCATGTATATATTAATAGCACTGATGATATTGATATATACATTGATATCATTTACACTATTTGATGCAAAGATAATACATAAACATATGATACATATGAATATATAAGATAGATTATTTTAGTGATTTATGATAATTTATGTATCGTTATTTTATTGATTTATTAAAATTTATATCGATTATTGATTTTTAGATTCATTGTAATGATTCCCTACTTTATTATTTATCATTTTTTATTTTATTGATAATATTTAGTCATTAACTATATCGACTATAATTGATTATATTAGACTGAACATTTCATATTGATTATTTAATACTTGCATTGAAAAATTTAGTGAATTTGGATTGGTGCTGGGCTTTTGAGCTTATTATGTGGATTTTAATTATTTCATGTCAGTGAACGAGTGAAAATCAATTGGAGTGAGGCTGACAAAGATTCTCAGGTTTTCTTTAATTTTGTTCATATTCCTCTTTATTTTTTATATTAAAGCACTTGTGATAAAGGGGATATAATTAGCTCAACTTTCTTTTAGAGCAATTCATAATTATTTAGACTTTTCATCACATCTTTTATACATCTCCTATATAACTTTTCTATTAATGGCATATCTCAACCCTACCCATAAATTGTCATAGGAAAAACCTAAAATGCCCCCCCCCCCCCCCCCCAAAATTCGTTATATCAATGCTCTTACTTCAAGCAACAAGAAAATCACATAGCTTCGCACATCTCCTTCTCTCCACGAGAAATTATTGTGTACGCAATCCGAACGCAGAGTAATATTCGGACGCTGCGTATTTACTGCTTATTTTACTGCATATTTTTTATATATAATTTTTTCTACGTACTTTTTATGTATGTATTATGTATTTAATGAGTATTTAGTGAGTATTATTTATTTGCTGCTAAAATATGTAGAAAAAATTAAGTATAAAAAAATACGCACTAAAATAAGCAGTAAATATGCAGCATCCGAACCTTACTCTGCGTTCGTATTGCATACACAATAATTTCTCTCTCTCCACCCCCCTCCACCTGTTCCATTAACTTTTGAAACTGAACCCCTCTAATTATCCTTAAATAAATCCCCACCGTCCAAAATTCATCGTACGACAGCAAAGGAGTTAGCTGCACCCATGCAAATGAATTCTTTAATATTTTCAATTCTGCCATTGGTTTGTTTGGCAATTTAGGACCATATTATATTATTACATAATCAACTTATATATTTAAAGGCAATATCATATGCGTTAGTTGTTATTTCTTACACGTTTAAAACACCTTGCTTTCATTCTTCTTATCCTGAGTGGACTTGCAATTGTGTTTTATTTAATTATTGAGCGTGAACATATCAACAGGCATTTAATGATTAACTTAGAATTTAAAGAGAGATGATGGAATAAAAAACCTACTAAAATAGAATATAATTAAAATTTGACTTTTGAACTCACATAAATAGACAAAAATGATTAAATAAAAAAGTTTGTAAATGTAAACCACCACAAAAAATTCTTTTTAATCCAATTATTATGATTAGATATCTTAGAGGCTGTTTGGTTGGTTGAAAAAGAAATGCAGAAAACAAGCAATGTGTCGCGTGTTTGGAATAATTTAGAGTTGTTTGAATGAATGTAAAATAAATGCGATGATTTACTTTTTTTGTTTGGCTTGAAGTAAAATGAATACAGCGTAAAGTTTAAATATAGTAGGTCAATGACGGTGGTGGGTAGTGGTGGTGGGTAGTGGTGGTGCCAGTTGATGGCGACAGTGGTGGTTGGTCAACAACGGTGGCTAATAGTGGTGTCTAGCAATGGTGGCGTGGCGGGCAGTGGTGGTTTGGAATAATTTAGAGTTGTTTGAATGAATGTAAAATAAATATGATCAACGAATTTTTTTTGTTTGGCTTGAAGTAAAATGAATACAGTGTAAAGTTTAAATATAGTAGGTTAATGACAGTAATGGATAGTGGTGGCGGCTAGTGGTGGTGCCAGTTGATGGAGACAGTGGTGGTTGGTCAACAATGGTGGCTAACAGTGGTGTCTAGCAGTGGCTGCGTGACGGGCAATGGTGGGTGTTGGTTGCAGCAAAAAATAAAGTTCTAATATATTCGAAAATTGCTCAAATTAAGGAATTTCAAATACACAAAAATTAAATTAATAGATGGTGAATTCCCACTAAAATTTTACACTGCATTGGATTTATTTTGAATCAAACACAAGTATGTTCTAAAATTATGCTTTTGAAATATTTTACACCCCTCGTACTTCAAACTAAATAGCCCCTTAAAATGTAATAGTATTTCTTCGTTGTATCAAAATCATGAATAATAGATTCTGCCTTAAAGCTTATTGTAATATCATTTTCAATATATATTATTGATGAACTTACAAAAACAATTAATTTTCATCTTATATTGCAACCTTATCTTGATAAACTTAATTAAGGAGCAACCCATCCAATTTTTGTAGTCAAAATATACGTAGTTTACGATCAATTGAATCAATTAATTAATATTTTAAAATGAGTATAATGAAGAACTAATGAATAAAAATATTCATTGTACATTATTTTGAAATAAATCATATAATTATTCAAAAAATTTCAATTATGATTGGTGATTTATTTATATACATAGCATTCAAAATATTAGAATTGACATATTCAATATTTAAATTTCGCTATTTATATACTTAACACTCAAAATATTAAAATAAAATAAATAATATAAGCTCCCTTAACCATCCCATTATGACATAGCTCGATCCTTGATACGTCCCCAAAAGTTGTTTTGATCGAGCACGAATCTCAAGGCATATTTAAGTTGGAAACTTTTAAATTTAAATTAGGAATCATATGAATTTCGATTTCGGCAAACTTATAGTCAAACTAAATGTCTTGAATATACGAACTTAATGACACCAAAATCAGCCCAACCTGAGCCCAAATGGGTCCAAATGGGGGGTCCGAACCACATTTGGAAAGATCAAAGTATTATTTGGATGACAAAATAATATTCAATTATAGCATGCTTATAGTCAAATTGAGCGGCCCGACGAGTCCAATCCAACGAGCCCAAGAACGCTGAATTCCAACATCATTAAGGCACTTAAATAATAGAAAAACTCTCTATGATCGAGGGAATCAATATGAGCAATCAGATGGAGCACTCCAAATCTGCCCCAGATCTTCTTTAATTTACGAGGTGTGCCACTCATGAAAATTTATAAATATACTCCAATTCTCTACATGAGGAATTCTCTACATGAGGAGGGGAGAGGGGGCTAAAGATGGGAAAGGGCTTTGAAGCTTCAAGAGCACTAGCACCATCGCCCCGCCGTCAACCCCTGCCGAACTTCGATCCGATTGTCGTCGGAAAACCACTCGGCGGCCGCCAGACCTCCGCCTGGCCGCCAGACTGCCGCCAGACTTCGGTCCAATTGTCGTCAGACCACCGCCCGGTTTAGGGTCTCCATGTAAAAACTCTAGTTTCTTTTATGAACGATACACCTACTCTCTTATATACTTGTGTGCTGGATATTCGTACAACGCTAAGATATTAAACTATATATTTCTCTACCGCCGCGAATACGCCAGGACGCAACAATCCTATAGCCCGTTCCCTTCGTCCTAATCTCCTATAACGAGTTTCTCAGCTAGTCAGCTGTATTAGATAATATAAATAATTAAATTTCGACGCTAAATATATAAATCATAATATTTTGAATTTATATAAATATATCTCTCTCTTCAATTAAAAAGAATAGAGTATTCTACGCGTAATTTTATAACATATCGTACGAACGTAAACTAACCAAACCGCATGCTTTTTATGAGAGAGAGACATCTCGCTGATGCTATTATAATAGAATCGAACGGCTAGGATTGTGCGATTAGGTTTAACTAGTTTTCAACAAATGTTAATTAATACAAGTCGTCGGGTCGTTTCGGGCTCTCATAAAATAGGCTTCCTGGACGAACAAGTTGCCAGCTGGTGGGCTCAAGTGGGCCCATTATCGTTATATTAGGCCCGTTTTTCGACCCGTCTTCTTCTCTTCGTCGTCCTTTCACACGTAGGATCTGAGATTCTGAGCTCGCTTATCATCGCCATCGCCATCGCCATCGCCATCGCCGCAGCCGTTGGCTGCTCTCGACCTCGCTTAAATTCTTCGGTGGTTACGGTTGTTTATCAGGGGAAGTATCTGTCTGCTTTGGTTTCCTTTTGGTTGTTGCTCTATTTGCGGGCTTTGTTGCTGGTTCTTTCTAGTAAGGGATCGTGGAATAGTTACTGCTTGGAACACGAGACCTATTGGGAGATATTATTTTGATTTGAAGGTATGCGTTTGGTTCTGAGATCTCACTGCATGCAGCTGGCCGGTTTCTTTTTTTGATGTGTTCTGCTTTCAGATTGCCTATTTGAGAGGGAAAATGTTGCTGTAGTTTCAACCTCTTTAACCACTTTGATGCAAATGCTTTCGTATTTGTTCTAATTTCTTTTTGTTTTACGTTCGAGTTTTGAAAAGGTGTCGTGATCAAATTGACCGACCTAACTGGACGAATTTTTAGAATAACAAAGAGAAGCCCTTTTATTTCGTTGATGGATTAGTAACTTGAAAGATTGCGGCTTTATGTTTTGTAAGTTGTTCTTCATGCTGGAAGATGAATATTTGCACTGACGATGGTGACAGTTTTTAATTTTCTTAAGTTTGTTGCTCATGTTCATATACTTCAGAGGAGTAGAAGAACATGGAAGCAGAGGAAAAGGGATTATACCGACCTATGGTTGTATCTGAAAATGTTTTTTATGGATATAAAAAAGGTATGAAGGATTATGGGCTAAGGATTATGGGCTTTGGTATCCAATACTACAAAAAGTGGTAATCAACAAAGATGCTGTGTTTGGTGTGCGGTAAATCTGAAAATATAGAAGATGCCTTCAAGCATGAAGATATCATAGGTGCAGGTGAAGCTTGATATGCATATGGTAGTTGGCAATATATGCCATAGTTGACATCAAGCAATGATCTGTGCAAGATTTATTTGTTTTTTCTTTTGTTTGTTATTTGTGCAATTAAGAACATACCAGTGATGATGGTGGAATGAGGGTTGAGTTTTATTTATAGCCTCAGTTTTGCTCGTAGTTTAGGTTGAACTTGATTAAGTACTTAAGCCCAAGCTATTTTGTTAACTACTTTAAATGAATGTTCCCTAACTGTATTAGCAACTGAAATTGTAGACACTATGTTGCACCGATACGGATACGACACGATGCGGATACGGGACACGCCAATTCTTAAAAACACAGGATACGGATACGGCGCGAATACGACATTATAATATATAAATAATACATAAAAATTAATAAAGTAATCAAAGTGTAATATTTGAATGACAAAAAAATTGAAATAAAAGTTAGCATTAAATATTGAAATGTCTAGTACAACAACAAAAACACGAAGATAAATTGCCTAGCACATGAAATTTCAACTATTCAATAGAAGGAATGATAGGATTAGCTTCTTCAGTGGTTTGTCTTTGAGTTTCTATATCATCTTCAATAAATATCATAGCTTCTAATTCAGGCTCATCAAGTGAAAGATTAGCAATTTCTAATATTCCCATATCCTCAAGAGATTCAAATCCATCTCCAGCAACATCCCACATCATGTTGTCTCCTTCCATATAAGTTGGAGTTTTCCTTGAGAGAAGTCGAAGGTTTGTATACACGTAAACTAAATCTTCAGCCCGTTGTGGAGTAATTTTATTTCTCTTCATTGATTGGATGAATGAGTATGTGCTCCAATTTCTTTCACAACAGGATGAGGATGAAACTTGGCCAAGCAATTTTATGGCGATTGTTTGAAGTAGAGGTGCTGAAGCTCCATGTATAATCCACCACATTTTTGGATCAATTCTCCACCTATCACGTAATGACTCTTGGTCACCATAGTCCTCTAAATAACCAAAAAATTTAGCAAGCTCAATATTGACACTTCTTCTTTCCTCCTCATTTGTAAAATAACGCTTCAAACATGTCTTCCTCATATTTGAAAAATTTCTAAATTTTTCTGTGGAGAACTCTTTGCGGATTCTCTTGAAGCCATTCTTTAGTTGAATGTCTTCAAATAACATTAAAATGAAAAAATGTTGAAATTACAAAACAACAAATTGTGAATTCATAATGAAAAAATATTAAAATTTACCTTGGATTTAATGAGTGAGCTAAGCAATGTAAAGGTGTATTACTTTTGCTCCACCTATCTTCTAGAATAGCATAAATAACATCCCAAAAGCTTGAGTCTTCATAAAGTGCCTTCCTCTCATATCTATATATAATTTCTTTTACTTTGGCTAGCATTGAATTCCACATCTCATAAATGAGATGTAAACAAGACTTATCCGTATCAGCTACTCTCAACATCTCATAAATTGGGTCTGTGAAATTTATGATGTATTCAATCTCATCCCACCATAAATCATCTAAAAGCTTCTCATTTACATACCTAGCATTTCCAACATCATCTTCCCTATAACATGATCATTTGTCACTGATCATCATAGCTTGAAGAGCATTTTTTATTTTTTTGAATCTTCTTAACATCACTATTACTGAGGCAAATCGAGTTTCAACAACTGCAAGTATCTTTAAATTAGAGAAATCATTGAACATAGAGAGTCTCATGGAGTGATTCATAATAAATTTTTTAATTACAATTGCATCTCCAGCAATCACTGTGATCCAATGACATTCATTATATGTGATTTCATTTGCCTCGGTATTCTTAGCTGCACAAATGTTTTTCAAAGCAATATTAAGCGTATGCACAACACATGGTGTCCAGAAAATATGAGGATATGCTTGCTCTACAAGTAGACCTGTAGCTCTACAAATAGGTGCATTATCAGTAATGAGCTGAATGATGTTTGAAGGCCCCACCATCATGATAACTTCTTTGATTAAATTAGAAATTAAGAACTTATCCTTGTACTGTCCTTCACAGTTTACAGTTTTGATAAACATAGGATAGCTCTCTATTATAGCCATGAAGTTGATAAGTGGTCTTCTTTGTTGATCTGTCCACCCATCACAAACCAAAATAACTCCTTTTTTCTTTCAAACTCCTCTAGTAGGCTCGAGCAACTTCTCAATATTGTCCCTCTCTCTTTGCAACAACTTCGTTCTAATGACATTATATCCTGGTGGCACGTATCCTGCAAGATTGTTATTGCATGCATATGTAAAGGCATTCTTGTAATGTGGATTCCTTGCTAGGTTAAAAGGAAGTCCAGCTGAGTAAAACATTCTAGCTATTTCCCGGTCTAGTTGTTCTCTCATTTGTAAATTAAATGCTTTCTCCAAAGCACTATCTACAATATGTTTTCTTTTTTTGTTGGTTCAAATCCCTCCATTCGAAAAGGCCTTTTGTTTATAGTACTGTCATCACATCTAATTGAAGAAGATGATGAATGATATGAAGCATGAGTGTTTGGAAGTGGAATATGTTTTGGAAGCTCTTTTTTACTCTCAGCATCACTGATTTTTCTTTGTAATTCAGCCATTTGTGATGAGCTTATCTTCGGGCAAACTTTGATTCTATGACCTCTAATCTTCAACGAATGAGCTTTTACTTTATAATATGATCCTTTGTATGTTGCATTACAAAAATTGTATTTGAATGCAATATTGCCTCCCCCTTCTGATGTCTTACCTCCCCCTTCTAATGTTTTACCTATTTTTGTAACATAACCCCATAGAGGTTTGTTATCTTCAATATTGATTTTTGATGGACCATCATCAGAACCAATTCTTACTCCACTAGAGCTCATTATCCTACAAAGGATCTATACAAATTAAAGCATATGAATTTGAAGCATGAAAAAATTTAAGTGAAAGTGTAGATATGTTGCGACTCTACCGGGGGTCCAAGGGGGCGCTGCCCCCTGGCGGGGATCTATACAAATTTTATTGTAAGATTAATTTTGAAGTGCTGTTTATTTTTAAAGTTATTTTTATGAAAAGATACTGAGCGATACCGAGTATGTTTTAGCTTTTCGGTGCCGCTTGGTACCATTCGGTACCCCTCTATACCGAGCAATACCGAGCGGTACCGAGTAATACTGAGTTACAGTACTGAGCGATATTGAGTTCCAATATCGAGCGGTACCGAGTTCCAATACCGAGCAGTACTGAGTTCCAATATCGCTCGGTACCGAGTAGTACCGAGCAATACTAAGTTCCAATAACGAGCAGTACTGAGTTCCAATACCGCTCGGTACCGAGTAGTACTGAGCAATACCAAGTTCCAATACCGAGCGGTACCGAGTTCTAATACCGAGCGGTATTGAGTTCCAGTACCGCTCGGTATCGTGCAATACCGAGCAATACTGAGTTCCAGTAACGTTCGGTATCAAGCGGTACCAAGTTTCGATACCGAGCCTATGATTAAGAAAACGAAGAACGACGAAGAAAACGAACCTTCACTGCCACGTTGCCTTCGCTGTTCGCGTTGTCGAGCCGCTTCGTCGACGAAGGATGATCCTAACAACTTTAATGCTCACGTCGTCAAGCCTTTTTGTCGACAAAGGATGATCCTGTTTGCTTCTATGCTCGCGTCATCGAGCCGCTCCTTCAACTATAACGAAGAAGATGAACCTTTGTATGGAAACGAAAAACCTAGCTCTTTGAAATGTTTCAGCCGCATAAATGAATATAGATATTGAGCGGAAACGGTGGAAAGTCGAAAAGAATAGGGTAAATCGAGGCTCCGTGTTTTTTTTATAGGACACGCGTATCCGATACGCGTGTCCAGTCAAATTTAAATAATATTTTAATCGGACACGGCAAAGCCGTATCCGTGCCGTATCGGAGGCGTATCCGTATCCGACACGTGTCTGATACAACACGCCTCGTAAATAGAAGTATCCGTGCAACATAGTGTAGACATCTCAATCACAACATATTTATATATTGGCTCTATTTTCCTGATCATATGAGGGTATTGACCAATGATGCAATCATGTTTGCACAATTAATACTAAATCTCTATAAAACGTTATGAGCATTCTTGTTCTACAATATTAAAGGTTCAAGGTTCACTGATTCCCTAAAATTCCATACCAAGGATCTTTTCAATAGCACTAACTTCCTTCATGTAAGACTTTGTAATCATGTACAGACATTATTTGTTTATACATAATCAAAATTTCAACTTTCTTTTTCAAACCAACAAATAGTGGCGGGAGTCCTTCACCTCAAACTTTACGAGATGAGAAAAAAACTACCAATACATTGGTTGAGTTGTGTTGCCTCTCCTATTTAAAAGATGAGATCAACAAATCAAATATCACTTAAAAAGCATCATTTATATTTGTGTTTGCTACATAGCTTCTATATATCATACAAAAAAATTTAATCTTGTATTAGAATTTCTAGCATTCTCACATCAATCATATTAAAATCATGAAATCTATTTTTAACATGTATACATGAAAAAAAACTTCTCCAACAAGTAAAACATGTGATCGTCATCATAATTTATATAACTCTTAGGTTGTAACATGAACATGTCCATTAATCTCAATGCAGAACACACTTTTGAGTTTTGACATCTATCTACTCTAGTTCTATATCGAACTTCGCCGACATAATATATAACATCCTGAATAAAGTGTGTTTCACAGCTCTCAAAAAATACTACGACATTCTAGTTACTTTTTATTGTAACCCTTTTTAATATAACATGAGTCACAAAAAGAATTTTCAAATGCAACTAATATGATTCATAACATAAACACATGAAAAGAAAATTGATGATTCAAACATCATAAGCCACTAAATAATTCAACCACTTGATTTCTTTAAATATAAATAGGCACTACTAGAATTACAAGTGATTAGGACAAATCCAAAAAACATTAAATTAGGTCACCCAAACCTGCAAGCCTACAACCATACGCAAATACGGCAACCAGGAAAAACTTGTAAGAGGCGTCAACAAGAAGATTCAATGACATTCCAAACGCCACCGACACCACCACTATTCAAAATCTCCATAAGAATCTTAGCATAAAACATCGGCCTTTAGATGCGAAATCAATATATATGTGAAAAGGTTGGAATAGTTCCAGTGGTAGATAAGATTAGAGAGAGTCGTTTTAGATAGTTTGGTCACATAAAACGTCGGCCTTCTGATGACCCAGTTAGTGGAGTAAATGTATTAGATTTGACCTATGTTAAGAAATGTATAGATAGAGCTAAAAAGTATTGTTAGAAAATATTATAAATGATATTTTTTATTAGATTTAAATGAGAATTTGACTCTTAATAGGACACAACAGAGAAAAAATATTCATACAACCAACCCTATGTAGTGAGATAAAGGCTTGATATTGTTGTTGTATGTTCTCTTGATTGAGAATATCCTCACTATTAATTGAGTAATTCACTCATTTTCTATTATTTTTAATTTGCCAATGTATCGATATTGTTTCTATTTAAAAATCAATCAATTCTTTTCCCTTGAACATAGTATTAGAGTAAGTGTGATTTCTCTAACCTCCATCCCCACCCTTCCAAACTATCTCTCATTCTTGTCCTTCGTTTGTTACCTGTACCATGACCATTCTATCATACCTGTACCATGACCATTCTATCATCACTGCATCCCACTTTGATCGCCCACTCCATCACATCCTGCTCTACATCCACTTATATGTGCCACACATCCCACTCAACATAATCCACGCTACACACGTATCGCATCCTGCTTATCGCAAGTTATCACACGTGTCCTAGCCTTATCTACACCCATATGAGCCACTGTACGCTAACCTAGCTATAATAACGGATAACCCTATAGGACCAAAGTTGTAGCCTATAATATTGCAAGCACATAAAAGGTTGCTAAATTGACTAACTAAATGTACCTAAAATTAAAAATAGAGAATTAAAATTCTAAGTTTATATTCAAAATCTAAATTAACAAAAGTCCTTAATTTGAATTGATCATCATAATATAAACAATGTGTTTTCGATGGTTGTAAACTTTGAGATTTAAATCTTTTCATCTTGACTTAAATATTTATCTTTAACTAATAATTCAATTGATATTTGTTGAACATATTTTAGTATAATTGTTGAACTTCTTGTAGAGATTCCCATGACTCATCATGTGCAGCTTATCTCGCCATTGCACAAGGTGCCTCGTATATCCGCTATTAGTGTTGGGGATATTTCACGTCCAATTATAGCTTACAATAGAAGATTATGATGATTGCTTAAAAATTGCACAAATGGTGTATTTGATGTGAATTCAGGAGTAGTAGATTGAAAAAGAGAAATTCAAGGCATTGGTTAATGTTCTTTGATTTAAAGTCAAATCATATACAGAAAAAATGGACAATTAATGAAGTTTTTTGGGATTTATTTGTCCCAGCCTGCATAATTTCATGCTCATGTTTTTCTAGCATTTAAATTAAAGGTTATTGTAGGAAATCTTTTTTTATTTAAATACACCATAACCTTATTACCTTCTTTGATGATGTAGATCAAAGTTATCTTCTAAATCTCACCGTTTCACATTTGTAGATTGAGGGCATAGACGTTCGGAACAAAAATCTTCTTCAAGTTTTATTCCAAAGAAACATTCCTTTATGATAATACTGCTTCTGGGCGCATCATTTGGTACAAAACTAAAGTAATCGGCTGATCATGAAACCATGAATGTCTAGCACTCATTTTTATATAACAATTGATTATCTTTTAGCATTGATTCCGTTTGTATTTTACCATGAAGACTCTTTGTCAGATTAATTATTTATAATTACATAGTCAAACAATTGTGCTCATAAATGCTGGTCTCAATCCATTGATAACGATTTTGCAATTCTTATAGGCTTAGAAGCGGTATTTAGCTTCTCAATTAAACATTAATGGGTTGTTGGCTAGTCTTTTGTCGAACCAAAGGTACATCAGAGGAACAAACTCTCCAACTTGGTGAAGGTAAACGTGTTATCTCCAGCTGCACATCAGGAAATGAGCTACTGCATTTCAATTCTATATTTTGTGGAATTTGATGATTCTATTGCATTTATTCAATTGTTTCTTTATTAGAATATCAATAATTCTTTGCAAATAAATGATTTCATTCTGCTTTTATATATGTCAGCTGCGGGAAATGTTAAGTTGTATTCTCTCAAGGAATTAAGAGTGGCCACTGAAGACTTCTTCCCAGGAAACAAAATTGGTGAGGGCGGCTTTGGATCAGTCTACAAGGTAACTATCTTATCTGACAAAAATCAAAATGGAAGTATTAATTTTTTAGACATTTTTATTGTTGTTATTGGTTTGTGTAGGGAATACTTAAGAATGGGACCAAGGTAGCTTTAAAAGTTCTTTCCAGTGAGTCAACACAAGGAGCAAGAGAATTCTTGTCAGAGATTACGGCAATTTCAGATATAGTTCATGAGAACCTTGTTAAGCTTTATGGTGTATGCATGGAAGGAAAATCGAGAATACTTGTCTACAATTATCTTGAGAACAATAGTCTAGCCCAAACTCTTCTCGGTAATTTAAATCCCAAAAACGATTCTTTTTCCGTTGCATGAAAAATATGTTTTCTGTGTTTGCAATGTCTCATAGATTGATTGCTTAATTTTATTTTTTCTGGCAAGTAGGTTCAAACCACAGCAACATTCAGCTTAGCTGGAGAACAAGATGTAAAATCTGTATTGGTGTCGCACGTGGTCTTGCATTCCTTCATGAGGAAGTTGAGCCCCATATTGTTCATCGTGATATAAAAGCAAGCAATATTCTTCTTGACAAGGATTTCACTCCAAAAATATCAGATTTCGGTTTGGCTAAACTGTTACCACCAAATGCAACACATGTCAGTACCAGAGTTGCAGGAACAGCGTGAGTTTTTTTTCTTTGTTGTTTACGGAAATTCTTGGTCTGATCATGGAAAAGTATGAAATGCCAATTGAAACTTGCAGAGGATTTTTCTGTTCCCACTCTTTTTGCATGTTTATGGGGATCTGAGCTTGTTTATTTACGGTGATTTCTTTCCAATAGGTTTTTCATCTAGGTCTATTACTTGTGATGTTCATGGACAACCATGAATGCCAATTGAAAGTTGCAAAAGGAATAGACCATTCCTACTTTTTGCATGTTTTTGGGAAGTTGAATATTGAAAATAATTGTAACAGTTGAGCAATATTAAAGGTGGCATTCTTAGGGATATTCCTAATTATTCATCACTGAAGTACTTATAATGTTCTATCAGAGGATACTTGGCACCTGAATATGCCATCCGTGGGCAGGTTACACGAAAGTCAGATGTTTACAGCTTTGGAGTTCTTCTTTTGGAAATAGTTAGTGGCAGAAGTCATACAAACACAAGACTGCCTGATGAAGAACAATTTCTTCTTGATAGGGTAAGTCTTAAGGTATATGCTTCCACTGCTTATTTTCATCATAAATTCATCCCTTGATGAAAAGTTTGATGATCCTTTCTCATTACATTTTAGATTTTTATCATTCAATTTATTTTGACATCTAGTTTTTCTAAGAAATATTGCATCCTAATTAGTACTATATAAGAGACATGAATGACATCTTAAGCAAATAGTGCAATCTTGCTTTTAAAATGATGTCTCATGTACATGCTACCTGTTAGAACCAGCATTTTATGAGGGTGATGTAAGTTTGATAATGAGTTGAGTTTGAGTTATTTTGACTCAAACTTGACCTCAAAACAAAATTGAGTTGATTTGAAATTAGGATGAACACAAAGTTTTGGAGGGATGGACTAAACCCATCATGCACTTTTGCAAGCATTATAAAATACTAGCCAATACATAAAATAATAATTTATTTATACTATGCAATAAATGTATTAAATAATTATCAATATAGAAACACCGTCGTTGCTAGGTCTCAAGTCCTGGATGAAAAAAGTGGAGAGTTGTGTTAGGTAGTTGACAGCCAGCGTAAAACTTGTCGAATAATCATGACTGAATTCATTCCCCACATAGTGGGAGAAAGGCTTGATGTTGTTGTTGTTGTTCTTGTATAGGGATGGCTTGAGTCAGAGTTTGAACAAGCAATCTTAAACTTTAAGCAGACTTGAAATGGATTTCTATTGAGCAACCAAAGCTAAAAGCTGAAGTCAAGTAGGTTTGAATCAATTTCCATTCATCTAAAAGATTTTTAAATTTCAAGCAAGTTTCAAGTTTCCGAGTTTCAGGTATTTTTTTATCAGCTCTAGTTTAGAGTAGATCTATGTTGATATATCTGGCTTCTTAAAGTGGCAGGAAGAACTGGACAATGCTCATGTGCACTTTCGATAGTTCATATGACAATACAATTCAATCTTGAGGTTTTGATCTGTTATCTTAAGGTCTAGAAGTTATTCTTGTTTACCCCGTTACGGGGTGCTCTAATAAATAAGATACAGAAGAAGCATCAAGAACCTGTAGTAGCAGCCATTAATGTTTTATCTATTTTTTTCTGAAAGTGGTCATCAGCATCGTAATGGTAAGTTACAAAAGATGCACAAAACCTATAATAGCATGAAATGAATTTTAAAAAAATGACATAAATTACCTTTAAGGGAGAGTTTGTTTGTGGCTGGGAACTTGGAGATGTTTTGTTCCTTCTTGTTACTAAATAAACCGTGCTTCCCCATTTGAAAGCCAATTCACTATCACCTTCAAGAGATAGATCTTTTGAAACAAGATTAGCTTCCAAAAGCAGTCTTGGGTCTAAGAGATTTCCTTTCAAGTTGTTGTAAATCATAGATTGTTATCTTTGAGTGTCTCTATAAACTGGAAAATTTTGAGGAAAAACTCCAACTTGAAGACATGAAAGCTGCTTTGACTGAAGGAAGCTTCTTTTATAGACATGAAAGCTGCTTTGACTGATGAAAGAACTTCAAATCTTAGCAGAGGGAATTAAATTGATGATGAAGTTTCTAATAGTTTTAAATTGAAATATATGCTAAAGAGGTTAGCAGAAGTAAGCACGTGTAGTAGGAGATGAGCGAGTGATCAGATGATAGCGGGGGAAGAATTTTAGTGTAGGAAAAGAAAATGATCAAGTCAAGCTGGATTTGTGAGAGCTTCGTCCAATTTGGCGTTGTTGGATGAATCAATAGGATTATCGTTCCATATATCTGAGATACTAGTGCTGGGAAGATCCATAGCTCCAACATCAAATATATCATCATTGAGATTAATAGTTTGCTGTTATGCACAACATTTCCTGTAATCTTTATATTTTGAAATATGGTACAAATGAAGGACTCTAAATCAAAGAGTTGTTGTTCTGAAGAGAATTCGAACAGTGTTTTTGATACATCTTGGAAGTAAAAACAACAAATAAAAGAGAAAGAACAGCATAGGAACACAAAGATAGGCCGGTTTTTTTTTATAAAAACTTCAATAAGAGAAAACACGATACATGTGATCTACAATTCGAGAGGTAGATCAGCTCTACCACAAACCCTAGACGCTATTAGGAACTCACAATAAACACTACGAAATAAATTCAGCAATATCCCTCCCAAAACTATACACAAACTCCCACTTGAATAGTCCTAGAACATAATAACACAATTAGAACATTTTTAATCAGCATAAACATAATTTAGGAAATCTTTTTAAATAAATAGAATCTTCCTATTGGTGTCCTTGTCCTCTTGCTTCTATTGGTTAAATTCCTGATTCGATGACTTTCTTTTTAAAATATTCTTTTCTGATTGCTTGTTTGTGAGCCGCTGGAACATAGAAACACTTCTACAGTACCCAGATGTTATTGATGCGGTTCTCATTTTGCAGACATGGGCACTTTATGAGAAAGGAGAGCTTGAAAGGATAATAGATGCAACACTGTCCAATGACCTGGACACCGAGGAAGCATGCAGATTTTTGAAAATTGGCCTTATGTGCACCCAAGATGAGGCAGGGCTCCGACCCTCCATGTCCACTGTTTTTAATATGCTGACAGGCGTCAAAGATGTTGAGTCGATCAAGATCACTACACCCGGCCTTATTTCAGACTTCACTCAAATGAAGATTGGAAGGAAGAAAGCCATCGAACTCACTGCATCATCTTCATCCACTACATCCAATGCCTCAATGACTTTCACCGCGATCGGGGATCGAGAATGACATACATCAACCAAAATTTAGATACATGTTTGTGAAGTTGATGTTGTGTAGCAAAAGAAATTATTATGTGCGGATGTAGAACGTCGTCTGAAGATCAACCATAATGCACTGCAGCTCGATACCGCTGACGTGGCGCATTCTGGTTGGTCTCTGGACGACGTTTTGCATCCGGTTTACGCACAAAATAATTTCTCGTGTAGAAATCTCTTTATTCTTTCCAACATCTATTTGGACTTTTCTCATTAATTGCATGTTGAGGCAATATGTTCATGTAGATGCTAAAAAATGAAATCCAAATAGCATCAATGACTCCAAAGAATGTAAATGATCAATTTTTGTTTATTGATTTGTAAATGCTATTGCTCTAGCCATCCACTGTTGACTTCATTCTCATCATGGTCTGCAAGTTTGTTACAAAAAATTTCGTCTGAAATTGCTTTCTCATGCGACAAATGGATTAAATGCTAGCAGAAAGAAGTCACATGAAGCTGATCACACGGAATTTTTATTCTGTGCGGAGTCCGGAGTGTTCGGAGACTAATAAAAACACGTCACGTTAACTCAAAAATGTATCGCACTCAGTACCAAGTTTGATAACGCTCGATACCAAGCGTGTAAACGGACGTAAGAATCGTTTAATATACGCACAGAATAATAGCTCGATCATACGAGCTGTTATAATTGATCTCAGCTGCCCTCATGCTTCACATGATTTATCAGAAAATAAAAAAATACACCTCTATCTATTTGAAGTAATTTTCAAGACCAACTGTTGTTTGTCCGGCTGGTGAAGAGCCAGCTGAGCAAAGCCCAAGTCCTTGGTTGGTTCGAATCTCTTGGCAAGCAGTGAAAGCCTTAAGTGTTGGCCTGTGTCAATTGGTGTGGGTTGCATGTTAGGTTGACCGAGATTTTCACTAGTCTAAGTACAGTGCTTCCTCGTCGCAAAAAAAAAAAAAAAAACTTTCCAAGTATTATAAGCTGGCTCTAGTACAGAGAGGAAAAGATTCCCGGTACAGGCTAAATGGACCATAGTGTTGCCATTTAGGTGCAGCTGGAGCTATCTGACCAGAAGACAAAACCTGGGCCCAAAATGACAACGTAAGCAGAGCATGTAAGAAATCTCTCAGAAGATTGTGATATCGATTTCGTGCTTATTTTGCTTGCAGTCAAGTTTCCTTTAGCATGTAAAGTTCTGTATTTTCTTCCCTTGAAATGCTAGTAACTAAGGCTGACTCGGGTTGCTGTTTCCACCACTGGACAAGGGAACTTCTTGAATGCACTGAGCAAAAATTTAATTAGCCTAAGATTTTTTTTTAATTCTAATATGATTAAAATACTTAAATGCTATAACAATGATATATGATCAAAAGAATCAATACAAGTTATTTTATGGAGGATATGAAATTTCACTATTTTTATGATGCATGCGAGTCTTAAATTTTATCAATAGATCACCGCTCTCCTCACTCTGAATATGAAAAAGGAATTGGATCATTTGCTTGAAATTCAAAAGAGCTCATAGGATTCAACAATGTGAGAGCTCTATCGGATTACCACACGACCATTGCCACAAACTGGTGCCCAATTATCATAATCTAATCAATGTCAAGTTCCAGACTTCCAGTCGTCATTGGATCATTATTACCCTACTGCAATCCTCCACCCATCGTTGCTTGAATATCGTTCTCTGACCTCCATCCCAATTGCAATCTCCTAGCCATTGTTTCCCAACTACGGAACTTCGACCATCATCTACCGACTAATATCCTCCAACCATTATCATTTGATTTTGATTCAGAGCAATCATTGCTCGACAAAAAACTCTCAAAATTCTTTAAATTTACTTCGAGATAAAAAATAATAATATGTCAAAACTCTTATAGCAATTATCTCTAATCAAATTTAGCAGATAGAAAATTAAATTTAACCAAAAATTTTCCCCTTTAGACCAAAAATATTAAAATAAAGCACAAGCAAACTATCAACAGGTAACAAGATAAACAATATATAACCTATCACTTTCCACATGATAAATTTAGAAAAAACAGTTATCACTTAAAAAAAAAGGAGCAGGTAATGTTAGGTATTTTTTTGACTGATTTTTTCAAATAATATTTTTTAGAATAATAATTTGTTATATTTTGATCATATCTACATGTCGGCCAACTTTACCGACATCTAGATATAATACTATCTAAATTCTAACGTCTAAAATAAATGACAAAAAAATGTTAAAAAATATTTTTTAATGTAATTCAAATATTTAAAAAAATCAGATAATTTTAAATTATAAAAATTGTAATTGAGATTTAATAATAAGAAAAAAGCCGGTATAATTGATATTATTATATGCTACATACACTTTAAATAATATTTCATATAAAAATTTGAGATTTTTGCATGTATTTGTGAGAAATATTATTATAATGTCAGAAATTCCAAGTTAAGTGGATGCCAGAACCTTGTGAAATTATTCTGTGTGGTAATTGGACACCGTCGGGAGGTTAATCAGGATACGACATGTCACTCTTTTGTTGTATACTGATGATATGTATCATTGTATACCGAGTGATATGGCGCATCTTGATTCACTTCTGGACGGTCCATTAACCGCCCAGAATAGAGCTTTTAGAGGATCTAAAGGAATACAACATAGCTTGGATTTTCTCATAAATATATAACAAGAAATCTAAATGTTTACTACAGACATATCTCCTCTCTAAAATAATATAAAAACATGTACTAAATATAACAAAAAAAAAAAGTGTATAAAATATTATGCAAAATTAATTTTTTAAGCTTGGCAACAATTTAAAAAAAAAAATGAAAGAAATGGTGAATAATTAAATTAAGGCTTGGTTTGGACAACTTTTTTTATCATTTTTTAAAGCTATTTTCTAGCATAATACATTCTAAAACAATTTTTTAGTACAAAAGATTTCTTGTTTAAAAAAATTTTTACTAAAAAGTTTTTTTTATATATTATGATAAAAAGTTGCTTTAAAAAGTAATAAAAAAAGGTCTAAAATCAAGCCTAAACATATTCTAAAATGATTATGGAGAAAATAATTTTAGAATATTACTGAAGAAAATACTAGCATAAAAATTTTTAAAAGCCAATAAAAATTAGTTGTCAAATAAATATGTGATTGCCATATAAAAAATAAAACAGCAAAAATCACTGCCAAACTAGAAACTACCAAAATAACCGCAATAAAATTATAGCAAAAATTATGGCAAAAATCAAATTGAAAGTTAAAATGGCAAATTTATGAATTCCAGCTATCCGTCATATTAAGGCTTGGTTTTCGGAACTTTTATTAGGTCCAGTGTAAGGACGTAGAGGAACGTCTGGTCGGAGGCAAAATCCCGCTAAAAAACTCGGTATTTGCTCGGTATTGCTAGGCATTATTTGATAATAACGAGGAATACCGCTCTGTGAAGACCAATACCGAGTTATACCGAGCTATACCGAGCAATACCGAGTTGTACCAAGTTTTTTCTAGGAAAAACTCGGTACAACTTTTGTACAACTCGGTATTGCTCGGTATAATTCGATATTGGGTCTTCACGTGATGGTATTCCTCGTTATTGTTTGGTATTGCTCAGTAGTTGCTCGGTATTTCTCGTTTTTTGGCGCGATTTGGCCTCCGACCGGACGTTTCTCTACGTCCGGTCGGAGGACGTAATAATTGTTCTGGTTTTCGATTTTTTTGCTGTTCTTAAATCAGTTTTTTATATAAAAATTAAAAATTTTATAAAAATAACTATTTTAATAAGCAGTAAAAAGCCGCTCCAAACAAAATTTAAAGTTTCCTGTTAGATCTCTGCAAAATTAACAAAAAAAAAAAAAAACAACCGAAAATTTTAAATGATTGATAAATATCCAACAAATCAGAGTAATCAACTATAATAAACTCATATTATAATAACAAAGAACTTGAAAATCTGCTAAAACTTTTAATTTTATTAATATATATTTTTAAAATGTGAATTAAATCTCCCGTTGAATTTCATCTTTATTATAATCACACTTTTATAAAGATATAGCAATGGATGGTGCGATCATCTAATCAAATTTTCTTAAAACTAAGTCATTTAATCATTAAGTTTTTTAGCTACAAAATAATAATAATAATTTTGAAAAAAAAAAAATCCCGACTAGAAATAAAATGTGGAACAATTTTTTTTTCTTATACTTAAAAAAATATATGACTTACGATAATTTCTTCTCATTCTTAAAATATATATATATATATATATATATATATATATATATATATATATATATATATATATATATATATATATATATATATATATATATATAATTCAAAATTTATAAAAGAATATAAATTAATGATTAAGGTTTCGTTTGAAACAGCTTTAGTACTTATTTTTTAAAATTACTTTATATTACAAAAATTTTAAATTCAAAAAAAATTTATACTAAAAAATCAAAGAAAGCCAGTCTCAATCCAAGCCTAAGACCATTTCCAACCGTTCGGCAAACAACCGAATGGAGGCCCTCATGAGTCGCAATCGAATGCATTTTCCTCCACAATTTGATCGCGGATGAACATGGCGACACCAATATTGGCGTTGCACTGTTCATCTGCGTCATTTTTTGATATCCACTGAACTTGCGGAAGAAAGGTGCGAAAGAAAAGAGCGACGGTAGGAGGCAAAATGACGTTCGATTGGAGATGAATCAAGATACTTTTTGGAAATGAGATTTTCGGTTGGAGATGCCCTAAGTCTGCCCAAGTTCATCACAGAGCATCCCGTCGAAGATGAAAGGAAGGATATTTTTGACTCCTTGCAAGCCAGCATAAGGCACAAATACCTTCTCTTTCAGCTTCAAACTATTTAGTAACGCTTAATACAGAGAGAGAGAGAGAGAGAGAGAGAGAGAGAGAGAGAGAGAGAGAGAGAGAGAGAGAGAGAGAGAGAGAGAGAGAGAGGCATGCTTGACTCCATGGACGCCACCCACAATAGCTAATCTTGAAGAGAATGAACCATATGTGTGGCATACAGGGAGCCAGGCACAAGCCTTTTCACCTGCATACATCTTCTCTATTCTGATATTCAAATCTCCTTCTCTTTTCTATCTCAACACTTATTCACTCCACTCCATTAATACTCATCTCCGCTCCGATAAACCATACAGAAAGAAGAAGTAGAGGAGCTCGTCCATATAGAGGCCTCATGACCAAGAAGGAAGCGCTAATGACAGAAAGAAAGAGCTCAAACTATGGAGGTATAATCCTTAATTTGTAGCCAAATGACACGTTGAGTAAGAATAGGAATCCTTCAGAAAACCATAGCCAAACTAGCTGCAGCTAGCAATGTCATTATTAAATTACTATAGATTCTCTCTTCTGTTCTGAGAGAAAGGTCGAGAGGAAGAATACATACACGAGAGAATAAGAGGAAATTAAGGCCTGATGCTTGCTTCTGCTTTGCGCGCTAGCTCTATCCTTCTGACGATTCAGCCTTTCTTTTTCTCTGATTTCTGAGGCTTGCTTTGTCTGGAGCGCTTGGATGAACTTGGATTCTCGATCTTCACCAAACCCACTCTTTCCCACATTAGGTATTTTATTCCTCTTCAGTCTTCTCCTTTTGTTCCCTCCTCCCCCTACCCTTTTTTCCTAATTTATTTTAAAATTTTGTATAATAAAGTTTAAATTTTTTTTTAACAGGATATCTACCCGCTGTCATCCCTGTAGTAACTAATCTCTCTACTGGTCTAGCAACAATCAGCCCCACCTGTGTCGAACCATGCACTTATTTTCTCTCCACTTGAGAAGTCGCGCCGCATGAGAGAGGATCGAATATGGGTTGGGAGGTTCTCAACCACGGTCGCCCACCAACTCAGCTAAGTCTGATCGGGTATAAAGCTTAATCTTATTGTTATAATTTTTTCATTTTTGATTTTTTTAGCCGTGTGTTAGCTAGCCTTGCACAGCTGTACACATGGTGGACAAACAAGTGCTGTCGAGATGATTATCAAAGTTGGCAAAGCAGAAGAAGAATGGAGATCGATTTGATCGATAGTTTTTTTTTTTTTTTTCTAACAGCAGCTTCGAATATTCTGATCTAGAGACATCTCGAAATTATATAATTTATTTTTATTGAATATAATATTATAACTTTTATTCATATATATATATATATATTAAATTCAATAATTATAAAATCCAATGTTCAGTATTCAATGAGAATATCCTTATTTAAAAATTCTAATTTTTAAAGCAGGAGACTGATTTAGGATAGATTTTTATTGTTGTTCTTTAAAATAATTTTTTTTACAAATATTTTTATTTTGAAAAATATTGATTAGAAAGTTGTTTTAAAATTAAAAAAAAAATTGTCTCAAATAAAGTCTTAATTAATATATTTTGATATATAATTATGTATAAAAATGTGTAGCTATTTCTTAATTTAGCTCCAATTCTATTCAAATGTATAATTTTTATTAAAAATTTAAAAAATAAATATTAAACATTTAAAATAAATATATGTTTTTTTAAATATATAATCTCTCAAAAAAAGGTATCCTTAGATCTTTATTCTATTGCTTGTGAAAAAGAAAAAGTTATTTAAAGCATGTTGATGTGATCCATATAAATTAAAAAAAAAATTATTTAAAAAGGAAATTTCATTACTAATTGAAATTAATTATTTTTTATTGAATGTTGATATAGGATTTGCAATGTTTATATATGGAAATTGCATTAAAAATGATATATATTTTTTTAGGGAAAGATATTTGAAGAACTTTGGTGAGTTATTTACTAACGTGGCTCTGCATTTGGGGATTTTAGAGCTTGACTTTGACCAGGATTCTAATGATTTTGAGCGCGTTCCTTCACGAGGAGGCGCCAAGGCGTCCCAGTGTGGCAGGGTCGCCCCCACGTGGATGACGTGGCGCTACACAGGCGCTAGCTCTGAGTTACGCGACGTATTGAAATCTTAATTGCACTACTTCTTGAATCTGCTTTGAGATTCGAATTTATTAGAATACATTTGCCATTCTCTTTTAGTTTTCATAAAATATTTGACGAAATAATTATAAAATGATTGTTCAATATATTTGATATTCGGTTGGAGAAATATGCCTCTCTTTTTCTTAGGAATATGGCTGAAATTTTAATTAAATCAAAATTGTTTAGTTTAGACTGCTAACTATTAAAACAATAAATTTTGTACTTGATATAGCATCAAAAAATTATTTTGATCGGGCACGAATATCTAGGCAAAATCAAGCCGGAAACTTCAAAAATTAAATCCGGGATCTCCTTAACTTCGATTTCAGCAAACTTATAGTCAAACTGAACGTCTTGGATATACGAACCCAACGACATCAAATTCGACTCAATCTGAGCCCAAATGAGTCCAAATCAAGGACCCGAAGTGCTATTGGAAAGTTCAAACCACAAATTTGAGTTACCAAACGGTTTTCAAACAGGACGTGCTTATAATCGAATCGAGCAGCTCGACGAGACAAATCCAACGAGCCCAAGATCGCCGAATTCCGACATTATTAAGACCTTCAAATGTCTAACTAACGGTACACGATTAAAAGATTCAATATGGGCCGTCCATCCAACCACTCCCCATTTACCCATGATCTCTCACCTATTTACGTGCAATGCCATTCCAGAAATCTATAAATAGACCCCTAATTTCTTTTGAAAGGGGACCCAAGTAATTACACTAGTCAGGAGGAACTCCGGCGTCACTTGTGATAAATATGTAAATTGGTTATTTTATACTTCAGCTGACGTGTACTCAATATCTTGATTCTTGTATAAGCTGAGCTCTCTGTTTCTTGTTTAGCCGTATACTTAGCCTGTAGCCTACTGCCCAAGGCTCTCTATTTATAGGATTGTTGTACATCTCTTTAATCAATGAATATACTTTTACATTTACTTACATGATCGTTTCTTATCTTCTCTGCCATTTCTCATGGTATCAGAGCACGGCGTCCCGTGAGACCTCTTCTTCTCTCTTGGTCCGTGTTCTCTCTTCTTCTCTCATGGATAATACGGCTACCTCGTCTACCGCGCAAGATCCTCCTCCTCCTACATCTGCTTCTCCGTCTGAAAATCTTACCATTCCTCCCCAACTAAAGTTTCTTGTCGGTAACATCAAAAACATTGTCTCTCTCACCCTCACCTCGGATAATTTTCCCATCTGGAGATCACAAGTATTCAAGATTTTTCGTGCTAATGGTTTTGAGGGGTTTCTTGACGGTTCTTGCACTTGCCCGTCACCTATGTCTCCGACAAGTTCTTACTCGCATCAAACATGGCTCCTCGTGGACCAACATCTTGCAGCGGCTCTGTACTCGATTATCTCCCCCAATCTTCTCCCCTACATTCTTTCTTTGGAGCACTACGCAGAAATCTGAGACACCCTATCTCGCCGTCTCCAGTCGACAACTAGATCTCGCCTAATCCAACTCCGAAATGAACTCCATCATATCTCCATGAAAGATCAAACTATGACCCAGTATCTTCTTAGCATCAAATCTAAAATCGATGCTATCGCTGCCACTGGAACCTCTATTGATCCTGAAGATATAATCTTATACACCTTAAACGGACTCCCTCCACAATATCAAGCGTTTAAAACCGCCATTCGGACCAACCTTCAGCCCATCACCTTGGATGATCTTTACACCCTCCTTTGCAGCGAAGAACAGAATCTTGCCCACGAAGTTACTCGCGAGCTCCACAACCTGCAGTTCTTCGAACCCAATCTTGCTCTCGCAGCCACTCGTGGCCGCGGACGTGGTCGCACTTCCTACACCCGTGGTCGTCCGTCCGGACCAAATAAATCTGGCAGAAATGGCTCCGCCCATTCCGACCGCAACTCAGCCAACCCCATCACTTGTCAAATCTGCTTCAAGAAAGGCCATTCGGCCATTCGCTGTTGGCACCACACTGATTCGTCTTACAGCGAGGAGTCCACACAATCTGCTCTCTTCTCGCCTGCGGACTCACTAGTAATTCCGAGTGGTTTCTTGATAGTGTCGCTACCAGCCACCTTACGGCCGATCTGTCTCAACTCACCGCACCTCAAACTCATAACGGCAATAACCAGGTCACTCTTGGTAATGGGCAGCTTCTCCCTATCAAACATTCCGGCAAGCGAATTCTACCCACGCCCGCTGGTAACCTGAGCTTAAAACAACTGTATCACGTTCCTAACCTCTCATTTAATTTAATCTCTGTTAATCGTCTTACGTCTGATAATCATTGTACAATCACATTTTCAGCTAACGGTTTTCAAATACATGATTCTGTGACCGGCCGCCATCTTCTTCAGGGTTCGTGTGTTAACGGCTTGTACCCTCTCCGTCTTGCCAACTCTACCAAACATCTTGCACTTCTGTCTACTCAAACTATTCCCAACCTATGGCACCGGCGTCTTGGGCATCCGTCATCCATTACTCAACAACACCTAGCAAACAATGTTTCTGAAATTTGTTTTACTTCAAACCAGGCTCACTGTAACGCATGTAAAATGGCTCAAAAGCCATCGTCTCCCTTTTCCCAGATCTTATACTACTACTTCGTCTTATTTTGAATTAGTTCATTCGGACGTTTGGGGACCTTCCCCAAATGCTTCCATACAGGGTTTTCGTTACTATATTTCCTTCATTGATGATTTCTCTAAATATTGTTGGGTTTACCCTATGCTTAAGAAATCTGAAGTTACCATGAAATTCATTGAATTCAACCGAATGATAACTCGTCAATTCAATAAACATATTAAAACTTTTCGATCTGACGGAGGAGGTGAATTTCTAAATAATCAATTTCAATCGCTCGATCGTCCAGGACGATCAGTCTGGATATATATAGAAATGAGATATTTTGAAGAGAGAGAAATATCTGAGGAGAGAGAAAGAGAAAAGGAAAAAGAGAAAAGCTGGTTTTCGGAGACCGCGGAGCGCTTTTCGTCCGACGCTACTGTTGGGAAAAGTGAAGATCTCGTGGTAAGGACTCCGAATCCTATTTCTGTTTTCAAAGAAGTTGAGTTTTGACCGAGTTGAGATCTGTTTTGTGTTTTCGTAGTCGACTTTTCGACATGATTTTGATTTGACACAACTTTCACCGCACAACTTTTAGAGTGTTATAGATATGATTATTCTACACGATTTGACTGTATTCTACGAATTTTCTTCCGGTCGGAATTGGTTCTACGTGATTTTAATCGAATAGAAAATTATCAGGATGTTTTCTGACTTGGTTTCTATAGAATAAAAGTCTTGCATTGATGTTATAGATATTCTATTGTAATTTGGTAGAATTTGGAAATCGTGTCTTTTTGCAGGATTTTTGTGTAAATTTGACCGACTGCCGTTACGCTGCCCGATTTTCGTATGATTTCCTAATTGTCTGAGATTGATAGATTGAATCGATATGAATATGATTATTGATATGATTGCTTTAATATTGACTATTGAATTGCTTATTGATTGAATTGACTATTGATACTGGAACCCAAGTGGAACCTGGTTGAACGTTGGTGAAGATTGATATTGACCTGTACAGGATGGTGGGCCGACGGGCTTTCCTTTAAACCATTGATCATTGATATAACGATTGGGAGTTATAAGGAGTTTATATGCCGACGGGCGGCCGACGGGCAAAAAGAGTGACGACTCTTATTGATAGACCAACGTACGGACTACAACAGCAACGGATTCTACAACAGCAACATGACCAGTTGATTTTACTTGTCCAGTATATAGTATTGAATTGCATGTTTACTGTATTGATTTACGGATTTATTGCTTTATCGATTTCTGCCTTATTGATTGATCGGATTTACTGTATCGTACGATTTCATTGATTTCATTGATTGATTACCGAGCATTGATTACTGAGCATTGATATGGATATTGATAGATATAGATACTGCATTGATAGCATGGACATGGACATCGTATGGATTCATTGTATTGCCGCCTAGATTTTGTAGACTCGCTGTTGCTACTGTTCTACACCGTATTGACTGTTGTATAGATTTCTTGTCAGACTGGATTGAAGTTTATCGTATTGCTTTCCTCGATTGATTTCATTAAATGGATCGTATTGATTTGACCGTATTGATTTGATTGACGGATATTGATTGATTGTATTGATTTATCGAATTGCCTGCCGCTGCATTGACTGGTTTTATTGACTATGGATTTCCACTGTATAGAATTGAGGATCATTGATTCATGGATTTCCGGATTGCATAGATTCATTGACCATTGACTGATTCAGATTGATAGATTGACATGCATATTGATAGCATCGCCGTGCTTTGATTTCAGTTATAGGTATTAGGTGACCTGCTGGGCTTTGTAAAGCTCATTATATGTGGTTGATATTTTCAGGTCAGGGCTCGGGAGCAGGAGATAGGAATTGATCCAGATCGACAGGTTTTAGTTTCTTTTGATCGATAGATGATTCTTTTGTACTCAGGACAGGATAGATTTCTCTACTTGTATTGATAGTTTAGTTCCTGAGTATTGTATATGATGTTTTGAGATGTGAATCGACTTGAATATTGATGTTTAAATTTTTTAGATGTTTGATAGATTGCTTACTGAAGGTTTATAGATAACTCTGGTAAATTGTTGTGAAAATTGATTGACATTCTTTCCAAGTTAGATCTTGGGGCATCACAAGTTGGTATCAGAGCAGTGTTATTGGAAGAATGGATTGTTACCAGAGTTGTAGGTTTGGATTGAGAGTTGGGTAGATTGGGTAGCTTTAAGAGCTTCATTGGCATACATCGTTGCATGTGTGTATCATTTGTTTTGAATTGTGCAGGTGAAAAAGATATGGATCCTCCAGCAGAATCCAGTGTACCAAATGAGCAACACAGCGCAGCTCCAATGCCTTCAGAGAGTATGATGCAGTTGGCTACTGCGATTGCACATGTTATGGGGGACGCTCAGAGCAAGATGAGTGGAAGCAAGGAAGAAGAGGTAGACAGACACTTGCAGATGTTCCACAAGCTGAAGCCTCCGTTGTTCAAAGGGGCTGTAGGACCACAGGCTGCTGAGGATTGGATCATGAGGGTGGAAAAGATTTTTGATAGCATGCAGTGTCCGGGGAATAGAAAAGTACCATTGGCAGTATTCATGTTGGAGAGTGAGGCAGAGAGATGGTGGATCGGACAGCAGAGAGAGAAATTCCAGGGGAAGACAAATGCTGAGATCACCTGGGATGAGTTCACTACAGTATTCAGGATGTGGTTTGTACCACCGTCAGCTCAGCGACAGATGCAGGAAGCTTTCATGAGATTGGAGCAAGGCCGCAAGTCAGTGATGGAGTACGAGGCCGAGTTTACTGCTCTTGCGAGGTACGCTGCTCATCTGATTCCTACGGCCGAGGAAAAATGTTATAGATTCCTGCACGGATTGAACAGAGAGCTGAGGCATCCACTAGTACCTTTCCGGATCCATGAGTTTTCTGAGCTAGTGGAGCGAGCTCGATTGATAGAGATTGATCTGGCGACACCGGTACCGAGGTACGAGGATACCAGAAGGAGGAGAGATGAGGTACGACGAGATGATTCTGGTAGAGATAG
The DNA here is from genome assembly GCA_022539455.1 of Dendrobium nobile. Classification (NCBI taxonomy): domain Eukaryota; kingdom Viridiplantae; phylum Streptophyta; class Magnoliopsida; order Asparagales; family Orchidaceae; genus Dendrobium; species Dendrobium nobile. The sequence continues at coordinate 5,716,424 of CM039733.1, read as the reverse complement.
AGATAGAGAGAAGAGAAGCAGATATGAGAGTTCGAGAGGATCTGCATCGGGATCTGTACCGCGATCTGCATCGGTAGTATCGTCTGGTAGTTCTGGAGCATGTGTTCACTGTGGTAAACGACATGCAGGTCGATGCTACCTGTTGACGGGGCAGTGCTTTCACTGTGGACAGCAAGGGCACAGAGCAGCAGCTTGTCCTCAGAAAGGACTGGGTGGACGGACTGATTCTGGCACGGGTTCAGGAAAGCAGAGGACTGTTGGCCCGAGGACTTACAGTGAGAGATCAGGGAACCGGATAGATGATAGAGCTGTCAGAGATCAGAGAGAGACAGTTGCGCCACGACCTCCTGCACTTCCTCCAGTGGTGCCACGCATCTACAGTCTACAGAGTTTACAGCATCAGGATCAACAGCGACCAGAGAGTTCTACTGGTAAGATTGATTTGACTAACCGATTGATATTGACATATGAACATTGCATATTGACATTTGATTGATTGCATTGTGTGTTTTGTATGGATTTCGACGAGTTTTGTTTTGGGATTTGGATTTCGATCGATTTGGTTTGCTTCGTGTTTTACTTCGTACCTTTAGGGAAATGTCGGGACGACATTTTTCTAAGGTGGGGAGATTGTAATATCTCGTTCCCTTACTGTTCCTCTCTGAATTGGATTTTCCTCCCAGAATCGTCCAGGACGAAGTTGGATCGTCCGGGACGATCGGTACAGGTTGTGTAGAAAAATCCTGTTTGGCCGTCTGGTTCGTCTGGACGAAATCAGGATCGTCTGGACGAAAATAAGTCAGTGAACCCTTCGCCAGGGACGATATGTGATTTTTCGTCTGGACGAAATTCTTCTCTTCATGGATCGTCCGGGACGAAGCTCGATCGTCCAGGACGATCAGTCTGGATATATATAGAAATGAGATATTTTGAAGAGAGAGAAATATCTGAGGAGAGAGAAAGAGAAAAGGAAAAAGAGAAAAGCTGGTTTTCGGAGACCGCGGAGCGCTTTTCGTCCGACGCTACTGTTGGGAAAAGTGAAGATCTCGTGGTAAGGACTCCGAATCCTATTTCTGTTTTCAAAGAAGTTGAGTTTTGACCGAGTTGAGATCTGTTTTGTGTTTTCGTAGTCGACTTTTCGACATGATTTTGATTTGACACAACTTTCACCGCACAACTTTTAGAGTGTTATAGATATGATTATTCTATACGATTTGACTGTATTCTACGAATTTTCTTCCGGTCGGAATTGGTTCTACGTGATTTTAATCGAATAGAAAATTATCAGGATGTTTTCTGACTTGGTTTCTATAGAATAAAAGTCTTGCATTGATGTTATAGATATTCTATTGTAATTTGGTAGAATTTGGAAATCGTGTCTTTTTGCAGGATTTTTGTGTAAATTTGACCGACTGCCGTTACGCTGCCCGATTTTCGTATGATTTCCTAATTGTCTGAGATTGATAGATTGAATCGATATGAATATGATTATTGATATGATTGCTTTAATATTGACTATTGAATTGCTTATTGATTGAATTGACTATTGATACTGGAACCCAAGTGGAACCTGGTTGAACGTTGGTGAAGATTGATATTGACCTGTACAGGATGGTGGGCCGACGGGCTTTCCTTTAAACCATTGATCATTGATATAACGATTGGGAGTTATAAGGAGTTTATATGCCGACGGGCGGCCGACGGGCAAAAAGAGTGACGACTCTTATTGATAGACCAACGTACGGACTACAACAGCAACGGATTCTACAACAGCAACATGACCAGTTGATTTTACTTGTCCAGTATATAGTATTGAATTGCATGTTTACTGTATTGATTTACGGATTTATTGCTTTATCGATTTCTGCCTTATTGATTGATCGGATTTACTGTATCGTACGATTTCATTGATTTCATTGATTGATTACCGAGCATTGATTACTGAGCATTGATATGGATATTGATAGATATAGATACTGCATTGATAGCATGGACATGGACATCGTATGGATTCATTGTATTGCCGCCTAGATTTTGTAGACTCGCTGTTGCTACTGTTCTACACCGTATTGACTGTTGTATAGATTTCTTGTCAGACTGGATTGAAGTTTATCGTATTGCTTTCCTCGATTGATTTCATTAAATGGATCGTATTGATTTGACCGTATTGATTTGATTGACGAATATTGATTGATTGCATTGATTTATCGAATTGCCTGCCGCTGCATTGAATGGTTTTATTGACTATGGATTTCCACTGTATAGAATTGAGGATCATTGATTCATGGATTTCCGGATTGCATAGATTCATTGACCATTGACTGATTCAGATTGATAGATTGACATGCATATTGATAGCATCGCCGTGCTTTGATTTCAGTTATAGGTATTAGGTGACCTGCTGGGCTTTGTAAAGCTCATTATATGTGGTTGATATTTTCAGGTCAGGGCTCGGGAGCAGGAGATAGGAATTGATCCAGATCGACAGGTTTTAGTTTCTTTTGATCGATAGATGATTCTTTTATACTCAGGACAGGATAGATTTCTCTACTTGTATTGATAGTTTAGTTCCTGAGTATTGTATATGATGTTTTGAGATGTGAATCGACTTGAATATTGATGTTTAAATTTTTTAGATGTTTGATAGATTGCTTACTGAAGGTTTATAGATAACTCTGGTAAATTGTTGTGAAAATTGATTGACATTCTTTCCAAGTTAGATCTTGGGGCATCACATACACTCCAGCTCAGAATGGCATCGCTGAACGCAAACACCGGCATATACTTGAAACCATACGCAGCCTTCTGCTTGAAGCTAATGTTCCACCCACCTTCTGGATCGACGCCCTACACACCGCAGTTTACTTAATCAACCGGCTTCCTACTCCCTCTCTCCAAAATATCAGTCCTTACACTAAACTTTATCATAAATTACCATCCTACTACTCTCATTTGAAAATCTTTGGGTGTTTGTGTTATCCTTGGCTCCGTCCTTACTCCGACTCCAAACTCGCTCCCTCGTCCGTCCCATGCGTTTTCCTTGGCTATGCTTCAACTCAAAAAGGGTACCGATGTCTAAATCCAACAAATGGTAGAATATACGTACATCTCTAGACACGTTATCTTCAACGAACAAATTTTCCCATATCAACAAAACACTCATGTTACTGATCATACTCCTATCCCTCAACATCTCCCACCTCTCCTGCTTGTTCCTATCTCCGGTTCATCTACTCCTAAACCAAATAACAGTCACACTACACCTCAATTACCTATACCTCAGCGTGCTCCAACGGCTACCATCCCTGAGATTATACCGCATGAGTCTCCTCAACAGATATCTCCTTCCATTAACCCTCAATCCATCACGCCACCTTCGGTGCATCCTATGCAAACTAGATCAAAGACAGGACATTCTAAGCCCAAAATTATATTCAACCTTTTCAATCAATCCATACCCACAGATCCGACCTCCTATGCCGAGGCCAGTAAATCCGAACAATGGCGAAAAGCTATGTCCGATGAATTCCAAGCTCTCCAATCACAAGGAACTTGGGAGCTTGTCCCTTCTCATCCTTCTCAAAACCTTCTCGGTTGTCGCTGGACATTTCGTGGCAAATTCTTATCCGACGGTACTATCTCTCGGTATAAAGCCCGCCTAGTCGCTCAAGGCTTTAATCAAGAATACGGCATCGATTACACGGATACCTTCAGTCCGGTTGCTAAAATCCCTACCGTTCGTGTCCTCATAATTGTCTCCCTAAACAAAAATTGACCCATCCACCAATTAGACGTGTCGAACGCTTTTCTTCATGGCGAACTATCGCATACTATCTACATGAAACAACCACCCAGCTTTCTCGACAACCTTTACCCGAATCACATTTGCAAACTGAAAAAGGCCCTATACGGCCTCAAACAATCACCTCGCCAATGGTTCGCTATGCTTTCCGGTCATCTCCAAACTCTCGGGCTCCACACTAGTTCCTCCGATCCATCATTACTTATTTACCACCAATCTAACATCTCTATGTTCTTCCTTGTCTACGTAGATGATATAATCCTTACAGGAAATTCCACCTCAGCTATCTCTGATCTCTTAAAGAATCTCAATTCCAAATTTAAAATGCGTAATCTTGGCTCCATAAATCAGTTCCTTGGCATGCAGGTTGTCCCCACCTCCTATGGGCTACATCTTAACCAAAGTCAGTTTGCTGCATTGAAATTTATCCAAAGTTGGAATGACCAACTGTAAAGCGGCAGCTACACAATCTCAAATAAAAACTTCCCATTCATCTGCTCACTCTCCTCCTTTCTCTAATCCTACACTTTTTCGTCAACTTGCGGGATCACTACAATACCTCACACTCACTCGACCGGACATTTCATTCGCCGTCAACAAAGTCTGTCAACACATGCAAAGCCCGTCCAACGCTCACTTCGAAGCCCTCAAGCATCTTCTTCGTTATATTCAAGGTACGCTTCACATTGGTTTGCCACTATTTCGTGACTCTCTTCTTCTTAAATCTTATGCAGATTCCGACTGGGCGGGTGACTCTATTGATCGCAAATCGATTTATGGATACTGCAACTATCTTGGCTCATCTCTCGTCTCCTGGAGCGTCAAGAAGCAAACAGCAGTAGCACGATCTTCAACCGAAGCAGAATACCGCGCTCTAGCCGCTGCCACCGCCGAAGTAATATGGCTCCGTCGACTTCTTCAAGAACTAGATTTTTCCCCGTTAGCCTCAACACCGGTGTTCTTTGACAATACCTCCGCTATTGCTTTGGCAAACAATCCGGTCTTTCACGCACGTACCAAGCATATAGAAGTTGACTGCCACTTCATCAGAGACTGCATCAAAGATAATACCATCATTGTTCATCACATATCAACAAAAGATCAAATCGCCGATATATTTACAAAGCCTCTCTCTATTCCAAGGTTTCAATTTCTAGCTAACAAACTGGTGTCCGCTTCCGATCAACCAGTTTGAGGGGCCCTGATAAATATGTAAATTGGTTATTTTATACTTCAGCTGACGTGTACTCAATATCTTGATTCTTGTATAAGCTGAGCTCTCTGTTTCTTGTTTAGCCGTATACTCAGCCTGTAGCCTACTGCCCAAGGCTCTCTATTTATAGGATTGTTGTACATCTCTTTAATCAATGAATATACTTTTACCTTTACTTACAGGATCGTTTCCTATCTTCTCTGCCATTTCTCAACTTGGAGGTCAGACAAAACTCCGACATCACTTGAAAGTTGGGAGGAACTCCAGCGTCACTTGGAGGTTGGGTAGAACTCCAGCGTCACTTGAAGGTCGGACGGAACTCCGATGTCACTGGAGTTCATGTGGAACTCTAGCAGTGGTGGAGAAAGAGCTTCTTCATTCTCTTCCTTCCTTCTCTTTTCTTCTTGCGTGGGTCCCCTCTTAAGAGAAATGATGGGATATTTATAATTTTCTGAGAATGACATGACCAATAAATAGGAAGAAGATTAGGGGTAAGCTGGGAGTGATTTGAATGGACGGTCGATATTGAATCCCTTGATAGTGGACCATTTATCAGGCATTTGAAGGCTCTAATGATATTAGGATTTGACGATCTTGGGCTCGTTGGATTCGTGTTGTCGAGTCGCTCGATTCGATTATAAATATGTCATATTTGAAACTTTTTTGGCAATCCAAATTATGGATTGAACCTTCCAAATGCCCTTCGGATCTTTGATTTGAACTATTTTGGGCTCAAATTGAGTTAAATTTGGTGTCGTTAGGTTCATATTTCCGAGACGTCAAGTTCGACTATAAGTTCGCTGAAATCGGAGTTTAGATGGTCCCATATTTAATTTTTTGAAGCTTCCAACTTGTTTTTTTGCCTCATGATCAAAATAATTCTTTGATGATATATCACATATAATACTTAATGATCAGTTATTTCTTTATTTTAATAGCTTAACTCTGAAATTTATATCCTTAAATATATCCCAATTCTTCTAGAGGTCAAAATCAATATATATCATCTGATCCTACCAAAACAAATTTGTTTCCTCTAATAACATTTATTGTTAATTGATAATATCATAGTAAGTTATATTACATATCATTTACTCATCTTTTTTTTCACTGATTTTAAGTTTATTTTTGAAATATTTTCTCTATGTAATCTTCATGACTAGTTTTAAAAACATAATCTTAATACCAATCATTAATGTATTCTTATTACAATTATCAATTTATATGACTTAGCAATTAGCTTTTTATAATAATAATTTATCTTTATTTCTTTCAATACATATAATTTATCATTAATATGGTCAAAATCAAGCCAATAGTTAGCATATAAATAGCCCTAATTTTTACAAATAAGCAAAAATTTGCTTTGCTGAAAAATATGGTCAAATCTCATTTATCTTGAGATCGGATCCAATAATTTGGGTAAAACCTGAGCTTTAATTAGATAACTCAAGATTTTGGTTTCTTTTGGACAATTTTTTTATTTAATATCTAAAATAAATTTTTTTATTTAACAAAAATTTGTATTAGAAAGTTGATTTAGGCTTCGTATGGGACGGCTTTTTTACTGTTTCTTAAAGCAGCTTTCTAGTACAAAAATTAAAATTTTTTCTACTAGAAAGTTGCTTTAAGAAGCAGTTAGAAAGCCGTCTCAAACGAAGCCTTAGAGAGCAATAAGAAACCTGTTCCAAATGAAGTCTTAGGCTTCATTTAGAATATTTTTCTTACTGCTTTATAAAACAACTTTTTAATATAAAAAATTTTTGAATTTGAAATTTTTATATTAAAAAATTATTTTAAAAATAATAAGAAATCTATCGAAGTCCTAATTTTCATAGCCTATAAGTGATTTATATTATAACTTTTTTTTTTATTTGTGAAGGTTCCGATACCACTTTTATTTTGTTTTAAGAGTTTGGGTTGTTGAATCTCTCTAGGGGCCCAAAAATTGTGGGCCGTTTGTTTTTTAAAACAACTATTTCTCTGTCAAATTTGTAAGGATTTACGGCCCATTCCAAATTTAAATATGTGGTTCAATTGAGCAACGGCTAGCGATTGATATCGAGAAAATTAAACAAGAAAAAACCCACAGAACGGACCGAATCGTATTATCTTTAACATTTAAAGTTAGACAATTTTGTATCAGATATTTTGATCAAAATAATTTTTAAAACTCTTAGACATATTTTAAAATAAATTTAATATTGTTTTCATATAAAATGCTTTAATTTTAAAGCATATTAATGAATTTTGAAGGCAATGTCAATCAATATTTTTATTAGAATATCCGATCAGATCTTTCCTTTCTTCTTTTAAATGAAAGGGTAAGATTCAAAGGGGTGTGGGGGTCAAGTGAGTTCGTGAACTAGCTTGAACTCAACTTGTTTATGAGCTTGTGAGTTTGTAACTCATCTTGGTTAGCTGGTTGGGAGCTTTGGTTATCAACCAAGAGGTTTTGGATTCGAGTCATACGTAAGTTTATGTGTGTGTGAGTTTGGCTTAAATGGCCTAATTGTCCAAAAAAAAAAACTTATTAAACCATGAGGCCTTGTTCAACTCTTAATTAAAGCTCATTATTTGAGTTAGATCTTAAGTTGACCCAACTTAGTTGCTTGCCAACTAGCTTGCTTAATATGTTGATTGTGGTGTATTATAAATCATCAATTTCTGACGCTAAGTCTCTACTAACAAACCCTAATTTCTAAATGTTTAGGGTTTACAGTCATAGTTGAAACAAATTCACACAACACGTACACAATGAACACGACGGTTTATGTGGTTCGACGAAAATGCCTACTTTCACGGGGAGGGGATGATTTCACTATATTGGAGAACAATAGAGAATTACAATAGCTCTCAAGCTTTCTCTCTTATCAATACAATATCCCTTCCCCCTTTAAATAGAATTTGAGGCAAACAATTTAGGAAAAACTTTCTAAACTAATCTCTAATCAAATCCACAATAAAATATAATTTGGAAATAATAAATTCCCTAATCAATGAGCCATTAAACCTTTACAAATAAAGCTTTATTATGATTTGGAAAAAAATCCAAATTAACAATATTAAGATTTAGAAATAAATCCAAATCAATAATCTCCATATCATCGTTAACTTCAGAAAGTGAAAGATGACAAATCAGAGATGACAAATTAGGCTCTAATATCAGCATGACTGCACTCAGATGATTACCTACATACCCCCTAGCAGCTCACCGCTCTCTTTCTCCATTAGTGATGGTGAGATAACATGATCGTTTCTAAGCGCTTCTATATCCCCCTAAATACACAAATCTTCTTTGAATATCCTAATTGCCCTATTTGCATTGGTTCTTTAAAAATTTTCCCACTGTATAAGCTTCATCAACTAATGATGGTCATATCTACTTCATCCCTCTCAATGAGGAAGACAACCTATTTAGTTACATGGAGAGAATCTTGAAAGTTATAAAATCAAATCTCTACCATAGAGTCAAAGACTTCTTACAAATCTTTCAGTGTGAGTCGTCCTCTCCTCTGGAGTGATTTTCCAAGAAAAATATTGTTGGATATTTGTTTCTAGATTTAGAATTGCTTTTAGTATTAGGTTTCTTGTTTGGCATGTATGGCCAATAGTGTAGCTATTTGTATAGCTTTAGAAGTCTATATATAGGAGCTCTTTAGGCTGTAATAGGAGGCCAAGAGAGAAATAAAGTTTGCTTCACTTTCTACATCTCTCTCTTCTTCTTCCCTCCCCTCCTCCTCAAGAAGCTCATGTAGAAAGTGCTTCTTCCTCTCTAGAGAGCAAAGGATTTTACAAATATTTTAATTTATCAATAAAACTTTAGTTTCACTAAAAGAAGCTTTTCTGATCATATAAAGAGTCGAGTCAAGCAAACACAGTTGGATAAGCACGAGCTATTATTTCAAAAAGGAAGCCAACGAAGCTAATGAGGCAAAAAGCTTCCAACAAGCCACAAAAAGATGTTATCTCAATGGTTAATGCAAACTCATTCAAAATAGCTTGAAGAGAAACATGTTACCTCTAGAATTTATAAAATCCTAACACATTGAGAGGGTTTACAAATAAAAACTCTATTAATTGTTCTTTTTTATATAATAGACTACATTAATTCTTTATCATTAGAATGAATTGTTCTTTTTATATAATAGATGACATTATTATGCATATTTTATAAGAATTTAAATGTTTTACTATTTTTTAATAAAAACTAAATATACAAATTTTATTCAACTATGAATACTTCAAGGCCTGACAATTACTCCAGCAATCGAGAATTTTGCTCTATGTTATAAGGGCATCTCCAACCGAAAAACTCATTTTTCACTCTAAAATGCGGTAATACACCAAAATGCAGTAACTTGTTTCCAACCGAACTCCATTTTTTAACACAAAAAAAAATATTCCTAGTATATTCTTTCCCATATTTCATTTTATATAATTTTAATCATAAATTTTATTTATTGAATTTTTGAATTAAATCTATTATAATTAGAAAAATATATATGTTAATTTTTATTATTTTATTATAATAATAAATATGTCTCCAACCGAAAAACTCGTAAATTTTTATCTTAATGTTGTAACTTAAATTAATTAATTATGTGAAAAAATTTAGATTTCTAAGAAAATAAGGTATTTCTAATTTATTAATTTAATTAGTAATAACAAATTTATACACTTGAATTTTTAAAATTAATAATGAATTTTAGAATGAAAAAAAAATGGCAGATAAACAATGAGACAGACCCGATCAAATGAATGACTTAAGCATTGGCGCTTATTTGGAGCGACAGAAGAACTCCGTTCCATTGGAGTTGCCCTAAGGCCATAGATTAAAAGTTATATAAATTTGTGAATATTTTCTCAAAATTCTAAAAAAATTAAGAATAATTCATAATGATTTATAAAATAAAAATTTAATTAATGTTGCTTGATGATTCCCGACGGCCGAGCCTCACAATTACCACAAAGAGCTAAACCCTTTCCCTTCAGCCTGAGACATCTTCGGCCGCGGCGCAAAAGCGTCGGACCGAGAAGCCGTCCCATTCCCCACCTCATCGTCATCGGTCAGATTCACGCCGAAGCTCCCCAAATCAACAATTTTCTTCCCACATAGGACCCGGAGAAACGCAAGCTCCTCCGGCCTCGGGCGCGCCACCTCCATGCTTCCATCAAGCATCGCCGCCACTGCGGCCATCGATGGCCGCAGAGCCGGCCCCTCATGTAAGCAACAGAGCGCCACTTTCACTGCCCTCTCCACTTCCTCCTCCCTCACCCTCTTCTCCAGCCTCGGATCCGCAAGCTCCAAATACTTTCCTTTCTCGTGCATTTCTAAAGCGAGAATCGGAAAATACCCCATTTCCCCTTCGCCCGAGCTCACGTTTGACCATCCCTCGGATGTATCGCTCTCTACCGACCAGTTCTTCTTCCCTCGAATAATCTCCAGAAGCACCATCCCGTAACTGTACACGTCGGCTCGATCCGATATGGCCGAATTGGTGAGCCATTCCGGCGCAAGATACCCTCTTGTGCCCCTCATCGTCGTGAAGAGCCCGGATTGTTCGCAGCTAATGAGTTTCGCGAGGCCGAAATCTGAAATCTTGACGCCGCCTACGTCGTGGAGGAGGATGTTCTCGGGCTTGACGTCGCAATGGACGATCTTGCGGTCGCAGCCGGAGTGGAGGTAGGCTAGCCCTCTCGCCGCGCCGACGGCTACGTCCATTCTCTCTTGCCATTCCAGGACAGGGCCGCCGGTGCAGAACAGGGAACGGTCGAGTGATCCGCGGTTCATGTAATCGTAGACAAGGAGGCGCCGGCGGCGGCCTTCGGCGCTGAAACCGCGGAGGCGGACCAGGTTTATGTGGTGGATGCTGCCGATGACGGCGATCTCCGTGCAAAATTCCTTTTTTCCATGGATGCTGCCAGTGATGCCGGCGCTGATGCGCTTTACGGCTACCGTGGTGTTATCAGGGAGCTCGCCGCGAAACACCTCGCCGAAGCCGCCAGAACCTATTTTGGTAGAGAAGTTGTTAGTTGCGGTGACGAGTTCAGCGTAAGTGAATCGTTGCGGTAGGCCTTGGATGGAAATTTCGTCGGAGTTTTCGGAGTCCTTGGAGTTTAAGATGTCTCTGGTGGAGCTTTCGTCGCTAGTGAGCTGTGACCAGGGTTTCCGGCCTAAATAGATCTCCCTCAATGGGGCTGGCTTGTTGTTGCCGCTCCGTTGTTTATGGCGGCGCAGATAATAGATTCCTACGAAGAGGATAACGACGAAGAGTATGCCGGCGATGGATGGCAAGAGGATCGGGACAAAATTGGAGCTTTTAGCGGAATCATGCTGCGGTTGCGTCGAAGAAGGTAGGATCTTGATGTATCCTTCACCACTGTAGACAATCCCTTGGTTGCTAGCGCTAAGAAGTGACCCGATCTGGTTCTTAATCAAGAAGCAGGATTTTGAAGAATTCTGATAGAAAAATCCCAAGCAGAAGCAATTCACCGTGCAGAGGCTACGGCATGAGGAGAAGTTCCCGCCGGCGCTAGCTGGGATCGCGAATTTATTGGCGAAGTAGCCGGTTTTACTTCCTAGGCTCAGATAAGATGCTTCCGATTGGTTCTTATTGCCGGCGCAGTCAGATATGGAGGCTAAACTGGAGCTATCGGTCGGCGAGCAACCGCCGGCAGGCAACGCTTTTAACGACGCCGGGCAGTTGCAAACGACACCTCTACTCTGCACCGTGCACACGTCCAGCTTGCCGCAGGACAGCGGAAGATCGCAAGCACCGCTTGGAGCTACGAGCTCGTTATTGAGTACGGAGCCTTTGCCGGAGTATCCCATGACGATAAGTTGGCCGGTGGGTTGGAGTCTGATGAATTTAAGCTTCGTCAAAGGTAGGTTAACGAAATAAACCGCTCTCCCGCCGGCGGAGAAGAGATAAAGCCCGGTGCCATTGGAAGCCATGTAGGCCACGGGATCATTGAGGTCTTTCACCGAGAGCGGATCAGTCGACAGGCGCCAGTACTGCTGATCTCCGTTCGACCAGAAAAGGATGGCGTCTTCGACGTTGACGCGGAGGTGGTAGTCGCCGGCGGAGGTGGTGAGGGATGAGCCAACGGGGAGGCGCTGGGAAGAGAGGAGGGTATCTGTAGGGTGGTCGAAAGATTGCCACAAAGAGATGTTGGCGGCGTCGAGGAGGAGGAAATTGCCTGAGTCAGTGAGTTGGAGGGCGGCCGCGTGTCGGGAAAGAACAGGGGTGGACCAAAGGAGGGAGCCATTTGGGAGGGAAATGGCGAGGCCGGCAGTGGAGAGGGATAGGACGGAGTTGTATGGGGCCGGAGCGGCGGGGTTTGCAGACCAGACAATTGTAGAGGTGGGAGTGTGGAGGATGGAGAAGACGAAGGAGGATTGTGGGGAGTCAGAGGAGAGTATGGCGGAGAAGGTGGAGGAGGTGGAGGTGAGAAAGAGGCCTCCTTTCTCAATGAAGTTTATGCTTGAGGCGGTAAAATTGGGGTAGAGGAACTCGATGGTGACGGGGGTGGCGGCTGGACGGTGGAGGAGGGGGAGGTTGAGGAGGAGGAAGAGCATGCGTCGACGAGTAGGGGCCATGGGAGAACTGAGTTTAGCGGCCATGCGTTAAAGGTGACGGTTTGATGATGTGGGTGTGTTGGGCGTTGACCTTGGAGTGAGATGGAGTGACGTGGCATATGTGTTAATAAAGGGCAAAATTTAAATAAGAGCGTATTATTTGCTAAAATTAGCTCACAGAGTATATTTAAAAAATAATTAAAAAAGAGCAAAATAATCAAATAATTTTGTGTATTCTGAATATATCAAATAATTTGATGCATGTCCTATATCATTTGACGTATTCAATTAAAATAAATAAAATAATAAAAAAAGGGAGAGAAACGGAGAGAAGCGAAGGGAGAGAGAGAGGATGAGGAAAGACTGAAAGAGAGAGCGCCACCTGAAGAAGAAGAAGAAGAAGATCGAGAGTTGGCGGGAAGTTTTTTTTAATATAACAGTATATAAATATTATTATTTAAATATTAGTAATTTTATTTATTAGATAATTATTTACAAAAATATTTAATCAAAATAAATAATCATACATAAATTTATTTAATTTAGATTTTTTAGGTCATTTAATATAGATGCAATATTGGATAAAAAATAGTATTTTGTTAAATGTTAAATATATTTTTTTTCAAAATTTTATTAGAATGAAATTTTAATTTTGAAATATTAAATTAATTTTAAATGTCATTTTACATATTTTTTTTTTGAAATATTGATTTTTAAATTTAAATTGTTAGAGTAATTTTATTAAACAAATTTTACCACCCTACGATCATTGTCAAACATTTCTTAAATTAATTTAACCAACCGGCGATCATTGTCAGCCACCAACACCGGCACCTCCGACCACTATCGTTGCCGCCAGGCAACACAGCCATCGGTTGCAGCCAGCCACCACCACCGCCTCCAACCCCTGCCATGCCACATCGCCGTCGCCACCCACTGCTGACCGCAACCGCAACTCACCGTTCACCACCATCTTTAAACTTTACATTCATTTAAAAAAAAAAATCCTTCATTTGAATTTACTTTACATTTATCATTTAAAAAAAAAATTTACACTTATCCAAACAACGCTACTGTACACCTTTTACATATATTCCATTTACATTACATTTTTTTTATCATGCATTTCTTTTTTAAATAATCAAACTACCACTAAAAAGTTAATATATTCATATTCATTACAAATTATTTTTTAAATTATGAAGAGAAAGTTTAATATTATTATTTGTTGTCATTAGGGGCATAAAAGAGCCGAGCTCGAGATTAAACATGTCAAGCTCGGCTAGCATATATTTTAGGTGGCTCAAATTTGAGCTCGAACTTGACTCATGTATCTGAAACTTAGGCTCGAGTTTGGCTCATTAGCTTGAGCTCGATTAAACTGTTCAAGCTCATCTCAATTGCAGGCTCGATTAGAACGAAATTTTTATTGTGAAGTGGTTTAAAATTCATGGCATTTTGCAACAAATTTAAAATTGACATTAAGTAGATAGCTCCATCTCTCTTTTTATTGGGGAAAAATAAAACCTATCCACATTCATTGGCTACTAACAAAAATTAAATACAAAAATGAAACAAATTAATACAAAGTTATACAAACAACTATCATCGTCCTTCTTATATAACCAAACAGGAAAATGAAGATTCACACGCAAACATACATACGAGTAATACAAACCCAAATAAGGGATAATGGTTTTGAATTGCGAAGTTTAAAATGTTCCTAATACACTAGAAATAGTAGTTATTATGAGTTACAAATTGAAGTAAAATGCCCAATAGAACGTAGAGAAGTGGGAAATTAAAAAAAAAGATTTTGAATGTGAGAGACATACTCTGTGTTTTGGCGATCTATTCCAGAATCCCTTTGAACAAATAACCAGCAATTCTTTCTCCCAGTACGCCATTGAAACGATCGGCGAGGATAGGAAGCTTCAGAGTGGCAACCAACTTGTTAGCATAGCAACAAGTAAAAATAAGACCGAGGCTTCATTTGGGACGACTTTCTTACTGTTTCTTAAAACAATTTTTTAAAAAACAGTTAGAAAGCCGTACCAAATGAAGCCTGAGTTTATATGAAAATCATAAATATTAAACACTTAAAAATGGAAACACTCCAAAAAACTGATAACTAAAAAGAAAATGAAAAAATCATAATGTCAGAATCAGAGACAATTTCAGCGAAAACAACCTTCAACACAGAATAATGAAAGTATGTACACAGAGTCTATCACAAAGACAAAAGGAAATTCAAAGCAGTAAGTTCCAATCACAAAAGGCCTGAAAGAAAATACCAGACGTTCTCAATTCCACATTGAATTTTCAATTGCTGAATTGCTTTGTCAATTTAAAACCTACAGATAAACCCAAAACTAAATTCGTGGCAAAATTAAACTTTGTAAGTGTTAAAGCTGCCTTTTTCTCCAATATGCCATATTACGTCGGCATTGATTGTTTATTGTTATCCCAAAGAAAGTAGTAAAAAGAGCCCGGCCGTGAATGTTTGACAATGACAACAATAAGAATTAGTCTGATGCAGCTGTGTATTGATGTTGTGCTAATGCTATATTATTGCATAGAATAAAATTATAATATCATCATGCCTTTACAACACATGGCATTTTCAAAATTTTCACACATCTTATCTCAATTTTGCAACATTTAACAAGATCTGAGAGGACTTTTTTAGCAACATTGAAAAAAAAGTTTTTCCTGCTGCTACTAGTTTATTAAGGCTTTGTTTGGAACATCTTTTTTATTGCTTCTTAAAACTGTTTTTTAGTACAAAAAATTTAATTTTTGTACTAAAAAGCTGCTTTAAGAAGCAGAAAAAAGCTTCGTTTGGGACGACTTTTTTTCTGCTTCTTAAAGTAGCTTTCTAGTATAAAAATTTTAATTTTTGTACTAAAAAACTGTTTTATGAAATAGTAAGAAAGCCGTCCCAAATGAAGCTTAAATCTGTCCTGGCCTTAAGAAGCCATGCAAGATCAGCTATAGGAAAAGAATAGTTGATGGAAAAGACCCTTTTCATTTAGCCCAACACATGTTTAACTGTGTTAATGTTCTACTGGATTCAAATAGCACAGGATGAACTAGGAAAAGAGTAAGTAGGTCTTAGTTAAGCCCTGGGAAAGAGTCTTATTTCGGTAGTAGAATGATTCCTCAAGATAACCACCAAGAAATTTTTTTTCTTACATAATCACGCTGAATTCTTGTTGCTAATGCTACTAATTAGTTGCTTTATTAAAGTATTAATGACTAATACTTGGGATATCAAATAAGTCTACATTGGAGTCATCTGATGACCGATTATGACTTCATTTGGGACAACTTTCTTACTGCTTTCTAAAGCCACTTTCTAGTATAAAAATTTTTAAATTAAAATTTTGTGTACTATAAAGCAATAAGAAAGCTGTCCCAAACAAAGCCTACGTAGCCAACTGAGATAGCATAATTATAATCATCATCATTAGTCTTAACACAAATAATTTGGATTGATTTACATCATAAATCATCATTTTTCATTTGGATTGATTTGCATCATAATTTAGATTGCAGTGTTGTTGCCCCATCCAAACGAGGTACTACTTGGTCCTATTGTCTGTCACACCTCTCACCTCGGCACAGACGCTGCTTACAATTGATCTCCGTCATTGACCATTAGAAACTTGGCTTCCTCTGTTTCTCATAAGATTTGGTTGGCACTGCAATCTACTTGTATTTTCTAATGGAAATTGTTACAATAGGTACCTCTACGACAAATCTATTGTTTTGGTTTCTAAGTAAGTAATATGATAAGGCCACAGGCATTGTTGAAAATTGAAAGACAACTAAAAGAGGGCAACCAATAGGTACCACTACGACAAATGTATCTTGCTCATTAAACGGGCTAACATTGCCTTACTGGATGGCATAAAAAAACAAACAACTTCAATGGTAGTTTACATGATTTATAACGCACAAAATTCCTACTAAGCCTTGTATCACTTAAAGCAACTTTTCTTGGAGAGATTTTCTGCTTCTAGCGGAAGAGGACAATAAATGGAAATGCAAATCAAACACAAAGTAATAGAAATGAAAAAAAGATAAGTAGCGTACGTTTGCTTTTCATCCTTGAGTTGGGACCATAGTTGTTTTTGATGAATTTCATTTAATGCCAGTGCACTATATTGAAGGCAAGAGAGAACAAGAAGAGTAATAACCATAGAGGAAAACAACAAAAAATATGAATACAAATTTGAAACCTTAGTGCTTAAAATAACATTGAGTTATGTAGGCCAAAATATATGTCAGGACAAGATATCAAGATACTCATCAAGATACTCACCAAGTTGAAGGACTAAAAATACATTCAACATGTGCTTGTGGAAGCAATAAAAAAGAAAAAGGAAGGATGACAATTCGCATCATCAAATTCAGCTGCACTGAAACATAACCGATAATTATTTTATCCTCCAGAAAAACAATTGTTCATAATGTGAGCACTTTGCCTAGAGAAACCAAGCAGGAATTAAACAATGGAGAGAATGTAAATTGTGTTAAATATGCCGACAAATGGTGCCAGTTACTAGTGCTCTTCGAATCACCAAAATAACCATCTAAAAGCTAAAAATTAGCAGCTAAAGAAACATCATAAGCAAAGTAAAAGGAAAAAAGAGATAAATGAGTTTCAACATATACTATGATGCACCAATATGACCTAACAAAATCAATGATGCCTCTTAATGAAAATATAGGACAATGATATATTTTGGCACATCTTTATAATTTTATTTATTTTAAAAATTTAAAATATTATATAGAAATGGCAAGAATTAAATAAAAATGAAATGATAATTAATGAAAGAAAAATGACAATTAACCCCAATAAATACAATTCTATACAGTTTAACAATAAATCCTCCAACCTAACTTCTTGAGTTTAATTATAGTTTAATTGACTACAACGATGCAACCTTTTTAAATATTAGAAAAAAACAGATTAGTTTAAAAAAAAAATGCGTAGCTTTCCATGTTTGAGAGAAAATAGGAGTTAGTGATGGGTTATGGCCTGATGCGAGGGATCCAGGTAGGTTGATTGTGTGATGACTTATTATTCAATAAAATGCTTGGCCGACACTTTTTTTTTTTTTCATTTTTTAAATTGGACATGCTAACGACATGTCCTATACATATCAGAGGCATGTAGGAGACATGCTTAAATGTGTCAAACACTGCATCCTGCTTTCTAATAGTGTTGATGTATCATAAACAAACTATATAGGATTGTATTAAAGCAAAAACTATATTGCAGTTAAAAAGAGAAAACACTAAGTTGAAAACTTGAACTCATTATTTAAAAATTGGGAGAAAAAAAAAAAACCCTTCACATGCTAAGTCATAAGAAATTATAGAACTATGCCAGTAATGAATAGAATATTGAGAATTCTATAAGACAAAGATAGCATTATTTGCAGAAGAGCTACTAGAATATTTTGACAAAGCAAAGGCATAGAGATGTTAAAATAAACAGGGTCATGCACACAGTAGCACATAGATAGATACTAAATGTGAAACAAAGACAGAAGTTTAAATAAGTCAGCTACTTTTGTAAGTTTCGTTCATACTACATAGCATTTTATGCCAATGCCCCTAAGATTATTAATTTAGATTGATGACAATGGGAAGAGAGGAAGAAAGGGGGAGGGGAATGGAGAGTACAAGGGGGAAGTGAAGAAGCCTCCAAAAAAGATAAATGCTGCTCAACAGAAAGTGCTGCAAAGGTAATGCCAACAGAGAAGCTAACGAGTAAAATTACATGAAACAGAAAAATACCAAAGAACAACAATCCGCTTCACCAATTAAATGAGATAATAGCTTTCTCCAATACACAAATTCCAAAGAAGACTCTGCATGGAAGAGAAATTCATGCAGCAGGTACAAGCCCTTTAATTGCCTTCTCCAATACTGAAAGCTTCTGTATTCATAGCGTATCCATAATGTGGTAATTTTCATTAGCATCCCATTATTGCACAATTGTAAACAAAAGCACCAGCCCGTTCTCTAACAGATAGCACATCCCACTCTGGTCCTCCATTATTTGTATCCTCAGGACACCAAGACCATAGCACAATGACTTCACCTTGGGGCTCTCTATGTCCACCAATCACCAATAATTTGTCACCACATGCCTTGAATGCAAGCCCCCA
The DNA here is from genome assembly GCA_022539455.1 of Dendrobium nobile. NCBI lineage: Eukaryota > Viridiplantae > Streptophyta > Magnoliopsida > Asparagales > Orchidaceae > Dendrobium > Dendrobium nobile. The sequence continues at coordinate 5,697,639 of CM039733.1, read as the reverse complement.
ACCATTATAATAATTAGCTCTCACAGGTAAAGGCTTTACAACATTCCAAGTATTGTTCACTTTATCATACTTCTTAACTTCATTTGTTGATTGGTCAGCAGCATAAAGTTGGTTATTTACAACTGCAACTAGGGGTGGAGACTGGGTTGCCAAATTACCACCAGGGTACATATTTTGGATTCTCCTCCATGTCCTTGTCTCAAGATTATATTCTTCACCACATGTTAAAGAATCAGTATGGCTTGACATCCCCCCTATAACATAAAAATTACCATCCAAGAAAAAACCGGAACACATTTTCCTTGGCAAGTTCATATCAGGTAAAGATTCCCATATACCCAACTCGGAATTGTACATCTCGGCGCATTTTAAAACATGGCCGTTCTTATCACTTCCACCGGCAAAAATAGCAATTTCACCGGAGCTACTGGAACCAAATAGACAGCGAGGTAAGTTCATCAGAGGACAACGTGACCAATCACGTCTTACTAAGCTATACATCCAGATAGCAAAACCCGTTAATTCCCTACCAAATACAAGGAGTTGAGTCCCAACAGCAAGAGACTCCTTATCAGCATAAGAAAAGCAGTCGTCACAAGGCATCCGGGGCAGCCTCATCCACCTTAGCCTTGTAGGATCAAATGCCTCCCATGGCATTAAACTACAAGCTAGATATACCCAATGCTCAATGATGCCGAGCCGTCTCCTCCATTTGTATAGATATCCACTACCAACCAATAAATTAAAGCTTTTATTTAAGCAAGCAAGTGAAGGATAATCTGATCTACAAGCGAAGGCCAAACAGTCTAGAGCTATATCATCATGAAGGCCTGGGATAAGACATTCATTAGATCTTTGCACATTGTAAGAATTTCCAGGCTGCATTTTAACTGTCATTTTCTTTTCTGACAGTTCCGTCGCATCCACACAGGACTTAACCAGGTCCATCTCGAATAGAGATTGCTTCATCTCTTTTAAAAGGCTCACATTTTTGGCTATAAGCATGAATTCCAACAGACTTCCATGAAAAGAGCAGCAATCCTGTTCCATGGACACGGACTTTTGATGCTGCAAACCTCCTTGAGTTCCAAACATGGTTTTTGATTCAGTCAACACACCCTTGTCGCTCTTATTTTGGAAGGAATGAGTTAGAAACATCGTATGCCTTTCTAGAAGTCCAGTAGTGCTGCTAGAGAAATGAAGAAAAACCTATCAGTTCAGCCATGAAACTAATATTGCATGTGCCTACTTAACAACAGATATCCAAAAATGCCAGACAAGTTGTGAGATTAACGAATTTACTTGTGAAGTAGGAGAATATTGATTTAAACCAATCATATTTCAATTAAATTAGTTAAATATATTCTCACTTCCAGTAATATTAAAAAACCGAGGAGTCTTCCTCAAAATTAATTCAGTTCAAATTCACAAAAGTATATTTAGTCATCATAATTTATTTGTTAGATTAAATAGTTCCCCACACAAAATTACGTGGCAGTTGGATTATTTTACACTTAGAGCATGTTTGCCATGATATCACTGTAATTATCAGGACGCGCAACATATGAGTAAACGCGACAACCATCTTCATGAATTTGTAGGCAAGGTTTTCGTCTATTGCGAAAAATCACGAGAAAGTGGCTTCCTAGACCATGAAAGGATGGCTTCAGTAAGAGCATCTCCAACTGAAAATCCCATTTTTCACTTCAAAATGCAGTGAAACTCAAAAATGTTGTGATTCATCTCCAATAGAACTCCATTTTGCACGTTTCTACCAACGTAACCGTCTTTCTCCTCTTTCGCACGTTTTTTCGGCAAATCTGGTTAAGATAAGAAAATCGCGTAGGTGAACAGTGTCACGCCAATATTGGCGTCACACTGTTCATCGGCGAGCAAACAGCGGAAGATTTGGCGTTCGGCTGGTGCGATCGAACCAACCATAGGCATGTTTGGCGTTCGGTTGGAGATGCCCTAAGACATGCAGCGCAAAAGAACCTCGCCATCATGACAAGCACAACCTTACTTGAGGGAAAGAATATATTTTCATTGACTCTTTTTTGAAGAACCTAAGGAAATCATTTCAAACAATAAGAAATTCATTTACACCTTTTGAAGCTCTGATCATCTTAACAGGGCACAGCTCCAAAGCTAACGTTTTAAAGAAAATATTTGAATCAGGCAAGAAAATTTCTATTAGTTGCCACTTTCCTCGGGGCCTTCAAAACGATGAATCTAAACAAGTTTAGACGAATTACATGCGATTAACTATAAGGTCTTTGTCTAAAAGCTACCTCTTCAACGTTATTTCATTTACTTACTATGGCAATAATTTTCATGGAAAGAAACTAATATCCGTGATATTTGGAAGATGCGTCAAGATGAAACCTGTCAGAAAATCGTTCAACACATTCCTAAGCATATTATATAATCGTGGTAAGGAATTGGTCCCATAAAGCACAGGCTCCAGGTCCTAATTTCGGTCTTATAATCGAAGCAGAACTAATAACTCACAAGAAATGGATAATTAAACAGATAAAGAATAATAATAAGGATCTAATAACTCGCAAGAAATGGAAACAAATTCATCTAAGAAAGGAAGCAAAGATGACTACGGTAACAAATGAAAGACTCCACCATTAAACTCACCTCAGATCAACCTGGATCTTTGGAATTGCCCCTGCAAGACTCCGAGGAATGAAAACAAAAACCAGATCAATCACGAACGTCACCTTCAACTCATCTCTATCATCCATTCATAAATCCACATTTCTAGGCTCGTAGACGTTTGGCCCGATCTAAACTAACAATTAAAGTTTCAGAAATATAGATCCGCGTTCGAGAATCAGAATCCGAACAGAGATGGATTTAGAATTCTTATTGCAACAGTACTCCCGCCATGTTATGCTTCACAGCTTATCCTCGCCTGCAAAAAAATACAAAAAAAAAACCGCGAGAACAAAAGCATTTAAGAACCTTTAAAACAAAAGCTCGGAGTATCTCTAAACAAAATATCTTCGCTCCAGTAGAACCAGCCTTCCCCTCAAGTCTAATTACACCTTTAATAAACCACTGAAACTCGCAGAACAACTTTTCCATCACCTCCTAGCCAAAAAACTCACCGTCTAACACGACAAAAAAAGAAACAAAAAAGTCAAATGACGATATAACCAAGACCGATTTTGAATTATCTACCGTCAAACCATTATATGGGCTCCAAGAATCTCACCGGAGCCAAACGCCGACAATCCTAATAGCTTCGCCGGATCGTCGGGATCCCGCCGGAAAATCTAACGGAAACGTGGAGGGAATCGGAGGAAACCCAAAGCAACCGACGACCACCATTAAAAAAAAAAACTACAGGTGATCACCGACGGCCAGTCAAATCTCGAACCCCCAATCCCCTCCGTTTCGTTGCTCCCCCCACTCCCGCTGCTTTTAAAGCGCCCTCTTTTTCCCGGCCAAGCCCTCCCTCCCAGGGCATTATCGTAAACGAGGATGAAATTAAATTTGCAGAAAAGTACTCCAAACTCCAGAAAATATTCATCATTCCATCCAGATCCACGCATAATTGTTTTCCTATGCGCGCGCATCGATCTGCCGTCTACTTAGTGACCGCATGGAAACCATCATGCGGGAGCTTTGATAATGAGTGGCGCATCCGGGGATGGCACTCCACACGTGAGGAAGGAAAGCACTAACTGCTACTTTCCATGGCAAAATTTACAAAGACCATTTTTGGACCCAAAAGAGGACCACCCGGCCATCTCGAAGGCCTGCCAAAGTGCCAATGAACCACTCGTGGGGCCCAGCGATGGTTGTCGTTTTTCGAACGCCAATAGCGGCGTCCGTCCGAGTTTTTTTTTTTTTTATTTTTTTTTTTTAATTTTAACTCTCGCTACTTATTTCACTGAGACACCCAGGCTGTCGTTCTGGATAAGGAACTCAGCTTTTCAAAGAACTTACCTGAACGGTAAACGGATGTTTACTGTTGTTCCGAAAATAGAAAAATTAAAATAGCCCACAGAAAAGGGGCTCTGTCTGATTGTAATAACGTTACTGCCACTTGGTTACCGTTTGTTTTTAAATGCTCTATGTATATTTTTTTGAATGTTTAGAGTCTTAACACAATTTTTATTTATAAAAAGTAAAAAAGAGCTGCTTATAATTATATAGTAAGATCAAATGACTCAAAATAAAAAATCAAATAAATATATGTAATATTAAATTATAACTATCCAAAAAAAGACTCAATAAATTAGGTGAAGATTGAAAAAATTTGGCATAGATTTGTTTGAAAAAATAAATAAATTATGTATTAAGATAAGCACTTTGCTCCAAAAATATTGAATGAAGAGTAGTTTTATATGTTGAGAACGGTAAAAAGAGCTTTAATAGCTCCAATAACATAAAAAATAAATCCTAAAAAAGATAGCTCCGAAAGAGGAGATAGTCTCAAAGAAATAGTATTTATAAAATCTTGATAGCCATATCATCCACAATTAAGCTACATAAGTGCAGTATTTATAGTTGTTAATAACCAAGGCCATAAATGCAATTGGGATGGGCATACATCATTGATCACCATTGCAGTGCCCACCCATGCTACTAATAAAAAAACCAACAAATGAGGTGTGATAACAAATTCAAAGAAGATATAAGAGCAAAGAGAGAGATCAAATGGGTTAGCAAATAATGCATGTCTTATTTGACAAGGAGAAATTTTTTTTCCCATTCCATAATAGTTTGTTAGCCACCTCAAATATATAATATTTTAGAATATTATAAAAATTAGATTGGGATAGTTATGATAAAATATTAGACAAAAGGCAAAGTCCTATTTGAGATGAAACAACAAAAAATAGATTAGCCTAGCAAGTATAGTTTTAAATGAGAATCATTCTCAAAAGTTTTTTTTAGATAAGATTCATTTTAGTCATGGATTATTAAAAAGAGGAATCAAGCTCCCTTCTCCAATAGAGAATGAAACCACATACAAATTTTAGTGGCAATGAGTTGCATCTCTTATCATAGAATAGAAAGTTTTCCATCATATCTCAACTAACTTGAACCATAAGAGGCTTTACACCTCCTAAGATTAAGTTGTTAGAATTGAACAAACTCTAAACAAATTTTATTTTAGTAGTAAATCATTGAGTTATGGAAAGATACACTTCATCTTATCATCGATCATTATTTAGACTCCAGTTAATACTAATATGTGTGGTGCACTATTATGGAATCCACCACATCTATTAGAGGTATATTTGTTGACCTCTTTTTTAAAATAGGTTAGCTCCCATCCTACCATTAATCATTATAAGTCAGAATCAACCTAGATTTGAATCAAGCTAGGATCATTACATATTTCAACCATTTCTTAAGCTAGTGAAACTATAAATATACATAGAAGGACTTAAGTGATCAACTCAGTTTGACTTACACATGACTTTGCCAACTCTAAGATTAGATAACCCAATTTCTCCTATGGCAAGCAAAGTTAGTCTAAATATATCATTGGGCCTACATTTGTCCAACTAGTCAAACATGGTCAAGATAATACGATATTTGACCTAAGTCTGACCCCTACTCTATTTGATGACCTAATTGAGATCAATATTCTATTAGAGGTCCATATGAAAAAAAATAAAATACTAATCTTCTTAGTAAGCTTAAACCTATGTAATCTAAATTTCCTTAAACTTGGTCCTTAATAATTGTGGAAGTCTAGATTAAGCCTGATCAAGCCTTACTTTATCCATTTGATTGCTTAAGCCCAAGTTGGCCTAATTGTATCCATTTGACCTACTTGACCCAATTCGGTGCAATTAAGCTTATTAACCCAAATTGACTTGAATTTGATCATTAGTGGTCATATGAATATATATCTAGTTCAACTTAAGCTAATTGGCATAATTAGCCTAAATTAGCTTAAGGTGACCCAAGCTGACTCATTTTCACCAATTAGGCTTTATTGATTTAAGAAGACTCAAATTAACCCTAGCCTACTAAACCTTGGTGCATTAAACTCTATTTGGTCCACTTGAGTTATTTTAACATGGTTAAATAATGCTAGATATAGCTTGAAGCTAATTTGACCCAAATCGAGCCTAATAGTCATTGATTATGTTGGCTCAAGATTTGGCTCAACCCCACTATAATGGACCTAGCCTAATTAAACCTTACTGCCATGATCGACTAGCCAACCTTAGAGGACAATATGAGCTTTTCAAGGTGGTCACCCCAAGCAATAATAAGGATCTTCTTTGATAGCCCATATTATCCTCCCTCCATTAACCAAAGCTTATCAACCAGCTCTTTGGCCATTCCCGTGGACCATTACAAGCCATCATAGTTAGTCCTATGGTTGGGGCTATAATAAATTGATTGCACATGAGTGGGGGTAGGGAGTGGGTGGCTAGGTTATCCATTTATACATCTCATATAAGGCATTTGGACTGGTTCCTGAGCTATTAAAGAGAATTTTAAGTTCCCTTTCTTAAAGCTCTTTATATGAAGGGGCAATAGATTATGGTGAGCCAACAAATGGTGTTGGTCATCCCACTAATCCAAAATGAGGCAAGATCCTAGTTTCTTAGCTCACCTTTATCTCCTTCAAATGAGCATTAAACCAATTGTAGTCAAACATGTATGGCCTTGCCCAAGAAACCCCTTTGATCATAAGTCTTTCTTAATATATTTGTCTTTATTAGGACACGCTTTATTAAAATAATAAAAAAAAGTTGAAGCATATGCATAACTAATCATATTTTTTTTCTGATAAACATAATATTGGCCACCTAAGAATGATTCTTTTTCTCATAGATGAAATTACCCACGATGAGTTTCTTAATAATAGAGCTTAAGGTGTTATATAAATAAATAGAAAGATGTAGATGTTTGATATGTAATTACAAAAAAAAATGAGTGTTATATATGTAAATTCCACTAAAATCATTTGAATCATGCTTAATGTTGAAATAAATATTAGAATTATATTGAGAGCTAATGCTATAGAATAAATTTTATTTAGAGCTTAATATTACATATTTTCAACCCTTATATATATATTCTTGTAGTTTAGAGAATGAAGTTCTTAATTATAATTATTTTTGGAGTTATTTAAACCATTACATACAAGTTAACATTCTTACACAACCTACAAGGAATACCCATCCACCACCCTTTCCTATAAACTTTTTATCTCTCTTCAAAGTTTCACATATAGCTAGCCTAAGAATATGAAAAAAAGTCACATAAACAAAGAATGATCCAAACATTTGGACATGTAATTGTCTTGAATATTGTGGTGGAAGGAGCCGCTAGAATTGTTAAAATGCTTGCATTAGTCGAGTTGCGAGGAGAAGAATTGAAGGGGATTAGAAAGGGACGAATGGGGGCGAAGGAGGTGAGTGGAGCGAACGGTTGATACTAGAAATTTGAGGGGTTATTTGAGTTAGGACTTAGGGTTTAAAGCTTTTATTAATTTATTTAGTGTAAACTATTTATATCTACTCGACTGGTAAAAATAAATGATAATAATTTGATCATGATATGAACTAGACAGTTCAACGAAAGCTCAATCAACTCACCAATTTACTGGTTGATCCTCGGGTTCTTCTCAATTCTATCTAGTTCTGAGCAAATATAATTTTAAACCTAGATTGAATCTATCACAGAAATACTTCACAATTGCATCGGTTGAACCAATCAATTCAATACGATTTTCTAACCCTCGTCTATTCTACAATTCCTAAGACAATATTACTTCTTTTAGATTAAAAATAATCATTAATTTATCATATTTGATTTTAATCTTTTGATCAATTCTTGTGAGCAAGAACAACTATCATTATGGCCCACCTAACCCTTAAATTAGTTAAGATTGATGCTATGTAGAAGATAGAGGTTGGTAATCCCATGACACCCCCTAATTAATCACCAAAAAATAAGTAAAAACACCCAATTTAATCATAATTAGCAAACCTTCTTTTGCTAATTAATTAATCTTACTCAATGGATAATGATCAAAATCCTTCTTTGAGGATGCTAATTCTCCCTCTTTTTTGTCTTAGGATTTATATTATAATAATCTCATTAAGGCCCCCACCAAAGTTAAATGACAACAGTAAATATAAATCTGCTAGAGTTTTAAGTGCACCAAATGTGACCGGCCAAGCAACAATAGCTCATTCAACATATTGCAATAACAAAACTTCGATAAAAATAATGAAAATAACCAATGGAGGGAAATCAACCATATATTTAAAGCTAGCTAATGATACTTTTCAATTATTATATATATATATATTTTTTGAACGGGGTATCTACCTGCTACCACCTCATAAGAGGCGCATGGCGGCATAACTAATCCCTCAGCAAGTCTGCCAGCAACCAGCCCCACATGTACATGACCCGCATTTATTTTATGTCCACTTAAGGGGTCGCGCCGCATGAGAGGGGAATAGAATATGGTTGGGGGTTCACAATCATGCTCGCCCACCAACCCAGCTAAGCCCAACGGGTTATAATTTTCAAATTAATCAACCAGATGAGCTCATCCAATGTACTTAGTGCCACGTGTATTAATTTTATTGGAGGGTATTGTGCTAGAATTGAATTTAAAATTCGTAGTTGCCCACCTTAATAAAAAAAAAAGAATGAGGTTAAATTGCTTTCTTCCCTCATGTGGTCCATTATTCTTTTTTAGATGATTTTTTTGTACTACTTATATCATTTAATTATGTTGGTTTTGTTTTATTTATTTATTTTACTTCATTTATTTACTGAGGTAATTTAATTATTAAGAGTGTAGAAATTTATATGATACATTAAATAAAAAAATAAAAATAATCAATTCTTTCATGATTGAGTTTTTGAATTTTTTGATTTATTTTAAGATGAGTGCAATGTAAATTTTTATTAATTATTTATATATTGCATTTATCTCAAAGAGATTTAAATAAAGGCTGGCTTTGAGATTCATTAGGGTATAAATTTTTTTTTTCAAAAGAAATATAATTTTGTTCTTAATTATAAACAATTACTTTAATTTTAAGATAGATTACATAATCTAATATAGCCAATAATTTTTCTAATAGTTTTAGTTAATATGGATTTAATTCATTTCATGAAAATAGTAAAACAATAATACATACATCTTAAAATGTGTCCATACCATCAAAAAACATTAATAATTATAACTTTATTAACTAATGAAATGATACTATGATTAGTTTAATAAAATAATTTAATTAATGTAAATGCATGATGCATATGACTCTAATAACCAGTGATCAGTAGGCCAACAATGTCTATTAGAGGCAGACAACCTTTTCAATGCACTTAAGAGGGAGAAAAGGGTGGTCCAAGATATGTGATGAGAAGCTGGGCAATGGGGAAGTAGATCACACTATCCAAGAGGTCTCTTGAAGATTTTTTTTTAATTTTTTTATTTTTTTTAATTTTTTTAGATCTCTTTAAGACTTATTTTTCCAAAAAATTCAAATTTCATTCCATAAAAAGAAAATATGATAAGTACTCAAATTTCATTCGAGCACGAAAAGGAATCACAACAACTGAAACATGCACAAACACAGAGAATAGAGACTAGCAAACAAGGATACCCAAGAGCCTCCCAATCTATAGCCCACAACAACAACCATACAAGCCATTGAAACGAAGCCTCAACACACACACAATCAACCAAAGCCATAAAACAATACAGCCAAAGCAAAGGGACAACCGCCAAGGAGCGAAACCACACCACCCACACGCCCTAGCCACAACAACATTCATCCAACCAAGCAACTCGCACGAAAACCACACGGTGAAACACCAACAACCACAGAAAGCACCAAAGTCAGGCTCACAACAACCACAATGACAGAACACCATTATTTTTTAGATTTGTGCCTATGATGCTTACCAACACGAGAGAAAGAATTATCAACAATTCGACTCACATCAAGGCCATACAACTCATGAAAGGAATCAGCATGCTCATCCTCAACCCCGCAAGGAGAAGTAGGTGACTCGTCAAGGCAGTCAAAATGCCCCAAATAAGTGTCCCCCAATCTAGAGATCAACTAAGCATTAAGAACATTAGGAGAAGCAAATGGAACCTTTTTAGGGTTGATGCTCACATCAAATATATTACAAAAGTCTTTGAGGCATATATTGAGACAATTTATATTAACTTTTTCAAACATTAAGGGTTTATTAATTAGGACTACTGTAACATTCTGCAAAGTTGATTGTGAAGTTGCTATGAGAAAAATAACTAAGACTTCATCTGGGACGACTTTCTTACTGCTTCTTAAATCATTTTTTTAGTATCAAAATTTTAATTACTAGAAAGCTACTTTAAGAAGCATTTAAGAAAGCTGTCTCAAACAAAGTCTTAGTTGCTTTAATTACAAAAAATAATTTTTAATCACAGAAATTTATGAATAACAGTAAGAAAATAATAGCCAAATAATATTATAGTTGTTCTTTGAAAAACAAAATAGCCAATATCTCAAACAAATCCTAAGACATCTTTTATATTAAAGAGATCACTGAGACCATCTCCAATGGAAAATCGCATTTTTCACTCCAAAATGCCTTGAAACCTAAAAATGCCGCGATTCATCTCCAATCGAACTCCATTTTGCAAAGGTAACGATCTTTTTTTTCTTTCGCGCTGTTTCTTGGCAAGTTTGGTAGAAGTAGAAAAATAGCGATGATGAACAGTGCAATGCCAATATTGGCGTCCCACTGTTCACTCGTAAGGAAATAGCGGAAATTTTACCGTTCGGCTGGAGCTCCGCGGCGACGGCATTCAAGGATTTGGAGTTCTGTTGGAGATGCTCTGATGTGAGTATTTCTAGAGAGAAACTCAAAATAACATCCACTTACAGCAAAATGATTTGCATTCAAGAAAAAAATGTTCATCATGAAATGAAAAAGTTACATCTTTGTCATTAAGCGAAACCATGAAAGATCACCAGCAGCTGTTGCTCTACAGATTTCTTTCAGGCTTTTAGCTGTAATCCTTCAGCTTAATTTAAGCAGAAGTAAACTATATAAATGAGGTCAAACCAAATACATTTGTCATTTCTTGAAGAATTATTGAAGATATCGATATTTCCTTATTTTCTGCTGATCCAAACCATAGCATTGAAGAAACATTAAAGAACTAAAAGATGAACTGTTCCAGTTACATATGAAATGTGATGAGTTGTCAGAGCTCTATGGAAAATTGAATATTTTTTTATTATTTTTCTCCAATGAATGAGCCTTTAAAGTTCTCTTTCTAACTTGTACAGAGGTCCAAGTCTGTCATTTTTTTTCTTTTAGAATGAAGAGAGATTAATTACAAAATAATGAAATATTTGATGATATTTTGTCATATTTCTTGAAGAGTATTTAGAGATTCTGTACTTGAGAAAATAATAAGATTAACCCATTCAAAGGCAGAACTAGAATTTATAAGGAGAATGTGAAATATAAAATTAATAAAAATTCATCAAACTAAAAAAGATTGAGGAACTATTTGATTTGCTGGGAAAAAAAAATTCAGAGAAAAATAAATATAGTGTATTTGAAATATTTTGAGTTGTTTGAATTAATGTAAAAGTAATAAGGATTGGCCTGAAATAATCTATATGTGATGTAAAGTCAAATAATGGTGGTGGTCAGTTCAAGTCGGTTGCAGCGACGATCAACTGTTACACTGACGGTGGGCTACAACAATGCAGTCAGTTTAGTGTGAAAAAAGAATTCAGTAAAAACTAGACAAGTTTACAATAAACCAAAAATGAACAATAGAGTAAAAAATTATTTCATTAAAATTTTTCACTGTATTTCTTTTTCATCAAACCAAATATCTAAATTTTAAAATCTCTTGCAATATTTAAATATGTTGTGTATTGATTCGATTTTAGATTAGGTTATTCATATATGACATCACACTAGTGTAAATACCTATAAATAGGCATTGTAGGCTGAAGTAAATGATGCCCTCTTGTAAAGCCCTGTAATATGCCTAATGAATAAAAGGAATGTACATTCCTATTAATCTTTTCCCTCTCCTCCCTCTCGTCTCTCTCTCTTGTAAGAAGTTCAATCATTCTTATGCAAGAAATGCAATAAGTGGTGTTAGAGTCAGGTGGAGGTGATCTTGAAGAAGGAAGGTTCTTGTCCAAAGAAAGAAAGAAAGGATGTGATGCAATGATCGGGTCGGAACAATAGCAGCAGACATCTAGGCACAAGGGTGGAGGTCACGTGGAAGTGAGCGTGTTCGTGGGAGCCTATGTCACAACCCCATGGATCTAACTCGGAAAAATTATTCATTTAATCATTTAAACAATCAATATACCAGAGTTAACTATGACATCTATCTGTAAATAACAATACAACAATTTCAATAATTTAGAACATTAATGTACACATGTATATTCATTCTCAAAAGTCATTTACATTACTCAGAATCTTCACAATTATCACGTATCCATCCTGTCATGAGTACAAAAAGAATCACTATAAAAAAAATAGAACCTGAAGAACCATGATTAATTTCACACTGCTGCTCCCTTACCTTGACTTGAAATTATTAACCACATATAATGAGCTTAAAAGCCCAGCAGGTCACCAACCTACAGCTGAAATCAAAGCACGGTACAGAAGTAATATGCATGTCAATCAATTAAATTATAGCAATCACTTACACATGATCATGAGTCAATGTAGAAATAGAAATTAGTGCAGAAATAGTAATATACATAATCAATAGTAGTAAATTCTATAAACAATATAAAAGTCTATAAAGCAATAAATCAGTACGTATATCAGATCTCTACAGTAATCATCGTATCTATAACCTCAGTCAAATCACTAAAGAAAGTATTTTATCCATAATATCAGTACAATATAAAATCGTATACATCTTCAAATCAATACTGTTGAAATCAAATTAATGTAGTAAAATCATATCGGAATGTATACGTGCTATCCAGTTATTCTATATCATGTGCTCACTATATCACATGCACAAGATCAGTATAATGAATCAGTAGTATCAAATAGTACTAGTGTTTGTATCAGTATCAGTAACAATCTAGTGATAAAGACAGCAATGTAATAACACTGAAATCACACATTAACAGTAAATACGTACAATAATAAGAATAATGCTTCAAAATATGCATTTCAGTATAGTAGTCCTACTAAACAAGTAAAAGCACTGGCTATTACAATATTTTTCAGTCTTGTATCAGTATCAGTATCATTATCTATTGGCTCAGTAAACAGAGTCATCACTCTTTACCCGTCGGCATAGTAATCATCTCCTTATAACTTCCAATCAGCATCACATGATTTAGTAGAGGATAACACCAAATCATATTTAAAGGAAAGCCCGTCGGCTCATCATCCTGTATAGGTCAATCAGTCTCCAACCAACGGTTCAACCAATCTTTACTTGTCTTTTACACACACAACCATATCACAGTAATATAACAGTACTTTTAATCATGTAATCACATTCATTTTCATCTCATCAATGCATTATATCAAACAGACATGATTTAGCTTAATTAAAAAAAACCCTTAAAATATCGTAGAGTAGACAGAAGTCGTTGTAATTAAAAAATCATTTGGTAAAAAATCACAAATAAATACTCAAAATGCTCATAATCACATTCTCTATAATATACAAAAAGTTACGTGGTGAAAATTTCGTCAATACAAAGATATGCACGTTTTTTAGTAACAGAAACACAAATTTGAGCAGAAAAATATCAAAACATGAAATCTTTGAAATCAAAAATAGGATATGGATTCCTTATTGCGAGATGAGTAATTCTTCCAACTGCGTTGACGGACGAAAATCGCTCCGCGGCCACCGAAACCAAGCTTTTTTTTCTTTTTCTTCTTCTTTCTTCCTTCTCTTTCTCTCTCCTCTTTCTCTCTCTTCAAAACGTGTCAAACGGTCCACTACATAAAGAAGAGATATTTACGATCATATGGATGATATTTTTAGTTCGACCCGGGACGATTTGTTCTGTTTGCATTTAAACAGAAATTGTACAGACGATAATTGATTTTCATCCTGAGACGATCAGCTCTGTTCAGTTCTCAAAAGATATTCTTACAGACGATAATTACCTTCGTACTGGATGATCCTAACAAAAAATCATGAAATCTGAAGGAGTTTTATAGCCTAGGCCGCGTGGGGGAACCCGCAGGGTGACAGGGTGCGTACTCGATCCGTTCAGATGAGGTGGAGCGGACGGCTAGTGGGCTAGGTTGCATAGGCAGAGGTTCACATAAGGCACACTAGGTTGGTGGAGTCGCTAATGGAATTGGGGTGAACTCATGAAGGCAGATGCTTGGGAATGCCCGGGGCAAACACACGCGAACTCATGCGTGGGGCACGGGTAGGCTGACTTTGTGCTAAGCTTGTGCAGGCCAAAGGAAGGACCCGTAGTTTCATGAGTCAGTTACCTGAGATTGGATCTGCATGCAGGAGCCGGGATGAGCAGACTGTTGGGTTCCTAACAACATGAGCTTTCTTGGAGGTCTTTGAAGGAGGTCAGGGCCAAGAATCATACGACAACAGGTAGTTGTTTGATCATGTGAAGGATTGAGGAATTGGTAGAGGCTAGGTCATGTGCAAGCTAGGGAGGTCAAGTCGCGATCGGGGTACATCCTGATTGAGATGATCTGCAACGGTGGATCTTGATCCTCAGATAATTGTGTGTTGCTATGGCTTAGGCAATACAGAGCAAGGGTTTCTATTTTTGTTAAAGATCTATTTAGATTTTTAAGGTGGAGGCTTTTCTTTATTATATATAGTAAAATTAGACAAAGTTGGAGATTGTTAGGATTTGATCCAATTTTAGATTAGGTTGCTTTGCAAGACAATACACCAGCATCCAATACATATATATAGATGTTATTGGTTAATGTAAAGGTTGGGGAAAATGAAATAAAGCTTTAAAAAGTTTTCATCTAACATCTACTCTCTCCCTCTCCCCCCTCTCCATCTATCTCTACTAAGAATCTTAAGAAGAACTCTTCTTCTTCAAGAAATTTTCATAACAAGGGATATCAGAGACTTGTTGAGGCGATTTGTAGATAAATGAAGGTTCTTGTCCAAAAAAGAAAGGTTCGTTGTCGGGCCAATCACAGGCTGCAAGTGGACGAAAGGAGGTAGGATGTTGGGTTCGTAAGTTTGGAATCGAAGACAATGGGATCCCAACTCTTCCAATTGGTTCACCGACCAAATCTCTTTTTCAAAGTCTTTGTGGTTCGTGGCTGACGACAAAGTTGAGAGAAAGGTTGATCTCATGTGGAAGGGGGCGTGCAAAAGCGTTACAAGCATGCACCATGTTGGGCACGGGCAGAGCCTCATCGGGACCGACAGGCATCGTTCGATTGCAACAAATGGGTGTTGCAGGGCTCGCATACGCATACAGGTCATGGGAAGGAGTGGACATTCATTCGCGGGTGGAAGGTTGATTGCATGTAGAAGACGATCAAGAAAAAGGTGTTAGGCTGTGCTTATGCGGACATATAGGTGTTGTGTATGGGCGGCGGAGCCAGGCGGTATGGATCAAAAAACACTAATAGACACGTGCAGGTGGAGCGGAGCAGGCTTATCGCTTGTAGAAGAGGCGTGGCAAGAACGTACATTGCTGGTGTAGGCCAGGCATGTAGCAGACATGAACCAGATGAACAACTGCGAGTATTCTGCACTGGCACTTGGGTGAACTTGGCGTGGGAGAAAGAATCATGATTTCACATCGGAGGACCTAGGGTTCACGATCAGAGCTTGTTCGATTGGCCCTAGGTACACATGAATCAAAGACTTGAGGGTAGAAGGCGTGATTCGCGCATGGGTTATTCTGTTGTATGGTGATGGGGACGTGCACAAGGAAAGACTATGTGGGCTCGGATCAGGATGAACCAAGCAGAACAAGTAGTTTTTGCATGTGGGTTGGACTTCAGGTGGAGCTTGGGCAGCAAAGGGACTACCATAGGTGGGAGCAGGGTCTTTTGTTTATGTTGTGCGTCAGAGTAGTGATCAAAACCAGTAAGATCAATAACCTCAAGGCGGCATGTTTGTTGCGAACTCGAAATTAGACGAGTGGCTAGTGTGAAGCTACAGGTCGGAGTGTGCACGGGTGCCCAGGGAAGACTAGTGAGCCAAAGTGTGCTCGATGCTGGAGCGCGTGTGTGATGCGCAAAAGCAAATGCTTGGTTCAGAAGCACGCAGGAGCAGACAATACATAAGGCACGAGCGTGCAGATCATGGGAGGAACTAAGACGGGTGCAAGAACACGTGGGTTAGAACGCGTGGGAGTGCTTGGATAAGAACACACAGTGGAGGCCGGGTGTGAGCAGGATTGGGCTCGGTTCGGCTGGTTTGCTCGTGGAGTTAGTGCAGTGAGCTAATCATATCACAGTAAGCACACATGTAATTCTTTAATCATAAAATCGGACCCAAGTAGACATAACTTTGTACTTTTTTAGCAAATCAAATACTATATGTAATTTAAAATATATTATATATATATATATATATATATATATATATATATATATATATATATATATTATATATATATATATATATATAATATATATATTATCACAAACCTTAGGGCTAGAGCTATTTCCATCATTGAGCATATTCATGCTATCATAGAAATAAATGAACAAATTAAGGGTAAATCGATAATTTTAACTCTATAAAAATGATCATTTTTATAAATCAATTTTTATTTCAATTAATCTACCATCTTATGACAATGGATCTAACTCGATCTTTTAGGAAGATTCGATCATATCCATAGCCAATTAAATATTAATAATGCTTTCACCCTAAAGTAAATTAGTGCTTTTAATGAGTACTTGTTTTTTAAGTACAAGTTAACAAAGTACAACTAGCTTAAAGTTTGATGGAGTAAGAGAGCTGGCCTTGAACCCACCCAGAACCCCATGGGGCAAATAAAATAATAAAATTCTTCAAATATTAGGCTGTCTTGTTTCGAACAGCGAACATATATTCGGCCAATGGACACACTAAGATTGCTGGATTGTTTTGTTCTAATTTGTTTTTTTTCGTTTAATTTTTATAAATATATTGTATATGTTTATGTTTATACAGATATATTATAATTTAATTTTTATATTTATATATTTAACTTAATAAATCAATGAGCTAAAAAATAAAAAATATTTATATGTGGCCCAAATTTGACTTATTTTAATGAGTGGAAAATATAGTTAAGGTCTTGTTATGTATAAATATTTTACTGAATTTTTTTTAATTTTTTTTTTAGAATATTGAGTGGCAAATTATAAAATAATTGAGTCAATATTATGATGTTGAAAAAATAATTTTCTAAATCCCAAATCCTTTCTTACAGTTTTTATATGAAAAAATCAATCAGCAAGAAAATAATATTTGTTTGGACGATTTTTTTATTTTCCAAAATTTTGCCTTCAAATTTTATTTTTACATAAAATATATGAAGTATTTTATTGTAAGAATACTTTTAACAGTAAAAATTTAAACTTCTTTTCATAACTTCAAAAAAGAATATTACATGATATATCTTTTCTTCGACAAAACTCCAACCGAAAAAACGGTGTTCATGAATAGTGTGATGCCAATATTAACGTCGCATTGTTCGCCTGGTGCAAATTGCCATTGAATCTGCCGTTCGGTTGGAGTTCGCGATGACTGCAAACAATCGTTTGACGTTCGGTTGGAGATGACCTAAATGTTTTTACCAACCCACATTTTCTTAAAATACTTTCATTTTCTAATGTATTTATCACAAATAGATCATATTGTCCGATCTTATATGTCATAGATTTGAAGAGCTTTATTCAATCATTTTTTTCCTAATTATGTCAATATTATCATCATGCATAGAAGCAAAGTTGCAATCAAAGAAGAATTCAAATCTAATTTATACAAACCATCCATCAGGTAACCAACAGCCACAAAATCATTTTCTATAACAAATATGGAAATAAAATTAAAACTAATACTTAATTATCATCAGTCCAGAAAAAGAAATGAAATCACCTGAGAAAAATGAACAATAAAAAACATATTTTCGAAGTCCAGAACTAATTAAGATTAATCTGAAGGCCTCCATAGCTTTCACATGTGAAAGCATGCTATTTCCTGAATAGATGTTTCATTCACTTTCCTTAGGCTCAGAAAGCTTTGCATATTGTTGGTAATGTTGAGTGTAGAACATGAATCAATCCGTCAATTATTTTTTTTGGGAACGGGGTATCCCCTCACTGTCACGTCTGAAAGGGTGCTTAGCGGCGTGACTAATCATCGGCTGACCTAGAAGAGCTACCCACCCCAGAAACCTCCTGACTCTCACTTGATTGAGCCACACTTAAAAGGCGCTGCGGCTCGAGGGGAATCGAACACGGGTAATACTCGCCCACCAAACAAGCTAAGCATTTGTGGGTAATCCGCTAATTATTATTTAGAACATTAAAAAAAAAGTATTGCTGACACAATAGAGATATATAAACCTTTCTTTTGCAACTATTTTTTGTACTTTAAGCAATCTTTCTTCCTGTGTTCATTTTTATTACAAAAGAATCAAGCTACTTTATTGCCTTTTAGCTTTGTTGCATCATTCTTTGCTTTAAGAACACTATTTGGTCTTTTTATGAATATTATGAGTAGCAACATCAGCACTTTCATGCTTTCATCTCATGCTTATCTTGTTTAAGACATCATATATGCAGGTAAAGAATTCAACATGAAAAAGACAGTTAAAGTGTTAGAAATCATCCTCCAAAGTCTAGTACTTTGGGTTATGGAAAATATATACATATTACTATCTCAATCCAATTAGGCCATCAAAATATTTAGCACCCCATGGAGCTATGTGATGGCCTATTTTAAAATTCATCCAAATAGTATATTATTTAATTTGTATTCTTGTTGTTTTACCTAGGGACTAGGGTTGTCAAAACTGGATCATGGGTCGGGTTTGGGTCGAACACGGAACTGACTCGACACTAGTTGACCTAACCCACCTGGACCTGTTTTTTCAAACGGGTCAGGTATTTCAACCCAGACCCTAGCCGTGCGGGTTACCGGGTTAACTTGACCCGACTCGCAGACGCGACAACGTTGGCAGCGGCATCATCGTCACCCGACAGCGGGATGTGACTCACGCAAAGAGACGCGATTCGACTCGACAGCGACACGGGCAGACGAGGTCATTCCTAGATTAACCCAAACCCGACCCAATTTTTAAAACGTGATAGTTTTTTGAGCCCGAACCTAACCCATTTCTCAAACGGGTTGACCCTAACTCAAAATTTTCGGGTCGAATTCGGATCGAGTATTCTAGTCGTGTCAAATATTGACACCCATAATTTTATCGCATTTAGGATGTTGTGACTACTCCTGGATGCAATCATCACACTGTTCTTACTCTTTATATTGCAATGGATACATCTAATAATGACAAAGAAAATGCTTATTGTGATATGGTCAGTCATACAGCTAATTATTAACTTCTAGAATCTGATATCATGAAGTAGCAATGCCCAAAACTTTAAACCAAGATTCTCACATACAGTAAGATCCATTTCTGCACTAACTTGAAGTGACAGTAGAATATATGCAATCACTTTATTCGTTACTTCCCACTATATGGGATACTCATATAATTGAATAAATAAGGTATATCATCTTATTTATTATGAAATTTTAGATTTGAGTGTTTCACAAAATTTCTCTTCATTGATCTAAATATCTAAAAAATAATTGAATAAACATCTTACTAATATGTTGCAAGGGAGTATATTATACATTTTTTTTACAATTTTTTTTTCTTCTTACATCCATTTGAATCTCCAAAGTGCACATTTTCGTAATTCCAAGTAAGAACCTCTAGGTTAATCCATATGGAAAAGAAATTTTGAACGGGGAGGTGAATTAGAACTGGCCTTCTTGTAAAAAATTAATGTAGGGAGATCATTCGATGAAACCTTTCAAATAAAGCTCCTCAGAGCTAGAATACAAAATCAGTAAAAAACACTGTTAAATTCCAAAAATATATTCATACTTTTTTCCTCTTACAACTCCTATGCTTATAAGCTAGCAAAAGAAAATTTAGAACAATCAAGAACATTCTAAAATCTTTGTAACAAACTAAATAATATATGCCTAAGAAACAAATTAAATAAGATGCTCTGTATAAAAAAAAAATGAGCAGATTGCCGCAAGAGAAAGTATGAAGAACATAGAAGGTGACTTTCAGGAAGAACCTGGAAAGCTAGGACTGAAGTTCCGTGCAGGCAAATGCAGAAGAACTGCCCTCCTCTCCAATGTGAGGCTCGATCGTTCGTCGAATGGCCGAAGCTGCGGGCCGAGATATCTTTGGGCCAGGCCTGGCTATTTCTCGCGTGGGAATTCCTCTAAGAAATTGCTGGGCTTTAATATTGCTTGAATGAGTTAAAGCTTGGGTAGCATGCTTCTGGTCCAATTAGGATGAAGCTGGAATCAGTAAAGTGAAATCATTATTGTAAAGAAGAGATAGAGAGAGAGGGAGATAGAGCGCTTGGTCTAATTAGGGCTGTAAATAAGCTATTTGTGGCTCGGCTCGATTATAGATTGTTCATGATCATTTGTTTAAGTAATCTGATAAATTTTATCAAAATTTTTAAGATATGTGACTGTTAAATAAACATGCTTGAACTAGTATATGTTCGGCTTATTTATGTTCATGAACAACATTAATTCAAGCTTCTGAACAAACTCAATATAAGGCTCGTTGAGAAGTTTGATTAAATTTTTATTTTGCATATTTTCATATAAATTTTAGTTTTATTTTAATAAAAGATTCTTATTTCATGATAATTTAATTTCAATTTTTATGTTATACTCTTTCATAGAATGAATTTATTCATAAGCAAGTAGGTATTCATTTATGTTTGTTGGATTGTTGTTTAAATTGTTCATTAGCATGTTTGTTTATGAAAAGAATCATTTTTGAGCTTATTTATTTGTAAATGAGCTTATTTGATAGCTCGAAACTACTCATTAGATATATTCGTGAATGAGCTCATTTGGTAGATCCAAAATACTTATTGGATATATTCACGAATATGCTCTAGATAATTAGTTGTTAATAAGCTAGATAATGCTCGTTTGTTTAAAGCTCGATAAGTACCAAATGAACTAAATATGAACCAAACACAAACTAAACATGAACATCTATCATTTTAAACAAACTTTTTTTTTAAACAAAAAACATATTTTATTGCATCATAAAAAGGATTACAAGAAGCATATAAACTAAACGATTAGAAAACTACAGAGGATACAAAGGGGTAACAACCCATCAGACTCATTATTTGACCAATGCTTCCAACTACTCCAAAGCAAAACACGGGCCATCCCGTTTGGAGAGATTTTAAATGAACTATATTTGAACATCTATCTAACTATGTTGCACTGAAGGTTCTCAAAGTGCACGCTTGCACGAGAATGACATCACATCAAACATGCTTGAATTTGTCATAGTTTATAAACGGGCTAACTTCATATTCACAATCATATTGATTGCTACATTTGTTGAGAGAAAAGGGATATCACCATAAAGTTTATCCCATAATTTAGGGTCTATGGTCATTTCCTTTGATATTTTATTTCATTTCAACAACTTATACAATGCATTGATGGGTATGTTTATGCCTTTGTTGACGACATCCTCTTTTGTATGTAGGCACACATCCTTGATGTTTAAAAAGATTTTGAGCCATCTTGTGGATATCTCACAGAACCTTTCGATATCTTGTTAAGTTTTTGAGCTTTAGTAGGGGTATTCGAACAATGACACTAATCTCATAATTATCATGAGACATTCTTTATGTGTCTGAGCCAATTATGTCCAATCAAGTTATCGAAATATTTGAGTAATGCAAGCTTTTTTTGCCTTATCTTGTTTGTGCGACTTAGGGGCCAGGTGTCAATTTTGGGTCAAGAGATGGGTTCAGGTTGACCTGGAATTGATCCGGTACCATTCGAGTCAATCTGAACCCGACAGATTTTTGCAAACATGTAAGTTTTTTAGACCCAAATCTGACCCACTTCAGGTTCGGGTCAACCCGACACGACCCGAATTACCTGGGACTAACAAAAAAATTGCTAGTTTTTGGGTCAAAAATGGGTCAATTTCCGATTTTCAGGTAAAAAATGGGTCAATCTCGGGTTTTCGGGTCAAAACGGGTCAATTTTAGGTTATTGGATCAACCTAAACCCGACCCATTTCGGGTATGGGTTGACCCTAAATGGAATTTGGTGATCTTGGGCTCGTTGGATTCATCTTGTAGAGCTGCTTGATTCAAATATAAGCACGTTATGTTTGAAAAATGTTTGGTAATCCAAATTGTGGTTCGAACCTCCCAAGAATGCTTATAACCGTTGATTTGGATCCATTTGGTCTCAGATTGGGTTGGATTTGATGTTGTTGGGTTCATATTCTCGAGACGTTCTGTTCGACTATAAGTTTGCTGAAATCAGAGTTCAAATGGTCCTAATTTTAATTTCGAAAGTTTCCAACTTGATATTGCATCAAGATCCATGCCCTATCAAGATAATTTTTTGATGATGTATCAATATATAATCATAATTATGAATAAAAAATAAATTTACATAAGCACACATTATTTATCATCCTGCAATGTTTGAAGAAGAAAAAAAAAATACACACCGGTGGTGAAGAGCCGGCTGGGCAAAGCTGAGGTCCTTGGTTCAAATCACTTGACAACTAGTGAAAGCCTTAAGTGTTGGTCCATATAAATTGGTATGAGTTGCATGCTAGGTCGATCAGGATTTTCACTGACTTAAAAACAGTGTTTCCTCGTAAAAAAATAAATAAATCAGTGAATACTGAATAGCACTTTTTTGCTTCCCAACACATGAAGATAGTAAATTTTGCAGCAGGAATATCACATGGCACCAACTGAACTCACATGATTTCTATCCGAATCTGACTCTTATACCTCACATTAGAAATTTAAATAACAAGTCAGAAAAAGGAAACCCAAAAGAAACAATAATTGCAACCATAACCCTGTCTTTTTTGCATCTTCCCCCATTCCTTTTTTTTTTTTTCTTCGGGATGATAAAAGAGAGTACTGCTCTCACTGTAACAATAGAGTAATGTTTCCTAAATTTATTTGTGCTCTTGTCTTTGGCAGTCTTGCTTATACAAGGAAAAAAAAATTCTTCTAAAAAAGAATTATATTAAAATTTAATTAAATTGGGTAAATCAATTAAATAATTTTCGAATAAAAAAAGGTAAGATATTCCCAAATATATAAATATATGTACATATTTGGAGTATATTTTGATAGAAAATTAGGATTTGTTTGAAATAGCTGTAATATTTTATAAAATTGGTTGTGAAATAAGTGTGAGGAAAGTAACTTAATACGCTTGGTTTCAAAAAATTGTTTTTAATCACAAAAAAATTTTGAAAAGCTGTTAACAAATTAAATGAAATTATGATTGTTGTACGAAGAAAGCTGTCACAAACAAGCCCTTAACTCAAAAAATTATGATTAAAATTTTATTTGGATCATGTCTTAAAAGTTTCTATTGGATTTACTTTTGAGAAGAGTGTAACATAAATCTTAGATATTTTTCACTTATTGTGTTTATCTCTAAGCAAATATAATACCTTTGATAACCATTATGATCAAAATTTGATTAAAAAATTTTGATAATTTTTTTAATAACTGTTTTTTGCTATGATATATTTATGTTTCGTTTGGACTGTTTTTTTATTGCTTCTTGAAGCAGCTTTTTAGTATAAAAATAAAAAATTCGTGCTAAAAAGCTGCTTCAAGAAGCAAAAAAAAAATTGTCCCAAACGAAGCCTTAAGGTCCATTTGGGATTACTATAGTTTATTATAAAGATGATTGTAAAGTTGATGTGGAGAAAACAGTTTTTTTAAAAAACTATTGTAGAAAACAGCTACCTATCAGCAAAGAAAAATATTAAAAATTGTGAAAAAATAGTGGTTAAATAAAAATTATCATTATGTTTTGAGAAACAAAGTAGTAAAAAATTAGTCTCAATTAAAGCCTTAAATACTATGCATAATAATAATTATCATCATTATAATAATAATAATAATAATTATTATTGAAGAGTTTTAGTGCTCAAGTATAAATTTGATTATTGGTGGCATCATAGTTTTATTCCAGTTCACATATTTTATATTTATGACGAGGAACCGTCCGCTGCCACATCCGACTTCGCCGAGCGCGCTTGGTAGTCTGTAAACCCCGGCCGACCAAATGGGCCACCCAGGACACAAACCCATAGCCGGCGCTTTAGAGCCACCACTTAAGGGCTGACTGTCGCTCGAGGGAATCGAACTCGGAATGGGGGTTCCCAACTGAGCTAAGCATCGTGGGTAGTTCACATGTTGAAAAGCTAGGGTTGATAGAAAAGTAGAAGGAAAGGAAAAGATGGCAGGGGCATATTAAGAAACTGGAGGTAACCAGCTATTGGTGTCCAAAAGGCCATCTTGCGTTGCAGAGATGCCTTACTTTGCCATTTTCTCTGTTATGTTAAAAGGACTACAGTTTGCTTTGACCTGCGATTCCTTTCCTGCTCCCATTTTGCTAATAATTACTTTGATTTGTTGATTAGTTTGTTGATATATCTATGAAAAAATCATTTGAAAAGAATGAATCACGAGATAGAATTAAGATTATATGAACTCCAATTTCAATAAATTAATAGTCAAACTGAACATCTCAATGAAATGAACCTAACGATACTAAAAGTGGTCCAATCCAAACTTAGATGAGCTCAAATCAAACACTTGAAATATAATTAGAAACTTCAAACATTAATTGGATGACTAAATAATCTTTAAATTTAATATGCTTATAGTCAAATTGAGAGACTCGACGAGATAATTCTAACTAGCCCAAGATCACTTAATTCTGACATCATTAATGCACTTAAATATTGAATAAATGCTTTATGAATAAAGGAGTAGATATGGATGAAGTATTTTGGATTTTGATTCAAATTATCAAAATGTTAATCCCAAAAAGCCTTTAAGTAAAGCATTATTTCTCTTATGAGAGAGGAGAAGGGAGAGAACTATAAAGCTTTCTTGCATTTTTTGGTTATGCCCCCAACGACCACTGATAACCACCACAACCGCTAATCACTATCATTAATTATTGTCATCTTAAGACTCCCCACAAGATTTAACCATGATGTTTTGTTTTTATTGTTTGCTTGTGGATACCATACTTCCCTAATCTTACAAAAAATAAATCAAATATTTTATTCTCAAATAGTCATTTTCTTCTTCAACTCTAAGGAAGGAAAAACGCTTTTATCATTTATATCTAGTGGATTTTTTCAATTAGGCTAGGCACCGTGCTTTTTGCCCTTTTCAGTTTTTACACGTAAAAACTTTTTTATCTTCCAATTTTTATCTGAGCGAGCTAAATTTTTATATAACACTAAGACGTAAAGCACACATTATACCGACTCAAAATTTCTAGCGTGTAACAATTATCTTCTTAATTAATGAACTCAGATTTGTTAATGTTTCATGTAATATCAAAATCTGCTCCAGGATCGTCCAGGACGATCTGGATCGTCCTGGGACGATCAGTGGAAATTTTGCTCCAGAATGTGCCCAGATTTGCTCCAGGTGATTTTCTGTACACATCGTCCAGGCCGATTGAGGACATCGTCCAGGCCGATCGGCACTGTAGAAAATATCGGCCTGAAAATAGTCCTGGGAACCGTCCAGGACGATCAAAATTGGTCTGATCGTCCTGGGACGATCTGGCGATCGGCCAGGCCGAACTGAGTATTATAAAGCTGATTTCAGTCGTTTTGAAGAGAGAGAAAAAAATAAAAATATCTGATTTTTATCTGAGGAGAGAGAAAGTCGAGAGATTCTTGGGAAAAGTTGATTTTCGGACGACGCGGAGCCGTTTTCGTCCGAAGAGACTGTTCGAGAAATTGTTGTACGCAAGGTAAGGCACATTCCGCCTTTCTCAATTTTCAGAACCGTCGTGTTTGGCGGTATTTTCTGTCCGGATTTCGTTTCCGTTAGTGATTTTCGTCCGTATCTTTTGATTGGTTCAATTTTTACCGCGTAACTTTCTGTATATTGTTGACGTGCCGGGTGCGCACATTTTGGTTATTTTCCGAAGATTTTTGTCCGGGTATTTTTGATTCGGTGGTATTTTTAGTCGACTGCATTTTTCTGTGAAATTGAAAATTATCTGTGCAGTAGAATAAATGTTCTGAAATGTTGTTATTTACATTCTGTGCGAATTTGGTGAATTTTGATTTGCAGGAAATTTTGTGTAAATTCCGTATACTGCCGTTGTGCTGCCCGATTTTTGTCTGATTTCTGATTTGCCCGGATTTCTTCTGAATTGAAATGTTATCTGTATGTGCTGTGCTATAAAAAGGGAGTTATAAGGGGCCTGGATCCTAGGAGATTCAGTTAGTGTCTGGGGAAATCTTAGTTGAGCTCAAATTGGAGAAATATCTGTTCTGTTCCGGATCCGAGGAATTCTGTTATTGTGGTGCCGTGAGCACACTTAGTTATTAATTACTCAGAGAATTTTTGGTGCCGTGAGCACATGGGAGATATAAGGGTCAGAATCCGTAGTGATTCTGTTTAGTTTAGTTTTAGCTATGAAATATTATCTGATATCTGATTCAATCTGATTCTGCTTTCCGTATCTGTTCTGTAAGCAATTATGATTCTGATACGATATGATCTGAAATTCTGATTTCTGATTCTGTT
The DNA here is from genome assembly GCA_022539455.1 of Dendrobium nobile. NCBI lineage: Eukaryota > Viridiplantae > Streptophyta > Magnoliopsida > Asparagales > Orchidaceae > Dendrobium > Dendrobium nobile. Next base: position 5,670,789 of record CM039733.1, on the reverse strand, counting down.
AATGTGATATGTCTGTTCTGTTCTGTTTCTGATTTGATACGGCTTCTGTTTCCGTACAATTCTGTTAATTTGATATCTGTTCCGTTCAGTTTTGTTCTGATATGATTTGAAGTTCTGATTTCTGTACGATTCTGACTCTGTTGATTTAATCTGTTCTGATTTGTATTCTGATGTGATATCTGTCCGTATCTGTTCTGATTTGTTCTGTTTCGTTCTGATAAGTTCCGATTTGGATATTTGTCTGATTCTGTTCCGATTTCTGTACGGATTTCTGTCTGATGAGTTTGGTTTTGGATTCTGAGAGTTTTGATTGGAGGTTTGTTGCTTTGCTGAGCTGTTGAGCTCACTCTTGTTTTCTGGTGGTTTTCAGGTTCTGGGAAAGGGAAGGAAGTCCAGGAATAGATTTCAGAGTCTGATCTGTAGGTATTGTTTGTACCTTTTGATTTTTGTACAGTCATGGCTTTTCTGTTCTGTCTTTCTTTCTGTTCAAAAGCCATATACTGTATCTGTAGATGATTGTTTTGAGGAAAAGAAATGATAGATGTTTTGTTCCGCTACATTTGGTGATTTATAGTAGCTTTGTGTCTGTGTTTGTGTTCGTGTTTGAGTTCAAATTTGGAAGATTCAGTTCAGAACCAAATTCCATAACCAGATCCTGGTCAGTCCGTCCGTTTATTCCGTTTCCGTGTCGCGGCCCGGTGGGAGCGGGATCCGTCCCGGATCGGGTCGGGTCGTGACATTTCATTTGCTTAATTTGACTTTATTTTATTTTTCAACCGAACATAGTGATTTTGAAAATTTTCTTTAAATTTAAAATGTAAGGCTATATGCTGAATATGTTGATAACATGGATATGCAGAGATACAAAAAGTCATAAATTTTTTTCAAATCAGTAAATTATGTTTTTGTTATGATATCAAAACTTAAAATTGATGTAATTGAAAATCACCCTAAATCGGGCTTGAATCTTGAGATACATTTGAATTGAAAGTTTCCAAAATTAAATTTGGAACCATCTAAACTCCAATTTTAACAAACTTGAAGTCAAACTGAACATGTTGATGAGACAAATCCCACAAAAATAAAATTCAAGATAGCTCTGAGGCTTGAAGATTCTCTGAGCTCCACTCATAGGGTTAAGAATGTACAAGGTAAGCCCCAACCTCCACTGACAATAAGATTAGTTATTGTATCATACAAAATCATGAAAAGTTTATGTCCACTCAATTATTATGCAAGAAGTTGCTAATAAGGGATGCCATTTTTTTCCTCAAATCTTAAGGTAAATTAACATAGCAAAACTAATAATAAAGGTAGATTTAAATAGAATATTGTAAAACAAAAATTGGATCTAAAATGTATTATTAATATATAGATAAATAAAAAAATTATAAAGATATTTACTGTAAAATTTACAACAATAGAGCAAAATATTATGACACACTCATTTTTTTGAAATATTTTCTACCTCATTTCATAATTTCTTATGCCATATGATGTGAATAACATATTTCCCATATCAGACTAATTTTAGAGTCTTATCATAATTTCTTATGCCATATGATGTGAATAACATATTTCTCATATCAGACTAATTTTAGAGTCTTATCTAACAGTTGATATCCTCACCCAATTTTAGAGTCCCGTTCGTTCTTGGAAGCTTTATTTGGATCTTCTTTTACTGGTAGATTTCCCGATCTCAAACGTACTTAGTCTCGTGGTGTTCCTGCTTTGTTAATTTCGGAGGAGAAATTATTTGCCCTAGTTGAACCATTTAAATTTTCTTTAGTTGGTTTTTTCCCCTCTCGCCGTCCTAGTCTCGCTTCAATAAGGAAAATTTTCTTCAATCTTAAGTTGAATGGTGATTTCTCTGTTACTTTGTTGGATCAATTTCAAGTGCTCATTAAGTTGGAGAACGATCTAGACTATAGTAGGGTTTTTTACCATAGATCTTATCTGGTGTATATTCATGAAGGTGACGAAATTGTCCCCTTCCGATGATATTGGTAACAATTCTCCCATTGTTTCGATCAGAATTTCCTTTTCCTAACTTGCAGCCTCATTTCTTTTTCGCTCATATCCTTCATGATTTGGGGCTTCTTTTTGGTAGACATCTGAAAGTAGATAACGCGGCTGCTTTGGGTTCTCGTCTGTTTGTGGCCCGAGTTATGGTGGAGATCGATATTACCTAGAAATACTCAGATAAAATTTGGCTCAGCCCTGAGAAATTAGGGTATTTTCAACAAGTTGTTATGGAGGATTTTTCTCCTTTTTGTGTGAAATGTAAAAGTCTAGGGCATTCAATTGTTGCTTGTCGCCCTTCATTTGATAATGACCTTGTTGATGCTCCCTCTAATCCTAAACTTGTTTTAAGTGTTAATGAGGAAAATGGCCTTCCTTTGAGTGGTGGGAAAGGTGGGATAGTGGTTGATAGTGCTCCCACTCATCATGTCTCTGATGCGGCTAGCCTGTCTTTTGTTGAACTGCCGCTTCTGAATCAATGTGATACCAATGTGTGTGATGTGGTTGTTTCTCCTGCTTTTCTGCCTTTTGCTACTAATGGTGTAGAAGTTGTTTGTGCTGATGGAGATTGCTTAATTTCTAATCCTATTACATGTCTTGTGGCGGGTCCTGGAGTATTTGTTTCTAGTTTGGTTGGTACGGATTTGGTTTCCAATCCTTCTAGCCCCATCGTCTCCCCAACAGCTCATATTTCTGCTACCGTGGCTTGTTCTATTGGTACTCTGGTCGCTAATGTTGATGGTGGAAAGGCGGTTTGTGGTGGCTTTGACGGTGATGTTAATCTTGATGTGATTTTTGTCCGTCTATCCAAGAATGATAATAATTGTTGTATTAATCTTATAGCTAGTCCTACTTGTGCTGAGGTTGCAAAGATGTCGGACAATAATTATCTCTTTAGTTGATGGGGGTCGTGAAACCTTGGCAGATATGGGTGATGCCGGAGCGGTGGTGCCTCTGGTGGATGTGCCTATATCTGCTATCTCGAATGTTGATATGTTAGCCCATCTTGCTAGAGATAATATTGTGAGGCAATGTGATTGGTTACATGATGACATGTGGTCTGCAGAAGGGGAAAAAATTATTGAGAACGATTTGGATGCTAGAGACAACTTTGATTTAAGTCTTCTTGAAGTTGCGAATGTTGGCTTGTTCAATAATAATGTTAAGCATAGAAAACGAAAATCCAAAAAAGAAATGACTTTCCTTTTTGGAATTTTTGTGGTTGTGGTGATTTGATTTATTTCAGTTTTGATTGCTTTGCTACGAGGGAAATGGAACAGGACTATGATGAAGTAGTTTTATTGTATGCGCCTCAAATGGTCAAGGCTTAGTTAGCAACCTTGGTGGCTCGTTTTAGTGGTTTGGTTTTATGTCGGCTTGGAATTTTGTTTGTTTTTCTTTTTCCTCGGATGGCCCCTCACTGGCAACTGGGTGTCAGTCTGAGTTCTATTGGTTTTGAGTTGATTTTTCTTTCGTTCAATTACTATTAGCCTGTTGCTTTTTATTTTTCTCTTATTGTTATTTTTTATATGTGACCTTTTTGTGATCTTATGTATCTTTTTCATTTTATGTATTTTGTTTTGGTTAAAAAAAAAAAAAAAAAACCTCACCCGATTTTTTGGCTTTATTCTATACTCCTCGAATAGTCGAATAGGACCCTCTCAACAAAGCCTCACTTATCATGAAGAAATGCTGTAACTTTGTAGCTATCCTAATTTAATTTTTTAAAATTTTTTATTAATAAATTTATTGAATTTTCTGAAAAATTAGCATGACCATATTTACTTAAACTTTGTTTGAGATAATTTTTTTTCTTTTTATAAAATTATTGTAGATAAATACTTTATTTGAGACAGTTTAATAAATTTATTTTTAGTATAAAAATTTTTTAAATTAGAAATTTTATACTTAAAAATTGCTTTAAGCTAGTCACTTTTTCAAGGTATATTTTAAAGAAAATTTTTAGTATAAAAATTTATGAAAATAATGAAAAAATAGTGCCAAATAAAAATTATAATTATTTTCTAAATAGTAAACGGATAAGAAAGCAATCCTAAACAAAATTAAACGATTCAACGGCTAAAAAATTAAATTAGCTCTTGGCAATGAAAGTAATCCATTCAGAAAGTTATAATTCAAACAATTGACGGTCAAATCACCTGAACATTTTTTAAATCGTAATACCATTAGTTTAATAATACAATTTTGATATTATATTTTAAGGATATATATTGACGTATTTGATAATTTTTATATTTTTTACAATTGTTGTATCCTAGACACCACTATTAAAACAGGCTTTCATAACACTTTTTTTATTATATCGTAGCAGTTAAAGCATCCACTTTTTTGGCAGCGGTTTTAACCGCTACATATATAATACATTACATCGGTTTCAAAACAAACAAATTTGGACAATGGTTATACATTACAGTGATTATAACTGTTGCAAAACTGCAATTTGAACAAATGACAGCTGTTTTAACCACTACAATTATGATAGATTTTTTTTAAAAGAAAATTGAGATTAAGCATGCATATATTTAATTTATCATTAACAATTTATAATCAATTGCAAACTTCATCACAAAGTACAATCATACGAGAGGTCTGCAACAACAAAATATATCAAAATACATTTGTAATTATAACATAAAATGTGCAATATTTACATAATATATATCCTAAAGATTGAATAAATGATAATATCAAAATTATAATTTAACCCTCAACAAAAATGTAAAATTAGTCTTTTACTTGATGTATTCTCAATTACACACTTCAAATTAGAACTGCTGAAAATTTTCAAAATTTAATGAATTTGGATTGTTCCTTGTCCTACTAACTGAGAGCAATATGTCTAATTTTTCTGCAACTTTTGGGAAATTCACAAGAGTGATAATTTATAAGCCAATTTATCAAATCTTGTAAATCTATCAGTACAAAGTTTATTAAAGAGATGAGAACTAGTCCTATTTAATTAAACTTAAAAACATGAAAAGAATTGAAGACTTATTATATTCGTAAGCACGCATGGTTAACTCATAATTGTTGTCTTAATTTCCTGTCATGCTAAAAAATCGAAACTATAATAAAGAACATTGACTGCTCAAAAGTCTTTTTCTCTGTTTTTAGTTGATCGCTAAGTCACTAACTACTTAAATGTGAAACTTGGAACTTGTCAAGAAATCATAAGCAGCAGCTTTGTTGAAATGACAAATATTAGTAAACTTGGGCTATTTAACATCAAACATTGTAACTATTTAGATAATTAAATTCATATTATCATACATCAGAATATATATTACTATCTAGAGCCGAACATAAAATCAAAATCTTTATAATATTTCAAAACAAAACATCGGCCACACATAAGAAAAATATCGTGTCCATTTATTTTTGTCTTCCATTCTTATACATCTTGGATGTTAATTAGGTGAAAATTGATCATAGTCTTCTATTAATAATATAGAAGTCATCAGTAAATAGTCTTCTATTAATAATATAGAAGTCATCAGTAAAAATGAAGATGATAAATAAATCAATAAATAAAACATATGTTTTTTTTTCATACCATAATCGAGCTTACTGTTGGTGGATGTTGTCTCTTATAATTTTGCATGAATTGTCTCACCTCACTTTGAAGTGTTTGCACCGCCTCATCAAATCTTATAACTTGATCAAATATAATATTGCATTCACTGTTGTTGCCTAGAGTCGTGGTGCTCTAAGGAAAATATTTGTTTGGAGTGACTTCAAAACATTATGTTCGTACCCTCTCTACGTGTTCTGGCCTCATGATCGTCTTGAAGAATTTCTTATTAACCTTTAAATTTCTATCTTCTGGCATCAACCCTTTCTCAACAAGTATTTCAGAAGCATGTGCCTAGTATTCATTAAACTCATCATGTGAAATGCTTACAATTTCATTCATTTTGTCCATTTTTTTCTAGCCTCCTCAGATGACTTTGACCCATCTTTACGCGTGCGATTGATTTTCCATAATAACAGGCGATCTCGTATAGACTGCAAAAAATGAAAATTAATTTCCTTCATAGAAAAAAAAATATAAACAATTGGAATACATATCGTTTCTTAGTCTCCTTACAGACATGGGCGGACCCCCATTGACCTAAGGGGGGGCAAATGACCCCCCTCAAAAAAAATTTTTTTTTATTTTAGAGGGATTTTTTGAAATATTTTGAGTATTTTTGGTATTTTGCCCCCTCTCAAAAAATTTTTTTGCCCTCATTTTATAAATCCTAAGCATCTTTGCCCATCCCCACAAAAAAAAATTTTTTTGCCCACCCTGAAAAAAGAAGCTGGATCCGCCCCTGCTTACAGAGCTCACCAGACTCAATGTATGTGCATGGACACATTTGTTTTTTTTTTTGCATTTTTCACATTTCTTGTCGCCCTCTCCTACAACAAATAATCGTCATATTAATTTCAATTTTTAAGAAAATCAGTAACATGACAACCAGCAAGTGTACATGCAAAAGGTTTGGAGTTTACTCTCATTCCATCTAATGACAATAATTGTAGCATTATTAGTTGTGAGATTCAGTGAACCGATGCAAATATTACAGGCTGACATGAATCACATGTTAAAACTTATACGTGATATCATATAAAACAAGAGCAAAAAGCTCACGCTTTGTCTGTAAAAATACTGAGAACGAACTTCCTCCAACACAACTTGTTTTGATGAAATGTAGAAAATTTGTCATTAGTATAATTTCATTTGATAAGTTCTTCCATTCATCAAACAAGATAATTTCTTTTCCTAAAACAAACTTCTTTCTACCTATATATAGTATTGATACGGCATCACAAAATTGGCTTGATCGGACACGAATCTCGAGGCAAAAGCTAGTTGGAAACTTCAAATATTAATTCCGGGAGCACCTGAACTTCGATTTCAGCGAGCTTATAGTCAAACTGAGCGTCTCGGAAATACGAACCCAACGACACCAAGATCAACCCAATCCGAGCCCAAATGAGTCCGAATCAAGGACCCGAAGCGCTGTTGGAAGGTTCGAACCGCAATTTGAGTTACCAAACGGTCTCCGATTTTAACGAGCTTATACTCGAATCGAGCGGCTCGACGAGAAGAATCCAACGAGCCTAAGATCGCCAAATTCCGACATCATTAAGGCCTCCAAATGTCCAATGAACGGTACATAATCGAAGGGTTCAATATCGGCCGTCCATTCAAACCACTCCTTATTCGCCCATGATCTCACACCTATTTACGAGCTATGCCACTCCAGAAAAACTATAAATAGAGCTCTCATTCTACACAAAGGGGACTCAAGTGAAGAGAGAGAAGAAGAAGGGAAGAAGAAGAGAAAGGGGAAAAGGAGAATCCCCTCCTTCTCGACCACCGCTGGAGCTCTTCCTGCCGCCCGAACACGTCAGGATTCTGCGTGATATTCGGGAGAACGCAGGAATTTTTCCCAACTTCCACGTGATGCTGAAATTCTTTCCAACTTGCAACAGAGTTCCCTCCTGACGCCGAAACTCTTCCCAAGTGAAGCCCTAGTTCTCCTTTGCCACCAACAGACGTCGGACTTCTACCCAACGTCGAACCTTCACTCTTCGCCAAGTTTCTACCCGACGCCGGACTTCTACCGGTTATCAGACTTCGCTGGACGTCTACGCGAAGATGGATTTCCTTCCATTGTTGGACTTCTACCTGACGTTGTCCTTCTGATCTTCGTCGTCAGACTACAGTCTTTCCGACCTCCGTCGCCCGCCAACTACGGTCCTCCTGACTTATGTCACCAGCCGACTATAGTATTTCCGACCTCTGTCGCCCGCCGACTACGGTCCTCCTGACTTATGTCGCCCGCCGACTACAATCTTTCCGACTTCTGTCGCCCGCCAACTACGGTCCTCCTTACTTAAGTCGCCCGCCGACTACAGTCCTTCTGACCTCCGTCGCCAACCGACTACGGTCCTCCTGACATACGTCGCCCACCGACTACAAGTCTTCCGACCTCCGTCGCCCTCCGACTACGATCCTTCCGACCAAACGAACATGTCAACAATGACTCTTTGTATTAACATCATGTAATGTACTCCATAAGATGTACATCAAGCTAAGACCTTCCACCAATGAAGGGCCTCATTTGTAATCGACTGCAATATTAGTGGATTCATTCAAACTGGGCTAGGCCCCGTGATTTTCCCCCCTTTTCAGGGGGTTTCCACGTAAAAATCTTGGTGTCTCATAAATGCTAGACCCTTTCTCTTATCTGATTGCGTGCCGGATTTTCGTACATCGCTAAGACGATAAACTTTATATTTCTCTACCGTCGCGAATACTTCTAGACGCAACAGTTTGGCGCCGTCTGTGGAAAAATGATTCCCGACTGGGGGGTAACTTTTGCTCCAATCTCAAAAGATCGCTCTTATCAACTTTCTGACATCAGTCATTGTTGCATCAGATGCGGACTGGGGGGCAACTTTGACCTCAATTCCGGTCAAAAAGATCCTCCGATGCTTTCTATATCAAGGTGATATTTCAGGAAAATTCCAGCGAATGCAAGGATACTTCTGATCAACAAAAAGCTTTATACAGTCCCCTGATGGACTTCTACTCCTTGGACAAAGTTTTAATCTCGAACTCAAAAAGGCAGTAATGGTCTAAAGACAGACCATTCTTCACCTTTGATTTAGGATATACGCGGTGTTCGCCCCCTCCCAATCAAAACAAAATCGATCCCAAGGGGATTTGATTCGACCTCTTCCACACATGTTAACGTCGTCGAGCAAAGGCTTCGACATACAATCTTGGAAAATTCTTACATCCTTGGTGGATTCTCTCGACCTCTTCCATACAGGTTAACGTCGTCGAGTAAAGGCTCTGACATACAACCTCGGATAGGTCTCACATCCTTGATGGATTCTCTCGACCTCTTCCACACAGGTTAACGTCGTCGAGCAAAGGCTCTGACATACAACCTCGGATAGGTCTCACATCCTTGGTGGATTCTCTCGACCTCTTCCATACAGGTTAACGTCATCGAGTAAAGGCTCCGACATACAACCTCGGAAATGTCTCACATCCTTGGTGGATTCTCTCAACCTCTTCCACACAGGTTAACGTCGCCGAGTAAAGGCTCTGACATACAACCTCGGAAAGGTCTTACATCCTTGGTGGATTCTCTCGACCTCTTCCACACAGGTTAACGTCGCCGAGTAAAGGCTCTGCATACAACCTCAGAAAGGTCTCACATCCTTGGTGGATTCTCTCGACCTCTTCCACACAGGTTAGCGTCGTCGAGCAAAGGCTCCGACATACAACCTCGGATATGTCTCACATCCTAGGTGGATTCTCTCGAGCCTTTTTACAAAGGTCAACATCACCGAACAATATTCTGAGTGAACAATGTTCTCTTTATAAAGACTCCAAGAACGTAAGTGATTGATAAATCTATCAATTATATAAAGAATTCAGCCAGTCTAAAATTTCGGAACAAATATTTTTGGACTTCTACTCGTCGTCGGACTTCTGCTCGTCGACGAACTTTCATCGTACTACAGGAAAATCACCGATTTCCGGCGGCCTTTTCCGGCGGTTTTAAGGTTTTCCGGCAGTTCATTTACCGCCGGTAAAAACGGCGTAGGAAAATAAATGCCGGCGGTTTTTACCGGCGGCTCTCCGGCGGTCATAAACCGCCGGTCAGATTTAAAAAAAAAAAAAACCTCGCCGTGATTGGGCGGGCACACCCAGCCCCCGAGCTTCTCCCGGCCTCCCGCGCTGCCGGCGATGCGCCGTTTCCCGCGCGTGCGCCCCGCTCCCGGCGACGAGCTCTCCCCGCCCAAGCGCCGTTTCCCACGCATGTGCGCCCGCGGCGTGCGGCCGCGTGTGCAAGCGTTGAGGCTCGAACGGGAGACCTGTTGGGAGTAAACCCCTGCTACCAACCGAATTGCCAATGGTCAAAATACAATTTAATTCTCAATATTTTTTATTTAAACTATATTCCAACCGTAAATAAATAAAATTTTAATCATTAAAAAAATGAACTAATTAATTTAAAATAAAAAATATAATATTTAATATAATATAAAAATTAACTAACTAATTAATTTTAAAATGAATATTAATTAAATAGTTAATATAACTTTTAATAATTATTTGTTAAATCATTTAAATAGTTTAAAATTTATTATTATTTTTTAATTTTTAAAAGCCGCGGAAAAATGGAAAAGCCGTCGGAAAATTTCGTGGGAAACTATTGTCGGAAACTTGCAGAAAAGCCGCCGGAAAATTCCGCCGGTAATTAGTGATTTTCCTGTAGTGTCGGTCTTCTACCCGACGTCAGACTTCTCCCTGTCGTCGAACTTTTGCTCGTCAGCGAACTCCTACTCGTCGTCGGACTTCTGCTCGTCGACAAACTTTCGTCGGTCTTCTACCCGACGTTGTACTTCTACCTGACATCGGACTTCTCCCTGTTGTCGGACTTCTGCTCGTCAGCAGACTTCTACTCGTCGTCGGACTTCTGCTCGTCGACAAACTTTCGTCGGCCTTCTACCCGACGTTGTACTTCTACACAACGTTGGACTTCTACCTACCGTCGTACTTTTACTCGTCATCGAAATTCTGACTGTTGATGGAATTTCGTCAGTCTTCTACCCGACGCCGTACTTCTACCCGTTGTCGGATTTCTGCCCGTCGATGAACTTTCGTCGGTTTTCTGCCCGACGCCGTACTTCTACCGGACGTCGAAATTCTACTCGTCGTCGGACTTCTGTCAGTCAATGGACTTTCGTCGGTCTTCTGCCCGACGCCGTATTTCTACCCGACGCCGAATTTCTGCAGTTCCACAGTCTTTTCATCCTTCCTCCTTACAATGGTCTCTTCGACCTCCATCTCCAACCAACTGACATTAGAACTTCGCAGAATCTCTCGAAGAAAAGAAAGGGGCGGAAGAAATCCCCGAACTCCTTCACAAGAGGAGGGACGCTAATTCGAGCAGGGGAAATTTCCCACTCGCAAATAACGGAGGCCTCAACCGTCAGAAAGCCGGGGGGAGGAGAAGAAAGATCCCGTAACTCCTGCACAAGAGGAGGGGCACTAATTCGAGCAGGGGAAATTTTCCACTCGAAAATAGCGGAAGCCTCAACTGTCAGAGAGTCAGAGGGAGAAGAAAGAGAAGGTACAAGTTTTCTAATGGCCTTGGGGGCCTATTTATAGGTTTTGAACAGAATGAGGGGGAGTTGCTCTCATTTTCGAAATTTCTAATTTTTTAAATTTTTTCTGAATTTTTCAGAATTTTTTCAGAATTTTTTGGGAAAAAAAAGAGTTTTTCCGGCTGGTGGGGACCCTTAAGGCGGTGCAGCCAACCGGCCTCCCGAAACGGCGCGACCAGCGCATCGATCCACGGGCACCACGCTCGGATCGCGGCTGGCTGCACACGGCCAGCGGCCGGCCAAGGCAGCTGCAGCAGTGGCAGTCGCTGCACTGCCGCGCGGGCGCAGCGCGGCAAAGGCATGCGCTCGAATCGGCCCAGACACGGGCGGGGTTCGACCCAGGCATGCGGGCGCGGTTCAGCCGAGGTGCGGGCGCGGCGAGCCCAGCGGGCGCACATTGGAAGGACCTTAGCTAGCAGGTAATGGAGATTGGAAGGAATGTAGTCGATGGGCGATGGAGGTTAGAGGGAACATAGTCGGCAGGCAATGATGGTCCGAGGGAATGTAGTTGGTTGGGGAATAGTGATTGGAGAGACCTTGATCCCGGGGGGTGATGATGGTCGGAGGGACTGTAGTCAGCGGACGATGAATGTCAAAGTGATCGTAGTCGATTGGCGACGGAGATTGGAGGGACTATAGTTAGTTGGGAATGGAGGTTGGAGGGACCGTAGTCGGAGGGCGATGGTGGTTAAAGGGACCGTAGTTGGCAGGCAAAAGACGTCAAAGGGATCGTAGTTGGTAGGCAATAGTGGTCGAATGGACCATAATCGGCGGGTGATGCTTGTGACGCCCCAGGTGTCAATAGTGAAAGGATTCGTCTGACATTCTGATCGAACTCCATTCCAGTTGCCTTGCTCGGACCTGAAAATTTTAACCACATATAATGAGCTTACAAAGCCCAGCAGGTCACCAAAGCCTACAACTGAAATCAAAGCACAGCGATGCTATCAATATGCATGTCAGTCAATTAAATCCATATCAGTCAATGGTCAATGAGTCTATGCAATACGGAAATCTAGAGTCAATGAAATCAATAGTCGATGCAGCGGAAATCAAAGCAGTAGTCAATGCAGTACGGAAATCAATAATCAATAATCACAACGGTAAAACATCGATAAATCAATACGCCACAGCAATCAAATCAGTAAGTGACTGGAAGTCAATATTTATCCATCATAGCAGTGTCTATCAATCAATACTATCAGTTCAATCAATCGTGTCGTCTAGTCAATCAGTTGTATCTATATCATTTATCAAATCAGTCAATACTCTTGCACATCGGTCAATCCAATTATTCAATACGATTTACTCGATATCAATATACAGTATTGAATGACACTACGGCAAATTCAATAATGACGACGTACGATGCTACAGTAGGGAAATCATCTCAATCAATAGAGCACTTTCCAGTCAGTTATATCAATCAGCTCAACTCCCAATAAACAATCAAATCAATACGGCGATAATCCATTCAATCAATCAATCGATAATCGGCACGACGAATCAATGCATCAGTATATCAATAACCTATCAGGATCTGTCGTATCAATAGTATCCATATGTCAATATCATATCTATCAATGTCGATATCGATATCTATCAATCGATACAATCTATATCAATATCAGTGTCAATACCTATGAATCAATACGCAGAATCCATATCACTATCGGTGCCAGTATCTATGAATCAATCAAGTCGAGAAGGTCAATCGGAAAAGTAATACGATAAATCCAATCGGAAAAGCGATACGATAAATCAATAAAATCAATGAATCCGTCAAATCATCAATCAATCAAATCCAGTCTATACTATCAAGTCGATCAAATCAATCGGAAATCAATAAATCAATGCAGATCGGGAAATCTATGCGATGCAATATCACATACATGCAATTTCATATCATGGTCTTACTCGACAAGCACAAACACTAGTCATTATCAATAGTGCTGTTGTAGAAATCAACCAGATTAACTGGCTATTATCAATAGTGCTGTTGTAGAAATCAACCAGATTAACTGGTCATTATCAATAGTGCTGTTGTAGAAATCAACCAGATTAACTGGTCATTATCAATAGTGCTGTTGTAGAAATCAACCAGATTAACTGGTCATTATCAATATTGCTGTTGTAGAAATCCATATTGCTGTTGTAGATATCCATACGTTGGTTTCTATAACCAACGTTCAACTAGGTTTCCACTTGTCTTTCAGAATCAATCAAGTCAATCAATAGTCGATGCAATAATCGATGCAATAAACAATATTAAAGAAATCTAGAACGATCATATCAATGGTCTTGCACATATCAATTCAATCTATCAATTCCGGGAAAATCAGTAATCGTACGAAAATCGGGCAGAGTAATGGCAGTCTACGGAATTTACACAAAAATCTCCAGAAACTACAATCCACCAAATTAATACAGAACGTGCACAGCAACACTATAAGACTATTCTTCTACTGCTTAAACCAATTCGGACATCATAATAAATTACAGTCAAAATAAAACCCCGCAGAAACAAAACGGACCGGACGAAATCTTCCAGAAAAGTATTAAAATGTGCAGAATAATCATCTCTACAACATACCAAAAGTTACGCGGTGAAATCTTCATCAGTACCAAACTGGGTACGAAAATCACTTACAAAAACACAAATCTGAGCACCATTTCGCAAAACCTCAAAATCTTCGAAAACAGAAGTAGGGTTCGGAATCCTTACAGCGAGACAAACACAATATCCAACAGCAACGAACGACGAAAATTGCTCCGCGGGCCCCGAAATCGGACTTCTTCCTTTGCTTTTCCGCTCTTTCTCTCTCCTCAAAATATCTGATTTTTATAAAAATGTTTTCTCTCTCCTCAAAACGAGCTCATTTTCATATATCCTTAGTCTGATCGGCCCGGCCGATCGACAAATCGTCCCGGGACGATCAGACCAAAATCAATCGTCCTGGACGACTCCCAGAACTGTTCTCAGGCCGACATTTTGAACAGTGCAGATCGGCCTGGACGATCTCACCATCGGCCCGGCCGATCCTGGGGAAAAATTTACTTTTCCCAGCAGCTACAGCAAAGGAACGAGGTCTCACAATCTCCCCACCTTAGAAAAATGTCGTCCCGACATTTCCCTACAGGTACGAGACAAAAACAACGCAAAACAAATCGATCCAATTCAAAACTCGTCGAAATCCATACAAACACACAATGCAATCAATCACATGTCATTCACTATGTATGCAGAATTCATTCTATCAAACTATCAATCAAATCCTTTCACTACACTTGCTCTGATACCACTTGTGACGCCCCAGGTGTCAATAGTGAAAGGATTCGTCTGACATTCTGATCGAACTCCATTCCAATTGCCTTGCTCGGACCTGAAAATTTTAACCACATATAATGAGCTTACAAAGCCCAGCAGGTCACCAAAGCCTACAACTGAAATCAAAGCACAGCGATGCTATCAATATGCATGTCAGTCAATTAAATCCATATCAGTCAATGGTCAATGAGTCTATGCAATACGGAAATCTAGAGTCAATGAAATCAATAGTCGATGCAGCGGAAATCAAAGCAGTAGTCAATGCAGTACAGAAATCAATAATCAATAATCACAACGGTAAAACATCGATAAATCAATACGCCACAGCAATCAAATCAGTAAGTGACTGGAAGTCAATATTTATTCATCATAGCAGTGTCTATCAATCAATACTATCAGTTCAATCAATCGTGTCGTCTAGTCAATCAGTTGTATCTATATCATTTATCAAATCAGTCAATACTCTTGCACATCGATCAATCCAATTATTCAATACGATTTACTCGATATCAATATACAGTATTGAATGACACTACGGCAAATTCAATAATGACGACGTACGATGCTATAGTAGGGAAATCATCTCAATCAATAGAGCACTTTCCAGTCAGTTATATCAATCAGCTCAACTCCCAATAAACAATCAAATCAATACGGTGATAATCCATTCAATCAATCAATCGATAATCGGCACGACGAATCAATGCATCAGTATATCAATAACCTATCAGGATCTATCGTATCAATAGTATCCATATGTCAATATCATATCTATCAATGTCGATATCGGTATCTATCAATCGATACAATCTATATCAATATCAGTGTCAATACCTATGAATCAATACGCAGAATCCATATCACTATCGGTGCCAGTATCTATGAATCAATCAAGTCGAGAAGGTCAATCGGAAAAGTAATATGATAAATCCAATCGGAAAAGCGATACGATAAATCAATAAAATCAATGAATCCGTCAAATCATCAATCAATCAAATCCAGTCTATACTATCAAGTCGATCAAATCAATCGGAAATCAATAAATCAATGCAGATCGGGAAATCTATGCGATGCAATATCATATACATGCAATTTCATATCATGGTCTTACTCGACAAGCACAAACACTAGTCATTATCAATAGTGCTGTTGTAGAAATCAACCAGATTAACTGGCTATTATCAATAGTGCTGTTGTAGAAATCAACCAGATTAACTGGTCATTATCAATAGTGCTGTTGTAGAAATCAACCAGATTAACTGATCATTATCAATATTGCTGTTGTAGAAATTCATATTGCTGTTGTAGATATCCATACGTTGGTTTCTATAACCAACGTTCAACTAGGTTTCCACTTGTCTTTCAGAATCAATCAAGTCAATCAATAGTCGATGCAATAATCGATACAATAAACAATATTAAAGAAATCTAGAACGATCATATCAATGGTCTTGCACATATCAATTCAATCTATCAATTCCGGGAAAATCAGTAATCGTACGAAAATCGGGCAGAGTAACGGCATTCTACAGAATTTACACAAAAATCTCCAGAAACTACAATCCACCAAATTAATACAGAACGTGCACAGCAACACTATAAGACTATTCTTCTACTGCTCAAACCAATTCGGACATCATAATAAATTACAGTCAAAATAAAACCCCGCAGAATCAAAACGGACCAGACAAAATCTTCCAGAAAAGTATTAAAATGTGCAGAATAATCATCTCTACAACATACCAAAAGTTACGCGGTGAAATCTTCGTCAGTACCAAACTGGGTACGAAAATCACTTACAAAAACACAAATCTGAGCACCATTTCGCAAAACCTCAAAATCTTCGAAAACAGAAGTAGGGTTCGGAATCCTTACAGCGAGACAAACACAATATCCAACAGCAACGAACGACGAAAATCGCTCCGCGGGCCCCGAAATCGGACTTCTTCCTTTGCTTTTCCGCTCTTTCTCTCTCCTCAAAATATCTGATTTTTATAAAAATGTTTTCTCTCTCCTCAAAACGAGCTCATTTTCATATATCCTTAGTCTGATCGGCCCGGCCGATCGACAAATCGTCCCGGGACGATCAGACCAAAATCAATCGTCCTGGACGACTCCCAGAACTGTTCTCAGGTCGACATTTTGAACAGTGCAGATCGGCCTGGACGATCTCACCATCGGCCCGGCCGATCCTTGAGAAAAAATTACTTTTCCCAGCAGCTACAGCAAAGGAACGAGGTCTCACAATGCTAGTCGGAGGGACTAAAGTCGGTGGGAAACAGAAGTCGGAGGGACTATAGTTGGTGGGCGACGATGGTCGGAGGGATAATAGTTGTCGGGCGATGGAGGTTGGAGGGACTATAGTTGGCGGGCGACGGTGGTCAAAGGGATCATAGTCGGCAGGCGATGGTGGTCGGAGTGGTGTTTTTATGAAATCTGTGCTAAGGTTTGATGACAACAGATAACAGCCATAGATCTAGCGGTGATTGAAGAACATGCAGTAGTCATCGATCAGGTGGTGATATGTCAGCGTCTGGGCAGTGATCCTGCGACGGTTGATGGAAGTTTGCCGGCGGTGATGCTTGGGTGGAGTTCTAGATCCTTAAAGTCTCATAGCCCTCTCTAATCTCCAGCCAAAGGTCCTCACATGTAAAGGTCCAAGCCCCCTTTCATGTGGGAAGTATGGGTCCATTTATAAATTTTATAGAGTGATGTGCCCAGTAAATATGGAGAAGATTCAAGGCAAAATCGGAGTGGTCAATCAGACGGCTCTTATTGCTTCCCTCGATGATATTGTGTTGTTCATCAAACATTTGGGTGCCATAATGATGTCGAATTAAACAATCTTAGTCTCGTTGGATTTGTCTCATCGAGTTGCTTATTTCTACTAGAAGCATGCTATTATTGGATATCATTTTGCTATTCAATTTATGATTTGAATCTTTCACATTTATTTTTAGAAGTTTCCAACTTGAATATGCCTAGAGATTTGTGCTTGATCAAGGCAACTTTTTAGTAATGTATCAATAATTTTTATATTCATTGAAAAAATTTTAATATATAATTTTATTTTGATTTTTTTATTTTTTTAACATAACACCTAAAACTATTGAAAATACATATTTAAAATCTAAACTTCTATATTTATTAATATACCACTTAAATTCCCCTTTTCCTTCTATTCTACCACTCCATTGTAGCGATGAGATACTTGTATTCACTGTGAAAGGATGCCATAGACAGGAAGACAGTCGTTGATAGTGATTTTTGACGGAAGGTTTAAACAGAATGTTAGAATTGATTAAAAGAGGTGTTTTATGTGGTATATTAGTAAATATAGAAATTTAGGTGTTAAATATGTATTTTCAATAATTTTAGATGTTATGCATGTAAAAATCCTTTTTTTTTAATTATGTAAGATCCAATTTCATGCATTTGGACAGTTGATATTAATACACACCATGAAAATAGTAGCAGCAACAGTGCATAATTTATTTCTATAGGCACAGATAACACTCTTATTAATTATATATTCAGTCAAATAAATGATTAATTTTATGGCTTAGGGGTACTAAACTCATATCCAAAATTTTGAATTAGTATAAAATAATATTTAAGTAGTCCTAACATTTGACTTCAACTCAAAAAATAACTCGAAAAAAAACAAGTTTTTCTTTTCCTTTTTTATCAAAATTTTTAAATAATTAAATAATCGTAAAACTTTTCATATAATAATTAAAAAATGAAAAAAAAAATAAAAATTAATCTATAATAGACTAAGGCTCAGTTTGGAACAAATTTTTTATTATATATAATTTCAATTATTCTTTCATAATTTTTTTCAAAAACAAAGTAAATCTTATATTAATTATTTTTTTCCATAATGATAAAGGAAGTAGGAAAGAAGCTCCCCTTTGGACTGTTGTGTGATACAAACAAACCATATGAGATGCAATCATGCAAAGTTGGAATAGCTGTCCCACATGCAAAATTACCAAATTTCATTTTTGACCTGTCTGAGGACAAGGGGGCTTAAAGTACTCAACAGAGGCCCAGCTGAGATAAAGATTCAGGCCCCACAATCCTCAGACTAGTGGCATTATTTGTATATTTATGTGCTGCCTTCCACCATACCATTGCTCTTGCATTTCTATAATGTCGCTGCCATTTAATACTTTAGCCC
The DNA here is from genome assembly GCA_022539455.1 of Dendrobium nobile. Taxonomy (NCBI): domain Eukaryota; kingdom Viridiplantae; phylum Streptophyta; class Magnoliopsida; order Asparagales; family Orchidaceae; genus Dendrobium; species Dendrobium nobile. The sequence goes on along the minus strand of CM039733.1, from coordinate 5,652,055 downwards.
TGGTCTCTTTGTCTTGTGTGGAAGTAGACATTATTACGTGCGGACTTCAGATCTGACTCTGATGGAAAATATCACATCGTTATATATACTGTGTGTATTGATATGAATATCATGTATAAAGTTATACATATTCAGTGTATTGGCAATGTTGTCGTCTTTCATTGGAGTCTGGATGTAAGCTACAACTGGACTCCGCATGTAATAATTTCTCGTGTGGAAGAGGCTTGGTGAATTATGCATGTATTTTAGGTATATATATTATCTTAATGAGAAATTTAGGTTTAGCTCGCTATAGATGGTGGATCAATAAAGCCTTCCGCTAATGCGGTATTAGTAACTAAGTTAACTAACATTTTAATATAAAAATTTTTTAATGTGATGAAGGACCCAACATAAGTTTAAAATCTTTTGAATCTAAGGATTTCATTGATTTCAATGACAAAATTTTCAACGACTTGTGATTTCTCTCTAAGAAGATTGATGCAATTATTGATAGTTTTTTTATAGAATTTTAAGAAGAAGAAAATGAAGGTGAAGAAGAAGAGGATGTTGAAACTATTAACTTTTAATCCTTTTTGTACCATACAATGAAGATATGGAGATGGATCAAACTACTGCAATGAAGGGTATGCAATTGAGTTGCCAAGATTCAATTTTGTGGTTAGAGTTCTTTTATTGTTGAAATAGTTTGTTGAGTCTATTATTATTAATAAGCTAGATGATGTTTTTTTCTTATAGATTTGTTTTAATTTCATCTCAAATTCCCTCTATCGTGGAGCTTGATAATATCATTAATAGAATTGACATAATTTATGAAAAATTAGTTTTTTAGAATGACTAGGTTGATGAACATATAGAAGATTAGAGGTCTCACATAACCTATAAAATCATAATCTAATGATAATGTGAAGGAATTTCCATGACCAATTTCAAGTTAAATTATCTAAAGCAACACGTGGATAATGATATTTTATGGATAATTCTGAACACTCTTTGGCCGAGAAATCTTGATTTTTTTTTTTTAAGTTTCAGATGAAGTTAATTATCTAGATATGAGAATTTACATGCTGGCATATCTAGGTTATCAATCTATGAATGATCATACTAATTTCATTTTCTTTCCACTATGTCATAATAGGTTGAAGGACATATGAATGATGGTTGTCAATGAAATCATTCCAATTAAGTCAAAAGCAAGGAAAAAAGTGTCACACTTCATGATCTATATTGGAAGAATTACATATATCTTTCATTTTAACCGTTTAACTAAAGCTTACCAATGAACAATAAAAAGAAATATAATTGTATTTTAGTTTTGTCCGGAGCTTTATAGAAACAAAATCATTGAAAATAAAAGTAAGAGATCAGTCACTTATAATAAATATAATAAAATTTGTAACATTGAATAGCTGGAAAATATGATTCAAAGTTCTCTCTCTCTCTCTCTCTCCTGTCTCTTCTTCCCATCTTTAAATTTCTTCCTAACCAAGAAACCTGATGAGGGAGTCGGTGGGGTAAGGAAAGAAAATATATATATATATATATATATATATATATATATATAAATATATATATATATATATATATATATATATATATATAATATATATATATATTCTACTCTACACTTCCAAATATTAGCAAAGCTTTATTCTTCAAATTTTATTGAACACGTTATAATTACACTATTTTCTTAAAAATATCATATTTTGCATTTAAGTTTAGAGGGGGGCATATTTTTTTAAAGGAATTAACTAAATTTCGAAACTAATTTTATGCTCAATTTTTTTATTATAATATGAATAAGATGCCCATCCCAATATGGACAACTTGCTCATGGGCCCTACATGGGGCCACTGGCCTCTCACCCCAATATTTCATTTTATGCAACTTTCTATGAAAATTTTATATTTTTAATGTTTCAAAATGAAAATTAAATTAACATTTTTTTTCCTTTTTTTGTAAGTTAACTTATCTTCATTGTTATTTACATAGCATGCAATTTTTTTTCTAAGACTAAATTTATATTTATTAGAGGGTTTTGGTAATACAATTAGAGGTCATCAATTATATAATTAAATGCATTTGAAGATCCTAATAGCATTAAAATATTCATAAACTTTTATATAAGAAATTCAATATTTTCATAAAATTTCATCGTTATAAATATTTTTTTAATGGCTCATCACATTAAAAAGCAGATTGCACTCACAAAATTGTTAAGATAAACAAACATTGAAACAAAGTTCATGATTTATAACTCTTCTATTAAAAAAAAGAAATACTATCATTCAATTAATCTATAAAGCACCAAAGAATTCTATTAATAATAAAAAAAAAACTTAAAATAGAAATACTATATTTTTTTAATGATATCTTAACATCAAAATAAAAATAAAAAAAAAATAATAAAGTAAATTTTATCAAATTTGACAAAAAAAATTATAAATAAAGTTATTTTAATATAAAAATTTCCTATCTAAATCATTAATATTTTACATAATTATTTGGTTCAATCAATGCTGGATTACAATTAGATTACAGCTCTAATTTAAATTAAAAAATAAATAAACAAATTTGAATTGCCCAGCCGTCATGTCCAATCGCTCATCACGACCCTACAAATTTAAAAAAAAAAATAATAATGATAAGGAGGTTAGGGAACGTAGGGACGTTAGGTAATGATTCGTTTTGGATATTTTAGCATCTCTCAGTAATTACGTGGCGTGTAACATACTTTATCAGCTTATCCAAAGGCCCCGATGGCTTATTTCGCAATTTACAAAGCAAACGACGAGAGGTTATCATCTGAGTTTGCTGTCCCCAAAGCCGTCCTTTTCAACAGAGCGTACGATATGTACGTGTGTCAAACGGATACCGTATCATATACGGTCAACTGTCCGGTCATCCGCGACAGCAGCAGGTGAGCCTACGTGTCGAGAGGATATAGATTTAATGATCCCCGAACGACAGCTGACGGTCATGTGCGGAAGCTGGTTTAGCACAATAGATAAGGCTACTGCTTTTTTTTTTTTTTTTTTTTGGTTAGAATATATGCACATGGAAGAGAAATAGAAGGGCAGTAGTTTTAGCCAATTTGTCTGAACCGGACAAGAAAAATCATACAGAAATAAAGAGTGTTGTTATATGTCATAGCATTTGAGATGATAAAGAGATAATTAAAAATCTTGATTTAATATGAAGATTTAGTATGTAGGTAGATCAAAGATGAGTTGTAAGAGATATAGATGAATAGTCTATGCTATTAAAATATAATAACACATCATATCATCATATTAAATGTATTTCGTGGTGAAAGTTGGAAGAGCCTCTTGGCATGAGAGCTATTTTTCAAGAGATCATTTGATGTTTGTCAGTATGAACTTTGGTGTTGACGTCGGCCATGGGCGGAACCCCATTGGGGGGGGGGGGGGGGGGGGGGGGGGGGGGCAATTGCCTTCCCTCAAAAAAATAAATTTAAAATACTATGATCTTTAGGTAATTGCCCCCAACAGGTCGAACCCCGTCAGGGGGCAGCCCCCCCTTGGACATATATGCCTTTATAACTTTGCCCCCCCCCCCCCCCCCCCGAAAATTAGGGCTGGTTCCGCCCCTGACGTCAGGAATTATAGTTGGTTTTGTCGATCTGAATAAATCTTATGGGTAATTGCATACATTGATATTGTTGTTAGGAGAAAGATACATTCAAGACGCACTCATCTAAATACATGATGGAATACTGATTATTGATACTAATTACTTATACTGATTATTGATTGATATTACTCATTATTGATACTTTATACGAACATTGATCTTATGTATACCGATTTTTGTAACTACTTATTATTATTGAATATGAATATTGACACTACTATATAACTGTATAACTGATAGACTACTGAGAATGATTGAATTGTATGACTTAATGAAGGATTGATTGAAATCGATGACCTACATATAACATATATTGATTCATAGATAAATATGATTTACATCATACTATTACATTGATTTCAATTGTAAGATTTTAGTTATTTGTTGGACTTTTATTTTTAGTGGATGAGTGACTTTACTCTTAGAGATAGAATACAAAATGAGCATATACATAAAAAGGTTGGAGTAGCTCTAGTGGTACATAAGTTTAGAGAAAGGCGCCTTATATGGGTTGGTCACATAAAATGGCGGCCTTCCGATGACCCAATTAGGAGAGTAGATGTAGTTGATTTTACTTATGTTAAGAAAGGTAGATATAGACCTAAAATGACTTGGTTAGAAAATATTAGAAATGATATTTCTTTTTTAGATTTATATGAGAATTTGACTCTTAACTGGACACAAAAGAGAAAAAGGATTCATGGTAGCCGACACCACTTAAGTGGGATAAAGGCTTAATGTTGTCGTTGTTGTTGGCTTTTTTGCTTATTACATGATTTTATATGTTTACATAAGAGGGTAAGTATCCTATAGCATAAGGAACCAGATAACATGTATAATTTTCTTTCAGCACTGCTTAGTTTATTTTAAATTTTTTGTAGCCTATGAAGGCTATTATATATATTATTTTGGACTTGAGATTTTGTTGTTGAATGTAAATATTGACTATAATAATATGAATTATGATTTTTGTTATTTATTTATTTTCTATTATTCAATTAATCAGTTCTAAATATTAAATTGATCTAGTTGTAAAAGATTTATCCTTGATTGTTAAAAGAAAAAGATAATAAAAATAAATAGAAAAAAAATTCTTTTACTTTAGATCCCAAGGTGTGAAATTCAATCAGGTAATAGTGGTTAAAAATACATATGTAAGTAACATGTATTGAGAGATATATAATAGCCGAGTAATGGGTTTTGAGAAACCATTATGGGCAACGGTGGTTAGAAGACCATACTTCATTATCCTTAGTTAAAGGAATATAGTCAGCTAATAGTGGTTAATGGATAGTAATCTGATGATGATCGAGAGATCGTAACCTTACAATGGTGGTTGGAGAATCATGGTTTATCGAGATGATCGAGAGATCACAATTAAGCAATGTCGTTGAGAGATTTTTATCAAGTGACAATGGTTAGAGGATTATAGTTGGGAGATGATGATCCTAATTGAGTGATAGTGGTCGGGCCATAATTAGGTAATGTTGTCAATGGATTATAGTCAAGAGTCAATGGTTGGATAAAAGTTATCAAGTGTCGATGGTTAGGAGACCATAGTCGATTAATGATAGTCAAAGGAATACAATCAGGAAATAATAGGTAGGGAATCATAGTCGGACAATGATGTTCACAATATTGTAATTAAGTAATGGTGGTCAGAGGATCATTGTCGAGTGACTATGATCAGATGATAATTTTGGTGATCGGGTGGTGATTTGATGACTGCGCTTGATGATGTCTAGCAAGAACAATTATGTTATGTTATATTGATATTAATCAAGTGGTGGCCTAGTAATGGCAGTAGAATAATGGATTGAAAGTGCCAATTAGGTGGTGATTTGACTGTAGCAGTTGAGCCATGGTATAGTAATGCTGCTTATATAGTGGTCTAGCTTTGGTGTTCTGGGGAGCATTAGATTCATCATGCATATGAGCTATCTTTAATCTTAAGCTAATGTCCAATCCCTAACCCCTACTTTTATATAGATAATGGGGACCTATATAATTTTTTTAGAGTGGAATGCCTTTTAAATTTTGCCAAATCCAAAACACTCCATTAGATGGCATGTATTGAATCTCTTGATCATATATTATTATTTTAGTAGTATGGTATCTTAATGATGTCAAAATTAGGTTATTTTAGGCTTGTACTCATCGTTACACTCAATTTGACTCCAGGCCTATGAGATTAGGACATTATTTTTTTGCCTAATTAATATTTTAAAGATTTAATTATGCGTCATATTTTTAATTTGGGATTATTTGGGCACTAACTAGGTTAAGTTTTGTCGTTGATGAATTTATCTCATGATGTTGTTCAGTCTGCCTTTAAGTTCTTAAAAATTAGAGTTTGGATGTTCTTGATTTTAATTTCAAATATTTCTAATTTAAATATACATTGAGATTTTGCCATATCAAATCAAGTTTTGATGATATGTTTCCTTTTATGTACACGTTGCATTTCAAAATATTATTTGCAATAAGAGTTAGAAGACTTATTATTGTCTTAGCATTATATGGAGAAAATGACTTATGGGATATTTAAAATGTGATGGTACATTTAAATATTTCAAAAAAAAAATTTCATTGACCTAGCACCATAATGCTCTAAATCTCAGCACTGCAACACTGACCTAATCACTTTAGAACTGAGAAGATAGCATTGCAATGCCAATGTCCAACACTGCTGCTTCGCTCAATCCAGCACCCACAATAAGAGAGGATAACACCATACTCGCCAGCATAATGCCAAAGTGCTCCCATGCAAAATATTCATTCATGCAAGTTTTTCTAATCCATTTAAAATTAGGTATTTGACAATTCATTAATCAATTAAAATTTTAGGTCATTACAATTAATCTATCTGTAGCACCTGAAAAGTTAGTGTACCGTTTAACCCATTTTGGCCCAGCCATATTCAAGGTAATCCATTAAATTTTTTACATTTGAACCCTTATGCATGTGTCTAAGAACATTGTTTTGTGTATATAAGAGTTTATATGTGTTTTAAAATGGATCACGGGGTCCTCTAGCTTTAATCGCTCGACTAAAATCCTCTGACCTTCAACCACTATCACCCTACTTTGATCTTTTGACTACTTTCGACTGAATATGACCAACCTCCAACGCCTAATTACAATCCTCTATCTAATATATATATGGCTCAAATATGATCTTCCCATATTGGTCGCTTGGCTATGGTCATTTGAACAATATTGTCGACTACAGTCTTTTGACCTTAATTGCTCGACTACGCTATCGTCGTCAAATTATGGTCCTCTAACCATTATTGCCCATCTATGATCCTCTAATAATCATTTTCCAACAACGTCCCTTTTACTTCGTTGCCCAAATATGATCCTTCGACTACCATCATTTGATTGAGATTCTCTGTCCACCATCATCCGACTACGGCCTTCTATCATATTGTCTTCTATTAGGCTTCATTGACGTCCACTGATTTCAACACCTATTATCACTAATTATATCACACACATGCTATCGCTTATAAGATCGATGAATGCCATTGGTATCTATTTCGACTCCCAACGTTAGTATGGTAATTTATGCATGCTTGGCTTCATTGTTTATGAACTCCTCTTCTCAAAGGAGTACAACCAAATAAACAAACGAACAATCTCTTAAATATAGCTATTGCAACTTCAACCATGTAATGCATTGTATACATTATATGTTTATTGCAATGAATCAATACATTCCCCTTAGGAATTGAAGAGCATCATTTGTAACCGTTGAGAAACAACAATGAAAACATTTCAATTGGGCCAATCTCATAATTTTTTCCTTTCGTGCACATAAAAAAAATTGTTGTTTCTTTTAATTTTTGCACTCCTCTCTAATATATGTGTATGTGATATCTTTGTACAACAGCTTAAAAAAAAATAAATCTCTCACTCTATCGCCCCGATAGTTCTGGAATATAACAATATTTATACATATAGATGCATATGCGTGTGCATACATACATACATATCTATATTCATATATATATATACATTAATAATAACTTGATTAACCTTATTCAAATTCTCACAATGACTAAATTCACACAATCTATACAAACATCAAATACAAATATTTTGCATCCCCTCCGAAAGGAGTGATTATTCCGTCAGGTTACCGAATGCATCCGGAAACCAATACCAAAACGCCACATCACTAAAGTGCTCGGTACAGCCCGCTCGGTATTGCTCGGTATTTTCACCGGATGGAATAATTTTTCCTCCGAAAAGACCCTTTCTAATCGAATACTCACAAATGTCACATCTATCTATCTACTCCTCTAATCGAGTGGGCATCTTTCTTTCAAATCCTTCACATAACACAAAATCTTCAAATCCAAATAATATGCTATGATCTCATTATCAAAAATCCTTTGATTTGGTTCCAACACATTACCATCGCTCAGTAAAATCTCCACACTCACTCAGCATTTTGTTTCACCAAAGATTTGACCTTCCAATAACTATACTTTCTCCAGCCTAAAAAATTTGACCTCAGCGCTATTATAATATCTCTCAATGCCCGCACGGCAACTTCAGTATTTCTCGTCTTCTTCTCTCGAAAGCCTAATAAATTTTTTTTTAAAATATAATTTGACCAATTTTATATAAGATAACTTTTTAACGTATTTATTGCAATTTCATTAAACCCGACTTGGTCTTTATATCCAAATCAGACCCGGTTCGGTCTGGAGCTATCCGGTCTGCTGCACACAGTGATGTACACGCGTCATTCAAATATTCGTCATGAATATGTTTTTTTTTTTTTTGGGAAAATGTTATGAATATGTTAAATTGAACCCATGATTTAACCCCGATATCGCATCGATTTCCGTATTTGGAATGCACGGTCACGTGCCGGTTGCAGTTCTCTCAGCTTATGTACAAAAATGGAAATTGGGTGTAAAATAATGGTTAAATTTTGGGTTCCCTTAAAGATCCCAACTTAAAAGAATCCGCCAGTATATAAGGGAGGATAGGTAAGTGGTGGATAAACTCATTCGATATCCTCCTCTCTGCAAGTCTTTCTCCTTTGGCAAAGGCTTTTGAGAATCGGCGCGAATCTTGGAGCTTCACGTGGTGGTGGACGATGGCTTCGGTGTGCATCAACAATGTCGCAATGTCGCCGGAGAAGTTTCTCGACTGTCCGCCTGTTCAACCTTCATGCGGCTGGCTCAGTCCTAGCCTCTCATTTAGCCGCGATTTCGCCGATGGTAACGGGAAGAATGGCGGTGAGAAGTCCGATCGGGAGGGTTCGGTGATGGATTTCGCGGATTTTGAGTTCCGGCTCAATGATCCCGTAACGATGATGTCCGCTGACGAGCTTTTCGTGGACGGGAAGTTGGTTCCTCTACATCTCGTGCCGCTTCAGCCGGCGGCGGAGCCGGAGTTGGAGATCAGATCGTCTGATTCGATACATTCGCGGTGTGTAGAGAAGGTTTCGGGATCAGATCATCTTTACTCATTTTCACCGAAGGCGCCGAGGTGTTCAGGTGTGTTGAAGGAACTGCTCTGTATGAAGAGGGTACAGAGTACCGATGCAGAGAGCCAGAAGCCCGTGACGGCTTCTTCTAAGGTTTCCAATGCCAAATCTCTGAAACATCTCCTTCGCCTGAACTCCAGATCTCCCTCGATCGACTCCAACCTGGGGTTTCAAACCCTCCGAGACACTGATTACGAATCGGTGTCCATTTCATCAGCTCGCGCCTCACTCTCTTCTTCTTCGTCCTCTGGTGCTGACAACGAATATGTTCCGCGTCTCTCCCTCGACTCCGATAAGATCACCCCGCTCCCCATGTCTCCGTGCCGAAATCGATCGCGGGCTAGGGTAGCGAAGGCTAGATCACTGGCATTCCGCCGGCCTTCTGAATTGTCTGCGGGCGGTAATATTGCTGCCATGCGGATCGGTCTGAGTTCGACGCGATGGGCTTCTGAATCGGATTTGGAAGGCCACACCGCATTCAGAGCCGGCCGCAGCAGCCTTATGCTTCACTCGTCGGAATCCGATGATCTCCCTTCGCCACTGAAACCTTTGATGGACAGCCCGCGGCTCAATGCATCAGGTAAAGTTATTTTCCAGGGGCTCGAAAGAAGCTCAAGCAGCCCAAACATTTCCAATGGCGATCCGAGATCTCGCCCTCGCGGAATGGTGCGGTCTAGGTCAGCTAGCCTCATGGTCACTCCCGTGCTTAATGTTCCTTTTTGCAATCTCCGCAGCACGGCCAAGCCCGCTTCGGTCTCAGGCTTCGGCCAACTCTTCTCGCACCCTAAAAGGGAGAAAGATGGCTCATCTGCAGCAAAGTACAGCATCAGCAACTCAAATAGCTTCTCCAAAACAAAATGCGAGAAATCGGTAACCCCCGGGATTTAACTAGATAGGAAAATCCCAAATTAAAACACTAAACTAGAAACAATTCAAAATTAACTCTAGTTTAGCTTCTTTTTTTCCCACCTTAAATTTTTTCCATGCGTTTATTTCAGAATCAGACTACCCTGCTTGCTATTGATATAAACATTAGTCCTTTAGGTTGGATTATCAGTTCATTTTTGTAAACACTTTCCTCCCACCATCGTTTTGCTCTGCTTCCAAAGCTCTTATCTGTTTTGCTTGGACGCTGGTGGACATATTTGTAACAACAGATGAAGCTGTTTGGGTTCTTTTGTTCACTCTCGGTTTGTCGAGATTTAGCTTGGCAGAATCAAAAATTTATTTTATTTACAAAGTTCTTGTCTACCAACTGATGAATAAATCAAAATTTTCCTCTTTTATGAAAATTTTGGTGCTTGGCGTTGTAGTATTGCATGTGCGCATATGCAGGCTTTACTGTTCTACATGTGCTAAGCCCGCAGATGCTCCCTTCGCGATAAAGAGGGGGGACTTCGTTATTCCTTCTAACGTTTTCTCTCGCACCAATTCCGAGCAGCTGCTGCGGATGTGATCTAAACTGTGCGCTCCACCTCAGGTTATCCTTTGGGCTCCCGTGTGCCTTTTTAATTTTCCAAAGAAATTCTCTCGCAAGTCACAAGTGTTTTGTACGTTATTAATTTGTCCTGTTGCACTGGGAGACAGGGAGTCCAACAAGGACGTGATTATCAAGCCAAGATTACATTGGATAGAAAATAACAAGAAAATGTTACAATATAAACATTCCTGTGTTCTCATTTAAAATTCTATCATTTCTAAACCGTTTGTAGGCTAAAAAAGTACCGTGATATGTGAATGATGGGGATAATTGGCTGTTGGAAAGCTAAATAAATGAAATAGCTCGTGAGTGATAAGTGATGAGTGGTGAACTCGAGCTGTCTTCGAACAGATTAATTATTTTGTGTGGATGCTGAATGTTTTAAGGAGGCTAATCAGAATGCGTCACGTCACATCTTCGTTGTGTACCGTGGCTTGGTACTGCTCGGTGCCACGTAGAGTTGTGTCTGGGCTCCGCACAAAATAATTTCTCCTTCATGAGTGGAAAATGTCAGCATTACACATCTGATTTTTTAATAGGGATTTTTACATACATACCACTTTATAACTTGTGTATTACATATTTAACACCTAATTCTTAAATATTACACTCCTACCACCTATTATATATTTTCACAACAAAATTATCACTCCGTTAAGAGCATACTTCACTCCATTTTCTCTTCATTCCCGCGTGGGCTTTTCGCTGGAGAACAGTTTTTTCCCGCGTTAGCTGCTCTGTCCGAGCGTGTATCATCCCGATTTTCCCCAGATTGAATCCCTCTGTATCTGCTCTTCCACCGTAGCTGGTCTTCCATGCGAGCTACCTTTCCTTCCCGATCAGCTTTACGAAAAACTTGTGCTACAGTTTCGTTGTGAAAGCTCTGTGACCTGCAGTTTTGCAAACCATTGAACTATGAGCTTATTTCCATGGTGAATGATATTGAATGATCTGAGACCTGTAGTTTTAATCCTTTGTCTTTTTCAGCTTACTTTTTGTTTTGTTTTTGTTAACCGAAACTTCGTAGCAGCAATTCCAAATAAATTTGTTGTTTCCACCGTTTCTGTTTCGAAATATTTAAGCCAAATAAGAATGTACAATATCACTCTTTTGCACGTGAGTTTCTACTCTTCTTGGGTATTCCTTGTGGAAAAGAATGGAAGTTGTCACAGATTAAGATGGAAGCTGCTGCAAAGGGCTTGCTTTCTGCAACCAATGAGCTATGTATTACATCCGTAAAGGCAAAATCGGCTTCTGCTATACCTTGTGCTTCTTACCTCATGAAGTAAACCACATTAATCGGCTTATGCAGCCCGCGAGAGGAAGATCGAGGAAGATCTGCAGCCAGCGAGTGAAGAGCCGCGCAGCTCGAGAGAGGAGGATTTAGCGGTGGTTAGGGCTTGCCGAATGAAATCAGACGGAGTGAGGTTTTATTTCAACGGAGTGGTAATTTTGTTGTGAAAATAGAGAATAGATGATATGAGTATAATATTTAAGAATTAGATGTTAAATATATAATACACAAGTTATAAAGTGGTATGTATGTAAAAATTCCTTAAATATTCAGAGTGATTTATTGATAGGGTTGGATCGGACGAGCATGCAATGCATTGCTGGACCCATTATCCAAGTTCACTTCCCGAGTTCAGGTTGGATATTCAATGAGAAATCTATTAATGCTCTTATTTATATTCAGGGCTCCACCGATAATCTTTTCTCATCATATTTTTAATGATAAAATGTTTTGGTCTTCCTTTAAAACTGTGCCGAGTAAGCAAGTAATGTGGCTAAAAAAAAAATTTGGGGGACCAATTTCTCTCATCACCTACAAGGGAGATATACTTTCAATATAATTTCTTGTGTATGGAACATTTTTGTTATAAAAGGATGCTTATAAGAGAAATGCTTAAATCATTTCTGGGCATTGATGTGCTTGCACGAAAGTCTGAATCAAATAGAAGAGATTTAATGAAAGCAAATAATATAATCCATCAATAATGATTTTATTGTTATGAAAGCATTAAAATTTATCCAGAATTCATTAATGTTCAAATATTCAGGAAATACATAGTGTTGAATTATACTTAACATCCATCACCAACATTGGTATTTGTTAACTTGCTTTATCACCACTAGGGGTGTCAATTTCGGGTCACAGGTCGGGTTCGGGTTGAACCCGGAACTGACTCGGGTTCAAACGGGTCGACCCTAACCCGACCCGGGCAAACAAACGGGTCGGAAATCCGAACCCAGACCCGACTCGGCGGGTTGCCGGGTTGACCCGACCCGATCCGGTTTTGGGTTCTGCCGGCGCTTGAACGGCGGTGGGCGTGCAGCGCGCTGGGCAGCGAGAGCACGGGCAGCAGGCAGCGGGCAGCGCAGGCGGGGGCAGCGCAGGTGGGCAGCAGACGCGGGCAGTGGCGGGATTTGAAATTTTTTGAATTAAACGGGTTCGCGTGTTGACCCGGCAACCCGTCGGGTCAACCCGAACCCGACCCGTTTCAAACGGGTCAATTTCTAGAATCCGAATCCGACCCGTTTTGAAATCGGGTCGGGTCCAACCTGGACTTTCCGGGTCGGGTTTTCGTGTCGTGTCAAATATTGACACCCCTAATCACCACTGCAAGAGTTGTTCACTATATTATATGTAATTAAATTTTATTCTTGCCTTTGCAATTATGGGGATGAGCAAGTAAGGAATTGAAGAAGGCACGAGTGCCATTTCATTTGATCTATATATGACCAATATAGGTGGTGCGAAATTTATTATAACTATCTTTATCATGGAAAACATAGAAATTCCTCATATCAGTAACAACCTCAATAGCATTAAGATTTAATTTATTTACTAGAAGACATATAATGTGATAATCATTGGAGAAAGGGGAGAACCCCATCTTTTTTATAAGCTTTTTTCTAACTTCTTTATTTCTATAATTTACCCTTGGATCAGTTCAGGAGAGTTTAACTATGTTAAGGCTCTTGATGAGAAAATTGGTGAAAATCCCTTGTCCCTTCCAAGCTTGTTGACTTCAAAATTTATATCTTCAATGTGGACCTTTTAGTGTTACCTCACAACAGTCTTTTCTTAATATTTGATAGACTTGAAAATAAGACACGAAAATCGGACCCGAACTTGACCCGAAAAAATCTGGTTTAGGGTCGACCCATTTAACAAATGGATCAGGTTTGAGTTCACTTCGGTCATTTGAAAAATCGAGTCTGGTCCAGGTCAACCCGCTAACTTGGAAATGACCCAAAAAGAACTTGGTTTCATGGTTGTGTAAAGCTGATCGACTTAAGTTGTAGAGATATATATTTTGTGCTATAACATTTACGTTGGTAGAGAGAGAGAAAGAGAGAGAGAGAGAGAGAGAGAGAGAGAGAGAGAGAGAGAGAGAATTTAATGTTCTAGCTTTACACAAAGATACAACACACATATAGAGATAAGAGATAAGTATAAGAATTGCAATAAACATTGATACGGCATCAAAAAATTAGCTTGATCGGGCACGAATCTCGAGGCAAAAGCTAGTGGGAAACTTCAAAAATTAATTCTGGGAGCACCCGAACTCCGATTTCAGCGAGCTTACAGTCAAACTAAGCGTCTCGGAAATACGAACCCGACGACACCAAGTTCAACCTAATCCGAGCCCAAATGAGTCCAAATCAAGGGCTCAAAGTGCTGTTGGAAGGTTCAAAAAGCAATTTGAGTTACCAAACGGTCTCCGATTTTGACGAGCTTATACTCGAATCGAACGGCTCGACGAGACAAATCCAACGAGCCCTAGATCGATGAATTCCGACATCATTAAGGCCTCCAAATGTCCAAAGAACGGTGTACGATCGAAGGGTTCACTATCGGCCGTCCATTCAAACCACTCCCTATTCGCCCTCGATCTCACACCTATTTACGGGCCATGCCACTCCAGAAAATCTATAAATAGAGCCCTCATTCTTCACAAAAGAGGACTCAAGCAAGAAGAGAAGGAGGAAGAGAAGGAGGAAGCTCCTCCTCGACAGCCGCCGGACCACCGCCGAACCACCGCAGAAGTCTCGCCGGACCACCGCCGGACCACCGCAGGAACCTCGCCGGACCACCGCAGGAACCTCGCCGGACCACCACCGAAGCATCTCCAGAGTTTCATTGCACCACTGCCTTAAGGTCCAACGTTCAATCCCTACGTCCTGTTGAAGACCCGACGTCCTGCTTAAGGCCCGACGTTCAGTCCCTACGTCCTGCTGAAGACTCGACGTCTCGCTTAAGGCCCGACGTTCAACCCCTACGTCCCGTTGAAGACCCGACATCTTGCTTAAGGCCCGATGTTCAGACCCGACGTCCTACTCAAGGCCAAACCATCAACACCCGATCTTCCAAGTGACACTGGGTCTAACACCTGACTCCTTGTCTCCTACCGCCTACGGTCCTTCTGACCTCTGTCGCCTATTACGGTCCGTCCAACCTCCATCACCAGACAACAGTCTTTCAGACTCCAGTCTCCTGCCGACTATGGTCCTCCCGACCTCTGTCGCCTACTATGGTCACTCCGACCTCCATCACCAGACAACGGTCTTTCTGACCCCGGTCTCCTGTCGACTACGATCCTTTTGACCAAACAAACATGTATATGTAACTCCTACAATGTAATGCAATCTATATGATGTACCTTTGCTACATCAATCCAAGGCCTTCTCCCAAGGAAGTGCCTCATTTGTAATCAACTACAAATACTAGTGGATTCATTCAAACTGGGCCAGGCCCCGTGGTTTTTTCCCTTTTTAGGGGTTTTCCATGTAAAAACTCTGGTGTCTCTCATGAATGCTACACCCTCTCACTTATCTGCTTGTGTGCTGGATCTTCGTACAATGCTAAGACGTTAAACCATATATTTCTCTACCGCCGCGAATATTCCAGGACGCAACAGACATTATATTTTTTTTACTTGAAAAACTCTAGAAAGGCAAAAATTATAGGGTCCGACCAAGTTAAAAGTGATTTCACTAGTATCTATATTTAATTACAACTTAAGCTCGTTCTCAGGGAAGACCTTGATGCATTATAAATGACACATTAGTTGATGAAAGTTGAAAGACCCGCTTGGCAGACTCCAGCACAAAATTCAAGTGCTGAAATTAAGAGTCGGAGTTGATCTCGACGACATGCATTGATCTTATAAGTGATGGTGTGCTTTGTGTGATTTTTTGATGATGACGCTCTGACATTGACTCAATTATGGTGTTCGGGTCATTGGATCGACGATGATGATTGGATGGTGGTTGAACAAATGTGAGTAGACAGTGGTGCTTCAATATCCTTAGAGCCTTAGAGCTCTCTTGAATCTCAAGATAGTTTTGGCTTCAGCACTAAGCTCCTCCTTCATATAAAGAGTGGTTGCTTATTTATAAATTTTTTTAGACTGATATGTTTGTAATGTTATGTGTGGAATTTGATTGTTTTGATCAATTTTGTAGTTTTGTTGTCTCAAACCTCAAAGCTTGTTGTATAAACTGGGGGTGTGAGGGTTTATCCCCTGCTTGGGTTTGGGTGCTTTGCACACGAAATTTTTTTTTTCATACAATGCCCTACACTGTATACCTAAGCACCCGACATTACGTACACGAGCACTCCAGCGTTACATACCCAAGCGCCCCGACGCTGAACGACAGAGATCAAAGCACCGCATTGGCCTAGATATGACGTCGCAACAGGTCAAGGCATAGACTGAGAGCAGCAGTGCTGAGTGTTTGAGCGTTGCAGCATTGTCCAATAGAGACTGAGCACCGCAGTGCTTCGAGACGGACATGACGGTTTTCTTTCTTGTTTTATGAAGGTTGTGTACCTTCGAGTTATTTTACTTGGCTTTCTCTTATATTTTCAGTTAGGGCAAGTGTGAGAATGATGCATGCTAGAAGAAAAGTAAGGAGATAATGAGAAATAATATATGTCTATACTTATTTCTCCCTATATTTATAATGGATTTCTTGGTGTGGTGTGGTGTGACTCTGTGGTTTTTCCCTATTTTTGATTTTTTCAAGCTAAATTTTGGTGTCATTTACTTTATGCTTCATTTACATTATTTCTTGTTTCATTGTTGTGGTGTTTACTCTTCCTCATCTCATTCCCCCAACTTGTAAATATGAAAAATATTTGGAACATTTAATCAAACGGCTCATATTGATTTTCTTAATCATAAAATAATGGTTTAGCATTTTACTGCCTTAATAAAATCAAAACTAAGTGATCTTGGACTAGTTGGATTCATCTCATCGAGCCACTTGATTTGACTATATGCATGTAAAATTTGGAGATCATTTGGTCAGCTAACTAATATATAATTTTTTTTTGTACAACGCCCTACGCTGTGTACCTAAGCACCCGGCATTACGTACCTGAGCGCCCCGGCGTTACATACCCAAGCGCCCCGACGCTGAACGACAGAGACCAAAGCACCACAATGGCCTAGATATGACGTCGCAACATGTCAAGGAAAAGACTGAGAGCCGCAGCGCTGAGTGTTTGAGCGCTACAGCATTGTCAAATAAAGACTGAGCACCGCAGTGCTTCGTGACGGACAAGACGGTTTTCTTTCTCGTTTTCTGAAGGGTTGTGTCCCTTGGAGTTATTTTACTATACTGCTTTTTAAAAAAGCTTTATAGTACAAAAATTAATTTCTATATGCTTCTTAAACTAGCTTTTTCGTAGAAAAAAATTAATTTTTGTACAAAAAAATTATTTTAAAAAACGGTAAAAAGGCCGTTTTAAACGAAACCTTAGTTTGATTTCGCTCCTATTTATATTTTTTTTGTAACGACACTTTTTCTTATGATATAGATTTTTCCGTATGCTCCTTAAAAATTTCCCTTTTGATTTAGTTTTTTTAAGAGATAGGTTAATGCTTCTTTTGAAATAGTTTTCTTAATATTTTGTAAAACTGTTGTAAAGAATCTTTTTAAAAACTATAGTTAATACAGTTTTTTTATATAGTAGTAAAAAAATAATGACTAAAAAGAAATTATAGTTACAGTTTGAAAAGAAAAATAATAAGAAAGTTGTCACAAATGAAATCTAAATTTTCTGTTTTATTTTTAAAAAGCCTTTTCTCGGCCACATTTTGAAAAATATTTTTCCAAAACAGTATTTTAAAAGAAAAATATTGAAATAGTGGTAAAAAGACTATCTTCATAACATATTATTCCAAGTGTTTTCTATTGAAAGCAGTAAAAAAACTATTCCAAACAAAGCCTTTGTGATTTAGACTTTTGGCTTCTACTACAAAATCATGAGTTCAAAACGTAACATATTAGAGTATGCGAGTGATTTTGTAATTAAATTTGTTCAAATTAAAAAAAATGATTAATAATTATCAATAAAAAATATTGAAGTATGATTTATTTGAACACATATATAATAATAAAAATAATGATATTACAATAATAATATATGTAATAAATTTTTAGTTCTATTGAATCAAATCTTTGTCAAGCAGATTGATATTGTTAAACACAAAATTAAGTTCGTGGTTTTTTTTTTTTCAAGTAAAAAATTGACTGAGTTTTTTATTATTACATTAAATTTTATTTAGGAAAAGTATTATTTTTTATAAATGAGTCTAAATGGACCTTACTTAGTAGCCCATGAGACTAAGATTTCGCTAAGGATAGTTTTCTATTTATTTTACTTTTCAGATCGCAAACATAATTTTTATTTGTCCACCTTTTTTATTATTTTCAAGAAATTTTTGTGTTAGGAAGTTGCTTCCGATAGAACACTCTCAATTGATAGGCATTTTACTCCCTAAAAATTATAAATAGCCTTCCATTTTTCGCATGGATGAGAAGGCTTGAGAGCTCTCTTGTATTTTCTATTCAACACTATCACCAACGGAGTTCTTCCCGACCACTAATCATGGTTGAACTTCCGCCCATTCTCCGACTATTGCCAGAACTCTTCCCGAATGCTATCGAAGTCAGATCTCCTCCTAAATATTGTTGCCCGCATGTTTAGGGAATATTTAGGAATGCTCTAGAATGGGTTTAAACAACTAGGATGGTTTAATTTAGAAGGAAATGAACAAAATATGAGATTTGACCATTTGAGCTTATTTGGAGTTCCTTTGATCATTTATTAACTGTTTGATCAGTCAACTAGTTAACAGTGCTTATGTGGACTTCAAGGAGCATTATAAATGACATTTAAGTGGAATGTAGTGGATTCAAAGCCATGTCTTTGAAGTTTACATGAATGAATGCTTGTGTAAGTGGATTTGATCATTTTTATGAGTTGACCAAATCAACCCAAGTATGATTTGGCTCACAAGTAGGTTAGATGCATTTGAACCATTGAATGAAATTATCTTAAAGGCTTGAAAGGTTTGAATTAAATGTATATCATGGTTTGAACCAATTGGGTCAAGTTTGTCGAGCACGGGCTCAGGTAGCCAGTGATGCATGATTTACTACAGGAAGGTCCTAGTGAAGTGGTTTGGATGATGACTGGGTACAGGGAGGTCAATACACTATGCAAGATAGTGTATTGGGGACAGTTGTTTAATAGCCAGTATTTTGACCCAATTAAATGATTTTTTTGAAGTCATTCTCAATTCAAATCATAAACCGTCTTCGCTATAGTATATATATTGTAGTGTTTTAATTATACAAATTTTTTAGCACTAGTGTAAATCCGTAAGCAATTGATATCTATCGGTATATGTGAGGATTTTGGGTTCGTCAAGTGTTAGTTTTGTAATCTAATTTTACAAATATTTTCCATATTCTTCTTTCTCAGCCGCAATGAAAAAGTTATTGAGCTAAAATCCTAAAAAATATAAAACTTTTGAGATATTTCATTTAAAAAAAAAATAGCACTAATCTTAAACCCTAATATTTAAACAGATAATTTCAGGGCCGGGTCAAGCTTGCAAAAAAAATAAAAATAAAAATAAAAAAATATATATTCGCGTGTATAATTCAAAATTCCATTGAGGTCGATACACCACCTCGGGGCTCCCTCAGAGTAATTTCTCCGGTGGACGCGCTGACTCGCTCAGCCCAATGTCAAAGCTCACTTTTTGGCCTTTTTTTGTGACGAGGAAGCACTGTCTTTGGGCCAGTTAAAATCCCGGTCGACCTAGTATGCAACCCACACCAATTTACATGGGCCAACAGTTAAGACTTTCACTGCTTGCCAAGGGATTCGAACTAGGGACATAAGCTTTGCCCAGCCAGCTCTTCACCAACCAGACAAACAGTGGTGGGTCTTTTTGGCCTTTCTCTTTGTGGTTAGGCATTACCGTGTGGAAAGAAAGGCCGGCGATTTCTTTCCCCCCAAAAAGTTGATTCAATCGTACAAACTACAAACCCTACCTACTCCCGTCCCTTTCTTGCGATGCTGAGGTATGAACGGATTAAGTGGTGGCAGCTAATTTAATGTGATAAAGATATTGAAAATTTGTTAAAATTCTGAAACTAAAGTCTTCTCACATCACAATTTTTCCACTGATAATTACTGCCTCCCAGTGAAATTTTTGACCTCATTCTTGGCTTTCGAAGAACAGAAAAAAAGTTTTTGTTTTTTTGTTTTTATAATCTTTTTAATCTAAGTCCATCTGGTTAGTTTACTGATTTTGCGCATGTAAATTTGAAGTCGGCAATTGCGAATGCAGTTGAAATGGGACTTACCGGACAAGTGGATGACGGCATCTTGTCTCTTCCGACTGATGAGTGCTCTTTGCATAAGGTTGACGTAAGGCCTATTGACTTCATTGATTTCTAAAATTCTTTTGTTTTAAACGTTTTGATGGCATTCTATCATATGTTTTCTTTATAAAATCAGTTTAAATCATCTTTCGAAGTAACCAATCTCATTAGCCAAGCCTGTCCATTGTTGCTTCAGATTCATGGCAGCTCAATGGCAGGGAAAATCCCTTCAATGTCTTCTCATTCTATTCCTTTCTTCTTTACTCATTGCCGATTCATCCATCTCCGACCCTCAACTCGAGGCCTTACTGGCTTTTAAAGCTTCAATAAGCGATGATCCTCTTGGTGCTTTGTCGAATTGGACAAGCTCTATTCACCATTGCAATTGGACTGGAATCTCTTGTGATCCTTCCTCAACTGCTGTAGTTTCAATCACTCTAATTCAGATGCAACTGGAAGGTATCTTATCTCCATTTCTTGGCAATATCTCCACCCTTCAGGTCATTGAGATCAGCTCAAACAAACTATCTGGATCAATTCCTGCACAGCTTGGGCAATGCTTAGAACTTACCGGGTTGGACTTCTATGATAATCAACTCTCGGGTATAATCCCTGCTCAGCTTGGAAACTGTAAGAATCTTCAGCTCTTGAATCTGAGTTCTAATGTCTTAAAAGGAAGCATCCCAGAGAGTCTCTGCAACTGCACGTCGTTGCAAGAATTGGGTTTTGACACTAATAATCTCACTGGTTCTCTCCCTTCTTGCATCGGAGATTTGATTAATCTCAAATTCTTCAACGCTAGCACCAATGGCTTAGTAGGTTCCTTCCCTCCTTCATTTGTTAGGCTGCAAGGTTTGGAAATTCTAGACCTCAGTGACAATCATTTATCAGGAATTATACCTCCTGAGATTGGAAACTTCTCGCATTTATCCAAACTCGAACTCTTCATGAACCAACATGAGGGGCCAATTCCAGCTGGGCTAGGCCGGTGCACAAACCTCACACGCTTAAGCATCTATAGCAATAAGCTTACTGGTGTCATTCCTGTTGAACTTGGAAATCTCGTCAAATTAAAAGTTTTGTGGTTGTTTGACAATTTGTTGTCTTCCACAATTCCCGCATCTCTATCTCATTGCAAATCTTTAGTATTTCTTGGACTTTCTCAAAATTTGATAACCGGATCAATACCTGAAGAACTTGGTTCTTTGAGTTCGCTTAAAGCTCTATTTCTTCATGAAAATCAATTGACAGGAGAGATTCCTGAAACATTTGTGAATTTGACCAACCTCTTATATTTGGCTTTCAGTCTCAACTCTTTATCTGGGCCACTACCTTTGGACATTGGATCACTGTATAACCTGGAGAAATTAATCATTCATACCAATCAATTTACAGGACCTATTCCACCAAGCATCAGCAACTGCACCCATCTTGTGAATGCAAGTCTGACTTACAATAGATTTACTGGTGTTATACCTTCAGGTTTGGGTATGTTGGAGAACCTCACGTTCTTTTCACTAGGAGGGAATTCATTGTCAGGATCCATTCCATAAGATTTGTTCAATTGTACCAAGCTTTCCGTTTTGGATCTTTCAGAAAACAATCTCACAGGATTTCTGAGCCCTGCTATTGGCAAGCTAAACAATCTAAGAAAGTTGGTTTTAGGCTACAATTCTTTTTCAGGTTTCATCCCTCCTGAGATAGGCAAACTTAGCATGTTGTTGGATTTGCGACTAGGTGGTAACAGCTTATCAGGTCAAATCCCTTCAGAGATTTCAAAATTATCAACTCTCCAGGGGCTCTCTCTTGAGGCAAACTCTTTTGAAGGAGCTATTCCTGAGCAAATCTTTGAACTTAAGAATCTGAATGGCCTGAGGATTCAGTTCAATCAATTTTCTGGTAGAATTCCAGATTGTATTTCCAATCTCAAGTCACTTCAATACTTGAATCTCTGTGGAAACAAGCTCAACGGTTCCATACCAAGATCCATGGCCAATCTAAATCAGCTAATGTCATTGGACCTGTCCCACAATCTCTTAACTGGTCCTATTTCGGGATCATTGGTTTCTGGCTTGAAGAACTTGCAGATGTATCTCAATCTGTCACACAATATGTTTGTTGGTTCTATACCAAATGAGTTCAGTGCATTAGAGATGGTTCAATCCATAGATATTTCAAACAACAATCTCTACGGGAGCATTCCTTCAGCACTCCAAGGTTGTAAGAATCTACAATACCTAGATCTTTCTGTAAATATGCTATCTGGACAATTACCTGTGACTTTATTCCCATATTTACAGCTTCTTACAACTTTGAATATATCATACAATAATTTGAGTGGTGAACTCCCACCCAACATAGCTGCCCTGAAACAGCTTACCTCTCTTGATGTTTCTCATAACGGGTTAAGTGGTGGAATACCTGAGAGTTTGGGAAACCTTACAAAATTAAAACATCTTAACCTTTCATTCAATCGGTTTGATGGTCCTATTCCAGACATAGGGATATTTCAAAGCATAAATGTGTCCAGCTTGCTAGGTAATCCTGCACTTTGTGGTTCAAATCATTTCTCTTCCTGCAATAGTAGAAGCCGCAGGTTCTCGAAGAAAGGACTTATCATTGTTGTCGCATTTTCATCTTTCTGTCTGCTCTTTTTGGTAGTGCTGGCTATCCTGGTCCTTAAACGACGGCAAAAGAAGAATCCAAGCCCACAATCTGACTTGTATCTTAAATCGGAAGCTTCATTTATTCCTATATTGAAGAAGTTCACTCAAAGTGAGCTAGAATCAGCTACTGGGTTATTTAGCAGTGAAAATGTGATTGGTAGCAGCAATTTGAGCATTGTCTACAAGGGCAGGCTTGAAGGCACTGGTCAGATTATTGCTGTAAAGAAGCTGAACCTTATGCAGTTCCCACTCGAGTCTGATAAGTGTTTTCTTACTGAATTGAGGACTTTGACTCATCTAAAGCACAGGAATCTAGTCAGGGTTTTGGGTTATGCTTGGGAATCTGGGAGGCTTAAAGCTCTGGCTTTGGAGTTCATGGAGAATGGCAATTTGGAAACCATTATTCATGATCCGGATGTAAGTCGAAGTAGATGGAATCTTTATGAAAGGTTAAGAGTTTGTACTTCGATTGCCAGTGGACTAGAATACTTGCACTCTGGATATGACTTCCCCATTGTTCACTGTGATCTCAAGCCTTCAAACATTCTTCTAGATAAAGACTGGGAAGCACATGTTAGTGACTTCGGGACTTCTCGCATGCTTGGTGTTCATTTACCCGAACAAAGCAGCAGTTCCACTTCATCAGCATTTCAAGGAACCATTGGATATATGGCACCAGGTAGTTTTTTTTATCCCCTTTCTATGAGTAGTTTTGAATGCATAACTTCATAAATATGTAAAGATACACAAAGTGCAAAAATTCATTTTTATATATTTCTGATTGATTATCTTTTGCTATTGAAGAGTTTGCGTACATGCGAAGGGTGACCACAAAGGTGGATGTATTTAGCTTTGGAATAGTTATGATGGAGTTCTTCACCAGGAAAAGGCCAACAAGGATTACAGAGGAGGATGGTGTGCCGCTGACCTTGAATCAGCTTGTAGAAAAAGCCCTTGATGATGGATTTTGTACTGCTCTTAGCATAATAGACCCTGAAATATATCTTTCAGGCAAAGTGGAGGAAGAGAAGGCTGTTGGTGTTCTGCAACTAGCCTTGTCGTGCACAAAATTCACTGCCGGGGATCGTCCAACTATGAAAGAAGTGCTGTCATCTCTGCTAAAGCTTACTGATGTATAAGTGTAGAGGATCAAATGTAATATCAGTTTTGCTCCAGGTTCGTCCGGGACGAAGTTGGATCGTCCCGGTACGATCGGTACAGGTTTGGTCAGAATTGTGAAAATTGAGCAGTTCGTCTGGACGAAATGTTGGATCGTCTGGACGAAAATTTTCCAAAGAACCCGCCGCCGGGGACGATAATCAAATCTCGTCTGGACGACATTTGTCCAGAGCCAGATCGTACCGGGACGAAGTGCGATCGTCCAGGACGATCAGTCTGGATATATATGGAAATGAGATATTTTGAAGAGAGAGAAAAGCTATGGAGAGAGAAAAACGAAGGAAAAAGTGGAAAAGTTGATTTTTGGACGACGCCGGACCGTTTTCATCCGTTGAGACTGTTGAAGATATTGCTGTACGCAAGGTAAGGCACAATCCGACTTTCTCAATTTTCAGAACCGTCGCTGTTGACGGTATTTTCTGTCCGGATTTCGTTTTTGTTAGCGATTTTCGTCCGTATTTTCCGACTGGTTTAGTTTTTACCGCGTAACTTTTTGTATATCGTTGACGTGCCGGGTGCACATTTTGAATATATTTTGGAGATTTTTGTCCGGACCGTTTTGATTTGGCGGCGTTTTATTCCGTCTGTATTTTTCTGTGTGAATATTAAATGCTGTGGCAGTAGAATAAATATTCTGAAATGTTGTTATCTACATTCTGTGTGAATTTGGTAATTTGTGATTTTCAAGAAAAATTGTGTAAATTCCGTATACTGCCGTTGTGCTGCCCGATTTTTGTCTGATTTCTGATTTGTCCGAATTTCTTCTGAATTGATATGCTATCTGTATATGCTATAAAAAGGGAGTTATAAGGGGCCTGGATCCTATGAGATTCAGTTAGTGTCTGGGGAAATCTTAGATGAGCTCAAGTTGGAGAAATATCTGTTCTGTTCCGGATCCGATGAAATCTATTCTGTTCTGATGCTGTGAGCACATCTAACTATTAATTACTCAGAAAATTTCTGGTGCCGTGAGCACAAGGGAGACATAAGGGTCAGAATCCGTAGTGATTCTGTTTAGTTTAGTTTAACTATTAATTATATATCTGATATATGATATCTGATTTGAGATGACTTCTGTTTCCGTACAGTTCTGTCTGATCTGTTCCGTTTCTGTCTGATTTGATATCTGTTCCGTTTAGTTCTGTTCTGATTTGATATTTGTCCGATTCTGTTCTGATTTCTGATCGGATTTCTGTTTGATGTGTTTGGTTTTAGATTCTGAGAGTTTTGATTGGAGGTTTGTTGCTTTGCTGAGCTGTTGAGCTCACTTTGCTTTCTGGTGGTTTTCAGGTTCTGGGAAAGGGAAGGAAGTCGGGACTAGATTTCAGAGTCTGATCAGTATAGGTATTTTGTACTTTTGATTTTTGTACAGTCATGTTTTTCTGTTCTATCTTTCTTTCTGTCTAAAAGCCATGTACTGTATTTGTAGATGATTGTTTTGAGGAAAAGAAAATATAAATGTTTTGTTTCGCTGCAATTGACGATTCATAGTAGCTCTGTGTCTGTGTGTCTATTTGAGTTTAAATATTTGGAAGATTCAGTTCAGTAAGCAAATTTCAAAGCCAGATCCTGGTTAGTCTGTTTGGCTGGTCGCGGCCCGGTGCGGGCGGGATCCGTCTCGGGTCAGGTCGTGACAAGCTTTGGTGGTATCAGAGCATTGGTTTTGTAATTTGATTGGATTGTAAAACAGAGCTATATGAAGTGATCTGTAGTGAGTTGGTCTGGGGTAGTTTTGGTTTGTTTGGCTTTTTATTGTGTTATTTTTGTGATAGTTTTCTGGATTTTCTGGATTTTTCTGTATGGATCAGCCAGACCCAGACATGACAGACGGGCAGAGTGCCAGTCAGGTAGCACCAGTGGGGAGTACAGCCCCAATGGCCGGTGCTGATACACTGTCTCAGTTTGCTACGCTTGTTGCTCAGATGATGAGCGAGACTCAGAGCAGAGCTTCTACCGTCAGATCTGAGGATATTGATAGACATCTACAGCTGTTTTTGAGGTTGAAACCTCCGAGGTTTGAGGGCGCTGTCGAGCCCAGAGCAGCCGAGGAGTGGCTGAGGAGATTGGAGAAGACCTTCGACGGAATGCAGTGTCCGTCAGACAGGAAGGTTCCATTAGCTGTTTTTCTGTTGGGTGGAGAGGCTGAACACTGGTGGGAAGGCCAGCAAGCAGCCAGATTTCATGGCAGATTGAACTCTTTGATTACTTGGGAAGAGTTCACTGAGGTGTTTCGAGACTGGTTTGTTCCCCCTTCTGCACGACAGCAGATGCAGGAGACTTTTCTGAGACTTGTTCAGGGGAGCAAGACGATGATGCAGTACGAGGCTGAGTTTACTGTATTAGCCAGGTACGCTCCGCAGCTGGTTAGCACTTCTGCTGAGATTTCTGAGGGGACTACGAGATACTTTGAGGCAGCCCCTGATACCATTCCGGATCACTGACTTCTCTGAGCTTGTGGAGCGAGCTCGATTGATAGAGAATGACTTGATGGCTACTCAGCAGCGGTGGACTGCGAGTAGGAAGAGGTTTGGAGGCGAGGCATCTGGCAGTTGTTCCTCTGGGAAGAGGAGATTTGTATCTGGACCTGGTTCTGGATCTGGTGATTCTAGGAGGAGTGGAGGGTCGTTTGGTACTGCTACCAGTACGACGAGTTCTGGTTCTGTTAGTACGGCACCTGTGTGCCAGAGCTGTGGACGACGACACTTTGGTCAGTGCTACAGGATGGCTGGTCTGTGCTTCTGATGTGGTCAGCCAGGACATCGGATTGCAGAGTGTCCACAGATGGGATTTGATCGACGTTCTGAGTTCCGATCTGAGGGCTCTGTTAGACCTGCTGGTTCAGCAGGGAGACCGAGGACTGTTCCTCCGCGTCCTGAGGGGTTTGCTGGTAGAGGTGGTGGTTCTAGTTCTGGACCACGGAGACCACCGACTGTTAGTCAGAGGGAGCCCAGTAGTTCTGTTGCTTCAGCTCCAGCTCCAGTGCAGCCCCGAGTTTACAGCTTGAGTCAGCAGGAGGCTCGAGATGCTCCCGATGTTGTGACAGGTACGATTTATATTTCTGATCAGCCCTGTCGTATTTTGTTTGATTCTGGAGCCAGTCACTCTTTTCTGTCCGAGCACTATTTTAAGGTTTTGCATTTGGACTCGTTTTTGCTTCCGGTTTCTTTGTCTGTGATTTTACCGGCTGGAAATTCTTTGATTGCTCGGAAGTTTTGTTTGTGTGAGATTGACATTTCTGTCAAGAAGTGGAAATCGAGTCTGATTCTATTGTCGATTTCTTCTTATGATGTGATTCTGGGCATGGATTGGCTGAGTCAATACGAGGCCCATATAGACTGTCTGAAAAAGCAAGTTAGGGGTGTCAATTTCGGGTCACGGGTCGGGTTCGGGTCGAACCCGAAACTGACCCGGCACTATTCGGGTCAACCCGAACCCGACCCGTTTTTAAAAACGGGTCAGTTTTCCTGACCCGAACCCGACCCGCTTCGGGTCCGGGTCAACCCGACCCGACCCGAATGACCCGTTTCCAACATGAAAATGGCTAATTTTCGGGTCAAAAACGGGTCAAACTCCTCTTTTCGGGTCAAAATCGGGTCAATCTCGGGTTGCCGGGTCAAAATCGGGTTTTCGGGTCAAAATCGGGTCACTTTCGGGTCAATTTCGGGTCAAAGGGTTAACCCGAACCCGACCCGATTTTTGAAACGGGTCGAAATGTCTAACCCGAACCCGACCCGGGTCGGGTTCGGGTTGACCCTAACCCGAAATTTTCGGGTCGGGTTCGGGTCGGGTTTTCGGGTCGTGTCAAATATTGACACCCCTAAAGCAAGTGAGCTTGCTTATGGCTGGAGAGAGATTTGTATTTCAGGGCTTACGAGGTGTTCTCTCCAGTTTGATTTCTGTGTTGGAGGTAAGCAGGATGTGGAAGAAAGGATGTCCAGTATTTTTGGCTTCGGTGCGGGATCTGAACCTGGAGGTTGGTTCTGTCTCTGAGATCCCAGTAGTACGGGAGTTTGCTGATGTTTTTCCTGAGGAGTTGGTTGGTTTACCTCCGGATAGAGATGTGGAGTTCTCTATCGATATTTTTCCAGGTACCGCTCCTATATCAAAAGCTCCGTACAGGATGGCACCGAAAGAACTTTCTGAGTTGAAAGTTCAGCTTCAGGAGTTGGTTGACAGAGGCTTTGTCCGTTCTAGTGTTTCTCCCTGGGGAGCACCTGTTCTGTTTGTGAAGAAGAAAGACGGGACACTCCGTATGTGTATTGATTACAGAGACTTGAACAAGGTCACGATCAAGAACAAGTATCCTTTGCCTCGGATCGACGACTTGTTTGATCAGCTTTCCGAATCTTCTGTGTTTTCGAAAATTGATTTGAGATCCGGATATTATCAGGTGAAGGAAAAAAGTCCAGGACTAGATTTCAGAGTCTGATCAGTATAGGTATTTTGTACTTTTGATTTTTGTACAGTCATAACTTTTCTGTTCTGTCTTTCTTTCTGTCTAAAAGCCATGTACTGTATTTGTAGATGATTGTTTTGAGGAAAAGAAAATATAGATGTTTTGTTCCGCTGCAATTGACGATTCATAGTAGCTCTGTGTCTGTGTGTCTATTTGAGTTGAAATATTTGGAAGATTCAGTTCAGTAAGCAAATTCCAAAGCCAGATCCTGGTTAGTCTGTTTGGCTGGTCGCGGCCCGGTGCGGGCGGGATCCATCTCGGGTCGGGTCGTGACATCAAATTGGTTGCTGGTATACTATTTCCAATTTTAAAGTTGATGTTTTATCTATTCTTATTTCTTCAGTTTCATCCTATTGCGGCCAACTTCATCAATCAGAAACATCATTTTGTAGTATTAAAAGAAATGTATTATTGTACAAAGTCTTGAGGTAGCGTGACGTTGGAGTTAGTGTTAGAGCATTGTAACGTTAAAAAAATAATATTTGAACTTCTATATCAGTTGTTGCATCCTGGGAGTAAGAGTTATGTTAGGCAAACTTATTTGTGTGTCTTATTCTCAGTAGACAGATTTGGTAAAATGATTTGTGCATGCCATATTGTTCCTAAACAGATTATGATTTATTGGTAATTGCTACTTGATTAAGGTATGCATGCATCTTCTTCGTTTTATATGAAATTAATAATTTCAAAGAAATACGGTGTGACAATATTTACAATCTGCTTTGTGCTGTAATTCTTAGTGGTTTTCATTACTGGTGGACCGGATAGGACCGTTTCATCTTGACCATATCATCTTAGGTTGGATGCATCATAACCGCACACTTATTGTGACTTGATTTGAGTGCCATGGACTAGAGAAGCTTGGGCTATTATGAATTGTTTTAGAGAGAAGCAGATGTGATGTATATTACCTGATGTATGTTGACCTCTAACTGTCGGAGACCCAACCGCTCATTCCACCTCAGCCCACCACAGAAACGACCCATGATCTCACACAACTGTCACACTCCTCTCGACAAAAACTGCTCCTCACGTTCGGCTCTCACGCACAAAGGAATACAGACAAGGAGAAACCGAAGCCCATACCTGTGGTCTTGTTCGTCTCCTCCATTTGAGTCGACTCCCTCTGCGAATTCAAATCGAAGCCGCACATCTCCTCGAACCAGCTTGAGTCCGGCCTCCTTCCCTCACAGCCGATTCCAACCTCCAGTCGCCAATCACCTGCTCTATCCGACTCCAACTCCAAGCCCAGTATCGCCGGCCGTCGCCGCCTCTCCCGAGCCCGACTTCCTCTTGCTCTGGCTGAGCCGTGAACGGCCCTTCTGCTCGACGTACTCTTGTCCTTCTCCACCAACTCCGACCACACTAAGTGGCCGCCGCTAGCCTGACGCCGAAGTCACCGGCAGACCTGAAGCCCACGAGCTCCTCCCGTGCGTGACCTAGCCTGATCGGGCTTCCCGTGCGTGACATAACGTTATAATTAGGGGTGTCAATATTTGACACGACCCGAAAACCCGACCCGAACCCGACCCGAAAATTTCGGGTTAGGGTCAACCCGAACCCGAAACGGGTCGGGTTCGGGTTAGACATTTCGACCCGTTTCAAAAATCGGGTCGGGTTCGGGTTAACCCTTTGACCCGAAATTGACCCGAAAGTGACCCGATTTTGACCCGAAAACCCGATTTTGACCCGGCAACCCGAGATTGACCCGATTTTGACCCGTTTTTGACCCGAAAAAGAGGAGTTTGACCCGTTTTTGACCCGAAAATTAGCCATTTTCATGTTGGAAACGGGTCATTCGGGTCGGGTCGGGTTGACCCGGACCCGAAGCGGGTCGGGTTCGGGTCAGGAAAACTGACCCGTTTTTAAAAACGGGTCGGGTTCGGGTTGACCCGAATAGTGCCGGGTCAGTTTCGGGTTCGACCCGAACCCGACCCGTGACCCGAAATTGACACCCCTAGTTATAATATAATATTATAATATTATAATATTATATTAAGTATAATATAATATATTTAATATATGATATTATATAACAGAGAGGAATAATATTATATATATATATATAATACTATATTATGTAATATAATATAATAATAATAATAACATTATTATTATTATTATTATTATTTTAATATTATATGTATAATCTAAAAATAAAATAAAAGAGAGGAATGGTGAGAGGATTTCAACAGGTATGAAGATTTGAAGGAAGTCCTGGGATTGATCCGATCCCCTGAAGTTCTCGGTCGTCGAGATTATATAACCAAGGGAGTGCGGACTCGACTCTTTCAATCTCCTCGCCGTTGATTCGCTCCAGTCGAGTCAAGCCAAAGGGCAAATGCCCTCTTTTACCTCCCGGCATTGGGGAGGGGACGTCGGAAGGCTGCCGGATTTTCACGAAAAATAAAGTTTTTTTTATTTAAATTAATCAAAATTAAATTAAATTGCTTAAATCAGCAGGTTGCGTACATCAGAAGACTTGAAGACCTTTATGGGATCGATTCGCTCTCCCAATCTCCTCGTAGTCGATTTATTCCGGCCGAGTCGAGCACTCCCTTACCTCCCGGCATCGAGGAGGGGATGCCGGGAGACTGCCGAAATTTGCTTGAAACTTTTGGACTTAACGAAATTTTTGGGAGATCGAAAAAAATAACTTGAAATTAATTAGTTGAATCAAAACTTTTAAATTAACTATGAGATTTTAATTCAACATTAAGTCTCTTAATTAATTTAACTAACCAATTTAAATAAAATCCCTTAAATAAAATCAACTAACATAAATTGGAATAATCAATTAATAACAAAAAAGGGAAATCGTGTATGACTTCATAGATCTAGCATATTTATGATGGTTAAGGTGGTGGAGGAAATGATGATTAATGAGATGAATAAATCTTTCATCTTATTTATCTCAACTTGGTTGAAATGTTTAACAATACTTTGGAAAGATTATAGTCGATTGAAGTTCACAATTTATATTATAGTCTTTGATATCAAAGAACTATATTTGGACCAAACTATTTGCAAATGTATATGAAGTATTGGATGATGAATATATATCAAATAGTCATAAATTTCTTGATATACTAGTTGATGTTGGATTGAGTGATCCTACTTTTAACCATTGTTTGGGAAATAATAAATCGCTTGTTGGATTCATTTTGATATAACCATGAAGATGTAATAGATGAAAGGCATTTATATGCAACTTCTTTTGTTGAGATTCTTATAAAGTTAACTAAAACACTTCAAGTGTCCAATCAAACAAGTTTGCAATAAACTTTTATAGCTCTTCTTGTGTTTGCCCTGCAACTTGTACAACTAGACTATGAATTTTGGGAAAGAATGATATCCCACCTTGTACTCAACATGATTATAAGAACTTAAACTTTAATGAGTCACTTGAAGATTAGTGGTGAATACAACTTTTAATACCTCACCCTTGCGCAGACCACCGTCGGAGCCTCGCCGGAGCTTCGCCGGACCACTGCTGGAGCCTTGCCGGACCACCATCGGAGCCTCGCTGGACCACTGCCGGATCCTCGCCGGAGCTTCGTCAGACCACCACTTGAGGCCCTCACCTTCGCCAGAGGCCATCACCTTCGCTGCAACACCACCTGAGGCCCGAACTTCTGCTGGGCCACTACCTGACGCTTAGAGTTCTACCAGAGTACCGCCCCACTACAACGGTCTTTCAGATCCCGGTCTCCTGCCAACTACGGTCCTCCCGACCTCCGTCGCCTATTATGATCACTCCAACCTCCATCACCAGACAATGGTCACTCAGACCCCTGTCTCCTGCCGACTACGGTCCTCCCGACCTCCATCGCTTACTATGGTCCTTCCGACCTCCATCACCAGACAACGGTCTTTCCGACCTCCATCCTATCGACTATGATCGTGCTGACAAAACAAATACATCTATTGTAACTCCCACCATGTAATACACTCTATATGATGTACATTTGTGACATCAAGCCAAGGCCTTCTCCCTAAGAAGGCCTCATTTGTAATCGACTACAAATACTAGTTGATTCATTCAAACTAGGCCAGGCCCCGTGGTTTTCCCCCCTTTTCAGTGGTTTTCCACGTAAAAACTTTGGTGTCTCTTATGAACGCTACATCCTCTCACTTATCTGATTGTGTGCTGGATCTTCGTACAATGCTAAGACGTTAAACTATATATTTCTCTACCGCCGCGAATATTAAAGGACGCAACCGTCAATAATTTTTGTGAAGGCATATCAAGCTACAAATTGCCGGCTTGGCTCTTTGGCATTTCCCTCCCCCCCGGCCCCCCCCCCCCCCCTTATATCTTTTGAGGTTATATAGGCGCGCATCAATGTTTTACGTGAGGCTGTATCAGTACCCAAATAAAGCTGAGTCCTGTTTGGAACTTTAGATCATTGGTAGCTGTCCAGATTTGCCATCGAATCGAATATAAGCAGATGGAAGCAGCTTGAGCTTAGATCATTCATATTTATATGCAGCTAGCCTCCAATTGCCTGCTACTGCTACAACTTGTTCACTAATTGCCACTGCTACTTTACTACTTTCTGCAAGAAGAGATCCCCAAGATACGCAGCTCGAACAATGGCGCAGACGCCTACTCGACCATAAGATATCTATTGGCGTTTTAGGCTTCCTTTAGGACGATTTTTTTTATGCTTCTTAAACTAGTTTTTTGGTAGAAAAAAATTAATTTTTTACTAAAAACCAGTTTTAAGAAACGATAAAAAAATCGTCTTAAATGAAAACTTAGTTTACAGATTTCACTCCCATTTATATTTTTTTTTGTAACGACGCTGTTTCTTATGATTTAGATTTCTCGTCCGCTCCCTAAAATTTTACATTTTGATTTAGTTTTTTTAAGAGATAGGTTAATGCTTCGTTTGAAATAGTTTTCTTAATATTTTATAAAATTGTTGTAAAGAAACTTTTAAAAATTATTGTTAATACAATTTTTTTTAAAATAATAGCAAAAAAGTAATGACTAAATATAAATTATAGTTACAGTTTGAAAAAAATAATAATAAGAAAGTTGTCACAAATGAAATCTAAATTTTTTTATTTTTATTTTTAAAATCCCCTTTCTCGGCCACATTTTGAAAAAGTATTTTTTTCAAAATAGTATTTTAAAAGCAAAATATTGAAATAGTGGCAAAAAGACTATGTTATTAACACATTATTCTAACTACTTTTTTTTTTCAAGAAACACAGTAAAAAAGTATTCCAAATAAAATCTTATTGATTTAGGCTTCGTTTGGGACGGCTTTTTTATTGCTTTCTAAAACGGAGTTTTAGTACAAAAATAAAAAAATTTGTATATAAAGCAATAAAAAAGCCGTCCCAACTACTATAAAATCATGAGTTCAGAACGTAACATATTTAGAGTGTGCGAGTGATTTTGTAATTAAATTTGTTCTAATTCTACAAAAAGAAAAAGAGATTAATAATTATCAATAAAAAATATTGAAGTATGATTTATTTGAACACATGTATAATAATAATAAAATAATAATATATGTAATAAATTTTTAGTTCTATTGAATCATATCTTTGTCAAGCAAATTGCTATTGT
This sequence comes from Dendrobium nobile, assembly GCA_022539455.1. NCBI lineage: Eukaryota > Viridiplantae > Streptophyta > Magnoliopsida > Asparagales > Orchidaceae > Dendrobium > Dendrobium nobile. Next base: position 5,617,829 of record CM039733.1, on the reverse strand, counting down.
TAAACACAAAATTAAGTTCGTAGTTTTTATTCAAGTAAAAAATTGGCTTGAGTTTTTTATTATTACATTAAATTTTATTTCGGAAAAGTATTATTTTTTATAAATGAGTCTAAATGGACCTTACTGAGTAGCCCATGAGACTAAGATTTCGTTCAGGATAATTTTCTATTTAGTTTACTTTTTAGATCACAAGCATAATTTTTATTTGTTCACCTTTTTTTATTATTTTCAAGAAATTTTTGCTATAAGGAGCTGTTGCTTGCAATAAAAAACTGCAATAGACTCAAACAGACCTTAAGGTTTCATTTGAAATAGTTCTTATTTTCTTAAAAACTGTTGTTTAATACAAAAATTTCTTAAAAGTAGGAAAAAAATAGCGACAAAAAACTATCACAAATGAAGTCTAACTCAAATTTATCACAAGCTTTAGAGGGTTTAGTTAGACTTGTTTAATTATAATTATTTAACCCATTTAACACAATCATTCAAAAGCTTCATCCCATTTTGGGGAAAAATTATTGCGTCCTCCCACCTGACGTAGAGATGCGTCCTCCCACCGCCAAAAAACTCAGTTTTTGCTCGGTATTGCTAGGTATTATTTGGTAATAACAAGGAATATCATCATGTGAAGACCAATACTGAGTTATACCGAGCTATACCGAGCAATACCGAGCACATACCGAGTTTTCTCTAGGAAAAACTAGGTATTTTTTTGTATTGCTCGGTATAACTCGGTATTGGTCTTCACATGATGATATTCCTCGTTATTGTTTGGTATTGCTCGGTATTTGTTTGGTATTTCTCGTTTTTTAGTGCGATTTTAGTTCTGGGAGCTGGCTCGGGCAGGCAAGGGCGTGAGCTGCGTGCGGGCAGCGGCGAGATTCGAAATTTTTTGAATTAAACCGGTTCGCGGGTTGATCCGGCAACTCGCCGGGTCAACCCGAACCCGACCCGTTTTTTAAACGGGTCAATTTCTGGAACCCGAATTTTTGAAATCTGGTCGGGTCCAACCCGAATTTTCCGGGTCGGGTCCGGGTCGGATTTTTGTGCCGTGTCAAATATTGACACCCCTAAGTATGGCTCCAAATTTCTTTATGCTAAAAAATTCCTTTTAATATTTACAAATATGAGATATATGTCATTGCTATAATGAACTTAAAATTGAGAAATTTTAGATTATTCATATTATTCTTGTTGAAATACTTGTTTCAATCAAAACAAATAAAATTCAAAGAATAATTAATTGACCTGCAAATGATATATAGTAAATTTTTATTATGCTTTTAACTATTTGATTTAGGCTTCATTTAGAACGGTTTTCTTACTGCTTCTTAAAACATATTTCTAGCACAAAAATTAATTTTTTGTACTAGAAAGTTTCTTTAAGAAATAGTAAGAAAGTCATCAAAAACGCACCCTTAGACTAAGTTAGTCTTAGAATTTTGGCTTTGATATTTATGTATTTTGATGTCTGAAAATTACAAAAAAAATAAAAAAAATCTTGTTTCATCAATAATTTTTGCGAAGGCATATCAAGCTCAAATTGCCGGCTTCGCTCTTTGGCATTTTTCCCCCTTTCTTTTATATCTTTCCATTTCTTATACATTTGAGGTTATAGAGACATCAATGATTTACATGAGGCTGTATCAGTACCCCAATAAAGCTGTCCTGTTTGGAACTTTATATCATTGGTGCTGTCCAGATTTGCCACGAATCGAATATAGTAGATGACACAGCTCACTTTGGCTTGTTGGTTGAGAGCTTATGCTTCCAACTAAGAGGTTTTGGGTTCGAGTCTTTACGTATGCGTTGTGTGTGTGAGTTTGCCTTAAATGGCCTAAATGTCCCAAAAAAAAAAAAAAAGAATATAGTAGATGGAAGCAGTTTGAGCTTAGATCATTCATATTTATATGCAGCTAGTCTCCAATTGCCTGCTACAACTTGTACACTGATCGCCACTGTTACTTTGCTTCTTTCTGCAAGAAGAGATCTCCATAGATACGCAGCTCGAACAATGGCGTAGACGCCTACTCCACCATAATATATCTTTTAGCGTTTTCTTCAGCAACACAGACTGCATCATTTAGGCTTCCTTTGAGACTGTTTTCTTTTTGACTCTTTAAATAGTTTTTTAGTAGAAAAAAAATAATTTTTTACTAAAAAAATATTTTAAGAAACGATAAAAAAGCCGTCTTAAAAGAAACCTTAGTTTAGAGATTTCGCTCTTTTTATATATTTCTTTTGTAACGACACATTTTCTTATGATTTAGATTTCTCGTACGCTCCTTAAAAATTTACCTTTTGATTTAGTTTTTTTAAGAGATAGGTTAATGCTTCGTTGCAAGAATTTTTTTAATATTTTATAAAACTGTATTTTTTTTTGGGTGGAAAATTAAGGGCAGAGCCCGTATATTAAATTGAAAGAAGAAAAAAAAGAGGCAAAAACCTCCATTACAAAGCAGCTCCAATGAGCAAACAACTAAAACTATACCATTGGCCAAAAACTAGAAGGAAATAAAAACAAAACTTTCCAACTAGCAAAGGTATAGAATAGAAGATTGAACAATATAACAGCAAAGAGTAGGAACACATTGATAGGCTGTTCGGAAATGTGCGTGAGCGTCCGGCCAAATCCACTGGCAGAAGATAATCTTCAGTAGCAAAGCCATTGAACCTGTCAAAAAACTGGAAACAAAAAGCAGCCAAAGTAGGATATGCAATAACAATCCAGTTGTACTAGATACCAGGACTCAATATATAGTATTTGACGTTCAGATATCCAGCCCACCACCCCTAGTTGCCCAAAGGCCTTCCAAAGGGTGCCTGATCTAAGGGAACATCATCGTCCTTGGTCAAAAAATCCCCATCAGGTAATAATAAATATGATTGATTCTAGGCAACCACAATCCTTCCCGCCTCATAGAAGGGCCAGCAGATGATCCAAATTTTTCCACTTGCTGATTTTAGTAATAACCACATGCTTAATTCTAAGAGCAACAGATAGAGCACAATGTATGTTGATACCATATCTCCTCTCATTTCTTTCCTTCCATATGTGATATATAGAGCAACAAATAATGAGGAAGTAGAAGCTTTTCATGTCTTTAGAAATATTTTGAAGCTCCGAAATCCAGCCCAGAATATGCAGAATATTAGGTCTAAGCAAAAGGGCAGAAGTGCCCGGAATAAGACTCAGCAAAACCTCATGTGAATAATTGCATTCAAAAAATAAATGAGAAGTGTTTTCAGGCTGAGAATGACAAAGAGGACACACTTGATTAATCTAAATATTTCTCAACAGTAAAGCATCAGCCATTTTAAGCCCACCGACCAAAGATAGCCAAGCCATGGATGAAAATCTGAGCACATACTTTCTGTGCCAAATATAATTATGCCAAGAGCATATGGGAAGGTCTTGATAGTATTTGAAGAGGAATTTGGAAAATTTGCTTACAATATTGTCTTCCCAGAAAATATTGCTAGAAGAGGACTCTAAAATGGGAGTGGCACGTATAATATTAGCAGTAGCCTCCGGAATATACTGGGGGATGGACCAGTGGTTGCCAATAATCAGCTCACTCATCTTGGCATTAGAATCAAATGTTTGCATCAAAGCATTGCCACCACTCACCTGGATAATTAGAAATTAAAGCATTGGTACACCAATGGTCCCAAATGAGGGAGATATTAGAGGAGGGATTAACCTTAAAAAGAAATGAAGATCTAGCCATATTAGCAGATTTACTTAAGCTTTTCCAGAAAGGAGATGCAGTGCCCGTGCAAGATTTCCAAGGAGAATGGTATCTCAAAGAAAACCAGTTAGAAAAGAAGGGAAGAGCAGTTATAAAACCTGATAATAACCGAGCAATTGAAGACAAAAATAATAGCAGGTATAGAAGGCAAGCCCAAACCACCAAAATATTTTGGCCTGCAAACTTTATCCCAATATATCATTCTCAACTTCTTGACAGCCAATGAATCACCACAAAAGAGAAATCTAGAAGAGATTTTCTTGATATGCTTAATAACTATTTTAGGTATAATAGAACCCCTTATCCAATAGGCAATAGTGTTTTGGACAGTGAATTTCAAGTATTGAAGGTGTCCAGCAAAGGATAGCAAACTAGCTTTCCAACCATTTAATTTTTTATTGATACTATCCATCAATGGCATATAATCAGCCACTAAAAATCTCTTAAATGAAAGCGGAATGCCCAAATAAGAGATATTGTAAAGAAACTTTTTAAAAGCTATTGTCAATACGTTTTTTTTTTAAACGGTAGCAAAAAAGTAATGACTTAATATTAAAAAAAAGATTAATAAATATAAAAAAATATTGAAGTATAATTTATTTGAACACATATATAATAATAACAATAATAATATATGTAATAAACTTTTAGTTTTATTGAATCAAGTCTTTGTCAAGCAGAGTGCTATTGTTATCCTATTTATTTTACTTTTAAGTTTTAAGATCTCAAGCACAATTTATATTTGTTCATTATTTTTTTTTTCGAAAATATTTTTTACTATAAAGTTGTGTTTTCTACAACAACTTTTAAAAAAATTATGATCATCATAGTAGCCTTAAAACCAACTTTATAAAAAGCTGATCGAAGTAGACTCAAACAGATCCTAAGGATTCATTTGGAATAGATTTTTTATTTTTTTTCTAACGCAAATTTTTTAGTATAAAAATTTCTTAAAAGTAGCAAAAAAACAGTGACAAAAATTATCACAAATGAAGCCTAACTCAAATTTTGGGACACTACTTGTAAGCTTAAGAAAAACAGTGAGCTTAAGCCTCCTTTTTTTTGCTATGCACTATAGCAATCCTCCCCATTCTCTTTTAATATGCTTCTTTAGACTTTGTTAGAGATAAAATGTTTGTACAGAGTAGAAGAGCAGGATGTTGTGAATGGCGAAGGAATAGGAACTTTAGTATATTTTTCTCTCTTATATCAAATTGATAAGGCCAAAGGCTTAAATATACTTGTAAAAAGACTATTATAGAAACATTACATGCATTAACACCAACAAGAACAATGTTTGAACTATGCTTGAACCTTACTAAAAAATTATTCCAACCATGATTAAGCCTTGCTCGAACAATCTTTGAACCTCATTTGAAAGATTTAAAAATGGTTCAAATTTTCTTGTAGCATGTAATGTGATGTTTCATGTCATTCTGGGTTAGTGATTAAAGCATGAATTATATACGTAACCCTAAATAACCAACTATATAACATCACTAATCTTGAATAAAGATTTGGATTAAGCTCTTTAACGATTTGAATTATTGTAGGATCTTTGCTCATAGGTCGTATTTTGTGAGTAATTGCTATATGAAATTGATAAAATGGTCACCTACCTTAGATATTAAGATTGAATCGCCAGTTATCCCCACCTGGATTTCCTTCCCTAACCTTCGGCCTCATTTGTTTTCCCCGTGTATTCTTCATGGCTTAGGCTTGATTTTTGGCAAACCATTGAAAAATGATAATGCTACCTCCATTGGTTCACGTCCGTCTGTTGCGCGCATTTTAGTTGAATTGGATGTGTCCAAACAGTACCCGAACAAAATTTGGATAGGGCCGGATAGCATTGGGTATGTTCAATATGTGGTTTTTGAATAATTTCTTAAGTATTATGCGCAATGTTTAGCTTTGGGGCATTCGAAAGCTGGTTGTTTGATTCTTCACCCTAACCTTGATTCATCTAACTTGCCTCCACCTTCTAATTTGTTGGGGGTTGGTGGCCCTGTTGGTATTAATTCTACTGTGAATGATTTTCCTGAGCCCTCTAATGACCATGTTATTATTTCTCCTATTACTGTTTCTCCTTTGCCATCTTTGGGAGGGTTTCCCTTTGTGGCGATCCCGTCAGTCTCAGTGGCTCCGGCCGATATTGTTGGTACTGATTCTGTTGTGAATAGATTACCTGAGCCCTCTAATGACCCTGTTATTGTTTATCATGTTACTATTTCTCTCGTTTCTTTGGGAGGGTCTCCCCTTGTGGCGGTTGAATCGGGTGTTGTACTAGATTCTCCTATTAATTTGGGTTGGCTCGCTCTTCCCAGGTACCCTCTCCAATTGTCAATGTCCCTGCTGATTGTGTTGATGATGAATTGGTTGTGTATGGTGTGGATGGGTTTGTTTCCCCTAATATGGTTCCTCCCATTGTTGCTATGTCGGATATCAACTGTTATGTGAATCTTAAGGAAAGTCTTAGTCATGTAGAGAATGGGGTTTTAACTGTTGGCAAGTATGGTGAACAAGCTGTGGTTTTTGATGGGGAGGCAGGTGAGGAGGTGGCGCTAGTTGAGGTGCCTATTTCGGTTATCTCAAATGCTAATTTGATTGCCCATTCGGTTAGATGGCAATTTGATTGGTTGCATGATGACATGTCGATTGACAGTGTGGAGGATTATTTCAATATCGAAACGGGCTCGCTTGATAAGTTTATTTTGCAACGTAAATAGAAATCAAGAAGAGATCGTTCTTTTCTTTTTCCATTGCTTTGGTTGCCTGTCTGATTCAGTTCGGTTCGGCATGGACAATAAAGAAGCAGCTTTGCTACAAGCGCCGTTGATGGCCAGGGTTGGTTGGCAACCTGGGTCTGATTTGGCTTGCTTCTCGTTTTGGATTTTGTTGTCCCACATGGATGGCCCCACCCTGGCAACTCGGTGTTGGTCTGAGTCAGCACATTTATATTGCCCCCATCCATTTATTTGTTTAAATTGCTTCTTGTCTCTTACTTTGTAATTGATTAATGTGGCCATGGGGTGGTCTTTTATTATATCTTTTCCTTTTAATGGAATTTGGTTTATTAAAAAAAAGGGAAATTTACATACATACCACTTTTTTTTATGTTATTTACATATCTAACACCTAAAACATTAATATTATATACCTACCACCCATATACAATTTTAATATCAAATATACCACTCATATAATTCATTTATATCATTCATACAATCCTATAAACTTTAATATTTCATTCCATGCACCCAAATTTGTTATATGGGTGGTAATCATGTAATATTAATGTTTTGAGTGTTAGATATGTAAATAGCATAAAATAAAGTGGTATGTATGTAAAACCCCAAAACATTAACCCGTTTGTCGTCCGGAGACGAATAAGAACACGCCACGTAACCCGTTTGTTGTGTACTGCAGCTGTGTACCGGATGATGTTGTGAGCTCTGATTCACATTCAGACTGTCCGAAGTTTGCACATAATAATTTCATGAAAAATAGAGACAGTCATTGTGAAACTTTATTGTAGGTTGATCATAAGCGCCCTGAAGAAGTGTTCGGAAGAAAGGTCAAGGAGATTCTTATTTAAAACTTGCATGATTTTTGAGCAAGGGTTACGTATATAACATTGTTACTTTAATCTAAAATGAATTTCAGGGTATATTTATGTGACCAATTATAGCTATTATGTGGCATATAAAGTCAAATTTCACAAAATTAATGAACCTTTATTCGAAATTTATATTTATTATGGGAATAAAGTTAGCCTCTAAAGGGTGATTTGATTACTTGAAAATACAAAAATGATTTTATTGAATTCTATTATTTGATTAAATAAAATTACAAATTAATATGACTTTTAAATTTTTTTAAGACCATAAAATTTTTAATTTTATACTCAAAATAAGTGAAAATAAAACACCATATTTTTTTAATTTTATTTTCTCTCTCTAATGAAACAATTCCAAGTTTAATATATTGGATTGTAAATGAGTAGTAATAATATTAGATTGATGGCATGACCGCATTTATTTTTAATAATTTAGTGGAAAATTGGTCAATTTGGGTCAATGGCTGCTCCATTCGAACAACTTGCATGCAACCATCTCAGAAACTTCTAACCCTAAACATTTTTTAATTTAAGCATTGACTATCAAGTCAACAGACATCCAAGTTTTAAAAAATTTATTTTATTACTTTTATAGTCTTTTTTTTTTTAATGCCCACAAATATAAAAAAATAAACATTTAGAATAATTTTGAAGAAAAAAACATTAAATTTTGTTATATATATATATATATATATATATCAATTTTAATTAATTTTTTTTGTAAAATGCGTGATTAATATTATTTATTATTCTCAAAATATTATATATTAAAGAATTTTTTTAAAGATTGATGAGCATGAACGTAGAGGAAAAATATTAATAAAAAGATCTCATAATAATCTTGATAGATCATCAAAAAATTATCTTGACCGGACACAATTCTTGAGGAAAAATCAAGTTGAAAACTTCCAAAATTAAAAGTGGGATCATTCGGACTCCAATTTTAGTAAACTTACAGTTGAACTAAGCGTCTCGAAAATACGAACCTAACGACACCAAATTTAACTCAATCCAAGTCTAAATAGATCCAAATCAAAGACCTAAAACATTGTTAGAAGGTTCAAACCATAATTTGGATTACTAAATAGTTTCCAAACGTTACATGCTTATAACCAAATCGAGCGGCTCGACGAGACAAATCCAACAAGCCCAAGACTACTGAATTATGATATCACTAAGACCTTCAAATGTCCAGTAAATGGTCCACGAGCCATTTAAACCATTCACAATTTGCCTTTAATCTTCATCCTATTTACTAGCCATGCCACTCTAAAAAATCTATAAATAGACTCCTCATCTCTCATGGAAGAGGACCCCAAAAAAGGAAACAAGTGAGAGATTAGAGATCGCTCTTGTCGCCTAGCTCCTTGACCACCAATCGGACTTATACTAGACCACCAACTAACGCACAGACTTCTTCCAAACCACCGCCTAACACTGGACTTTTGCTGAAACACCGTATGATAGTAGACTTTCATCAAGTTAGGGGTGTCAATTTCAGGTCAAGGGTCGAACCCAAAATAGACCTGGGTTCAAACGGGTCGACCCTAACCTGAATCGGGTAGGAAAACGGGTTGGAAATCCAAACCCGACCCGGCGGATTGCCAGGTTGACCCGACTCGACATGGGAAGGCAGGCTCGGATGCGGGCGCGGACGCGGGTTCGAACTCAGATGCGGATGCGGGCTCAGACTCGGATGCCGATGTGAATAGGCTGGCGCGGCCGCGTGGGCGGGTGCGCAGGCAGCTGCAGAGGGCACGCGGGCAGCCTCAGTAGTCGAGCTTGCTGGCAACTAAGCGGACAGGGGGAGGGCAGGGCACATGCAGGGCGCGGGCAAGCTTGGACAGGTCTCTGGGAAGCCGGCAGTCATTTCAAACTAGTTTTCGGGTTGACCAGACAACTCGTCAGGTCAACCCGAACCCAAACCAATTTTCAAATGGGTCGAATCCGAGATCCCGAGCTCGACCCATTTTGGAAATAGGTCGGGTCTTACCTGAAATTTTTGGGTCGGGTTCGGGTCGGGTTTTCTTGTAGTGTCAAACATTGACACCCCCTACGCCAAACCACCAATTGACGCTCGGACTTTTACCGAACCACCGCCACGTATGGGTACTTATTTTTTGTGACATTAGAGTTCCACTTGACCCCTACTTGTCACTAGATTTCAACCAGACAATTAATTATTGTAATCTGAACATTCTCAATGATGATTTAGTTAAATGTAATCTACTCAAAAACTAGTGAAATCATTTCAACTAGGCATGACCCCATAGGTTTTTCCCTTTATAGGGTTTTCCATATAAAAATCTTATGTTCTATGTTCGTGTGCTAGATATTTGTACAATGCTAAGATGTAAAATTCTGACTCTATCGCCGTGTATAATCTAGCTCGCAACAAGAATTTACGTCAAAAATATTTTGATTAAAAATAACTAAAATAAATTTTAAAATAATTATGAAGCATATATATATACTTTGATGTCACAAAAAATTATCTTTATTAGATGTGAATTTCGATGCAGATTTGAATTGAAAACTCTAAAATTAAATCCAATGATCATCCAAACTCCAATTTAAGGAAATTTATAGTCAAATTCAAATTAAACATCTCAAGGAGACGAAGCCAATGACACCAAATTCATTCTGATTTGAGCCCAAATGAGCCAACATAAAAAGATCAAAGCATTCTTAGAATCTTCAAAGCATTAATTGGATGACCAAATGATATTCAAACATGACATGCTTATAGTCAGATCGATCGGCTTGAAAAGACAAATCCAATGAGACTAAGATGACTTAATTATGACATCATTAAAGTACTCAAATACTCTATAATAAATCGAACCAATATTAGCTGCATGGTAGAACACTCCCAAATTAATAGACATGTTACTCTCAAAAAACTATAAATAGACTTCCATTTTTCACATGTAACAGGAGAAGATGAGAGAAGGCTTGAGAGCTCTCTTGCATTTTATATTAAACGCTGCCACCACAAGAGTTCTTCCTAACAACTGATCGTGGCCGGACTTTTGCCCATTCTTTGACTATTGTCGGAACTGTTCCCGAATGCTACCGAAGTTGGATCTCCTCCCAAACATTGTTGCATGCTCGTTTAGGGAATATTTAGGAATGGTCTAGAATGGGTTTAAACAACTTGAAGGGTTTAATTTAGAGGGAAATGAACAAAACATGAGATTTGACCATTTGAGTTTATTTGGAGTTCCTTTGATTATTTATTGACTGTTTGATCAGTCAACTGATCAACAGTGGTTTGGTGGACTTCAAGGAGCATTGTAAATGGCATTTAAGTGGAATGTAGTGGTCTTTGGAGTTTACATCAATGAATGTATGTGTAAGTGGATTTGACCATTTTTATGAGTTGATCAAGTCAATCACTAGCTCAAGTAGCTAGTAATGCATGATTTACTATAGGAAGATCCTAGTGAAGTGCTTTGGAATATGATTGGGTCAGAAAGGTCAATTCTCTATGCAAGGCAGTGCATTGAGCCAATGGTGTAATAGCCCGTATTTTGGCACAGTTAAATAATTTTTTGAAGTCATTATAAGTCCAAATTATAATCCGTCTTCGTCATAGCATAGATATTGTAGTATTTTTATTACACAAAATTTTCATAATTTTTTAGTATTGGTGTAAATTTTTAAGCAATTGATATTTGTATATACAAGTGAGAATTTTGGATCTGTCAAATGTCAGTTTTGTAAACCAATTTTACAAATATTTTTTAAACAAAATGAACCAAGGACTACAGGAAGATTCGTTAAGTGTTAGTTTTTTTTTTTAAATTACATATTCACTAAGTGTACAGAAAAAAATTATTATTCCTCATTTCTTTATTGACTTTTCTTCCGAACCAATCTTCATCTTCATCGACTTTTCCTCGTTTTTTTCTTTCTTAACATCTATGAAAAATTTATTGAGTTAAAATTCAAAAAAATATGAAACTTTGGCAGTATTTTATTTTAAAAAAAGAGCACCAATTATAAATCCTAGTAATTAAATAAGAAATTTCTGAGTTGAGTCGGTTGAGCTGACAAGAAAAAAATTAATTTCGAAATAGAAATAAATATGCACATGTATAATTGAGTGGAATCTAGACATAAGGCTATGCAGGCTCCCGCATAATAATTTCTCCGGTGGACGCGCTGACGCACCCAGCCCAGGGTCAAAGCTCACTTTGCCTTTTTGGGCAAATTATTGGGTCAGGTGACCGAACGTAGAGATAGGTCCGGATGTTAATAAAATATTATTTTAAATTTAGCGCAAGTAAAGCGCAGGTAAAGCGCAACTAAAGCGCAAGTAAAGCGCAACTAAAGCGCAATTCAAAAAGCGCAAGTAAAGCGCAGGTAAAGCGCAGGTAAAGCGCAACTAAAGCGCAATTCAAAAAGTGCAAGTAAAGCGCAAGGTGACACGGCAAGTTTTTATTGGATGTCCGAACTTATTTTTCGCCTCCTGCCACCTGACCCAATAATTTGCCCACTTTTTGGCCTTTCTCTTTATGGTTTGGCATTACCGTGTGGAAAGAAAAGCCGGCGATTTCTTCCCCAAAAAACAGTTGATTCAATCGTAGAAACTACAAACCCTACCTCCTCCCGTCCCTTTCTTGCGATGCTGAGGTATGAACGGATTAGGTGGTGGCAGCTAATTTAATGTTATAAAGATATTTTAAGTTTGTTAAAATTCTGATACTAAAGTCTTCTCACATCACAATTTTCCACTGATAATCACTCCTAAATTTTGACCTCATTCTTGGCTTTCGAAGAATAGACAAAGTTTTTGTTTTTTGGTTTTTAATCTTTTTAATCTTTTTTATCTTTTTAATCTAAATCCATCTGGTTAGTTTCCTGATTTTGCGCATTTAAATTTGAAGTCGGCAACACAGTTGAAATGGAACTTACCGAACAAGTGGATGACGGCATCTTGTCTCTTCCGACTGATGAGTGCTCTCTGCATAAGGTTGACGTAAGGCTTATTGACTTCATTAATTTCTAAAATTCTTTTGTTTGAAACGTTTTGACGGCATTCTATCATATGTTTTCTCTATAAAATCAGTTTAAATCATCTTTCGATGTAACCAATCTCATTAGCCAAGCCTGTCCATTGTTGCTTCAGATTCATGGCAGCTCAATGGCAGGGAAAATCCCTTCAATGTCTTCTCATTCTCTTCCTTTCTTCTTTACTCATTGCCGATTCATCCATCTCCGACCCTCAACTCGAGGCCTTACTGGCTTTTAAAGCTTCAATAAGCGATGATCCTCTTGGTGCTTTGTCGAATTGGACAAGCTCTATTCACCATTGCAATTGGACTGGAATCTCTTGTGATCCTACCTCAACTGCTGTAGTTTCTATCACTCTAATTCAGATGCAACTGGTAGGTATCTTATCTCCATTTCTTGGCAATATCTCCACCCTTCAGGTCATTGAGATCAGCTCAAACAAACTATCTGGATCAATTCCTCCTCAGCTTGGGCAATGCTTAGAACTTACCGAGTTGGACTTCTATGATAATCAACTCTCGGGTATAATCCCTGCTCAGCTTGGAAACTGTAAGAATCTTCAGGCCTTGGATCTGGGTTCTAATGTCTTAGAAGGAAGCATCCCAGAGAGTCTCTGCAACTGCACGTCGTTACAAGGATTGGGTTTTGACACTAATAATCTCACTGGTTCTCTCCCTTCTTGCATCGGAGATTTGATTAATCTCAAATTCTTCAAGGCTAGCACCAATGGCTTAGTAGGTTCCTTCCCTCCTTCATTTGTTAGGCTGCAAGGTTTGGAAATTCTAGACCTCAGTGACAATCATTTATCAGGAATTATACCTCCTGAGATTGGAAACTTCTCGCATTTATCCATACTCCAACTCTTCATGAACCAACTTGAGGGGCCAATTCCAGCTGGGCTAGGCCGGTGCACAAACCTCACACTCTTGAACATCTATAGCAATAAGCTTACTGGTGTCATTCCTGATGAACTTGGAAATCTCGTCAAATTAGAAGCTTTGCGGTTGTATGACAATTGGTTGTCTTCCACAATTCCCGCATCTCTATCTCTTTGCAAATCTTTAGTATTTCTCGGACTTTCTCAAAATTTGTTAACCGGATCAATACCTGAAGAACTTGGTTCTTTGAGTTCACTTAAAGTTCTAACTCTTCATGAAAATCAATTGACAGGAGAGATTCCTGAAACATTTGTGAATTTGACCAACCTCTTCTATTTGGCTCTCAGTTTCAACTCTTTATCTGGGCCACTTCCTTTGGACATCGGATCATTGTATAACCTGGAGAAATTAATCATTCATACCAATCAATTTACAGGACCCATTCCACCAAGCATCAGCAACTGCACCCATCTTGTGAATGCAAGTCTGACTTACAATAGATTTACTGGTGTTATACCTTCAGGTTTGGGTATGTTGGAGAACCTCACGTTCTTTTCACTAGGAAGGAGTTCATTGTCAGGATCTATTCCAGAAGATTTGTTCAATTGTACCAAGCTTTCCGTTTTGGATCTTTCAGAAAACAATCTCACAGGATTTCTGAGCCCTGCTATTGGCAAGCTAAACAATCTAAGAAAGTTGGTTTTAGGCTACAATTCTTTTTCAGGTTTCATCCCTCCTGAGTTAGGAAAACTTAGCATGTTGTTGGATTTGCAACTAGGTGGTAACAACTTATCAGGTCAAATCCCTTCAGAGATTTCAAAATTATCAGCTCTCCAGGGGCTCTCTCTTGAGGCAAACTCTTTTGAAGGAGCTATTCCTGAGCAAATCTTTGAGCTTAAGAATCTGAATGGCCTGAGGATTCAGTTTAATCAATTTTCTGGTAGAATTCCAGATTCTATTTCCAATCTCCAGTCACTTCAATACTTGAATCTCTGTGGAAACAAGCTCAACGGTTCCATACCAAGATCCATGACCAATCTAAATCAGCTACTGTCATTGGACCTGTCCCACAATCTCTTAACTGGTCCTATTTCTGGATCATTGGTTGCTGGCTTGAAGAACTTGCAGATGTATCTCAATCTGTCACACAATATGTTTGTTGGTTCTATACCAAATGAGTTCAGTGCATTAGAGATGGTTCAATCCATAGATATTTCAAACAACAATCTCTACGGGAGCATTCCTTCAGCACTCCAAGGTTGTAAGAATCTACAATACCTAGATCTTTCTGTAAATATGCTATCTGGACAATTACCTGTGACTTTATTCCCATATTTACAGCTTCTTACAATTTTGAATATATCATACAATAATTTGAGTGGTGAACTCCCACCCAGCATAGCTGCCCTGAAACAGCTTACCTCTCTTGATGTTTCTCATAACGGGTTAAGTGGTGGAATACCTGAGAGTTTGGGAAACCTTACAAAATTAAAACATCTTAACCTTTCATTCAATCGGTTTGAAGGTCCTATTCCAGACATAGGGATATTTCAAAGCATAAATGTGTCCAGCTTGCTAGGTAATCCTGCACTTTGTGGTTCAAATCATTTCTCTTCCTGCAAGAGTAGAAGCCGCAGGTTCTCAAAGAAAGGACTTATCATTGTTGTCGCATTGTCATCTTTCTGTCTGCTCTTTTTGGTAGTGCTGGCTATCCTGGTCCTTAAACGACGGCAAAAGCAGAATCCAAGCCCACAATCTGACTTGTATCTTAAATCGGAAGCTTCATTTATTCCTATATTGAAGAAGTTCACTCGAAGTGAGCTAGAATCAGCTACTGGGTTATTTAGCAGTGAAAATGTGATTGGTAGCAGCAATTTGAGCATTGTCTACAAGGGCAGGCTTGAAGGCACTGGTCAGATTATAGCTGTAAAGAAGCTGAACCTTATGCAGTTCCCCGTCGAGTCTGATAAGTGTTTTCTTACTGAATTGAGGACTTTGACTCATCTAAAGCACAGGAATCTAGTCAGGGTTTTGGGTTATGCTTGGGAATCTGGGAGGCTTAAAGCTCTGGCTTTGGAGTTCATGGAGAATGGCAATTTGGAAACCATTATTCATGATCCGGATGTAAGTCGAAGTAGATGGAATCTTTATGAAAGGTTAAGAGTTTGTACTTCGATTGCCAGTGGACTAGAATACTTGCACTCTGGATATGACTTCCCCATTGTTCACTGTGATCTCAAGCCTTCAAACATTCTTCTAGATAAAGACTGGGAAGCACATGTTAGTGACTTCGGGACTTCTCGCATGCTTGGTGTTCATTTACCCGAACAAAGCAGCAGTTCCACTTCATCAGCATTTCAAGGAACCATTGGATATATGGCACCAGGTAGTTTTTTTTATCCCCTTTCTATGAGTAGTTTTGAATGCATAACTTCATAAATATGTAAAGATACACAAAGTGCAAAAATTCATTTTTATATATTTCTGATTGATTATCTTTTGCTATTGAAGAGTTTGCATACATGCGAAGGGTGACCACAAAAGTGGATGTATTTAGCTTTGGAATAGTTATGATGGAGTTCTTCACCAGGAAAAGGCCAACAAGGATTACAGAGGAGGATGGTGTGCCGCTGACCTTGAATCAGCTTGTAGAAAAAGCCCTTGATGATGGATTTTGTACTGCTCTTAGCATAATAGACCCTGAAATATATCTTTCAGGCAAAGTGGAGGAAGAGAAGGCTGTTGGTGTTCTGCAACTAGCCTTGTCGTGCACAAAATTCACTGCCGGGGATCGTCCAACTATGAAAGAAGTGCTGTCATCTCTGCTAAAGCTTACTGATGTATAAGTGTAGAGGATCAAATTGGTTGCTGGTATACTCTCTCCAATTTTAAAGTTGATGTTTTATCTATTCTTATTTCTTCAGTTTCATCCTATTGCGGCCAACTTCATCAATCAGAAACATCATTTTGTAGTATTAAAAGAAAGGTATTATTGTACAAAGTCTTGAGGTAGCGTGACGTTGGAGTTAGTGTTAGAGCATCTATAACGTTAAAAAAATAATATTTGAACTTCCATATCAGTTGTTGCATCCTATTATGTTAGGCAATCTTATTTGTGTCTTATTATCACTAGACAGATTTGGTAAAATGATTTGTGCATGCCATATTGTTCCTAAACAGATTCTGATTTATTTGTAATTGCTACTTGATTAAGGTATGCATCTTCTTCGTTTTATATGAAAGTAATAATTTCAAAGAAATACGGTGTGACAATATTTACAATCTGCTTTGTGCTGTAATTCTTAGTGGTTTTCATTATTGGCGGACCAGATAGACCGTTTCATCTTGACTATATCATCTTAGGTTGGATGCATCAGAACCGCACACTTATTGTGACTTGATTCGAGTGCCATGAACCAGAGAAGCTTGGGCTATTATGATTTGTTTTAGAAAGAAGCAGATGTGATGTATATTAATTAAGAGCAAGCACTAAAATAATTCATTGGGAAGGCAATGTTCATTTCATCGTTTGCCCTTAAAACAACTTCAACATGATATAGAAACACATCCAATTCTTCTTGAAAGCAATATAAACAACGCAAATTCATAAGCTGACAGTGATAACACATCGCACTTAATAAAACTCAAATAAATGCACAAATCAAGCCTATGTTTTCATCTGGTTTGTAGCATGCTTAAGATTATATGATAAATGACTTCATGCTAAACAAGATTTACTCACTAACTACAAGAGTAGCTTATTATACATGAGTAACTCATTACATCCATTTGCAAATAGAATCCATTGAAAAATTAAGAGGATCCTTCAATGCATGCTAAACAGGATACATGTAGAACCTTTTTCATCTTTTTACTGTAATTTTCTTGGTCAACTTTTGCTCTTCCATTTTAAATTGACCTGATCAAACACAAATTTTATAAATCTAGTATCAAATTTTGGCTGTGTCAGACTCAAATCGATTGAAAGACTAGGTTTTTATATTGAACAACCAGCCTTTTTGGTACTCTCTCAAATTAGAGCTTTAGAAGGGCAAAAGATCAATCAATTTAATCTCAATCGAATATTTTCATGTGACGTACTTTTAATTTGTTTCTTCACACACCTTGAGCCGCAGTAGCTTTCTCTCGATTGCCTTGACCTCCAGCTAAGGGCGTAAGTGAGCCGAGCCGGCTCGCGTACAGGCTCGAGCTCAACTCGTTTATAGGCTCGTGAGCCAAGTTTATCGAGGTCACGAGTCGAGCTCGAGTTCGAGCTTGATGAGGCTCGGCTCATGAGCTTGTGAGCCCGCTCGAATTGGTATTTTAATATTTTTTAATTATTAATATTTAAAATAGTCAAATTTATTATTAATATTTCAAATAAAAATTACATAAAATTTAATCATTACTAAAACAGTGAAAGTTTCAAAAAAATTATATATAATTTAAAACATCTATTCCAAAATAAAAATGCTACAACTTCAATAAAGATATAAATAAGTTTGCAACTTTAATCATTACAAAACAGTGAATATTTCAATATATATATATATATATATATATATATATATAATTCAAATAATCTAACAAAGCGGCAACATTAATTACATTAGAGGAGATATACAGGCTTTTAGTATTTTCCAAAGCAACAGGCTTCCAAACCGGGCGGGAAATAGGGTGGAAAAACAAAAACAGGAAGGAAAATCGGCCGGGAAACCGGAAAATCTGGGCGGGAAACTGGGAAATCGGGAATTTGAGCGGCTCAATGAGCTCCTTACACTGTCACGAGTCGAGCTCGACTTGAGTTCGAGCTCGGTATTGGACTCGCGAGTTGAGCTCGAACACCCATTGACTCGAGCTTGACTCGACTCGTTTACACCCCTACCTCCAACCCCCTACCATCCCTTGCCTCTGTCGTAGCCATTGTCGGGGATCACCTAGGAGTCGCAGACCACCGCCACCTCCTTCATTTAAAAATTTATTTCCTTTCTACGTATTCTAAAACCCTTCAAATTTTGTTTGAAAAAAAAAAAAAAAATATATATATATATATATATATATATATATATATGTTTGTACTCAAGTATTTTTATGCAATTATTATATTTTATGTGTTTACTCTTATAATGTTTGGATTTCAATTCTATTTTATACAATTTGTCACTGTCACTTTATATATTGTGCGATTTTTGTTTCATATATACGTTAATTTGTTACTTCATAGTTCAATAGAAAGTTAATGTCATATTTTAATATATTATTTTGTTGTTAAAAAATCAATTTTAATATTTATTTCCACTTTACACAATCTTTAAATTTTAAAGTTTACGCCTCAAAATGCTTTGAGGCATATGCCTTACCTTGCAGACAATAAATCTCTTAGTAACCAATTGTGCAATTTTAAACCTTGAATTATAATTCTAGGCTATCCCATTCTAGATATTACTAGTTGATTGCTCCACTCTGCTTGATAGCTCCAAGATATCATCAAGAGCTAGCTAAATTGAGCTATCATTCTCCCCATGCCCACCTGTAAATGGTTTAGTGATGCCTTTTCTATGTATAAAGTAATTCACCTTCTTGATGATAGTGCACAAATTATTAAAAGATGACTTAAAGAACTAGAGATGTCAAAATAAAACTATTATTTTAAATATCTTACCACTAGCCACCGGCTAGGAGACCTGAGATAGTATATTTCAAGAGGTTGAGTTCGGGCATTCACAAAATAAAGTGATGCCCATGATTTGTACCATCACAAGTAAGTCACCAACTCTCCTTTGTTGTTACCTTCAGATGAATTTTGTTGTATCATATACGCACGTCGGGTTAACACTACCGTTGCCAGGTCCTAAGTCCTGGATGAGAAAAGTGGAGGGTTGCGTTAGGTAGTCGACAGCCAGCGTAAAACTTATCGAATAATAATGACATGAATCCTTTAAGAAATTATGTTAATGTTAGGGCGTCTCCTGGAAGCGACGCGCTGTATGGCCTGAATATAGTGACAAGTGTGCAAGGGTCACTGCACCGGCGCCCGGGTATAGTGTTAAATAGGCAAGGGTTCCCACATTAAGGACGGGTGTGGGCAAAGAAGCTAGTCCATGAAACTAAAATTAGGATAGGAACTTGGAATATAAGTTCCCTTACAGGAAAATTAATAGAATTAATAGATATTATGATTCATAGGAAGATAAATATTTTGTGCATTCAGGAAACTAAATGGGTTGGAGAGAAGGCTAAGGAAATTGATAGTTTAGGATTTAAACTTTGGTATTCAGGTATGAGTCGTACTAGAAATGGTTTAGGTGTTATAGATAAGTGTTTGAAGGATAATGTTATAAAAATTAATAGGATTAAAGATAGAATTATAGCTTTAAAGATTATTGTTGATGATAAAATTGTTAATATTATAAGTGCTTATGCTCCTCAAATAGGTTTGAATATGAGTTCTAAATTAAATTTTTGGAATGACTTAGAAGAATTATTACAAAAGATACCTCTAGAAGAAAGAGTTTTTATTGGAGGAGATTTAAATGGACATGTTGGTAGAGAGGTAGATGATTTTAAAAGCATTCATGGTGGCTATGATTTTGGAACAACAAATGAAGGTGGCAAGACCATATTAGATTTTTGTTTAGCTTATGATTTTTCAATTGCTAATACCTTATTTAAGAAAAGGAATGAGCATCTCATCACTTAGTAGATCTAAAACGAAAAAAATGGAGACTAAAGGTTTTCGCTTGAGTAGATCTAAAACGAAATATATGGAGTGTAATTTTAGTAGTAATAGACCTAGTGAGGGGATTGTGACTTTGGACAATCAAGTCATTAATAAGAGAACACGTTTTAGATATCTTGGATCTATTGTTCAGAGTGATGGTGATTGGTGAAATTGATGGAGATATTATCAGCAGAATTCAAGTTGGATGGTTAAAGTGGAGGAATGCATCGGGCTTGTTGTGTGATAAAAAAGTACCTCTTAAACTTAAGGAAAAATTCTATAAGATGATAGTGAGGTCTGCAATGCTTTATGGTGCTGAATGTTGGCCATTAAAAGAGAAGCATAATACTAAGTTAGGTGTGGCAGAGATGAGGATGCTCAGGTGGATGAGTGGCTTTACCCTTAGAAATAGGATACAAAATGAGCATATACATGAAAAGGTTGGAGTAGCTCCAGTAGAAGATAAGATTAGAGAGAGTCGGCTTAGATGGTTTGGTCACATAAAACGGCGGCGTTCCAATGACCCGGTTAGGAGAGTAGAGGTATTAGATTTGACTTATGTTAAGAAAGATAGAGGCAGACCTAAAAAGACTTGGTTAGAAAATATTAGGAATGACCTTTCTTTATTAGATTTAAACGAGAATTTGACCTTTAATAGGACACAATGGAGAAAAATAATTCATGTAGCCGACCCCACATAGTGGGATAAAGGCTTGATGTTGTTGTTGTTGTTGTATACGCACGTCGGGTGCTCCAAAGTTTAATTGATACTTGGAGGTAATGCATCCAATTGGTGTTCACCATGCCACTTCTTTCTACTTTCTGAAATGTTCATTCGATTGGTTGAATAAAAAGCATACATGATGCAACCAAACTATCACAATGATGAAGTTTGTTTTGTTAGTGGACATCATTTGGGCAATGTTGCGTGACAATTTCCTCGATTCGCACGTCGTTGCATCGGGATCCTCGTTGATCTCATCGCGCGACTTTAATTGATCAAATTGATAGCCACTTTTGGATATTGATGACTTTCCAAACGCAACGACGAAATACATTCTGCGGTCGGACGTCGTTTGGGCGACGTCAAGCGTCGATTTCGGGTTTCAGTTGTCCCTTTGGATTGATCTCGTCCGATTTTATTGCGAGGGGTCCTCTTAGGTGAAATCGACGTCTTGATTGCAACGACGCAGTCTATTTGACAATCGAAGGTCGTTTGACCATTCAAGTGATGCTTCGTGTTGACGCACGCTGGTTTTGCCGCTTTTTTAGCGTGATTTGATGTGTAGGGGTTAACAATCTAATACATATACTCTCCTAACTAGGTCATCAGAAGGCCGCAGTTTTATGTGACCAAACCATCTAAGACGACTCTCTCTAAATCTTATCTTTTACTAGAGCTACTCCAACTTTTTCATGTATATGCACGTTTCATATCCCGTCGCTATGAGTAAATCCACTCATCTACCTAAGCATCCTCATCTCTGCAACACTTAATTTAATATTATGCTTTTCTTTTAATGGCCAATATTTTGCACCATAAAACATTTTAGGTCTCACCACCATCTTATAGAATTTTCTTTTAAGTTTGAGATGCCGTAGAAATTATAAATTTTAGATATGCATTAGAAATTATAAATTTTAGATATTCAGTAGAATAGTTCTTTATCTTGAAAAGTATGCTTGTTAGTCCAATGTATAAAATATTTCAAGATTAATATTCACTGATTTTTGTTTTCACCTCTTTGAATTAGAATAATGGCATGATTAATTTTGACTTGTGATTGACTTGTAAGTACCATAAGCATAAAGGACATACCGAAGGCATTGTGGTTGTAACACATTAAAACAGAAGGGGTGTATGCGCATGCTTCAACGACCATGTTAAAGTTATTTGTTATTTACCAATTAGGTAACTCTGAGAAGGATTTTTAGATAAGACTAAGAACTATGATTTTGCTAGTGGTTCAGGATCAGTAGTGCTCCAAGTACACTATAGATTGATTGCTGCTGCACAAGCACACAGTCATCCAACTTAATGAATGGAAAGTTATAGGATAGGATCTCAATCACCATTGAATGAGACTGGAAGCACATGGACTTCACTTACTAAGCCTCAATTATGATCAAGATCATGGAAATATACCCTTAATGCTTAAGTTCTGCTTTGTTAGATCTGCATTAACATCTGAAATGGGCATATCTGTCAAGATTATGTCATATGTATGCGTATAGTGTAGCTGGGCAACATGACTAATACTTCCATTCATTATAGTATTTATTACTATTTTGCAGTTATAAACTAAACTTGCCTTTTCCAACATCTACATATATAGTGAGCTTGTCGGATTCGGCCTTTAATGCAATTTTCTTTCTCATTTAAATTCGGTTATCATAAAACATAAGAAGCTTATTTTAGTAAACCCATGAGTCATTGAGATGAGCCTATTTTGATGTATTATATATATGATTGTATGTATTAATATTTTAATTAAGTGGTTGTAGGATTGGTTAGATGTAAGGGTTGCGAAAAACGAATTGATGTAACTTAGAGATATTATCTAGTGACCAAGAGAACATTGAGGAAGGACTGAATGTATTAATATTTGAGTCTTTTACGTTATTGGTGTTATCTCTTGTAATATCTAAAAGTCTATCGTTTATGAACAACAATAACATCAAGCCTTTGTCCCCATTACGAGGGGTAGCTACGTGAATCCTTTTTTGCCATTGTGTGTCGTTAAAAGTCAAATTCTCATTTAAATCTAATAAAGAAAGATCATTTCTAATATTTTCTAACCAAGTCTTTTTAGGTCGACCTCTACCTTTCTTAACATAAGTCAAATCTAATACCTCAACTTTCCTAACCGGGTCCTCGGAAGGCCTCAGTTTGATGAAATGATAGCATAAATTAAATAAAATATTTTTTATCATAATTATTAAAATATTATTTGAATTAAGTTATCTCTCTATTTTTTATCCTGCCCATAGTTGTTAGGTTAATAAAATGAGTTAGAAGAATATAAATCCCTTCAAATCAAATTATACAACTAATTTATTTAAAGGGTTGCCACCAATAGATTAATGGGTTACTATAATCATGCTTACCGTGTCTTGGGATGACCAACCATATATATATCTCTCGAGTCATTTGTGGGCCAACAATAAAATTTTATTGGCCTTTGTTAAGTTTGTGGGTCACCATAAACTATTCAAGCAGTCTTTGTAAACTCGTAATCTGCTATGCAGGAGCTGAAATTCTCTTTGCACGAAAATTATTTATTGTTAAATTTCTTCTTATGAATTCTTTTCGAGTCCTAAGGAAGTATTTTGATACTACTTGTAGGACTATAAATAAAACATTTTGAGGCTATTAGAATGGTTAGAATCACTTGTACAAAATTTCTCAAATTTAATTTCCAAATCTCTCTCATTCAATTCTCTCTTTGCAAAACCAAGAGTCTTTTGGAGAGCCAAATTATTAGATAAAATTTAAAGATTGTCCTGTGCAAATTCAATGTCTAAATGATCACATTGCTTGTCCTATTACATTTGGCTTTGGCATCCACTCTTTAAACTAAGGATAGCTTCATCTTCTGCTCATTTGTCCGATCTGCCTTCCCTATTTTAATTGGCTTTATTCCCTTCACCATTTTATGTAATTCGGCTCTCTTATTCTACTTCATCACCTAACTCAATGGGATAAACTATCAAAGCCTTGTGGCTTACCCACCTCTGTAAATAACAAAGAAAGGTCCATTGCCCCCATTAATGGGCACTAGGAGAGCTACAATATAGGTGTAGACTTATGAGGTGTTCATAGTAAATGAACTGTACCAGTCTGAGACAAGGGGCCTACAGAAGCTCTCGGGCTGTTTCAAGCTTCCACATCAAGGAAGGAAACAAAGGGAAGGGAGCTGTCATCAACCCTGCAAATGTGAGGCTGGCTCTTAGTGAGTTGATTTTGTTACCAAGTTATATGTGGCTGGATTCTCTTGGGACCCGTAAACAATCTTAGCAGGGATGCTCTTGGCTAACAGGCACTGCCATTGAGACATCCCTAGCTGTCATGACCCACTGGACATCAAATACTAACCAGAAAGCATTGTACAGTATCAAGCATAAATGCATATACTAATATATCTTTTGGGGCCCTTTCTTTTCTCTGTAGGAAATGATAAGACTGGGAATCTATGTTAATAATTTGAGGTTGGAAAGTTCACTGAATATCTCTTTTTTTTTTTTATCTTGATTGGCTGGTCACTATACATAATTAACCATAGAGATTATTCTGTGCGGTGTTTGAACCTGTCCAGAGGTCAATTCGGACGCGCCACATCATCCAATGCACTGTATATTAGTTGACATGGCACATCCGGATTAGCCTCCGGACGCGTTCGGACACCGCACGTAATAATTTTTCCATTAACCAGGTAGCATGCTCTGTTAAAAGCTGAATGAGCATAGGTTTGGACTCTGAACTGTGATGTTTTTCTCCAGAAAATTGAAGCTGCAATTTTTATACTTGTCAAATATGTTTTTTCAATTCGTAGTTGTCTTTAATTGAAAGGGCACTAAGTGGTTTGTAATCTTCATGCAATATCAAATTATCTAAGATCATGAATATTTTTATATCTTTTCAGGGGCGGATCTAGACCATTTTTTTAGGGCGGGCAAACTCTTGTGATTTGCGAATGCGAAGGCCGATGACATCTTG
The DNA here is from genome assembly GCA_022539455.1 of Dendrobium nobile. NCBI lineage: Eukaryota > Viridiplantae > Streptophyta > Magnoliopsida > Asparagales > Orchidaceae > Dendrobium > Dendrobium nobile. Next base: position 5,593,123 of record CM039733.1, on the reverse strand, counting down.
CGATTGATAAGGCGATCTGATCTTGCGAGTTGCGAACGATGGAACGAGAGGGCTTCGAGCCTTCGACTGTGATTCTGCGAACGACGGGAGGCGGGATGGGCAAAACTGACGCACGATTAATAAATTTAGGGTAAAAAAGTTCTTAGAGTGGGGGCAAAATTCCAAAAAAGCCCTCTCTACTGAATATATTTCTATTTTCAGGGTGGGTATGTGCCCCTTGAAGCTTTCAATTTATGTTGATAAAGAAATATAAATAAATCGCCTTCACGTTTGGACTTATTTTTTGAGATGAATGTGTGTTCGGCCTTCGATAGATTAGACTCGGCATTGATTTTCTTTGATTTATCTCTCATTAAGGAAATATCTTCTCAGTCAAAGTAAATGATTCTGAATACAAGCTGTTATAATAAATACTATCATGTAATCATGAGCATATAGGATTTCATTTTCTGTTGCCAACTTCTGACGTTTCCATTTCTGTTGCTAGCCACTCTTGGGCTTGCAATCTTGTCTATAAATGTCTTACAAACGCGTCCAAGCAATACAATTTCAACTTTACCAAAGGCTACTGTGGTATCAAAACTGTTTCACTGTAACGAGTAGATCCTCCTCCTCATCGCCATTGTGGTTAACTAAGGTTTTGTTTAGGACAGCTTTTTTATTATTTTTTAAAACGTTTTTTTTAAATAGAAATTTTGTACTAAAAAATTATTTTAAAAAGTGATAAGAAAGCTGTCCCAAATGAAACCTAAGGCTTTGCTTTTTAAATTGCAACCATAATTTTTTTTAACCATTGATTTTTTTCCCAAATAAATTGTACAAAAAGCGTTGCGGTTTCAAAAAATTACTTTCTCTACAGTTATTTTATAAAACAGTAAAAAAAAAATGATGTAAGGGATGAACTCATTAGAATAAAAGCAAATCAATTGTGAACATGTATTCTCTATGGCAAAGAGAGATTATTTCTGATAACTTATGATGAAAATTCAATCAATAAAATTTTCATTGAATTTTTCTAGACACTCAAATTCTATCGAACAAAATAATGACGAGTCATCTAAATCTTATCACATGACTAGAAAATCCAAAATTAACATTGTTAAGCTGTTGGGGATGAGGAGCAAACACTATAATGACGAAACAAACAAGATAGTAAAAGTAGCAGAAAGTAAAAGACACCAAGATTTAATATGAAAAAACCCAAAATAAGGAAAAAAATCATGGAGCTATACCACACCAAGAAATCCACTATGAAATTGGGAGAAATAAATACACATCTCTTCTCTCTCGCTTCTCTTCTCACATGCACCTTTCTCTGTCTAATTATTCAAAATTCAAGAGAAAGCCAAGTAAAGAACTCCAAGGGATGAAACCCTTCAGAAAAAACGAGAAATAAAATCATCCAGTCCATCTCGCAATGCTACGACGCCAATTTGGAGTGTTGCGGTGCTTGAACATTTGTCTTGATCTGCTGTGGCGTCTCATCTAGACCGTTGTGGTGCTTTGTTCTCTGTTGTTCAACGATGGGGCGCTCGAGAACACAGCGCCGGGGCGTTCGAGAACACAACGCCAGGGTGTTGTATGAAAAAAAAAAATCATGTGCAAAGCACCCCAACCAAAGCAAGGGGTAAACCCCTGCACCCCCCAGCAAGCACGTCAAACTTGAGGTATGAGACAACATAACAACATGATTGATCAACACAATCAAATTCCACATATAACATAAACCTCTCACAAAACTCCCCTATCTTATTATAAGATATCTCTCATAGCCTACTCATACAACCACCATGACTCAATGAGCCCTTAAAACCCTAACTAGAGATATGCCATTTCCACTAAGATAAATGTCTTCCTTCAAAATAGCATTTAGGGTATTATTCCACTCTAATCTCATCACAATATTATTGGATGCCACTAGGTGTTTTGAATCAAACATCTTAATGACAATCACATTAAGCAGTACAAAGCATGCATATCTTATCATGAAAAGTTTTCAACACCCATCAAATGACTATATTGAAACATTTAACTAGGCCATCAAATTTATAAATATTTGAATGTTTATGAGCATCAATATCTATAGAAAATGATATGTTTCCAAATTAGATGTTAATAATGTTGATTTGGATTTATTTTCAAATCAAAATAAATATTTATTTATAAAGCTTTAAATGCTCATTATTGTAATAGATTAGGGAATATATTATTTATTTAATTAAGTTGATTTGATTGATGCATTAATTAGAGGGTCTAATTATTATATAAATTAGGAATTTAATTAGGATTAAATTAGGAAGCTTTTTCCTAATTTACTTTGGCTCAAATCTATAAATAGAGTCCTAGGAGTTGCTGTTGAGTGCATGAGACAAAGAGAGAGCACATTGTAATTCCTGTTTATTTCTCCAATTTAGTGAAATCATCATTTTCTCCCCATGGACTTAGGCATCTTTGTTAAACCATGTAAATTATCGTGTTTATTGTATTTTGTTGTGTGATTTATTGTTTCCACTGTGTGATTGTTTGCACAACAAGTGGTATCGGAGTTGGATTTCAGTGGGATTTTTGGCAATTTATTGAAAAACAAGAGTAAATCTCCAAGACGTGATCTAGTCATATCAAGCAACTAAAGGTTGTTGATTTTTTTGGATTATTGCTTAGCCGGATTGGTGCAATTCCAGTGTCATAAGGAAGTTACGATTTGGTGGAAATGATGAGATCCAGTGGAACCATGGATACATCCACTTTGTCGGTGAAGAAGGCGTTGATTCATCAGGTGATTACACATCCCGTCAAAATTGATGTGATGAAATTTGAAGGCAACGGAAACTTTGGCATGTGGCGATATGGGGTGATGGATGCCCTGTGTTCTTTGAATTTGGAGAAAGTTTTGGAGAGCGATTAATGTCCTAAGGAGATTTTAGAGAGAGATTGGCTCAAGATGAACCAGAATTATTGTTGCTTGATAAAAAATTTCATATTTAAGGAGATCAAGTATGGGGTGATGAAGGAGGTTTAATTCTGCTGTGAAGCTATGGAAGATTTTGGAACACAAGTATCTAACGAAGAGTGTAGAGAATCATCCCCAAATGAAATGGTGGCTTTACAGGTTTCAGATGAGACATGAGATTACAATTGATGAGCATTTGAATGGCTTCATAAAGCTTTTGACAGATCTTTTGAATTTGTTATGAAGAGGTTAGAGATGAAGACAATGCGCTCCTTCTATTGAATTTAGTCTCGGGTGAGTATGAAAATTTCACGATGATGCTCATTCATAGAATGGAGCTCTTGAATTATGATGATGTGACTACTATATTACTGAATCAAGAGTTTCGATGTTAGGACAAGGAGTCTGCAAAGATAAATTTAGCTGATGCTCTAACACTCCAACAAGAAAGATATGAGAAATAGAAGAATAAAAGGGGTGGCAGCAAAAAGCGGGAAAAGTCTAGTGGGCATAATCTTGGGAAGAATCAGTGTGCTTTATATTTGGAGACTAGACATTAGAAGAAAGATTGCCTGAAGCTGAAGGAGAAGGGAAAGGGAGTTTCCACTAAGGCTAACTTTAGCATGAAAGAACAAAATGAAGATTCAGATGTATCATTATATGTAGTTTTTCATAGTTTGTATTTAGATGATTCATTCTGGATTTTGAATATTGGTGCTACATATCATATTTATCCCACTAGAGAGTGGTTCTATACCTATAAGGAGCTTGATAGTGGTGTTATAACCATGAGAAAATGATTAGGTTTCTCGTCGAGTTTTTGTAGGGAGTATCTTCATCAAAATGCATTATGGTACTGTGAAAATGTTGATTTATGTGAAACATGTTCTTGATATTATGAAGAATTTGTTGTTTGTTAGGGTTTTAGAGATCAAGGGCTTCATGGTAGTCATTGAGGTAGGAGTTCTGAAGATATATTATAGAGCATTGGTTTTTCTGCAAGGAGTTCATCGCCACAACCTTTACTATATTTATTGTAGAACCGTGATTAAATCGGCTGATATTGCTGATGATTCTTCTGATGCCATTGAATTATGGCATATACAACTAGCTCATGCCGGAGAGGCTTTTCTTATGACTTTAGTGAAGCAAGGATTGATTAAAGGAGCAAGCACCTACAAGCTCAATTTTTATGAATATTATGTGTTTGGCAAGAAGACACATGTATCATTTTGTAATGCTATCCACAATATAAATGGAATCTTGGAGTATGTTCACATAGATGTTTAGGTCCCAACTAAGATAGTATCATTCGATGGGCGGCAATACTTTGTCTCTTTTATTAATGATTACTCCATATATATTTGGGTGTGCATCATGAGGCACAAGAGCGAAGTACTATAGATCTTTAAAATTTGGAAGAAATGGATTGTAGATCTTTAAAATTGGGAAGAAATGGATTGAGACTCAAATTGGCAAAAGGATTCGGTGTATCAGACCAGACAATAGAAGCGAAATACTTCAGATGGATTCTTATAGGAGTGTTAGAGATATGAGATAGAGCATCACTTCACTGTTAGAGAGACACTACAGCAGAACGGAGTGGTAGAGAATATATATCGGACTTTGGTGGAGTAAGTTTGGTTTATGTTATCTAGTACTGGTTGGATACAGTCTATTGGGATGAAGTAATAGACAATGTCTATTACTTAGTGAATCATCTACCTTCTATAGCTATTGAAAATAAAACCCCAAAGGAGATGTGGTCTGGACATCCTGCTAGAGATTATGAGCACTTAAGAGTGTTTGGGTGTTCAACTTATTTTCATGTTCAGAACGATAAACTAGAATTAAGGGCAAATAAGGTGATCTTTATTGGCTTCAGCTGTGGAGTCAAGGGCTTTAAACTCTATGATATGGTAGAGTAGAATATTATCATTATGATGGATATTACTTTTGATGAGGCGAGCATGTTGAAACCCCATGAATCGAAGCATGTGGAGAGTTCTATTGGGACTGTAGATACATTGCAGAAGTTGGATTTTGATGTAACTCCATTGGCTCCATAGAGGTAGATCATTTCTACCCATGTACTTGATACAGTTGTAGATAAGGAGGTAGAAGATGATGTTGAGGATGAGATTCCTCCTCAAAAATTTATTGGGAAGAATAGGTTCAGGCACTAGAATGTCCCAAAATTAACTTGGTTGAGAGATCACATTGTATTTGTACTTTCAACCATGAAGGCTGAAGTTCCTAGTCACTATAAAGACTGTGGACAGTCCCGATCGTGATCTTTGGAAGAGGGCTATAAAAGAAGAGATGGGGTCTCTTCAGAAGTATGCTACTTGGAGGTTGGTAATGCTTCCTCGAAGAAAAAGTCATTGGGTACAAATGGATGCGTGCAAAGAAGGAAGGATCTCATGAAACTGATGTGCAATACAAGGCTAGGTTGGTGGCAACAGGTTTTGTATAACTGGAAGGGATTGCTTATGATGAGGTGTTCTCTCCAGTGATTAAGAATCCATCGACATGTGTTCACTAGGCACTTGTAACGCAATTTTGTCTAATTTTGGAGCAGCATAATCCAGATATTGCACAAGCATTTGGCATTATTAGCAGGTTCGAAGTAGGTTCATACATGATCAAGGAAGGAGTCATTGGCAAGCTGTGAAGAATATCCTGAGGTATTTGAAGGGTATAGTTGATGCATGCTAAGAGAGGTAGTCACTACGACAGTGGTGCAGTACTCATGACTGATTGTCTACTTGTTTGAAGAAATACACTTGGCTTGATCGGCAACCATCCGGGTGCAGTCGTCATGATATTAGAGCTTGATTTGTCATCTTTCATTTTCGAAAGTGAAAGATGAGGTGGAGATTATTGAGTTGGATTTATTTCCATATCATAATAAAGCTTTATTTGTAAAGTTTTAATGACTCATTATTGTAATTGATTAGGGAATAAATTATTTCCTTAATTAAGTTGATTTGATTAGAGATTTGATTGATGCATTAATTAGGGGATCTAATTATTACATTAATTAGGGACTTGATTAGGAAACTTTTTTCCTAATTTACTTTGGCTCAAATCTATAAATAGAGCCATGGGGGCTACTGTTGAGTGTATGAGAGGAATATAGATCGAGCTCATTGTAATTCATGTATATTCCCCCAATTTAGTGAAATCATCATCCCCTTCCCGCAGCCGTAGGCATTTTCGTCGAACCACTTAAATCATTGTATTATTATGTTTGTGTTGTGTGATTTATTATTTTCGTTGTGTGATTGTTTGCACAACAAACAATACATTCATTTGTGGCCATCTCTATGAGGTGTTTATGTCTTAACCATCGAGCTTTTTTTTCGGCGATCACAACATGTGTGTCAACTTCATAATTCCCTCAATGGTTTTAAACAAGAACTATGTACTTGGTTCATTGAGCTCAAATCTTTAAGTTATTTTTGAGATTCATCATCTCCACATTGAATCCATTATTGTGCATCAACATGAACAAAATATTTTGTTTATGTAGATTATCCATTGATCACATATAACTGTCCATCCACTATCAATCAAATTATTGATGCTCTGGCTCATCTTTCCACCATCATGAATCTTAGATATCTTCATTTCTTCTTAGGTGTTGAAGCCATTTCATTTCTCAATGCCCTCTTAATCTTAACATTTATATGTTTGTGATATTCTCTAATGTTAAAAATGGAAGGTACAAAGATAATTGTTACACTACTTAGTATCTCTATTATGTACTCCTCTCGTGCTCAAAGATGGCCCAATTGCTACCATGCATGTAAGAAATACTTCAATATTTGCTGAGGAAACGTAACGCTCTCATCTCGTGGGTGCATTTGGTTTGGAAGAATCAATAGGAATGTAAAAATATTTTATTTATAAGTTTATATCTGAAATATTTTTTGAAATTATTTTATCTAAAATAATTTGTATTTATTTGTCATTGAAAAAAAATTTAGACAAAAATTTAAAAATTTGAATAAGATGAGATAGTTTATTCCATATTAAATGTTTAATTTCAATGTAATCCATAGTTTATCATATTTATTTAAAAATATTAACAAATTCATTTTAATTATTATTATTTTTTAAATAATAAAAAAGCATTCTCTTTCTGATAAAAAAATTGACATGCCCTTTTTTGTTAAAAATAATTTATTAATTTTTATCAACCAAATTATAATAACATCAACATCAAATCTTTATCTCAATATATGAAATCTGCTCATAATGTATTAAAAAATTCTTATCATAATTATTGATAAATTTTATGTTAACTATTAAATAAAACTTTTTATTTTTCTTATTCGAATTTGAGATCAGGAATCTGTAATATTTCATCAATTAAATTATTTAAAAAATATTTATATATTAAAATATTTATTTTAATAAATGATATAAAATATTTAAAACTATATATAATTCATTTTCCTTCTCGTTACCCTAAACCCTACATATCTAAGGACAGTATTATTTTAATTTATCTCAGAAGAGTCAAAATAGTGGAAGAATACATCACATCATTAAAGCTGAATTATTTTTATTAATTGAATGCGTTCATGAATGTGAACAATCTTGCTGGTCTGCCATTTCACATCAAGACTGGACACTCAAAATATTTTTTTATTTTTTTTTTATATTTCTAGCAATTAAAAAAAATCCTGATGAATTCAATTAAATTCAGTACAATACAGCAAAATAAATTTTGAGAAAAGCTAAAATAATAATAATAAAAACTATTTTTGATTCGCATTAAAAATTAAAAACCATAGAGAACAATGCATGGCATTATATTAAAAAATTAAAAAAAAAAAATGCATCGTATTATATTCAGCTCTGCTTCCTTCTCTATGTGATTTCATTCACTTAAGCAATTGAAAAGATATATAAAAATTAAAATAGAAAACAGAAGAAGAATTTTTTTTTTTCATTCAGCAGAACTATAACAATTTGCATGAAGACAGTGCAAAAGTTTATTTCCATTTCAATACATTAATGGGTAGAAAAGTAGCAATTTGAAAACTCTGCCAATCTAAATCTGAAAGCTAAAAAAAAAAGAAGAAGAAAAGTTCACATTGTCACCTATTTGCCATTTTGAAAGTTATCAGGAGGTAATCCATCAGTCGGCAAGTTACTGCTTCTATTTATTGCTCCCATCTGATTCTGCTGCGCTAATTGGGATCCATATGTATATAAATTCATTGCCTGTAACAAAAGTAAATTAACCATGCTCTCCAAACCACGAGAGATTATTCTGTGCGGACACCGGAAGGGAGAACCGTCCAGTACCGTTAGGTACCGAACGATATCGGCGCTCTGTACAGCTCGGTACCGAGCGTGGTACACTTTTGGGATGATGTGGCGCATTTCTATTGTTCTCTGGATGACGTCCGGACTCCGCACACAGAATAATTAAAGAAATACAGCAAAATAATAAGGAAAAGTAGAAACCTGTGGAGGTGGCTGTAAATGATGGAAGCCAAGGTGTGGGGGAAATGATTCAGGCATCTGAGAATTGTTCATTTGATTTGGAAACCTCAAATGGCTGAAAGGTTGTGGACACATTGGCATTTGATTTGCAGCTATAACTGAGGGCATAGGTTGATTTACTAGTGGAACTCTTGGTAATTGAACCAAATTATTCAATGTAGGCATGGGACCTCTGCCAATCCCCATACTCATTTGAGCCATAAAATTCTGAATGCTGGGAAACATCATTGTTGCCATGCCGCTTCCCATCCACATTAACTGAGAAAGAACACAAATGATTTTTGAAATTGAATACTATGATATATAAATCAAATATTGATATTTCACCACCTGAACTTGTTGTTGAAGTGATTTCAAATATTCAATTGCTTCATCTAACATTGATGCTTTGTCTGACTGAATCATTGCAATAGATAACAACATTGAAATTGGTTTATGTGAATAATGATAGAAATCTGAAGTAGTTTTGAATGATAGATTGAAAGTGAAGAATTTTGAATTTTCTACCTTGGTGCAATGTGGTATGAGGTCCTGTAATGCTTTCATCTTTTCGTTGATTCTGTCTCTTCTTTTCTACAAGTATTTTTCAATAAGTAAAAGTGTGTCTTGATTTTAATTTTACATGTTTCAAAACTTATCTGTGCTTACCCTTTCTGAAAGATTATGAACCTCAGCAGCTCGGGTTCTACGGGATCTTTGAACTGGCTTCTTTCCATCTGCAGATTCGTAGCCTCCTTCCTGCAAGTCTTAATAAGTATCAATTACATTCTGATTTCAAAATAATAATAATAATAATAGAGGAGAAAGCGAGAGCTCTATTGACACCTCACTCAAGCTACATGATTCTTCCATTTCTACTCCTTTTCTTTTATAGCTTTGGTTGTTCATCTCTTGTGGAGTTGCTCTAATGCTAAATCCAGACCCACCTGATGATGAAGTACCAGTTACTTCAAATGTATCAGTCCTTACCCTTTCTGATAAAAAGCTTCTCTCCAAGCATTTTTTGAATTTTTTCGGAGGCAAACCGTTTGTTGTTTTGTTATTCAAGCTATTAGTTAGATTGACACAATTCTGAACTTGGTTGCTTCCACAAATGCTTGATTCTGTTGTCATCATTGAAGAAGATTCTCCTCCCGCCGAATGAATTTTCTTCTGCAGTTTATTTGCCAATCCAATCTTTCCTGGCTTTGACAAGTGAGAGAAATCAATAACGTTACTGTTCTCAGGGCAAACATATTGTTGTGCAGAGCCATGAACAAAAGATTTAGGAGGAGACAATCTGTTCTGATTGTGAGGAAGATTTAAACGTGGAATTGCATTTCCTTCATTGTTGATGCTTTTGTTTGATTTATCAGTAGTAATAAGAGTCTGTGGATTTGGAAAATCACATAAGAAATCACAACCAAACTCTTTCTCTAAGTACTCATAAGGTGGGTATTGGAACAATGAAGCTATCTCATCTTCCATAGCTGAGGATTGGGGGTTTGAATTCCCAACTGGTTTTGGATCTTCTTTAACTTCATTGATGCTGGTTGGACACCTTCTGGGAGTTGAGCTATGCATCAGCACATTTCCATTCTTCCATTGGAGCTCTGTGAATTCTTGGTCAGGTCTGTAAATTTGAAAAAAAAAAAAGTTATTTGCGCTTCAGATGATGGACTTATGATATTGATACTTGGTAATAGTACTAAAGGAAAAAATATATATATCTATAGAAACTAACCCTGTTGTTCTTTTCTGATTTGTTGCAGCAAGATAATTCTGATATGATCTTGAATGCTCCTCCATGTTTCAATCAGGAATAATGTGATTCTTGGCTCAGTTGCTAGTTATTTGTAACTAAAAAAGAAAGAAACACATATCAAAACACATAAATGAGATTGCTAAATTAGTATTAGAGAATCATAAAAAGAAAAACTAAAAAAAAAAAAGTCTACCTGCTTGAATAGATACAGAGGACCTCTTGTTTTATTGTTTGTCATAGTTCAAAGAGCAAACATGCAGAGGTTTTATTCAATAATATTAGCAGCGGGAGAGAGACAGAGAAAGGAAATCTACAGTAAATCACACATTGAATGAATTTCCTGAAGATAAAACGAAGCAACTTTCATAAAATTAACTATTAAAAAGATTAAAAAGTTCCTACCCAAATCGAAAAATGAAACAAATTTCTGAGAAAGATTTCTGGAACTTGCCAAGCTAAGCAGATCCCAGAATGTATCAAATGCATCAAATAACACAGAACATTTCAAGCAAATCAGGAAATCCCCTCATAAAAAGAAGCAGGGCAAAGAAGAGAACTAGCTTGAAACACTGAGATAGAAGATCATAGAAATAAGGACCAAAATAGTAAAGATAAGATTGGGAATAGAAGAGCAAGCAGCTTCTCAATGGCTTATCTTTCTCTGTCGCTTTCTCTTCAGATTATAGTATAGATACGACCTCGCAAAAATTAATAACTTCCATGTTCTTCATGAAGCTTCTGAGGACACTAATTGAGGGCAAATTATTGCGTCAGGTGACCGAACGCAGAGATGCGTTCGGTCTCTCTCTGTCTACAGTAACCTGCGCTTTACTGTAGCAGTGCTACAGTAAAGCGCAGGTTACTGTAGACAGAGAGAGACCGAACGCATCTCTCTGTCAGGTGACCTGATGCAATAATTTGCCCTAATTGAGGGTAGCTGAGCTTCTTTACTGCTTAAACATGATAGTGACTTTGCAAAAACTTCTCCCGTATAATAATATGATAAGTGGTTTTTTTTACTGTTCTTCTTAGTTTAGAGACTAATCAAACATTAGTACAAAGAAAGGACAGATCTCTTCTTAATGATTCTAACAAAAGAAATATTGTAAAGACTTTGGTTGACTGAGGTCATATAGACTTTGATCATCATATGGTAACTTGTAGACACAAAATGATGACATGCTTATTGCTTAACCAACTGGTTTTTTTTTTTTTTTTTGGAGAAAAATTGGGGCAAGGCCTGTATATTAATGGAGAAAAGTTACATGAAAAAAATAAAACATATAGGAAAATTAAAATAAGCCAAAAACAAAACCCTACCAAAGGGAAAAACAACCAAAAAAAGGCCTCAAGGCAGGCCAAACACCCAGACATCACAGAAAATCAAGATCAAATTCAAATTAGCCCAGTTTGCCACGAAGGCCTTCCAGGAACGAGCCGGTTGCCATAGCGGCGAAAACTGAAAGCAACCAGATGGAGAATACCAAGCCATAACCCGAAGAATGCCGAAGAATGAAGAACCGGTTGGCCCAAGACATCATAGGCAATGCAAAAACCAGAGAATCAAACAAAATATTGAGCCCAACAATAATCAATTAGCAAAGAAAAATTGTTCTCCGAGCAATTTGAAATGAGCAACCCAAACCATAAACGTAGCCCGAAAGCTCAATTGAGCACAGAAAAACGATCATTGAGCTTATGAAAGCTTAACCAACTGTAACTCATAAGTTTGCTGCAGGTGAAAGCAACATTTTATATAGATTTGTTCATTGTAAGTCAAGTAGGTTGGTCAGTTGGAACTTATTAATTATTTTTTATTAACTTTTTATGATTTTTCTCATAAAAAAAAAGATGTAAGAACCCCTCCAATGAGAAATTAGTAGCTCTAAATTTAATAGAGGAGAAATCTTCATCTGACAAATTCAAATTAACATATAATCACTACTATTTTTGATGTGACAAAATCATTTAATAAAATAAAAGAATATCTAACACATGAAGGCATGAAAAATTGTTTAAAAATGAACTTTCTTACAACAAGGCCATAGGAAAGAGAAAAGCCTTTCTTCATTTTAATATTGATTTTGCCACATTGAGCGTAATGGGGCTTAAATATCTCAATTGATGCTCATTCAAAGTGCTTATAAGCAGATAATAAAAAGATTTCTACAATAGAGAACTATAGGCTTCATGCAATGAAAAAAAAAAAGCCCTTGATACCCTTGCAAAATTTATTTTGAGAAAAAGACAGTTCTTTCTTTTTAAAATACAAGAATTTTTTTTTTTTTTTGTAAATTTTTATAAACAATATTTTGTTTATAAAACAAAATTATTTTGTTGTCTTATAAAGTTGAAAGAGAGTATAATAATGTAATGAAATATGTTATAATTTCAAGATTGAATCCACCATTGAGTGTTCAAGTCATGATCAAATCAGCTTTAAATGCCCTAAAATTGAATGAAAGAATAAAAATGTATTTTTAAAATTTATTATATAACATTTTTTTTATTCTTTTACTTATTTGCACTATATCTCTTGTAAGAGTGCAAATTCTTAAGGTAGACAAATGTTTGTATTTTTTTTATGTGTTACTTGCATATATATATGGTTTAAGAAGAGAGATATCGAAGAATGCATTATTAGGATAAAAAATGAATCAAGCTGAGTGAAGTACTCTATTTAAGCTTGTTCATATATTTTCTTATCAAGTTCATGTCAAGCTTTAACATGATTCTAATTTCACCATCATAAATTAATTTATTTATTAGTTTTCTTATTAAGTTTGAGTTATAATCAAGCTTTGATCATGCATTATTAATGAAAACATTTGGTTTTCCTTTTCACTATCACGTGATTCAAATCCAAAGTCGCTCCCTGAGAGCTATCCCCTAACTAAAATAAATGAAACATGGCTAAATCAATGATTCGTTTGAACTATTCACACTATCCTATCTTTGTGGTGAAGCCCATGTTGATCCATAGAATTCAATGACAAACACTACTACTATAAATCTTTATAGGCCATCTAGAATGGATACATGGACCTTGTCCATTCATAATTCATTTATGAATGAGTTAACTTCTAGTACTAAATCAAAAGCATACATGCATATAGTTGGCCCCAACCCATACCAAAGATCTCATAGTTGGAACCCTATTAATCTATTTGTTATTATCTTGACTCCATGAATGAGATCACCCTCAATCTACTTTCATTGTAGGTAAATAATGGCACATTTGAATCACCCATGAGGTTTGCTCCCAGGTAACTTAAATCTAAGGCCATTCCTTGACACATATACACTGATTAAAGTAAATGTTGCTAGGTAGAATCAACAATCATCTCATACCCTTAAAAGCTGATCCATTGAAAACTTTTCTTGTTGAGAATTATAACTTGTATGGTATTTTGGATTTCCATGCAAATCCAAACTCTATTTACAACTTAACTTTTTTAGTAGGCTAACAAATTTGGCCTAAATTATCTGCCTCAACCCTTATAATAATTCTCCTAATCTCCTTTAGAGGATCTTCCCACTTCATTATTAGCTCTACTCTCTAGACTAACTTCTCTTGCAGATAACTCAAACCTTAGTATAGTTCCTTAATCCCATTTCCTTTCTACCTATTTAGTAAAACCTAATTTGAATTTCTATAGATTTTAAAGAAATTTCTTAAATAGTCATAGCAAGCATGAGGGCTTGACTTCCTCTTATACGTACAATCATGCCCACTTATTAAAAAAGCAATACATGCCCATAATTATAAATCATTGAACCCTCAAATGAATCCCAATCAGGCTAGGAAACACATCAATATATACATGTTCAAACTAATCCATTCCATCCATAAAAATTTTATACATGGCATATAGTCATTTCATTGATCATAAATATATTCATTTTTAAAATAAAAATTAATGTAATTCAATCAACTTTATTTTAAATAACAAAAAAATAAAATTAGCTTTTAAGATATTCATCTACAATATCTACAATATTTTCACTAACAAATATTTAAAAAATAAAATAAGATTTTATAATCACTCTATAGCCATTTACTTATTTTATTATCATTATTGTACTTCTATAATATAAAGAATTTTTACAATGAACAAAATAATTAAACAAATCAATAACATAAAATAATATTTAAACCACCATTAAACACATTTTATCAATCAAACCCTCAACAAACTACTTGCTATTTGTTAACATAACAAATGAATATATTTACAAATATAAATAAATGAATATATTTGTAAATATAAGATCTTTTTTTTTTTTTTTACTAGCAGCCCTAAGCCTTACTCTTTTACATTAAATATATGCCGAATGTGACCTTATCACCTAGACGAAGCTTTTATTTATGTATTTTTCTAATACGGGGTGCAGAGAATGGACAACACGTGGTAGGCAAAAATTCTGAAGGGGCGCAAGTTGGCTTTTGGATAAGCTGTGCAATAAGAAAATAGCTTATTTAAAAACTTCTGGACCATTAGAAAGATCCTCTCGCTATCTCCTTGGACTACTAGTGGCAGAGAAAGCAGCAGCTCACATGTGGCTGCCGGTGCTCCTTGAGGAGGGTAGTTTTGGAAATATTATAATATCCTTTTCTGAAAAATAAGCCATTAACGGTCCTTCAAACTCACTGAACAGCAGCACTGCGATGACGTGCTAACTTTTCAACAGATTTGAATAATTGAGCTCATTATTATAATTAAGATATGTATTTGTTGAGGAATAGTCACAAGGACGTGCTAATTACATTTAAGAATAATAAAACATAAGAAACACTGTGCAGGAAATAGATGTGAAGATCCTGTTGATAAAAATCTTTTATAGATTTACCCATCATGTTGAGAAAATTTTAATTTTGTTTGATGGGAGGTTAAGAAAGTAGATGTATTAGATTTTGATTATGTTAAGAAAGGTAGAGGAGACTTAAAAGACTTGATTAAAAGTATCATAAATGATATTTCTTTATTAGATTTAAAAGAAAAATGGACTATTATTAGGTCAAGTGACCTGACGTAGTTTTACGTTCGGACGCCAATAATGTCGCCACGTGCTCTTACTCTGATAGCGCCTCCTTCTGCAGGATCGACACCTGGAGCAAAAGCAGAAAACGAGATGGCAAAAACAGAGCAGAAATGGGAGGAAGAAGAATACCTCTGTATTCTCAGCTTTCTATTACTTTGTGTAAAAATGCCAACTATCTCCAGCATCCGTTTTTCTAGGATATATGTATTTTCCTATCTTTTTCTATAGTACTATATGTGGATGTAAAAATAAAAAGCTATGCTGTAGAGTAATAACATAAAATAGGGAAAGTAGTAGTGGTAAGTGTATTAGTTGGTTAGAGCATATCTGGTGTCCCGCCGGTGCACCGTAAGCAGACGTTGCATCAGTCCTCCCCGGCTTCCTCAGAGCTCGACTCCGACGAGCTGATTGAAATTATGGCGTCGTCTGCGGGCTTATATGGTGATATATCGGACACATTGAATGTCGCTGAAGTATTACTGTCCGGTGGTAACTCGACTCGGTAGGCATTGTCATTGATTTTGGCAACTATGGGAACAAGACCAAGCTTGCGCCGTGCTAACTTGGAATAAGTTCCAACCGGAAAACGTTCACGTCTGAGGCGAACCATCACCAAGTCGCCCACCTAGAAGACTTGTTCGCGTCGGCGGGTGTCTGCAGCGTTCTTGTATCGAAGGTTAGAATCAATAAGTTGCCGTCGAATATCCTGCAACATGCTGGAGTAATCTTCTGTGAACTTAGTGGCTGTAGGTGATGTCCCTTTAGGGAGAATGGAAATGTCGATAGCTGTGTTGGGGGTCTTCGTGTATACGATCTCAAAAGGGGCCTTGCCTGTGGAATGGTTGATCATCGCATTATACGCGAATTCTGCCCTTGACAGTACGTCCTCCCACTGCTTTGGCTGCTCTTGAACTAGACACCTCAGCATATTACCTAGTGTTCTGTTCACTACCTCCGTCTGCCCGTCGGATTGGGGGTGATAGGCGGAGCTGAATCGCAATTCAGTGCCCAGCCGCTTCCACACTTCTCGCCAAAAATGGCTGATGAACTTCACATCGCGATCTGAAGTAATACTTCTTGGGAGACCATGTAAACGAACAACTTCGTTAAAGAAAAGATTAGCAACATTCATAGCATTGGACGTTTTTTTACATGAAATGAAATGACTCATTTTGGAAAACCTGTCAACGACAACCATAATGGAGTCGTTGCCTCGCCTCGTCTTCGGCAAACCAAGGACGAAGTCCATGCTTAAATCCTCCCATATGGAGTTAGGCACCGGTAGTGGCATGTATAAGCCAGTATTATGAGCTCCACCTTTGTATGTTTGACAAATTGTGCAACTATCGACAAGGCGAATGGTATCACGGCGTATCCTTGGCCAGAAAAATCGAGCTTGAACCTGATGAAGAGTGTTGTCCCGGCCTAGATGTGCAGCCAGTCCTCCGCTGTGTACCTCTCGGATAAGGTGTAATCTCCATGAAGAGATCGGAACACACAGAAGGTTTAATTTGAATAGAAATCCATGAGTCACGGAATACCCTGTAGGGGGTGCGGCATTTTGGCATTGCTTCCATATAGGGCCGAATTCGGCATCCTCTTCATACAGTTCCTTAATGTGTTCTAAGCCCACAAGCTCCGTTTGCATCTGTGTAAGCAACATCGCCTTCCTACTGAGTGCATCAGCCACTTTGTTTTCAACTCCAGGTTTATGACGGATGGTGAACGAGAATCGTTGTAGGAATACAAGCCACCTCGCGTGCATTCTACTGATGTTCTTCTGAGTGTTTATGTATTGCAATGCACGATTGTCACTGCAAAGTATGAAATCCTGATGCAACAAGTAGGTTTCCCACTGTTTGAGTGCGCGAACTATAGCGTATAGTTCTTGTTCGTATGCCGCCCACTTCTGGCGTGCTGAGCTGAGTTTTTCACTAAAGAAAGCCACGGGACGACCCGATTGGGACAGTACAGCGCCGATGCCAATAGAGGAGGCATCTGTATCTACTGCGAAGGGCTGGTCGAAGCTGGGAAGTATCAATACTGGAGCGGAAGTGAGAGCTTCTTTGATGTGTTCAAAACTCTGTTGTTGTGCCGCTTCCCATTGAAATGATTTGGATTTTAGACACTCGGTAATGGGGGCCATAATAAGGCTGAAGTGTCGAATGAATCGCCTATAAAAATTGGCCAAGCCGTGGAAACTTCTCACCTCGAAGAAGGATTTGGGCACGGGCCAGTCATGGATCGCTGAGACCTTAAGTGGATCCATTTGGATCCCATCTTCAGAAATGACAAATCCCAGGAATTTGACCTTGGGAGTGAGCAGCTCACATTTAGCCAAGTTCACACAAAGTTTCTGTTCCCTTAATACATCAAACAGAGCTTGTAAATGTTGCATGTGTAGGGTCCGATTCAAGCTATACACCAGGATATCATCGAAATAAACGATGCAAAAGCGACCCAAGAAAGGTTTGAGTATCTCATTCATCATCCGCATGAATGTCGACGGTGCATTGCATAGCCCGAATGGCATCACTTTCCATTCGTACAGCCCTTGAGGCGTCTTAAACGCTGTTTTCCATTCATCACCCGGTCTGATACATATCTGATGATAGCCGCTACGCAAGTCTAATTTGGAGAACACTACCGAACCCGATAGCTGGTCTAGAAGTTCGTCAATGCGTGGCATGGGAAATCTATACTTCGTTGTGATTTTATTGACTGCGCGGCTGTCGATACACATACGCCACTGTCCATCTTTCTTAGGGACTAACAATGCCGGCACTGCACAAGGGCTGAGGCTCACCTGAATGAGTTGTTTCCTCAATAAGTCGTCCACCAATTCTTGCAGGATCTTCTGCTCCTTGGGGTTGAGACGATAGTGTGGCAAATTCGGTAAAACGGCTCCCGGCGCGAAATCAATTTGGTGTTGGATACTCCTCAGTGGGGTAGCTCTGCAGGTAGCTCCTCAGGCACGACATCACAGTATTGAGACAAGAGCTCTGAGACTTTGGACGGTAGCTTCTGCGGACCACGAATGGGATTGGGCTCTGTGAGAAGGAGTGCAAACATGGGTGCCTGCGCTTGCCAGTCACGTATAAGACTGTTTCCTGAGACAACATGTATGGCGGCAGCTTTGGAACCGTCTCTGGCCTTTGGAGGTAAGGCGGGTAGGCTTGGCAGTAAGCGTAATTTCCGTCCCTTCCAATCCAAGGAATACACATTGGCTCGACCGTCATAATGAACCCCCACGTCAAATTGCCAAGGCCTTCCTAAGATCACGTGTCAGACGTCCATGTCTAAGACATCGCAAAGGACTTCACATGAGTAATGCTTGCCAATCGAAAATTGCACACGGCAGGAATCAGTGACTAGGATCTCTAAACCTCTCTTGACCCAACTGATTTTGTAAGGCTGAGTGAGTTTGGTGGTCTTCAATTGGAGCCCCTGAACAACCGCTTTGGATACGATGTTCTCTGTACATCCACTGTCTATAAGCAGGTCACACACTTTGCCACTAATCGTGCACCTAGTCTTGAAGATCGCATGCCGCTGCGACATATTCGTTTGTCGTGGTGCTAAGAGAAACCTTCCCATGACACCAACGAACGGTTCCCCTTCATCAGCTGGAACCTCCTCCTCAATTTCAATCTTCTCCGTCTCAGAATCCTCCTGATCCTCTCCTTCTTCAGGTTCTACCACATTAACTTGCTGTCTTTGGGGACACTCATTGGACTTGTGTCCAGGCTGGAAGCAACGGAAGCATTTCACAATTGAAGGTCTAGCATACGGATTGGCATTACTATTAGTTTTTTGCTTGGTTACATTTCTTCCGTCTGTTGCAGCACCCGAAGGTCCGGCATTGGGAGGACTTGGCTGTCCAGTGAATGCGGGTTTTGGTGTAGCTGGAAGTTGGCCTTTGCTAGTTACTGGAGAAGGCTCTTGCCAATGTCGTCTGGAATATGGAGCTCTAGTTTTGCGGTTCAGCTGCATTTCAACTTTCAAGGCTAAATTAACTGCCTGAGGCATTGACCATACAGAATTAAGTTCCAATTGATCCTGTATATTATCTCGGAGGCCCCCTATGTATCGAGCTACCAACTGATTCGCGGACTCGTTGAGATCGTTCCTCGCACTTAGCCTATTAAATTCTTCGGTGTACTCACTCACCGACCGTGTGCCTTGGCTGCAGTGTTGGTATCGCATATATAAAATCTGTTCGTAGTCAGTAGGAAGGAATTGCGATCGCAATAGCTGCTTCATTCTGGCCCATGATCGAATCTGACTTCGGCCTTCCTGTCGCCTTGATTGCACTGTTTGCTCCCACCAAGCACTAGCTCCTCCTTTCAAATGACACGCCACGTATTGAACTTGCTTAGCCGGGTTGATGTCCAAATATTCAAAGAAATTCTCTACTACCTTTTCCCAATTAAGAAAATCTTCAATATGGAGATGCCCATCAAAGAAGGGAATATCCATTTTCACCTTAAATTCACCAGGATGATGCCGGTATTGGGGGTTTCGCGGTCCTCGAAACGGATTTGCTCCGTATCGATCATCCACTTCTTCTCCACTGGAGTACATTTGAGGATCGACCCTTACTTGAATGTGTTCTTCTTCTGAATCAGACGGACCCATCGGTTCAGCGCGGAGTAGTCGCCCTTGTCGATCATCGTCGCCTCTTCTCCGGGGAATGGCTCGATGTGCTCGTGCCTCTTCCCGGTATCGGTCCTGGTACACTGGCCTCGCACGAAGGAGATTGAACTCCCGGCGAATGTCCACAGCCAGTTTCTGCACTTCGGCAGCAACCTCATCAATCCTCCGATTGGCGTTCTCTTGATTTGCCCACAGCATATCAATCGTTCGGGTTCCCTCCGCCGCTGGTGTTTTGCCCTTATCCGTCATTCCGCCTCCAAGTGTTGGCTCTGATACCAGCTGATAGCGCCTCCTTCTGCAGGATCGACACCTGGAGCAAAAGCAGAAAACGAGATGGCAAAAATAGAGCAGAAATGGGAGGAAGAAGAATACCTCTGTATTCTCAGCTTTCTATTACTTTGTGTAAAAATGCCAACTATCTCCAGCATCCGTTTTTCTAGGATATATGTATTTTCCTATCCTTTTCTATAGTACTATATGTGGATATAAAAATAAAAAGTTGTGCTGTAGAGTAATAACATAAAATAGGGAAAGTAGTAGTGGTAAGTGTATTAGTTGGTTAGAGCATATCTGGTGTCCCGCCGGTGCACCGTAAGCAGACGTTGCATCATACTCTTTACTGCGCAGCCCGACGACTTGAGCTGGACTGGAACCCGGGATTGCTATGTTTGCGTATTACTAGGTATTGCTCGGTATTGGTCTTCACAGAGCTGTATTTCTCTTTACCGCGCGACCCGACGACTTGACCCGAACTGGAACCCAGGATATATTGTTATGTTCGCGTATTGCTAGGTATTGCTCGGTATTGCTAGGTATTTCTTGGCAATAACGAGAAATACAGCTCTGTGAAGACCAATACCGAGCAATACCTAGAAAAACTCGGTATTGCTCGGTATTGGTCTTCACATATGGTATTTCTCATTATTGCCGAACAAAATCGACCAATACCTAGCAATACCGAACAATACCTAACAATATATCGGGTCGTCATGGATTTAAAATACGCATGTGTGGCATACCCACTATTCGTCGGGTCGGGTCCACGGTATTATGCCTGCTACGTGGCGCTATATTAGTGGTGACCGAACGTAGAGCTACGTCAGGTCACCGGACCAAATAAAAGTTCCTTAACAAGACCCTGTAGTAGAATAAAGACTTGATGATGTTATTGTTGTTTGTTGTTGGGAGGCTAAGGGTTTTGTTGGGAAATACAGCTGCAACATTTTTTAAAAGTAATTATAAAGTTGTTGCGAGGGAAGCAATTTTTTTTAGAAATTGTTTTGAATATTATATACATGTTCTTTAAAATAAAAAATAGAGTGGTTGTTTTTTTAAAGCTACCACCACAAATTAACATCTTTGATTATGAGGCTCCTGTCGACATCTTCGAAGTATCTACCATTACAAGGGACTAGGTTAATTTGTAGTGTATGTTTGATTCCTATTGGATGCTCCCCACAGATAAATTTATAAGAAGCGGCCTGAAAGAAGTAATAAAATGAAATTATGATTACAATGTGAAAAACTAAACAATGAAAAAGATGATCCAAATAGACTGTAAATTGCCTTTTAAGTTCAACTGAAATTAGCTTTTTAATTAAATTTGAGTCATAATTGTGTTTTAATGGAGTCACTAATTATCTGATTGATGCTAATTATTTAAATATATTTTTTTTATTATTGCATATAATTTGATTTATAAATTTTAATTAAAATTGTTATATTTTGTCAATTATTATTTAAGCTTTTTGATGAAGTATAAATATTGATAGGAAATCTTTTTATAATAGGCCTGAAAACATATGAAGCAATATTCTGACTAAAGTGTATTATTATAAGGCCTGTCTTATAATATATCTTACATATTTTTTATGCAACTTACTTTCACATCATATCATTAACCTAATTTTTTAAAGGTTTTGTGATCTAATTTGGCTTTGTTGCATTGAAAGCTTCAGTCAATTACTATATATTATTGGTTAGCTGAAGACTGTTCACAAATACAGAAAGGGTATTAATTATCCACAACAAGAAGTATTATGTCTTTAACCTCATTAGAATTATTGAAAGGGAGAGAGAGAGAAAGAGAGAGAGAGAGAGAGGTATATGTTATCCACAACATGAATGATTATGTCTTCAACCTCATTAGAATTACTTGAAAGAGACAGAGAAAGAGAAAGAGTAAGAGAGAGAGAGAGAGAGAGAGAGAGAGAGAGAGAGAGATGTGTGTGTGTGTGGTGGGAAGGTGGGATTAAGAGAGGGAATAGTTTATAGTGTAGGGATAGAAATTAAAGAAATTTTATATGAAAAAATATAGACGATGGAAATGTGGTAATTTGAATTATTCTGATTTGGTGGAAGATGGGCTTAATGAAAGGTCACTGTACGTAGATAAGAAAATTCTTAAATGATTTTTATTCATTGAAAGCAGCATGACAATAACAGTCATAAACACAGTTTTTTTTTTAATAAAAATAAGCGCATGTGAGGGCATGAATCAAAACAATAAACAAATTCATAAAAATGCGTTTCAGGCCATGCATGCACGCCACTAATGTTTCATTAAACTCGAAGGACATGCACATAGGTTACAGTATGAGAACAAAATGGTTGCGGGCTAGAATTAATATACGCTGTGATAGAATTAGAAAATTTTCATCTTAGTCTTGTACGGATATCTAGGACACAAACATAATAAAAAAGAACACCAAAATTTTATGTGGAAACCCTGGAAAAGGGAAAAACCACGGGGCTATGCCTAGTTGAAATGATTCTACAAGTATTTGGTTGGATTACAAGTGACTGGTTCGTCCCTAAGATTGAGGATGATCATATTACAATAATCAACTGACGGGTTGTAATCCAGTTACAAACATCAGAAATTTGGTGACGTTTGGTGGTCGGGCAGAAATCCGGCTTCAATTGACGGTCATATAGAAATCCAACAACAGTCGGCTATCGAGCAAAACTCCGGCGTCAGATGGAGGTCGAACAAAACTCTGGGGTCGGTCGGCTGCCGGTTAGAAGTCAAACGGTGGTCGAGGAGGAGCCTGGTGGCAATAGAGCTTTCTTCTTTCCCTTCCTTTTCTTCTCTTCTTGTTTGGATTCCTTCTTATAAGAAATGAGAGGTTTATTTATAGTTTTTTGAGAGTGACATGACAAGTAAATAGGAGAAAGACAAAGGGTAAATTGGGAGTGGTTTGAATGAACGACCGATGTTGAATCCCTTAATTGTGGACCATTTACGGGGCATTTGAATGTCTTAACAAATCCGAATTTGGTAATCTCGGGCTCATTGAATTCGTCTCGTCAAGCCGCTCGATTCGATTATAAGCATGTCATGTTTAGAAACGTTTTAGTAATCCAAATTATGGATTAAACCTTCCAAACACAAAGTCTTTGATTTGGACCTTTTTGAGCTCGGATTGGGTTGAATTTGATGTCATTGGGTTCGTATTTTCAAGACCTTTAGTTCGATTGTAAGTTTGTTGAAATCGGAGTTTAGATGATTTCCGATTTAATTTTTGAAATTTTCTAGTTGATTTTGCTTTGAGATTCATGCTCGATCAAGAAAATTCTTTCATGATATATCAAAAACATATATGAATTACAGTATTGAAAGTGAAAGCTTCTTCAATGGATAATTTCTAAGGGGGCAACTTTTAATATGAATTACAGTATTGGAAGAAAATTGACTGTTTTGAAAGGTTTAGGTAGAAAAAAGAGAGGAGCAAAATAAGATTGGAAGTGAAATACCAGAAGGGAGGGCATGGCACTAATTAGCTTGTGCTAAATAAACGGTCGTGTGCTGACCACTTATAGGGACTTTCTGTAGATGTTTAAAGCTACTAAGTTATCAACAATAATAACTTCTAATTAATTAACTACTCTACTTAATCTAATACAAGAAGTATTAATCATCTCACATTATTCTGACACATTACAGATTACACTACCGAAAGCTTGATCTTAAAGAATTTATTGAGTTTTTGGTTCAAAGAGCTAGAACACAAGTAAATTCCTTTGAAAATGAAGATCCAGTTAAGTCCAATTATATATAAAAAATGTGAGAGATTTTTATTAAATTCCCTGATGTTTCATGCCTACAATTACTAACCACTAACCCCTTAATTATAATCAAATATTAATATTGATGCCATAGAATTAATCCGGAGCTTAGTAAAATTACATAGACATGAGTAAAGAGGACCTGCAACTGACTATGGAATGGGCAAGTCACATTGGAAGTTAGAGGTGACTTAAAGCTGTAGAGTGTGTTATATTCAATAACCATTGTGAGTTTTGAAATTCAACACCTTCAAGGAATACA
This sequence comes from Dendrobium nobile, assembly GCA_022539455.1. Taxonomy (NCBI): domain Eukaryota; kingdom Viridiplantae; phylum Streptophyta; class Magnoliopsida; order Asparagales; family Orchidaceae; genus Dendrobium; species Dendrobium nobile. The sequence goes on along the minus strand of CM039733.1, from coordinate 5,568,877 downwards.
TTGGGTAAGTACTCATTGCGAATAGGCAAGTCGTCAACTTAACAAGACTTATATTTAAGTTTATAGCTGTGTTGCGTCCAGGAGTATTCGCGGCGGTAGAGAAATAACATATTTAATATCTTAGCATTGTACGAAAATCCGACACGCAATCAGATAAGGAGAGAGGGTCTAGCATTTATGAGACACCAAGATTTTTACGTGGAAAACCCCTAAAAAGGGGGAAAACCCACGGGGCCTGGCCCAGTTTGAATGAATCCACTAGTATTTGTAGTCGATTACAAATGAGGCCCTTCCTTAGGAGAAGGCCTTGGATTGATGTAGCAAATGTACATCATATAGATTGTATTACATGGTAGGAGTTACATATACAGGTTTGTTTGGCCTGAAGGACCATAGTCAACAGGAGACCGTAGTCAGCAGGAGACCGGGGTCAGAAAGACCGTTGTCTGTTGATGGAGGTCGGAAGGACCATAGTAGGCGACGAAGGCCTGAAGAACCGTATGCGGTAGGAGACTGGGGTCTGAAAGACCGTTGTCTGGTGATGTAGGTCGAACAGACCGTAATAGGTGATGAAGGCCTGAAGGATCGTAGGCGGTAGGAGACTGGGGTCTGAAAGACCGTTGTCTGTTGATGGAGGTTGGACGGACCGTAGTAGGCGACGAAGGCCTGAAAAACCATAGTCGACAGGAGACCGGGGTCTGAAAGACCGTTGTTTGGTTATGGAGGTCGGACGAGCCTGAATGTCGGGCCTTCAGTAGAACGTCGGGCCTTGAGATGGTGGTGCGGAAAAATTCCGGCGGTGGTCCGGCGAGGCTCCGACGGTGGTCCAGCGAGGCTCCGGCGGTGGTCCGGCGATGGCCCGGCGGTGGTCCGGCGGTGGCCCGGCGAGGTTCCGGCGGTGGTCGAGGAGGAGCTTCCTTCTTCTCCTCTTCCTTCTCTTCTTGCTTTGGCCCCCCTCTTATAAGAAATGAGGGCTCTATTTATAGATTTTCTGGAGTGGCATGACCCGTAAATAGGCGTGAGATCAGGGGCGAATAGGGAGTGTTTGAATGGACGGCCGATATTGAATCCTACGATCGTGCACCGTACATTGGTCATTTGAATGCCTTAGTGATGTCAGAATTTAGTGATCTTGGGCTCGTTGGATTCGTCTCGTCGAGCCCTTCGACTCGAGTATAAGCTCGTCAAAATCAGAGTCCGTTTGGTAACTCAAATAGTGGTTTGAACCTTCCAACAGCGCTTCGGATCCATGATTTGGACCCATTTGGGATCGGATTGGGTCGAACTTGGTATCGTTGGGTTCGTATTTCTGAGACGCTCAGTTTGACTATAAGCTCGCTGAAATCGAAGTTCATGTGATCCCGGATTTAATTTTTTGAAGTTTCCGGCTAACTTTTTGCCTCGAGATTCGTGCCCGATCAAGATAATTTCAAGATGACGTATCAAGCTGAGAATTGTAGATCGAGTTATGGATAACTCTTAGATGACTTGTCAGAGGTAAGTTTCTCGATGATTTGAGATTTTAAGTGAGCTTAGAGTGAGTTGGACATTTTGTCTAGTTTAAAAGTGTGGGCTCCAAAAAATTGCGCCCCATCCTCCCTGCTTTCAAGGGAGTTTTAACGAATTAAGTTTCGAGGTAAATTTTCAGAAGTCAGATTGGGTTTGTAAATAAATCACTACCTAGAGATTTCACCATCATTTTGAGAGGACTTTATGATATGAGCTCTGGTTTCCTATAGGTGCAAGCACCTATAGTTAATTACTCCTCCCGATAGGAAGAGAACTTTTGATTAAGGCTAGTTGTCAAGCAAATACAAAGTATCTAATGTATAGTAGCAACATGAGTTAGTATTTGAAAATTTGATATTTAAAATTAGAAATTTCATCACCTCGTACTTAAAGCGGATGGTGGGGGAAATGATGATGAGCCTGATCAAGATCCCATGGTTCTATCATCCCAGGCCATTGTAGTCCCTGATTTACTTAGTCAGAGGAGGTAGTCAACCCAACCTGATAGAAGTATCCTTGTCGGAAGCTATGGGTTGCGTCGTCTAATGGAACCTTGCAGACCTGAAGTGAATATTTATCTAAAAGGATATATTTAAATCCACCTTAGCTAACATAAGACTTTGTGCCTTTATTGATTATATCATATAGATTCTTATCTCAATATTTAATGTCATTGGGGAGATACGGGCTATGACTATGATCATAATATAATTATGTCATTTTGCAGCAAAATCACCTGGTTAGAGGGTCCAATCATAACCATTTACCTGTGGTGTCACTTAGCGGGCAGAATCCATCATGTTATCATTTGGTGGCAAAATCACCGATTAGATAACAAATGACACGTCCTTAATGGCAAGAAATATATTGAGAATGGACCTATTGATATTCTCGACTAGATATTAATTTTTTGTGAGCTTAAGTAGTTTTCATATATATTTACCTCGACAAACTGTTGCAGAGGATAGATGGGTATTTTTTATTTAAGTGTTTGATGATTAATTTTAATATTAAATATCTTAGGTTCTGATATTTTAAGAATCTTTGAATTTTTATGAGCATTTAGGAGGTATTTTTTTTAAATGTATGTAGTCTCTCCTCTTGTTGATTTTTTTGTCAATAAGGTCATCATTGGGGTTTTCATGGGTTGTTATATTTTTGTTGATTAAATATTGTCAACTCTATCAATTCACCAATAAAGGAACGGCTTCATATTTCAATTCATTTCTTAACCTGCATAACAACCTCAGACGTCACGTGTGTACCTGCAATATGCTCGTCGGGCCTATACGAGTAGGGGTGTCAATTTCGGGTCACGGGTCGGGTTCGGGTCGAACCCGAACTGACCCGGGTGCGAAACGGGTCGACCCTAACCCGAACCGGGTAGAGAAACGGGTCGAAAAAACAAACCCGGACCCGACCCGGTTTGGGCGAGGTCGGGCGCGGGCACGCATGCGCGCGGGCGCGTGGTGAGGTCGGGCGCGGTCGGGCTCGGGCACGCGGGCGCGCGGCGGGCGCGGTCGGGCGAGGGCACGCGGGCGCGCTGGGGGGCACGCGGGCGCGCTGGGGGGCGCGCAGCGGCGCGGTTGGGCGCGGGCACGCGGGCAGCGCTGGCAGGCGCTGGCAGACATGCCCGGAGGGCAGCGCGGGCGATCGCGCTGCGGGCAGCGCGGGCAGGCGCGCGGCGGGCAGTGCGGGCGATCGCGCGGCGGGCAGCGCGGGCGGGCGCGCGGCAGGCAGCGCGGGCGGGCGCGCGGCAGGCAGCGCGGGCGGGAGCGCGGCGGGCAGCGCGGGCGGGTAGCGGACAGAGGCGGGATTCGAAATTTTTCGAATTAAACGGGTTGGCGGGTTGACCCGGCAACCCGCCGGGTCAACCCGAACCCGACCCGTTTTTGAAACGGGTCGGTTTCTGGAACCCGAACCCGACCCGTTTTGAAATCGGGTCGGGTTCAACCCGAATTTTTCGGGTCGGGTTTTCGTGTCGTGTCAAATATTGACACCCCTATATACGAGTATACACTATTATATGTATTTTGTATGATGCATTTATATGTATGTATAATATTATAGGAATAAAGCCCTTTGCATATTGCAAATACATGTGGGAGATACTTTGGAGTGTAATTGTAATGTCAAATGACATACTTGAATGAAACCCTCTCCATCATGCAAGTGTAGGTGGGAGATCATTTTGAAATGTAATAACGAGGTCATAATGACACACTAGAATGAAATCCTTTGCATCCTGCAAGTGACTTTAGGCCGCAGGTGATCAGAAATGACAAAGTTATCTCTATGAATGTGAAAAATTCAGCAAATGTAATATATCCAAAAGAAGAAGAATGCTTTAGCACATAAAGCCAGAGCCATGAACAAGAAGAAGGGAGTGGTTAAGGGCATGGCGTAAAGAGTTTGATTGCTATTTATACAATTAGCTATGGATTTGACATGTGATATAATGATGATTGGTTGGTATTTTTAGAGGCGATATATCATCAAAAACTAATCTTAATTGGGCACGAATCTTGAGGCAATTTTAAGTTGGAAACTTTCAATTTTAAATTTTGGACCATTCGAACTCTGATTTCAGTAAACTTTTAGTCGAACTAAATATCTTAAAAAGATGAATCAAATAACATCGAATTCAATGCAATCCGAGCCCAAATGGGTCCAAATCGAAGACTTGAAGAGCATTTGAAAGTTTCAAACCATAAATGGGACAACCAAACAATTTTCAAAAGTAACGTTCTTATAGTTGATTCGAGCTGCTCCACGAGACGAATCCAATGAGCCTAAGATCATTGAATTATGATATCATTAATACACTCAAATACTTGATAAATGATCCATGATCAAAGGAGTCGATATCAGCCATTCATTCAAAAAACTCCCAACATGACCTTAATTTTCTTCTTATTTACTGGTCATGTCACTCCCAAAAAATTATAAATAAATCCCTCATTCTTCATTGATGGGGGACCAAGCAAGGAAGAAAAGGAATATAGGAAAGGAAGAGATCAGAGTTCTCTTGACACCAGACTCCTCCTCAACCACCAACCGTCGTCGGACTTCAGCCCGGCCATCGATTGTCACCAGTCTTCCGCCCGACCGCCAATTGATGCTGGATTTACGCTCGGCCACTGACCATCACAGGACTTCCACCCGATCCTTGTTCGTCGCTAGATTTCAACCTGACAGGTGACTATTATAATCTAATTGTCCTTAATTTCAAGGACAAATCAATTATTTGTAATATATTCAAACACTATTGGATTCATTTCAATTGGACGTGGCCCCATGATTTTTTCCTTCAAGGTTTTCCACATAAAAATTCTGGTTTTTCTACTTTCTCTATGTATATGCTGGATACTCGTGCAATGCTAAAACACCAAATTTAATACTTTTTACCGTCACAAATTCTTAGCCCCCAACAAAAGGTATATGAGATGTAAGGAGTTTTGGATGTCGTTACAGAATTGGTGTATGGATAGATTGCTAGTTTTTAACCAGAATATAATTAGCTAAACAATAATTTTTCATGATTAGTGCCTTCTGTAATGCTTTTAAGATGCAGTTATTTGTTAGTTCACATTCCAAGCATACACTTACAAGTTACAATCGTGTCATTTGCTTTAAAGAGAGCAGAGATTAGGTTGATGGGCCTGGCCTTGTAGTTTAGTGAGGATTTAGAAGTAGAAAAGCCTGTTATTTCTGGGATAAGCTTGGAGTTTATCAAGATTTAAGGCTCGTTTGGGACAGCTTTCTTTCTGCTTCTTAAAGTAGCATTTTAGTATAAAAATTTTAGTTTTTGTACTAGAAAGATATTTTATGAAGCAGTAGGAAAGCCGTCCCAAACGAAGCCTTAGTAAACTGGAGGTACTCTGGAAAAATATATAAAAATCGCCACTTATAACCATAACCATTAGGCTTGGACTTCTTTTGAAGCAACTTTTTTTTATTATTTTGTAAAATAATTCTAGAGAAAATAATTTTTTAAAACTTTTGTTTAAAATTGTTTTCTAGCATTAATTTTTTTTAATACAACAAAAAATAACAATCAAATGAAAATTTAGTTGCATTGTGAAAAATAAAGTAGTAAAAAAGTTATCATATAGAATAGAATTAAGCTTAAATTACATTATAGCCCAACTTCAACCTCTCTCGAGCAGCAACAACATTTGCATTATCAAAAAGATGAAGATATATATATATATAAAGGAAGCCTCACCTTATTAGGATGTACATTTTTTATTGGTGGCATTGCCGGAATTTTCACTCAAAGAATTAAATGTTGACACATATATATATAAAGGAATTGTATATTGTTTTTAAATTTTTTCTTTGATGACTATATTATTTTTTAGTTTAAAATGATTTCGCAAAAAATATGCTTACTATTTTTTTGTACTTTTAATAAGGATAAACATTTATCTCATATAGTATATAAACGAGCACAAAGTAAATTATAAAATTTTCAAAAGAGTTATTGAAGGGGACAGATTTTTTATACAAGAAACGAAAATTCAAATCTAAAAGTTTTAGGGCTCTTTCTAACAAAAGCCTAGTTGAATAAACCTCAAGAATAAATTATATATATATATATATATATATGCTCCCACATTTGATTTAAGGTGTAAAAATATATTTTAATCTGCACAAAGTAGATTTTGATATTCTTACCGGTTATAATTTACTTTCTTAAAAGACAAAATATTATAGTGCGAATTAAAATGTATAATACTGGAGGAGGGAGAAGTGTGTTCAAGTGAATGCGGCAAAAAAATTTCTGATTTTTTAGAAACCGCAGGAGGGAGTGCCAGTTTATATTGAAACTGGAGGTCGGAAGTCCAGAAAAGAGAAATTCATGTTTCTATTGAAATCGGATAATTAAGTTACAATTTTTGAATGCGTCCTTCTCTTCTCCATTTTGACTCATTCTTGAATTAATTTTTACAACTGCTTCTTATACTTATTTTCGTATAAAATGCACTCCTTTTTTCAAAATAGCCCATAATAATCTTGTCGTTTAAAAAATATAAATTTTATCAATCTAAACCTTTTTTTAAAGTCTAAATGATTGTGAATACGTGTAAAAAGATTAATGCTTTTATTGACATGAATTTTAATACTAATCAAACTCTTAATTAGACCTAATATGAGCGCTGCACTATATATCAGCAAAAAATGGGGCAGAATCACATCATAGCCTCCAACCCCGCCATTTTTGATCGATTGTGACAAAAAAAAGGAAGAACAAAAACAATTAATTACGATACTTCACTTACAAAATCGAGAAATTATGAAAGACAAATAAATGCAGTGTATATAGTTAATAATCTCAGTAGACATATTCAACTGCTACAAGTGATCTGCTTAACATCATAACAACATCGATCATGATACATACGTACATAACTAAACAAATCCGTCACGAAGAAGACGAAGACAGTAACTAAAAATAGAGAATAAAGACAAGGTAAATGATGAAGATCGATGAACTGTACGTAACTCAGCACTGAGCTAATACAATAATAAGTTTATGGATGCTTTGGCTCTTCTGGCAATAAGTGAGGTATCTCCGGCAATGGCGGAAGCTCCAACTTGGGCAAGTCATGAGGAATCTCCGGCAATGGCGGAAGCTCTGGCTTGGGAAAGTCATGAGGTATCTCCGGTAATGGCGGAAGCTCGGGCTTGGGAAAGTCATGAGGTATCTCCGGCAATGGAGGAAGCTCGGGCTTGGGGAAGTCATGAGGGAACTCGGGCAATGGAGGCAGCTTCGGCTCTTCCACCTTGGCTGAATTAGATTCTCCCTGCTTTGTCAGCGTGGGGAATTCTGGTAATGGAGGGAATTCGGGTTTAGGGAAAGCGGGGAATTCAGGGAAGGGAGGAAGCTCGGGAAGCGGTGGCAATTCTGGTTTGGGTAAATCCGGGAATTCTGGGAAAGGAGGGAGTTCTGGCTCTTCGGTGTCTTCAAGCAGAAGGCGAGCGGCGTGGCACGGTGAGTAATTGTTAGAGAAGACGAGGGCGAGGAGAAGGGAGAATGTGAAGAGCAGAGCAGTGTTGGAAGCCATTTTGCTTCTAGTGTGGAGAGAGGAGATACTGCAACTGGCTTTTATAAGTGAGCTGGGACATGGAAGTTGCTGGGTGGGTGGCTATGTTGTTAGGAAAAATTGTCTCTATTTGGTTGGAAACTTGAATAGAAAAGACAAAATCAGATAGAGAGACAGAGAGGGAGAGAGAGAGGCTAGGTGGCTTGTTGTATCTCTCTCTTTGGTAGCTCAACCTCCTATCCGCGTAATGGTAGTAAGATAAGTAGCAGGTTGGACAAAGCTCCATTGTTAACAGAGTAAGGATTTCATATTTCATCAGCATTCTTGTTTGGCTGTTCTTGTTCAAACCTTGCATGGCGTATATTTTGCAATGAGGCATGAACAATGAAAGGTACATAAGAATTGTATTTAATACAGATGGTAAAATTCATCATTATTGTGCGACAGTAACAGCAATTTTTTTGGGAAAATTAGGGGCAAAGCCCATATGTTAATTACCAAATGTTACAAGTAAAGGAAATTACAAGTAGAATACAACTATCCCACCCAAAAGAAAAAGAAAAGTTGCAGATAAAGGGGACTCAGGAAAATGATTTACATCAAAAGGCATCAAAGCCTAAATCATTAAAGCAACCCGCTAAGCCAACAAAGCCAAAAATTAGACACTGGTTGCCTGCCAAAGAGAGATTGGAGGCCATCACAGTGCCCAAATAACGCAATCCTGGTTGCCAAAGGACCGTCCAAGGATGCATTGGAGATGTAAATCTGGCACATCATCGTCCCATATCTGCAAACCTCTCCCCGCATCAACATCTTACTGGATCTGGAAGAAATACCACCAAAACTCCAGAAATTTGAATAACAGTACAGGGAAGCAAAAATTTCCAACACAGAGAAACTCCCAGCAGCTTCCAGAAAAGGCACGACAGAATGTGGGAGCAAAAAAAGAAATGCTTTGAATAACACCACCTTCCAAAAAACCGAACAGCCAGCATAAACCGCCTGTCATCCCATAATTTCTTTAAAATGATCTTTAAGTGAATCATATGCCTCCAATTTTTAGCTTTAGCCACAATAGCATAAATAATAACTCTTTTAAGCTCATCAGGGGATCTCCAAACAGTAGAAAAACGTCTATTGTTTCTTTCTCTCCACAGGTGATACACAAAAACAGCCACAACAAAGTAATAGAAATTTTTTTTCAACTCTAGTGAAATTACGGTAGCTCCCAAAGATATCAAACACTTGAATCAGATTTGGCCTCAAATAAAACTTGACCAAGTCAGGAAAAAGAATAGTGAGAAGAGAAAAAGAGTAATCACATTCAAAATAAACGTGAGAATGTGATTCAAAATTGCCACGACAAAAAGAGCATTCAGGGTTAGCAGGAATACCCCTCAAGTTCAACATATCAGCCATCTTAAGTTTCCTTTTAACAGCCATCCAAGAGTAAGAGGCATACCGTAATGAAAAATCTTTATGCCAAATGAAATTAAACCAAGAAACATACAGTAACAGCAATTTGTTATGCTGGTGGTAACAGTACGGCTGTCAAAAAAAACTCAGAATAACTTATAATTTGGTCCAAATTGCCATTACTCAAAATAAAGATTTGACTTAATAACAAGTTTTTAACTAAATAAACAAATTTTATTATTTTATAAAGAATGTCATTTATTTTCTTGTCAATGACAAATTTAAAATCTTTTTTTTTTTTCTATCCGATTATATTTTATAAATAATTGCCTGAATGGAGTAGACTGATTGTTTGTAATTTAATTAACTGCTCTTTGGCCTTTGCCACGATGGACATCTCTTTCATTTCTGCTCTTGTACACAAATTTGATTTGGAATAGCAAAAAGTAATATAAAATTTATGAGAATCTAACAAATCTTATAGCGAACAACACAGAGGTATATTGTCTAGTGATGATAGTGTTGATCATAGTCAAGCCATAGTGGCTAGAGGACTATAGTAATACAATAATAGCCAGAGGATCGAAGTCCAACAAATTTGGTCAAAAGATCATTGTCAAATAATAATGGTTAGATGATGACAATTAAATAATAGTAGTCGGAGCACCATAATCAAGCGATATTGATCAACTAACTACAATCTCTTGACAAGACACAATGGAGAAAAATGATTCGTATAGCTGACCCCAAGTATAAAGATAAATGCTTGATGTTATTATTGTTGATGTTGATGTTTATTTGGCATTGGATCGGATCATTTTTTTGGAGTTGTTAAGTTCATCTTGTTGAGTCGATCATTTAACTATATGTTTGTTGAAATTGAAGTCTAGATGATCCTTAATTAGTTTTAGAAGTGACACGTCACCAAAAATTGGCTTGATCGTTTGGCATATTTGACTTGGAAGCATTCAAAGTAAAATTTGGGACCATTCGAACTTTGATTTCGACAAGCTTAGACTCAAACTAATTGTCTTGATAACATGATCCAACGACACTAAAATTGGTCACAATATTAATTGGGTGACCAAATGATAACTAAATATAATATGCTTATACCTAAATCGAGGGGCTTGACGAGGCGAATCCAATGATCCTATGATCGCTTAATTTTGACATCATTAGCACTTAAAAAATTGCATAAACACTCCATTGTTTAGACAATCAATATGAGTCGTCCGTTGGAGGACTCTAAAATTGCTCTAGATCTTCTCTATATTTACGAAGAAAGTCACTCCCAAAAATTTATAAATATGACCCAACTCTTCACATAAAAAAGGAGGCTTGGATATTAGCTAGAGATTAAGAGAGCTCTAAAACTTGAAGAATCTTGGAGGTCAGCACCACCGCTGACGAACCCTCTTTGCTCGGCCTCGCAGCAGGACTTTCACCGCCCAATTGTTGCCGAGCATCCACCTAACAGCTACTATCAGACCTCAATTCTCTGATCGCAATCGAACCTTCCACCGACTACAGTCATTCGAACTCAGTTGCCCAACTATAGTTCTTCTGATCTTTATCTTCTGTCAACTACAATCCTTTTGACCGCCATCATCCGACTATATTCCTTTGATCTTCGTCACCTGACTAAAGTCCTTTCGACCTCCGTCACCCACCAATTATGGTCCTCCTGACCTCCGTCACCCAAATAAGGTCTAATAAACTATTGTCACCAACCAACTATGATCCTTCTAACCTTCGTCGCTTGAATACTATGATCCCACAAACCTTCGTCTACTTACTATGGCCACACCTACCTACATTTCCCACTGGCTATAATCTTTCTGATCTCCATCGCTTACAAACTATGGTTCTCGGACTATTGCCACTGGACTACGATCTATCCGACTTGAGTTGTATGCTAACAACAATATATAATCCAAGATCTTTCTGACCTTTGTCATCCATAGACATTTGTCCTTCAAACCTTTATGGCCTACAAACTATGGCCCTTCTAATCTCTATCGTTGTTGATTACAATCCCTCAGACCACTATCACGTGACTATTGTCATTCAACCTCAGTTTCTTGATTGCGGTCTATGCAACAAGACAATCATGAGGCCCTTAGGTCAAAGCGGACAATGTCTCAATAGTCAAGAGTTTGGGCTGTTACAAATAGTAATAGTGAAATACACCAGTCAAAAGATATGAAGGGTCATACAACTTAAAGTGCTATGCCATGGGAGCTACTTTTTGAATCATGTATGGGACAAAATGCTACGTAATGGGAGTCACCACTTAAACTTATACGGGCCACCTCTATAATCTCATTTGCCTGATGGATGATTATGCGATAAAGATGCTGATGAGGATGTTAGTTACTTAAATGGAGGAGATATGAAGTAAGGTTCATACAACTTAAAGTAAAAGAAGCTAAACTCTTAAACTTCTAGAAACCTTTTAGTGTAATGGTTGGAATTTCATTAAGAAACTTCATAGTTAAGCGTGTTTATCATGGAGAAATTTTGGAATGAGTGACCTCTTGAAGAGTTACTTGAACAAAGCAAAATCATGAGGAACTTAGGCCAAAACAAACAATATCATGATCATTAAGAGTTTGGGTTGTTTCACCGTCCTTCCGACCTCAGTCACCCGTCGACTACATACCTCAAACCAATGTCGTTCGAGCATCATCCTTGGGAAACCATCGCCCGACTACGGACCTTCCAACCTTTATCACCCGTCAACTATGGTCCTTGGACTATAATTATCCGACTATGATGCTCAGTCTATCATTTCCAACTACAGTCACTCTGATCTCGGCCACCCGACTACAATCTTTAGACCATTGTCACCCTACTACGGTCCCTCTGATCCTTGTCGCCTGATTATGGTCCCTCTGACCTCCGTCGCTTGCAATTTACGATCAATCTAACCTTCATCACCTTATAATGTTCCTTTCAACCCCACTCATCCAAATACGGTCCCTCCGACCCTCATCACGCGAAAATAGTCCATTTGACCTCAATAGCCTGACTATGATCCCAATAACCTCCATCACCTTACTATGGTCCCTTCAACTCTAATCACCTAATTACAATCCCTTTGACCCTTATTGCCTAACAATGATTTCTTTGACTTCAGTCACCTGACTACAATCCCTCTGACCTTAGTTGCCCAACTATCCCTTCAACCACAGTTACCCGCTGATTGCAATCCCTCTGATCTTCGTCGCCCGACTATAGTCCCTCTAACCTTTATCGCCCAACTGTGATCCCTCCAGCCACTATCACCCAACTATAGTCCCATTAATCTTTATCGCTTGACTACAATCTCGATAGCCAAACAAATAGGCCAACGATCTCTTAAGAATGACTCTCATGCCATTGTACACTTTCAAGTTCGACAATATAATGTGCACTATATGATGTATATTTTTGCTAAATTATGCTAATTAACACCTTTTCCTGTGGAGGACAACATTTATAATCAACAACAAACACTAGTAAATTCATTTCGACTGGTGTGGACCCCATAGCTTTTCCCCATTTTTGGATTTTCATGTTAAAATTCTATTATTTCTAAGGAATGTTGGATCTTAGTACAAAGCTAGGTAGGATATTAATTATTCTATCTCTCTATCATCGCAAATGTTCTATGACACAACAAGAAGTTTTAAATTTAAGTGTATATTTATATTTGTATTTGATCAAGCCCATTTTTGATAATTTATCAATTATGAACATATTCTTAAAAAAGGTTGCACTTCATCACAGCTCAAGAGAACATATGTTGTTGCAACAATCATATCTTTGTCACTCAAATTATCATAAATCTATTTTGCTTTTATTTTCTTCTTTATGTGTTCCATCCCTTATGACATGAGAGTGAGGAAGGAAAGAAAGAAAGATCGAAGAAGCCCGTCGCGAAATATTTTGTAAGAAATTGTGATAGATTTTTGATGTTATTACCGCCATCACATATTCCCATAATTTTTTATGATTTTGCAGCCCAACCATCACAATTTCCCATAAGTTTTCTTGATTTTGTTGCCCTTTTTATTTTTTGGGATAGTTGGTACAATTAAGATAAATTTATACCCACATCACATACACAAAATTTATACTCACATCACATGCATAAATTTTAAACTCAACATCGCTAAATTTATAGCTAAAACTCTTCGCCAACCGACTAAGATGAGTTGCGAGTTGCCCAATTTTACAACAAATTAAAATGTACCGCAATCATTTTTTATTTTATAGGAAAAATTCTAGCACGCAATAGGAATTGACTTTAATTTTTAGATTGACAATATGTCCACGTGATAAGCTTGACCTTTTAAGCCTAATTGAGTACTATCAAAACCTTTTAAATTTGATCATGCTTGAATGATGATAAAATTAGCCAGATTGCCTTAATACAACGTTATGTGTGACCTTCATGTCCTTGAGATAATGAACGATTAGAGTCAAGCTATGGAATCTGAAGTTTATTTTGGCAATAATTTGATATAGTTGTTGTGAACTGAATGTTTTAGGTTTTGTTTGGGACACCCTTTTAGGCTTCGTTTGGGACGGCTTTTTTTTTTCTTTCTAAAACGGAGTTTTAGTACAAAAATAAAAAATTTTGTACTAAAACTCCGTTTTAGAAAGCAGTAAAAAAGCCGTCCCAAACGAAGCCTTAGTCATTATTTTTTTTTTCTGCTTCCAAATAATTTTATACTAAAAAATAACTTTATAAAATATTAAAAAAGTAGTCCCCAATAAAACCTTAGGGGGCATCAGGATGCTTTCATTATAATTCTTGGCTATCATTGAAAGCCATCAATATAAAGAGAATATAAGCATAAAATTTTAAAAATAGACAATACAATGCTTTCCTTTTGTTGTACCTTCATTTAGTTTATCTTGAATTTATCAAATCTTAGACTGATCAGATAATTCTTAGTTTAGGTTCAATGCTTAAATAAAATCTAGCAGTTAAATTATCATTCTTGCACAAATCTTCTTACATCTTCTAGGCTAACTTGTACTATAAGCTCAAACTAGTTATGCATAATGATACAACTTTATTGAAGAAATGTTCAGTAATTTCAAATTGCTTATCAGCTTCTAAAATTTAAATTTAGATTTTGTTTGGGACAATTTTCTTATCGCTTTCTAAAACAATTTTTTAGTAGAAAATTTTCTAGAACTAAAACTTTTTTACCAGAAAGCTGCTTTAACAAACGGTAAGAAAGCTATCCCAAGCTTCATTTGGGATGGCTTTTTTGCTGCTATATATCTAAAGAAGTTTTTTAGTACAAAAATTTTATAACTAGAAATTTTTGTACTAAAAAATTGTTTTAGAAAGTAACAAGAAAGTAGTCTCAAACGAAGCCTTAATTTTAAATTGAAGTAAATATATATATATGCACTACAACAAACATGCATTTGGCTTTTTTTTAATAAGCACTCAATGCTAATCCAATTAAGTCCTAAATCAAGTAATTTGAGGATCAAGAACCAATTTACAAGTGTATTTTAATTCATGGTGTAGCACATAAGAGAACATCTAATTGTGTAGTAATGTATTGACTACTTAAAAAAATGAGAGAGATTTATTTTAAAATATTTTGATATAAGATTAATAAAAAATTGATATTCTTAGGAAATGAAGATTTTTTGTTGCATCATAAAAACTTATTGTATGTTGCAAGATTTTTTTTTTTTTTTTGATAGACTTAAAATAATTAATTCTAGATTAGTGTTGGGGATTTTTTTTTTTAAAGGATGAACTAAGTTCTCTTTTTTAAAAACATATAATCCAAGAATGCCATTGAATATATGTTTATTTGATTAATAGATGAGCATAACATGTGTTTCCATTTAATCTTTATCATTGGCCAACAAATAAATATAAAAAAACTAACATTATAGTATATTGGCAAATATTAAAGTGGCACTATATATCATTTATATATGGATCATATGAATATTTCTCTGATAAAAATAAATTTATAAAGGTATACAACAAAATACAAACCATTCCATGGTCTATCAATCTCGCTATAAATCTCATGAATGGAGTACAAGCTATAATTAACACAACACACACTATAACATAGAATATGAATCAGCTATCGATTGATGTGGAAAAAGGCATGATAAATATAATGATAATGAATTAAGGATGGTTGGGTTGTGTCTGCACTTGTGGAAACTTTGGTTTGGGCAAAGTTGACAATTCTGGCGAGGGAGGCAACTCTAGTTTAGGTAATGTTGGCTCTTCAAGTTTGGGTGGGGATGGTTCATTGGTTATGGGGGGTAACTCTGTATGAGGAATGGAAGGAACTTTGGGTAATGGAGGAAGCTCTGGAAGCGTTGGTTGCTTTGGCATTGGTGGTAGCTCAGGTTTTGGAAACTTCGGTTCTTCGGGCTTTGGTGGTAGCTCTGGCTTAGGAAGTGTTGGTTCTTCAGGCTTTGGTGGGATTTCTGGCTTTGGAAATGTTGGCTCCTTAGGCTTTGGAAGTATTGGTTCTTCATGCTTTGGAGGAATCTCTGGCTTGGGCAACGTTGGTTGCTTTGGCACTGGGGGTAGCTCAGGTTTTGGAAGCTTTGGTTCTTCAGGCTTTGGTGGTAGCTCTGGCTTAGGAAGTGCTGGTTCTTCAGGCTTTGGTGGGAGTTCTGGCTTCGGAAATGTTGGCTCCTTAGGCTTTGGAAGTGTCGGTTCTTCAGGCTTTGGAGGAATCTCTGGATTGGGCAGTGTTGGTTGCTTTGGCACTGGTGGTAGCTCGGGTTTTGGAAGATTTGGTTCTTCAGGCTTTGGTGGTAGCTCTGGCTTAGGAAGTGCTGGTTCTTCTGGCTTTGGTGGGAGTTCTGGCTTTGGAATTATCGGCAAGTTAGGTTTTGGGAGAGTTGGTTCTTCGGGTTTTAGTGGTGTTTTTGGCTCAGGAAGTGGTGGCAGAAGTTCAAGCTTTGCAGGTGTTCGTTCTTCATGCTTTGGAAATGTCAACTCTTTAGGCTTTGGTGGCAATTCAGGTTTTGGAATTATTGGCAAGTTAGGTTTCGAGAGTGTTGGCTCTTCAGGCTTTGGTGGTACTTCTGGCTTAGGAAGTGGTGGTGGAAGTTCAAGCTTGGGAGGTGTTGGTTCTTCAAGCTTTGGGAGCGTTGGCTCTTTAGGCTTTGGTGGCAATTCAGGTTTTGGAATAGTTGGCAAGTTAGGCTTTGGGACTATTGGTTCTTCAGGTTTTGGTGGTAGTTCAGGCTTGGGAAGTATTGGTGGAAGTTCAGGCTTCGGAAGTGTTGGTTCCTTAGGTTTTGGAAGCGTCGGCTCTTTGGGCTTTGGTGGCAATTCAGGTTTTGGAATTGTCGGTAGGTTAGGTTTTGGGAGTGTTGGTTCTTCAGGTTTTGGTGGTAGTTCTGGCTTAGGAAGTTCAGGTTTGGGAAGCGTCGGCTCTTCAGGCTTTGGTGGAAATTCAGGTTTCGGAATTGTCGGTAGGTAAGGTTTTGGGAGTGTTGGTTCCTTGGGTTTTGGTGGTAATTCTGGTTTGGGAAGTTCAGGTTTGGGAAGCGTCGGCTCTTCAGGCTTTGGTGGCAATTCAGGTTTTGGAATTGTCGGTAGGTTAGGTTTTGGGAGTGTTGGTTCCTCAGGTTTTGGTGGTAGTTCTGGCTTGGGAAGTTCAGGTTTGGGAAGCTCCGGTTCCTTGGGCTTTGGGAGTGTAGGCTCTTCAGGCTTTGGTGGTAACTCTGGTTTTGGTAATATTGGCTTTGGCGGTACTTCTGGTTTAGGAAATATTGGTTCTTCAAGCTTTGGCGGCAATCCAACTTTAGGATTTACTGGCTCTTGAGGCTTCGGCAATGTTGGCTCTTCAGGTTTCGGTTGAAACTCTGGCTGAGGCAAAGTTGGAGTATCGAGTAGAAGGCGTGCAGCTTGGCTTGCCGAGTTGCTCAATAAGATGAGCACAATAAAGAATAAGAGTGTGAAAAAGGGTGTACGGGAAGCCATGATGCAAGTAGAAGAAGACAATATAGAGCTCCAAAGGAATCAAAAAAGATGATGCAATGATCAGGTTTGTGCTGTAAAGTGGAGATCAAATGGTTCTTATTTATAATGTCTCATTCTAGTGTGCTGGTCTTAAAGGAAAGTGTATAATCTTTTCCAATGGCGTTAAGAGTTGGTGGTTTCAATAATGTTTGGTTGTTAGCGAGTTGGTGTGGAACAAGAGAGAGAGAGAGAGAGAGAGAGAGAGAGAGAGAGAGAGAGAGCATTGAGCTTGGGAAAGAAGTAAACTTGAGGGAAGGATTTGGTAATTAATTAGTTCAACTTCTCAGGAATAGAGAGGAACAAATGGCATGGTAACTACGCGGTTAGCGATTTGCGTAATGACTTTGGCTACCATAACAAACACTTAAAAACAAATAATGTTGAAAATCTGTGCGAGGAAACGTACAGAATTAGCGAGCAACGGATGCTAAGCAAAGCTTTTTCCAGAATGTTAGATCCCATCATGTGATTGTTATTGTGACAGATAAAATTATTTGATAGTGGTTGTAAACTAATTTAATTAAAGATTCTAAAAATTATTATCATAATTTTATGAGCAAATCCCTTTCACATTTGTGTTTCCAATTTTTTAATTTTTTTAACAAAATTGTTATTTGATGGTTTATTTATTTTATTGTTATTTATTTATTTATGTATTAAATGATTTTTTATTTTTTGCACAGAGAATAATGATACACTATCTCTACGTGAATGAATTATCTCTTTCTTTTTTTATATGGGCTTAAAATTTGTAAGTAAACATATATCATATTTTAAATAAAATATGGGAGATATATTTTATCCTTAAAAACTATTTGACATTCAAAGTTTCAAAAATTTAGTCTAATTGTGTGATAGTTTGATAAATAAGTACAGCTAGTTTTCATTATAAATTATAAATATATATTTAATTTGAAATAAGGTTCAACTCCAGTCACTTGATTCAACTCGAGTCACTTTAACTTGAGTTGGATTAATGAATCGAATTCGAACTCGAGCTTGAGCTTTACTATAGGAGTTCAAGTTAGGTCACTAGCTGGCTCATTTATTATGAAAGAAAAAAAATTATGATTCAAATAATTATTATAATAAAATGATAAAAAATGTGAATTAAAAAGAACAATAATAAAAAGTTGAATAATCTAAGAGTGTAAAATATAATTTTTAAAAACTTTTAATGAGTTTACACTTAAACTCCTGAATGCTAGCTAAAAACAAGTTAGTGTTTATTTTAACTAGCTTACTCGCCAGCTAACTAGCTGAGTTGGGGTTGACTTAAATTTGATTGATTAGTTCATCAAGCTCAGCACATAATCTACTCATCGAGTTGAATCAAAGCAAACTCACAAGCAAACTTTACTCAGTTACATCCCTAATTAAAAATGTTTCAAGCACTTTCTTCAAATAGATTTATCTTGATTCGTCCTTTTTTACTCTTAATAATAAAATAAAAAACTAAATGCAAATTATACTTAAATATTGTGATTTTGCTTGACTATGGAGGCTAATTTAATTATAGGGTTATTTCAAGTGAGAAATGTTATGTTAGTCTGTGTAAAATCTAATTGTTTCAATCAATCGAGTTGTACTGTTGTCCCAGACCTCAACTCTATTTGGCGTGCTTGTTAGGAGCGGGGAATCCTCTCCCTACTTGGGTTCGAGTGTTTTGCACCCGAATCTTTATTATATTTAAATAAGATTTTGGCTTTTACCAGGACACAAGGGTGAAAAAGGATTTAAGTAAACGACCCCTTGCATGTAGTGGGACAAAAGGCTTGATGTTGTTGCTGCCCTAGTGCTCTGTATACGAGCGCCCCGGCACTCTGTACCCGAGCATCATGCGTAATGTAAAAGTGTAGAAGAAGAGGACAAGAAAGGCTGAAGCAGGAACATAGATAAGACTAATTTATTTTCCTTATCTGGAACCGAGGAATACAATAGTTTATATAGACATAAAGAAAACCATGGTTCTTGAGAACCAGTAATGTAATGACACCTAAGCACATTTGATTTAATACAAGTTTAATGTGTTTTGGTATTCTAATATGCCCCTGCAAACTGATGGATCTCGAGAGACTGTTAGCTTGGATCGAAGCTTTGTAAATCTAGGTGTTGATAGTGCTTTGGTGAGAATATTTGCGGCTGGTCGATCGTGATAATGGGTAGCAGACGAATGCGGTTCTGTTGTAGATGATCCTGAATGAATTTCTGGTCTATCTCTATGTGCTTGGTTCTGACATGAAAGACCGGGTTATTTGCTAGTGCTATTGCTGAAGTGTTGTCACAAAACGTGCTCTGATACCGTGTAGAAGAAGAGGACAAGAAAGGCTGTAGCAAGAACAGAGATAAGACTAATTTATTTTCCTTATCTGGAACCGAGGAATACAATAGTTTATATAGACACAAAGAAGACCATGGTTCTTGAGAACCAGTAATGTAATGACACCAAAGCACATTTTATTTAATATAGGTTTTATGTGTTTTGGTATTCTAATAAAAAGAAAAGGCATAGAGGAATGATGTCAACGTTGCAGATCCTATGCTGCGACGCTATCAAGCAGGTTGGAGACAGAGCGTTGAGCATCATGACGTTCCAAATTGGCACGGTAGAGCTGTGAAGCTGGTTGGGCAGTTTTTTTTCTCGTTTTTCTTTTGGGTGACTTCCTTTGATAGTTGATATTGTATATCTTTATTTATTCTTGTGTAAGAAATTAATTATTATATTCCACTTAAATTTTGATTTTATGATAATTTTGGATGTGATTAATCATGTGTCACTAAATAAGTTGCGCAACTTTTTTTAGAGTCACCAAGCATGGAAAGAAACCTCACCAAAAAAAGATATTTTGTTTTATTGCTCCTTCATAGATATTCCTAAAATAAGTTCAATTCTCTCTCTCTCAGTGATAGTTTATTTGGTCAGACTATGTTACATCAAGGGGGAGATGATGGTGGTAGTCAATTATACATTTTGTTAAGATTAAAAAAAAATCATTTGAAGATATTTTCTTTGCTTTCTTTGTTTTTAATTAATTGTCTTAATACCAAATCACTTATAGATCTTCCCGTCATGAAATCAAATTGATTATTCAAAATTGATGTAAAATTTGCAATTCTATGTCCCACTACTCTCTCCATAGCACTACTTTATGAGACTATGAGTAACAAGTATGATTTCTCTTTACTTAATACAATCTTGCACATCTTCATTATTCATAAATACTAGTATTACAATATAACTTCTTCAATCATTTGGCATGCTCTTAGTTTTTGAAATTGCATTGAAAATATTTATTAACCAAACTATTGCATCTCCCACAATACTCAAAATAACAATAGTATCTCATCTAGACTTGGAGCTTTAACTATACAAATCTTCTTCTAAGTTAGCACTATTTCACTTTCTCGAATCTATAATATACATCATTATTTTCTTCATTATGCTCTTCCAAAATGCTTTATTCCTTAAAAAACTCTCAATTACTAGTTCTTCCAGTTATCATTTTGATATTTATTTTGACAACTTGGTCTTTAACTATGATCCTTTTTTTGTTCTTTTAATTTATCTAACTTGATTAAAATATCTAGATCCCTTATCTATTGCCTTAACGCTTAACCCACTTTACATAGCTTCTTTTCTCCTTAGTATCAAACATACTATATAAATCATCAAAAACTCTAATAATTACTTTGTTCATTATTATCTTCACAAGACTTCTAATTTTCTTATAATTATTATAAGTTGCATTCGAATTTAGCTATTTTCACACTTTAATAACACTTTTTTTCTTAATTATACTATATACCTTTCAAACTCCATATAAATTTCTTTCTTATTGTAATATATATGCCAATACTTTACTAAAACGTTCATATTAATATTTCTAATGGAACTAGCCATTTTATCTTCTCAACTAAAGCACTTCAAATTGCTTCTCTTAGCAACCTACAAAATATTCATTTTTCATTCCATCATTCCCAATTTTGCCACAAATCCATGTTGATATTTTTATTTCTAAGATACCAAACTTATTTATAATTTTTTTTATTTTATTCAACACTTAAATCTATACAACATAATAGGCATAATTTCAATTTTATTAAAATTATACTATAAGTCTCCATAATTTTCTTTAATTGCTTAATATTACTGAGATAGTTCTCAATTTTGATAACTCGTCGTTAGCTATAGAAGTTATCCTCATCAATATCCCCATTCTCTGATATGATAAATCAGAAATACTTGAACTTATTAAACAGTTCTACCATTTTATGCTCTACTACTATTTGTTAACAAATAACAATATCACAAACTAAAATTTCGTAAGATATACTTAATTCTTAATCCCACTAATCCAAAAACATTAAACTTTTAACATTATCTCCATTTTTTCAACATGCTACTTATTTCAATAAAGTTTGCTCCAATAAAATTATATTATTTTCAAAAGGCACATTAAGGTATTACTCTAAATTCCCATTATAAGCATATGCATGACCAATACCAAAAAAAAATGGTAATATTGATCCTTGATGCAAACTAATTATGATTGATATCTCTTTGGTCACTCAAATACTAATTAATGGTCTGTACACATATTAATAACTTCAACATACTTTTGACCAATGAAGCACAAACACATGGGGTATAAACATGACACGATATGACATATACAGGAACATGAAGATACAATCAAATCACAAAAGTAGGACATGACACGCCATGAAATTTTTTATATTTTGTAAACTATTAATATGAAATATATAATTTCTAATGTTTGCAAATAAATAAATCATAAGATGAAACATAATATTATATGCACATAGTAGTTCCCATGCTAGAAATCATAATCCTACTAAACAATATAAGAAACTTAAAACTTACAAGTTAAACAACAAATATAAACAAGATCTTCTAAGACTTTTTAAGTTAAACACAATGTATACACCATAAATCATTTTCATTCATTTCCTTTCACTCAAAATCCTAGCATCTTGAATTAAGCTTCTCATATGATATGTTTGAAGGATGTAAATAACATTTCTTGAATTATTACAATACATGAAATATATATAATTCAAAAATAAATCTTGAGCGAAAATCTTAATGGCTACTTTGGATCATATATATCAATATTTATTTTAACATACATACTATTATTCTTAGTCATTGGAGATTTTGATATCACTTTGACATTGAGGCAGAAAGTCAAGATGTGAAATGGCTTACGCCTTAGCGGACATGCTTGGATGTTGAGGCGAAGACGCGAGAAGGCTTAGATGTTGAGGTGAAGAAGAGAGATAGATTAGACGAAGAGGAGATGCGAGATAGCTTCGACAAAGAGAAGATATATGTATTGTAAATATTAATACCTTCTCATCGCACGATTAGATTTTTAGTTCTATAAATTCCTTCAAATGTGTGGTTTGAATTTGAGTTTCACCTCTAAAGTGTTCATGCTTCATAGCTTTTAACATATCTTTTTGTCTTATTGCACACTAAATTAACTACATGAAGATCTTTCTTTTCTCCTTATATACTTCAATTATTCCCTTAGCACAAAGTCATACTAATAATGAATCTTCTTGGCATCTAACAAAATTGATTCTATAATATTAGCATAATTTTTCAAGTTCATTTTCAGTACTCTATTCAACAACTTCACTGAGTGACTCATTCCCCTATAACTAAAACATTGAATATTTATTATTGAATAATATAGAAAAGTTTCTTCTCAAATTATATGACATTCTCTTAGCTATTAGGAGTCAATTAAAAATAAAAGTTATTTAAACCAGTCCATTATCACCCATAACTCTTCAAATATCAATCAAAATCTTATATGGACCCAAAGCTATATCTTTATACACTCTTTCTTAGAGGTAATATAACTCAACATTTTGTCCATTCTGCTCATTGAAAAAGGTTCTTCCATAAAACTCTCAATTAATAATTTCACACTATTGAATTTTCATCTTCCATGATTGCATTATCTTAAATTTAAATGCATGCAGCTCGATCAAGTTATATATAAATTTCTCATCTCTTTTTTAGAGTTATTTTAAATAGCATATTCTCACCTTCCTTGAAACCTAACTTATTTCATAAGTTACTAAAAGTTGTAGCTTTTGCATTGCTCACCATCCACTTAGCCATATTCTTGACTTCCTTGTATCATTATATAGCTTAATAGGTACTTTTCTCCATTCATGAAAAGCACATTTTCTTACCTCAATAGCCATGTTTACTACCTTGAATAACCAGTAAATTTCTTCACTTATCTATGATTATTTCTAAACTATTCTCAAACTTTTACAATAACATTTTTATTAACACTAGTTCTCTTATACATCTCAAATATAGGTTTTTAATTTGCCTATGTTAACAGCCTATTTTGAAAGTCAAATCTTGAATCTTTTTTGCTTCATATTACTTCCATGGATTTTAATTATAGATTCTAGAGCTCTTATCTAACTCTCGATACCCACTTAAACTCTTCTCAGTTTTCTAGCTCTAACTTTCAGAACACCTGCTAGATCCAACAATTATGATCATGTTGTTGGCTTTCCTCAATTGAGAGTTAAACAAAGACAATAACAACATCAAGCCTTTGTCCCACTACGTGGGGTCGGCTACATAAATCCTTTTTTTCCATTGTGTCCGGTTAAAAGTCAAATTCTCATCTAAATCTAATAAAGAAAGATCGTTTCTAATATTTTCTAACCAAGTCTTTTTAGGTCTACCTCTACCTTTCTTAACATAAGCCAAATCTAATACCTCAACTTTCCTAACCGGGTCATCGGAAGGCCTCCATTTAATGTGACCAAATCATCTAAGGCGACTCTCTCTAATCTTATCTTCTACTGGAGCTACTCCAACCTTTTCACGTACATGCTCATTTCGTATCCTATCTCTAAGGTTCAAGCCACTCATCCACCTAAGCATCCTCATCTCTGCAACACTTAACTTAGTATTACGCTTCTCTTTTAATGACCAACATTCGACACCATAAAGCATTGCAGGTCCATCACCATCTTATAAAATTTTCCCTTAAGTTTGAGAGGGATTTTTCTATTGCACAATAAGCCTGATGCATTCCTCCACTTCAACCATCCAACTTGAATTCTGCTGATAATATCCCCATCAATTTCACCATCACTCTGAACAATAGATCCAAGATATCTAAAACGTGTACCCTTATTAATGACTTGATCGCCCAAAGTCACAATCCCCTCACTAGATCTATTTCCACTAAAATTACACTCTATATATTCAATTTTAGATCTACTCAAGCAAAAACCTTTAGACTATAAGGTTGACCTCCATAATTCAAGTTTACCTTCAACTCCCTCTCTAGTCTTATCAACAAGAAGAATATCATCAGCAAAAAGCATGCACTAAGGTACATCCTCTTGCAAATGTCTAGTGAGACCATCCATGACTAAAGCAAAAAGATATGGACTTAAGGCTGATCCTTGATGTAATCCAACCGAAATAGGAAAATACTTGGTCAAACCACCTTGTGTTTAAACACAAGTAATAGCTCCTGCATACATATCTTTAATAATTTGAATATAAGCATTATTAACTCCTTTCTTTTCAAGAACTCTCCATAGCACTTCTCTTGAAACTTTATCATATGCTTTCTCTAAATCAATAAATATCATATGTAGATCCTCCTTATTCTCTTTATATTTCTCCATCAAACCTCTCAATAAATGTATGTCTTCCATAGTAGACCTACCTGACATGAATCCAAATTGATTTTGAGAAACATTAGTATCACGCCTCAACCTATGCCCCATAACTCTCTCCCATAGTTTTAAAGTATGACACATTAACTTAATTCCTCTATAATTCACACACTCATGTGCATCACCCTTATTCTTAAAAGTAGGAATTAACACACTCATTCTTCACTGATCTGGCATCTTTTTAGTCTTCAAAAATAGTATTAAAAAGTTTAGTAAGCCAAGAAATTCCTTTAACTCCTAAGTATTTCCACATCTCTATTGGAATATCATCAGGTCCAACAGCTTTTCCACACTTATTTTTTATAAAGCCTCTCTAACTTCGGTTTTACTTATACGTCGATAAAAACCAAAATCTTTATTTTAATTTAGGGTGATAAAGTCACTAAAGTCAATCATATTTTCATATCTTTTGCAATATTCTTTGTATCACAAGCCACTTTTTCCACATAATATTGGTATCCTCATGCACAGATAGAATTTTAAGATCTAAAATCTTACTATCAAAAATACTTTTATTAATATTCTTTAAATGCCCCATTTAATTCTAAAAAATAGTTTTACTTTATTTTTTTATTTTTTGCCCCTTTATCTTAAAGTCCAAAACTAATAATTGATGTTGGGTACATAAATTTTCACTCGGAATAACTTTACAATCTTCGCAATCTAATTGATCTAATTTTCTTATAAGAAAATAATCAATCTGTGTTTTACTATATTCATTTTTATAAGTGATAAGATGCTCCTCTCTTTTCTTAAATAAGGTATTAGCTATTAAAAAATTATAAGCTAAAAAAAAATATAATATAGTCTTACCACCTTCATTTATCGTTCCAAATTCATGACCACCATGGATGCTTTTAAAATCATCTACCTCTCTACCAACATGTCCATTTAAATCTACTCCAATAAAAAACTTTTTCTTCAAGAGGTATATTTTGTATTAATTTTTCTAAGTCATTCCAAAATTTTAATTTTGAACTCATATCCAAACATACTTGAGGGGCAAAAGCACTTATAATATTAACAATCTTAGCATTAACAACAATCTTTAAAGCTATAATTCTATCTCCAATTATGTTAATTTTTATAAAACATCCAAAAAATGGAAGACATCAAATCAGGCGGAGTCTATAGGAAAAATGTAAACCTAGAAAATAAATCTTGACAAATTTCCATCGAAAAGACCAAAATATGTCTACGCATAGATTGCAATACTAACAATAGTAGAGACCATTCACCGAATTCATACACCGCATATAAGATACAGAATGAAACCCAATAACATGGTCATGATACCCACTATAAATCTGAATATAAATAACAGACAATAGAACGAATGTGTCGAAAAATCAAATATTTTCAATAAACAAGAATAGCAAAAAGCATATAAATTTTCAGAAATACTTAGGGCGTGGAGAACTTGAAGCACTTATGAGAACTCAAATACTTGATCACGAAGGATATCATATTCAAATCAAGAAAATAAGAGCTGGCATAAAACCGACCTTCGCCCTCATTTCTGCAAGTTAGATTACTTCGCCGATCTCCTCTAGGGGTTTCCGCGGTTAGTTCGCAATTAGCCCTAGGGCTCTTGCCGGAAAAATAAGGTTTTAAAAATTGGAGGACCGGCCTGTTCAACCGATTGGATCTGGGACGTGTTCGGCGGCCGGTCCGGTCCAAGAATAAGAATCAGTTTGCAATTGAACTGGGTAAAAATCGGCTGAATCGCCGGTTGAACCGACTAACCAACGGACTAGCTGTGTTAACTTGAACAGCCCTATTGATTAATATAATAAAATAAATTTAAATAAACTTTTAAAATTTAGTCATATAATTAGATAAATTTGAACTATGATTTGATTATTCATTTATGTTCAAAGGCATGTTTATTTATTATTTAATTAGTAGCTAACTAAGGCTTTGTTTAATAATTTATTTAACATTTTTCTACAAATTATCTTATCTTATTTATTTAAAAACCTTTTATATATCAGCCACGTAGCTTACTTTTTTTTTAGAGTTTCATGTAATGATCTGAAATTGTGTAAATAATTTTAAAATAAAATGGAAAAATTTTAGCTGAAGCGTTGCAGTGCTGTTGTTACGAGCGCAACAATGCAAATAAGCACTAGGGAAGCACTGCCACGAAACACAAGCCACAACGCGATATGCAGCATGTGGATATTAGAGTTATTGTAGAACATATACTCCGTCATTGTGGTGGAGCTTTCTGGAATTGCTGCACTCTCAAACACAACGGTACAATGCTCGAGCTCATTTTTTCTAGATTTACATTTTAAAACTATTAATACAATTTCAGGACATTACAAATCCCCCCAAAATTCTTTTCTAAATCCATCATTTACTCTCCCAAGTAGAGTTTTATTCATTTTTTCATCCACCCAATTTTGTTGAGGGGTTATTGACATTAGTCAAATGTCTAACTATACCATATTCAATACACAACTAGTTGAAGAATTTTTAATTGAATTTTAGACTGTTATTAGTTCGCAAGTTCTTCACCCTCTTACATACATGGTTCTCAACATGCAAGGGAAAAACACCACGTAGTAAACTAGAAACCATAATAAGTTGAGGCAAATTACTAAGATGTATGCTCTGTTTTAAAATTAAGCCTGACGGATCTGTATAATTATATATATGTTATATTAATAAGTTAAATTAAATCATCATTTTTCATTTTAAAATATATTATATAAATACTTTATACTCACTTAATATTAAATTTGTGATTTTTATTATATGTTTTTATAATTTTTCTTATAATGTTTGCGTTTTATTTCTTTATGGAAGAACTGTTTTCTAAAGATATATAATGGATTTAAATATATATCTTATTTTATAATCATTTGAAATAAATTAAAATTATTATTTTTATGAATTTATTTTATATTGATTTTAATTATGAAATTACTATATATTATTTTAAGTTCTTAAGTTGTAATATTATAATATTGTG
The DNA here is from genome assembly GCA_022539455.1 of Dendrobium nobile. Classification (NCBI taxonomy): domain Eukaryota; kingdom Viridiplantae; phylum Streptophyta; class Magnoliopsida; order Asparagales; family Orchidaceae; genus Dendrobium; species Dendrobium nobile. The sequence goes on along the minus strand of CM039733.1, from coordinate 5,541,141 downwards.
TTTAATGCATGCTAATTTATTATAGTTTTAATATTATTAGATGTGCACAATTAAATGATTGTGAATTTTTTTTAACAAAAATAAAAGAAGATACAACCATGACCCCAGGAAAACAATAGGGTTACAAAGCCAAAAACCAATAATAAGAGAAGCAACTTCAAAGGGAATAAGACATAAATAAGAAAATCAAAGTCAGAAAAAGGGCGAGTGCCCACCGGACTCATGTATGTGATCACACGCACCCACCCCAGGCCAAGCAAAGACCTTCCTTTGGAGGTAACACATCAGGAGCCAAAACAAACCACAATACAAAAGCCCAACAAAAGTCACCCATACCACAAGGAGGAAAGACCACCAAGGTAGCCATCATGCAAGGGAAGGATGTAGTACACAGAAGCCTCTTCATCATTGTGCTGAAAAATAGCTAGAAGAAATAACACCAACTCAACATAATCACAAACGCTAAACCAGGCCGCAACCAACACAAAGGAGAAAGTAAGCTAGCAGCCACCCCAAAACCGAATGGAGTGATCATTTCTTCTTCGATTTTCGTTGTTTATATATGCTTATTTTTCTTTGTAAAAAAAATAACATATGCAATTTGATGAATACTAAGATCAAATTTCTTACTAGAGGTGTAAAGCTTTCTCATTAAATTCCTCTCCAGCAACTAAGGAATGGTCATCACATAACCAGTCATTGTGCACAACTTCAGAATCTCTCATATTGCCAGTTAAATGAGCAATCAAAGCATCATTTGATAGAACAAATGTAGAAACCTCAACAAGGGGTAAACAAAAAATTAAAGTAAGCATTTTCTGTGGGAAATGTTATTAGGCTGATCACTCTCATCCTTGCTCTGATTGCAGTCAGTAGCTTATTATTAATGGTTGAAGCTCGGGCTTTTAAAGAAGAAGAGACTGGCTTCGGGAGTAAAAAGTAAGCATTTGCTGTGGGAAATGTTATCACCGTCACCGCCTCTGCCTCCCATTCCCCAATTTCCTCCGCCCGCCGGCCTCCTTTGAAGCAAGGAGAGATTTTCAAACCAAGCATAGCTTTAAAACTTTAATTAGATGCATTAATGCTTGATCTTGCTCAGTATATTTTAACTAATCAATGCAAAACAAAAATACTAATATATCACACGGTGAACATAGACATATCAGCTGTGCTCAATTAAGATTTTGTTAGGAATAATTTTTTTTATTTTCTAAAATAAATTTGTAGTATAAAATTTTAATTTAAAAAAATTTGTGCTAAAAAAATAGTTTAGAAATCAATAAAACAATTATATCAAATAAAGCATAAATAATTTACTTTGGAAGAAAATAAATTTCTCTGCGACATTGCTCTTGTACGTCATGCAGAGGAGAAATTATTAAGTGTGTGACGTGGCATTTCTTGATTTGTTCCGAACTATCTAGTAACCCCATTACACTGCAGAGAATGTCAGCCATTAAATTTTTTTTTTTTTCATCGTTTGTGTGCTTCTTTATCATCTTCAAATATGTTCTTTTGCTGTTAATTTTGTGCTTCGTCAAGAACTTTTGTGGATTAGTGAGCACTATATGTTAAATTTTTTTGTTTGTCGTGAATTATTGTTTAATTGCTAACATTATTACCTGAAAATTAGTATGATTAATGTTTTTTTGTAGATATATATATTTTTTTGCTTGTTTACATTATTGCCCTTTCGCTTCTACATTTTCTACCTCATTTCGCGAACAAGTTGAAAGAAAAGATCACCTCGGAATATTTCTAATTCAACTAGGTCCACATATTTAATGTTTTAAATAATTGAATTAATATATGTTTTTGAATTATTAGTGTTACAATGAAAAGTTAATTCAAATTAAATTAAAAGTAATGAAATAGCAAAAATTTTAAATTTATTAAATAAACATAATATTTTAAAATAATAAATTTTTTTTCATAAACTTTCAAATTATAAATATTTTGAAATAATCAAAATTTAAAGGAAAAACAAAAAAGGAAAAATGATAGAAATGATCTCTTGACTCTTTATGAAGCGCCAAGATGATTTTTTAATATAATTGGAGATCATTTTAACCAATCATAAAAAGTTAATGATTTTTTTTCCATTCATATGAATATATATATATATATATATATATATATATACACAAACATTTTCATATGAATGAAATTTTATAAATATAATTATGTCTCTAATCTTTATTATTGAATAATGATAAGCATCTGTCTTTGATTTAATTTTTTTTTTAAACTCTATTTTAAGAAACAATAAAAAAACCGTCCCAAATGAAGCCTTCAGCTATGCCATTGAAGCAATGATTAAGGATTAGACAAAGCTTAATCTGTGCCGTTGGATCTGTTCCTACGGTAAGGATTAGACAAAGCTTATACGAAAACGAAAACAACCCTACTATTCACATATTCGCAAGTTCATTCGGCTTCTTTCTTCCCCGTATGTTCCCCAAACCAGTTGCCTCTTTCGCGAAGCCGACCAGGAGTTGAAAGCGTCCCTCTCTCGTGTGTTTTCCATCTTCTCCAACCCACAGTGAGTTCTACACACACTTCTCCTTCTCCTAGTTTCTACTATTTCGCGAAGCCGACGGACGACCTGTTTTTCATCTATTTTGCGAAGCCGACCGCCCACCTGTTTTCCATCTCCTTGTTTCTACTAGGAGATTTAATATTTAGTCATACTGATTTGAATATTTGATTCTATTTCCCTTGTATGAAACAACGAATGTGATAAACAATTTTTATGCTACCAATTTCATGCGCTTGGATTAAATTAAGGTTATTTGAATTTTTCTTTTTATCCAACAGTAAAATATCTATATGTGTAATAGTTTTGATCTTTTCTCCTATGTTTCAATGCCTTCTCAGGAAGCTGTTGAATGGAAGTACAAGAGCAAGATCCTCGGTAAAATGCATGCTTGTGGAGTTGTGGGTATGATGCACATGTGGCAATGCTTGTTGGTGCAGCCAAGATTTTGATGGCTCGTGAACATCATCTAAAGGTAGTTTTATTTTCTTAAATGTTTTGTGAGCATTAAATGGTATTTTCCTTTTTCCTTGATTGATTGGATGACATTGCCTACATAAACTAAAAAACTTAAATGCAAATAGGAAGAGACATAGATCAAAAATATTACTATGGATCTTATTCTTATTTCTTAAAGCAAACGTTCCTGATTTGTTCAAAGGATTTTATTTGAGTAATTTTCATTGTGATGTTTATGAATTTTCAAAACATACTTGTCTTTCATTACAAACAAGTAAAACAATAACTTCACTGCTTTTAACACAAACTCCTATATTTATAATGTACACAATCTTTTTAGTTTGCATTTCTTTTCATCAAACAAAAGAGCCCCAAATTCAAAATGGTGTATGGGGACCTTATACTATAATGTTTGGGTTTTTCTTCAATTAGAAGAGTATTGTGCCCAATTTTATTATCATAATGATTGTGTTTTTCTTTAATGATTGGATACTTTTGTCTTTCTTAGTATTATAGTTAAAATGCATATTCAATTTGAAATCATCTTAAATTTATTCCAGGTTCTGAACGTGCTTTCTTTGAAGTGATATAAAATTGCAACTATGATGAATTGAGGTATGCATTATTTTCTACCTTGCATAGTTTTCAACTTTATTGTTTTTTTTTTACTTAATAGTTTTCTACTTTGTAGTTTTCTACGTTGCATGGTTTTAATTTATTTGTATGTGATTTTATTTAGTAAATCAAATTAGAATGGAAGCACCTAGTAATTAGACTTCAAATTCAACTTATACTGTGCGCGAGAAAGTAAATATTGCTTGGAATCATTTTGCTGAAGTTAAAGGACCTGATGGGAAGAAACAATTTAAGTGTCTACATTGTGGTATTTCATATAAGGGAGGAGGAATTAATAGAATGAAACAGCATTTAGCAGGTGTAAAGGGAAATATAGCTGCTTGCAAAAAGGTTTCACATGATGTTAGATATCAAATGAATAAAAACTTGAAGGAAATTTTAAGAAAAAAACAACAAGCACAGGAAGAGTTGGACAGTACACCATTTCCTGTGGATGATGCTATAGATGAAGAGAGAGATTCTTGCTCGCTACCAAAAACACAATCTTCTCATGCACATGTTTCAGAACTTAGTAAGGGAAAAAGAAAAGCATATGATATAGATACCTTCTTTGCTCCTAGAATTACACGAGGTGCCCAACCTTCAATTAAGAGTGCTTTAGCATCTAAGGAAGTAGTGCACCGTGCAGATATGGCTTTAGCAAGGTGGTTTTTTGATTGTTGTATTCCTTTTAATGCTCTTACTTCAGTATATGCACAGAAAGCTGTTGATGCTATTGCTGCAATAGGTCCTGGTTACAAGCTCCCAGTTATTATAACATGAGAGTCAACTTACTTAGGGATTGCAAGGAAGAATGCAGGCTACTCATTGATAGTTATAGACAAACTTGGAAGGAAATAGGTTGTACACTTATGGCAGATGGATGGACTGATAGTAGGAGCAGAACTTTAAACAATTTCTTGATATATTGTCCACGTGGTGTAGCTTTTTTAAAATCAGTTGATGCTTCAGATATCACAAAGGATGCTACCACTTTGTGTTCTTTATTTGCTGAGATTGTTGAGTGGGTTGATCCATAGAGTGTTGTTCAAATAGTTACTGATAATACAGCTAATTACAAAATGGCATGTCAACTATTACATGAAAGATTCAATAATATTTACTGGTCTCCTTGTGCCGCCCATTGTATGAATTTAATTTTGAAAGATATTGGCAGTATGCCTCTTATAGAGGACCTAGCAAAAAAAGCATCAAAGTTGACAATTTTTTGTTATAATCACATATTCATACTTGCATGGCTTAGGAAAAGGCCAGGTTGGAAGGAGATCGTACGTCCTGGAGCAATCCCTTTTGCAATAACATTTATAACTTTGAAAAGTGTGCATGAGCATCATCATGACCTACAAGCACTAATCACAAGCAAGTTCTTTGTGGATTCAAAGATATCTAAAACTTCCAAGGGAAAGGAGGTAGTTTCAATTATTTTAGACTTGAAGTTTTGGGATAACTGTCTTATTATTTCAAAGATATCAGGCCCTTTGATTAGATTGTTGCATATTGTTGACTCTGATGAAAAACCATCTCTTGGATATCTATATGATGGCATGTATAGAACAAGAAAGGTAATTAAAGCTATGTTTAGAAATATAAAGAGATCATATAAGCCTTTTACTACTATAATAAAAAGAAGATGTGATACTCAATTAAGACAAGGCATCCATGCAGCAGCATATTTTCTCAATTCTCATTTTCAGTATGATAGAGAGAACTATTGTCAAAAGCCAGGATTTTTACAAGGTTTAGTTGAATTAATTGGAAATAAAGATATTTTCTCTAAGCCCACCGTTGCAATTAATGAAGTCAGATTATTTCGTGATGGCTTAGAAAGCTTTGGATGACCAATTGCACTGACAATGGCGAAAGAAATGCAACCTGGTAATTCTCTTTTTTACTTTGAACATGTGTATATACTTATACAAATATGCTTATTTCCTAAACTCTCAAACTTGATAATATGTAGATGAGTGGTAGAAGATGTTTGGATCAAGTGCTCCAAACTTGCACAAAGTTGCTATAAGAATTCTCAGTCAAACATCATCTTCATCAGGATGCGAAAGAAATTGGAGTGTTTTTGAACAGATCCAATCAAAGAGACGGAATTATTTGGAGCATCAACGGCTCAACGATCTTGTATATGTTCGATATAATTTGAATTTAAAGAATAGGTATGATCTAACATTAAATTTATGTACAAGTGTCAATTTAAGTAGTATATATAATCTTAACATAAAATTATTTATTCATTTTTTAGATTTCAACTTAAAAAAAGACATTATGACCCTCTGGACTACACTTGTGTTGAAATGGTTGATTTTTGAATACTTGAAGATGAAACAACTCCAGAATTTGACTTACAGGATTTGGAAAATGAGATATACAAAGAGGGTGCAATACCAGTTGTTGAAGAACAAAATATATCATTTGATCATCCAGGACATTGTAAGTTGATAATGAAATTTGAATATATTATTTAATTGAAAGCAAAAATAATATCTTATTTTATATTTCTTATTTGTTGGTGAAGGTGATTTAGAGAATGAAAGAGATGTAGGAGATATAAACGGGCTCGATCAATCGGATGCATTTGAGTTTGAACATTTTGGTGAAGCGAAACCTGGAGACTCAACTTATATAGATAGATTTGATGATGCTAATTTAGGAGATCTTTGAAACTATTGAATTGAGAAAGTCAAACTTTGACTTTAATTATGAATATGTTATGTTTTTGTTATCACTTGGTATAAAATAATTTTGCATCTTTTTATGATTGGTTGTGTCATAGATAAGTAAAAGAATTATAATTTTTTTCAATTTTTGCTATATATTTATAAATAGTTATGTCATTATTATAATATTTAAATACAATAAATATTTATTACATCATCCAGTTCGACCTCGGTTCGACCCCGGTCGAACCATCAAACCTCTAACCCCTCCTTCCGGTTCATTGACCGGTCCGGTTTTAAAAGCCTTGCATTTTTTAGCTATCAAAAGGAAATATACTTATGAAGGCCATGAGATAGCATTAAGGCTTCATTTTGGACGGCTTTTCTACTGCTTCTTAAAGCAGCTTTTTAGTACTAAAATTTAATTTTTGTACTAAAAAGCTGCTTTAAGAGGTTGTAAGAAAGCAATCCCAAACGAAACCTAAACTAAGACTTCATTTGGGATTGCTTTCTTACAACTTCTTAAAGCAGCTTTCTAGTACAAATATTACAATTTTTATACTAAAAAGTAGCTTTAAGAAGCAGTAAGAAAGCTATCCCTAGGCTTTGTTTGGAACGACTTTCTTACTGTTTTCTGAAGCAGGTTTTAGTACAATTTTTTTTACTTAAAAAAATTTTTGTATGAAAAAATTGCATTAGAAAGCAATAAAGAAACCGTCTCAAACAAAGCTCAAGTAGCACATAGCTATTTTTCAGAAGACAAATCAACAAACTGATATATAGTTAACAAAATAAATAAAATTAAAACCCGAAAAAGAACACAGCAAGAAAGGTCTCCAACATCAAGCTAACTTTTTGACAGAAAGATATAGATCCACAACATAGTGGTTATACTAATACCATCCACATATGACAGACAGACATATCATGTAATACTACTTCGATCTCTGCCTCATCTTTCGACGTTTCCTTCAGCCGCCTCATGCGCTTCTTCTTCCACTGCAAGGAGCTCTTACCTTAAGTTATTAAAAGGATGCAGAGAAACCAACATCACAAATTCAAACTATTCAAAAGAAGCGATGGAATGGAACAGTTGGGTCAATTAGGCTTTCGACAATTTCACTCATAAGTGCAAAAGGATGCAAGATTGAAACAATCATTTCATTTTAACCATATTATCCTGAATTATACATATCTCAAATTCAAAAGCTTTGAAGATCATCCTAATATATTTTGCATTATGCCATCCTAACATATATATATTTTTTACAAAAGCCAACTAGTCACTAAACATGAAGGGAGAACATATCAAAGAATCAAAAGACATATTATTGTCAAATAAACATCATCCATCACAAGCAAAACAATTCCTTCCATATCAAATAACTTAAACAGAAGATCCAACCTGTAAGAGACTAATAATCTGCAAAATTCAACTTAAACAAGAATCTCATCTGTACCATTATGAAGTTGTATGCAAATAGCATGAAAGTTTTAGAGATTAGATATGTAAATGAAAGAAAGTGGTATATATGTAAATCCCCCAAAATTTAAATGCATGCAGTTTGATCAAGTTATATATAAACTTCTCATCTCTTTTTCAGAGTTATTTTAAATAGCATATTCTAACCTTCCTTGAAACCTAACTTATTACATAAATTACTTTAAAAAAAAAAAGTTGTAGCTTTAGCTTTGCTCACCGTCCACTTAGCAAGATTCTTGACTTCCTTGTAATCATTATATAGCTTAGTAGTTACTTTTCTCCATCCATGAAAAGCACATTTTCTTACCTCAATAACCATGTTTACTACCTTGAATAACCAGTAAATTTCTTCACTTATCCATGATCATTTCTAAACTATTCACAAACTTCTACAGTAACATTTTTATTAACACTAGTTCTCTTATACATCTCAACTATAGGTTTTTAATTTGCCTATGTTAACAGCCAATTTTGAAAGGCAAACTTTGAATGTTTTTTCTTTATATTACTGCCACGGATTTTATTTATAGTTCTAGAGCTCTTATCTAACTCTCGATACTCACTCAAACTCTGCTCAATTTTCTTGCTCTAACTTTTAGATCACTGCTAGTAATGTCGAGTATATCCACTTACAAATTCGGATCCAACAATTATGATCATGTTGTTGGCTTTCCTCAATTAACAGTAAAACAAAGGCCAAAAAAAATGAAAAACAGCAAATCAGGAGCAGTCTATAGAAAAACTGCAAACCTAAAAAATAAATATTGACAAATTTCCATCGTAAAGACCAAAATACTTCTACGTGTAGATTGCAATGCTAATAATCAATTTAGTAGAGACCATTCACCATATTCATACACCGCATATAAGATACAGAGTGAAACCCAATAACATGGTCATGAAACACACTATAAATCTGACTATAAACCCTAGACAATGAATTTTTTTTGCTTCCGGTAAAAATACCGAGCACCTGTACCGAGCACTTTAATGACGTGGCATTTTGTAAGTGGTTTCCGAATACATTCGGTAACCTGACGGAATCATTACTCACAATGAATTTTTATTGAGATAAATCCACTATTTTAAATAAACAATAATAGCAAAAAGCATATAAATTTTCAGAAATACTTAGGGTGTGAAGCACTTGAAGCACTTATGAGAACTCAAATACTCAATCACGAAGCATATCAGATTCAAATCAAGAAAACCTACCTTCGCCCTCATTTCTGCAAGTTAGATTACTTCGCCGATCTCCTCTAGGGGTCTCCGCGGTTAGTTCGCAATTAGCCCTAGGGCTCTTGCAGGAAAAATAAGGTTTTAAAAATTGGAGGACCGGCCTGTTCAATCGATTGGATCTGGGACGTGTTCGGCGGCCGGTCCGGTCCAAGAATAAGAATCAGTTTGTAATTGAACTGGGTAAAAATCGGCTGAATCGCCGGTTGAACCGACTAACCAACGGACTAGCTGTGTTAACTTGAACAGCCCTATTTATTAATATAATTGAATAAATTTAAATGAAAATTTAAAATTTAGTCATATAATTAGATAAATTTGAACAATGATTTGATTATTCATTTATGTGTGTAGGCATGTTTATTTATTATTTAATTAGTAGCTAACTATGGGCGAATTATTACGTCTGGTGATCGAACCGTTCGGACACCAATTTAGACTCGCCACATCACCCGGATATATTAGGCCCCAGTGTATCTGGGTGATGTGGCGAGTCTGGATTGGTGTCCAGACGAATCCGGACACAGGACGTTAGGGCTGTCAATTCCTGACACGACCCGAAACCGACCGGAAAAATCCGGGTTCGGGTCAACCTGTGAAAGAAATGGGTCGGGTCCGGGTTTAAGGATTTGACCCGTTTATATATTCGGATCGGGTTCGGGTCAACCCGTCAACCTGCGGGTCGACCTGAATAACCCGCGAAGCTTATAACGTCGTTTACTCGTTTTAATAAAATGCGCGGCCGAGCCCGCGAGTTCGAGAGTCGAGACGGTTCTAGGGTTTCATTTCTCGGTTTCTCCTCGCTCTCACGCTCTGGCATTGGGGTGGAGCCGTGGAGGCATGGAATCGTGGAGGAGCTGATGGAGGTTTCTTCACTTCTTGATATCTTCTTCTGATCTTCTGAAACATCTGGCTTCGAAATTCTTCCTTGAATCCTCTTCCTTTCTCCATTTCTCAGTTGCGACTTGCAACGGTTGGTAATATCTTCAATAACTCTTAAGTATTTGAAGTGTCGGTGTGTTGATGGTCGGTTGTTTCGATTTCTATTTTAGATTTCTTTATTTTTTATGGAGGATTTGTTCTTTCATTTTGCCCTAATTTGTTCGGTGTGAGTCATCAGTCGTGCGAAACTGTGATGGGTTTTCTGGAGTATGCTACACATTTTATTCTTATAAGTTCTTCTTCTTCCTTATGAGTTATGAGTATAAGTGCCATGGCCGACTTTTCTGGAGTATGCTGCACATTTTTTTCTTATAAGTTCTTCTTCTTCCTTCTGTTATACTGTTAGAGTGTAGTTTAGTGTTGTACTATTACAGTTTTCCATTTTTCTTCTTGCTGTTGAGATTACAGCTTGGTCGCTTGGGCCTCTTGGAGTTGTCGGGTTGCTGTTGTTGTAAGCCTGTAATGCTGTATTCATGTATTGAACTACTGTTGAATAAGTTGATGCTTAATTGCTTATGTTATTATGGAATATTAGAATATGGAGAATAGGATGAAATTTTGCAATATTTATTTGCTTATTTGATATTATCATACTATCTAATCATAGGGATCAAGTGTTATGAGTTGTTGATGCATGTTATTGATGTTATTAGTACAATTTTGTGTTTTTATGTTTAGATGCAGGATACTAATACATTTATTATGAGTAATCCTTCTGAGCATAATGAACATGTGCATGCTCCTGCTGATAATGAAGTGGAATGTGATAGTGATGAGTTGAACAATCCTATTCCAATAGATGATGGAAGTGTTCATAGAAAGAAGAGGAAGTTGACTTCTATGGTATGGGGTCATTTTGAAATGTTGCCACTTGCAGATGATGACAAACATTGTTGCAAATGTAAGAAATGTGGTGCAACATACTTATGTGATAGTAAACATGGTACAAGAAATTTAAGACGCCACTTGCAAAACTGTAAGAAAAAGTATCAAGATATTGGTAAACTTATACTTCAAAGTAACTCAAACACTTCTATGTCGATGATTGCAAATAAATTTGATTATAAAGAATTTTGTTGCTTATTTATTGTATGTATAGTCATGCATGATTTACCATTTCAGTGTGTGGAGTAGGAAGGTTTAAGAACATTACTTCGTTACTTACGGCCTGATTTACAGTTTATTTCTAGAAATACGGCAAAAAATGATTGCAAGAAGATGTTTAATAAGGAAAAAGTTCAAATCGAAGCCCTTCTATATAGTTGTAAGGGTAGAGTATCTTTAACTTTTGATCTATGGACTTCCATCAACACAGATGATTTTATTTGCTTGACTGCACATTTTGTTAATAATAACTGGAGGTTGCATAAAAAAGTGATAAATTTTGGTTTCATGCCACCTCCACATGATGGACTAGCATTCTTCGAGAAACTTCATCAATTTTTTGTTGAATGGAAACTTGATAGCAAGCTTTTTAGCATCACTTTAGACAATGCTTCTGCAAATACTGTTTGAAAGTTCATTAGGGATGTTAAGCCCTATAGAACTGTCCCAAGGCTAATAAAGAGATAGAGAGGTGAATCAGTATTTAAAACAAACACAATCTTAAATCCAAAAACAAGATTCACCACAATCAAAACAAATGATGCGAAAATTAAAATGCGGAAGCAATAATAAGAAAAGAACATACCGGATTTATAGTGGTTCGGTCAAACCTTGACCTACGTCCACTCCTTGGAGGCAACCTCCAAGTATTGCACTAAACTAAGTGTCTCTCCTTTAGCCCTCACAGCTAGGCGGAGAAGCCCTTACAAAATCACTTCCACCTTCCCCGATGTGGCGGAGTCGCCGGGTCCTTTGACACCAAAAAGATCTTCTTCTTTGGTGAACTTCCCTCGAGACAAGCCTTGAATCCGACGGTATTCAGGTGCGAGCTTGCCAGAGCAACCGTGTGGAACCCCCTCCACACTCCCTTGAGTCCCCCCTCACAGGATCTTCTCCCTCTCTCAAACTCCACCATTTCCTCACTCCCTCTCAAGCTCTCTCTTCAAGTTTCCCCCAAAAGAACGAAGCTACAATAGCTGCCAAAGACACTTACAAAAGTGCATTGACAAAGCTTAAATAGAAGCTCTCAAAACGAGCTCATTAATGCAAGTTATCCACATTATCGTCCAGGACGATAAGCATATCGTCATGGCCGATTAGTTCAAATATAAGGAAAATCATCCTGAATATCGCCCTGAAATGAAGCTGGCCGATGTCTAATCAGCCTGGACGATCTTGTGATCGGCCCGGATGAAATCACCATTAATTGCTTTCCAAAATTGCCAGAGAAATTTTAGAAAAATTGTCCTGGATCGTCCTGACCGATATTTTATAGTCCAGGCCGATATCCAAAAATAAAAATTTCCTAAATAGATCTGGAGGCAGATTCTTTCTGAATTGAGCCTATCGTCCTGGCCGATACAAAATCGTCCAGGATGATGTGTTTTGCATAATGACGGCTGCTTTAATGAGGATGCCCTAATTAGGATTTCTGCTTTTGGACAGATCATCCAGGATGATATAAATATCGTCCAGGACGATGTTACCAAAAACAGTGAACTCTAGGGAACAGTCAGAAACTCTTATACGTTACAAAGCATCAGGAGCCACAACAAATACAATAGACTCAAGAAGGGAAAAAGTGTACAAACTGACTCAGACCTAATCTACCCAATCTTGAGCTGGTTCCAGATTGCAGTCCGATCGTGTGAACATGAAATGTCAGTAGATAAGGCAGTTGTAGGGAAAAGAGAATGTCTTCTATCATCAAAATCATAAGCCATAGATTCGCAACACTATTTTCGTTGATTTTCTACGAAACCATTTGAATTTGAAAAATGGTCTTCTATGCAATGGTCAGTTTTTCCATATCAGGTGTTGTGCACATATTATAAATCTTTTTGTGCAGGAAGGTTTGAAAGAAATTGATTCATCTGTTATGAAGGTGCATGAGTGTGAGACCTCGTTCCCTTACTGTTCCTCTCTAATTTGGATTTTTCCTCTCAGAATCGTCCGGGACGATAGTGGGATCGTCCAGGCCGATCTGCACTGTAGAAAATATCGGCCTGAAAATAGTCCTGGGAACCGTCCAGGACGATTTTTTTGGTCTGATCGTCCCGGGACGATTTGGCGATCGGCCGGGCCGATCTGCTTTATGATATATGAAAATCAGCTCGTTTTGTTGAGAGAGAAAATCATTTTAAACTCAAAATATCTGTTTTGAGGAGAGAGAAAGAGAAAAGGAAAAAGAGGAAACCTGGTTTTGGAGGCCGCGGAGCGCTTTTCGTCCGACGTCGCTGTTGGGAAAAGTGAAGATCTCGTGGTAAGGACTCCGAACCCTATTTATGTTTTCAAAGATATTGAGTTTTGACTGAGTTATGATCCGTTTTGTGTTTTCGTAGTCGACTTTTCGACGTGATTTTGATTTGACACGACTTTCACCGCACAACTTTTGATATGTTATAGATATGATTATTACACACGATTTGAGTATTTTCTGCGACGATTTTACCGGTCGGAATTGATTCTACGTGATTTTAATCGAATAGAAAATAATCAGGACTTGATTTGATTTGATTTCTATAGAATAATGTCTTGCATTGATGTCGTGAATATTCTGTTGTAATTTGGTAGAATTTGGAAATTGTGTCTTTTTGCAGGATTTTGTGTAAATTTGACCGACTGCCGTTACGCTGCCCGATTTTCGTATGATTTCCGAATTTTCTGGAATTGATAGATTTAATTGATATGTGTATGACCATTGATATGATTGTATTGGATTGATTTAATATTGATTATTGCATCGATTATGGATTTATTATTGAACTAATTATTGATTGACTATTGATACTGGAACCCAAGTGGAACCTGGTTGAACGTTAGTGAAGATTGATATTGACCTGTACAGGATGGTGGGCCGACGGGCTTTCCTTTAAACCATTGATCATTGATATAACGATTGGGAGTTATAAGGAGTTTTATATGCCGACGGGCAAAAAGAGTGACGACTCTTATTGATAGACCAACGTACTACAACAGCAACGGATTCTACAACAGCAAAATGACCAGTTGATTTTACTTGTCCAGTATATAGTATTGAATTGCATGTTTACTATATTGATTTATAGATTCATTGTTTTATAGATTTCTGCTTTATCGACTTTGATTGGATTTACTAGATCGTACGGTTTCATTGATTTCACTGATTGATTGACGTGCATCGACATTAAGCATTGATATAGAAATGAATGGATATAGATATTGCATTGATAGCATGGACATGAATAGTATAGAATCATTGACACTGTTGCCTATAGATTCATTGATTTTTGCTTATAAATTCATTGTTACTACTACCTATGGATTTATTGATCTCGCTTATAGATATTACTGATAGACCGTATTGATTTGATTTGATAGCGATTGATTTAACGGATTGATTGATTCGACGATTAGATTGATTTAACGGATTGACTGATTTTCTTCTGTGTACGGATTTCTTCGAAATTGATTTGAATTGATCGAGCTTGATCTATTGATTTGCCTGCTGCCGCATTGACTGGTTTTATTGACTATGGATTTCCGTATTGCACCGATTCATTGACCATTGACTGAAATAGATTTGATTGACTGTGATTGACTGACATGCATATTGATAGCATAGCCGTGGCTTTGATTTCAGTTATAGGTATTAGGTGACTGCTGGCTTTGTAAAGCTCATTATATGTGGTTGAATTTTCAGGTCAGGGCAAGGGAGCAGAAGATAGAATTGATCCAGATCTTCAGGTTTTTGTCTTTTGATTGATTTTGATTCTTTTGTACTCAGGATAGATTTCAGAACTGGTGATTGTAGTGTAGTTCCTGAGTATTGTATATGAACTTTTGAGTTTGGATCGACTTGTATATTGATGTTTTAAATTTCATAGATGTTTGGCAGACTGTTTAATTGAAGGTTTTAGATAACTCTGGTAAATTGTTTGAGTAATTGATTGACATTCTTTCCAAGTTAGATCTTGGGGCATGACAATGAGAGCATTAAATATGTCAAGGGTTCTCAATCAAGAAAACAAAAGTTTCTTGAATGTGTGAGTCAAAATATTCTTGCAGATAACAAAGGCCTAAGGCAAGATGTACCAACTAGATGGAATTCAACTTTTATTATGTTGGACAGTGCAATTTACTTCAGACGTGCTTTTATGCATTTAGAGTTGAGTGACTCCAACTACAAGTGTTGCCCTACAAATGTTGAGTGGGATTAAATGATAAACATTTGCAAGTTTTTGACATCCTTCTATGAAATCACTAATTCAATTTTTGGATCTAAGTACACTACTGCTAATATGTATTTTCCATGTATCTCTACTGCATATGCCACATTGAAGTATGAAATGTCTTGTGGGCCGGATTATATAAAAAAAAACATTTAATGTGGACCAAACATCTAAGGCGACTCTCTCTCTAATCTTATCTTCTACTGGAGCTACTCCCAACCTTTTCACGTACAGCTCATTTCGTATCCTATCTCTAAGGTTCAAGCCACCATCCACCTAAGCATCCTCATCTCTGCAACACTAACTTAGTATTACGCTTCTCTTTTAATGACCAACATTCGACACCATAAAGCGATTTTGCAGGTCCATCACCCATCTTATAAAATTTTCCCCTTAAGTTTGTAAGGGATTTTTCTATTGCACAATAAGCCTGCTGCATTCCTCCACTTATCAACCATCCAACTTGAATTCTGCTGATAATATCCCCATCAATTTCACCATCACTCTGTACAATAGATCCAAGTATCTAAAACGTGTACCCTTATTAATGACTTGATCGCCCAAAGTCACAATCCCCTCACTAGATCTATTTCCACTAAAATTACACTCTATATATTCAATTTTTAGATCTACTCAAGCAAAAACCTTTAGACTATAAGGTTGACCTCCATAATTCAAGTTTCCTTCAACTCTCCCATCTAGTCTTATCAACAAGAAGAATATCATCAGCAAAAAGCATGCACTAAGGTACATCCTCTTGCAAATGTCTAGTGAGACCATCCATGACTAAGCAAAAGATATGGACTTAAGGCTGATCCTTGATGTAATCCAACCGAAATAGGAAATACTTGGTCAAACCACCTTGTGTTTAAACACAAGTAATAGCTCCTGCATACATACTTTAATAATTTGAATATAAGCATTATTAACCTTTCTTTTCAAGAACTCTCCATAGCACTTTCTCTTGAAACTTTATCATATGCTTTCTCTAAATCAATAAATATCATATGTAGATCCTCCTTTTCTCTTTATATTTCTCCATCAACCTCTCAATAAATGTAGTCTTCCATAGTAGACCTACCTACATTGAATCCAAAAGTGATTTTGAGAAACATTAGTATCACGCCCTCAACCTATGCCCCATAACTCTCTCTCTCCATAGTTTAAAGTATGACCACATTAACTAATTCCTCTATAATTCACACACTCATGTGCACTCACCCTTATTCTTAAAAGTAGGAATTAACACACTCATCTTCACTGATCTGCATCTTTTTAGTCTTCAAAAATAGTTATTAAAAAGTTTAGTAAGCCAAGAAATTCCTTTAACTCCTAAGTATTTCCACATCTCTATTGGAATATCATCAGGTCCAACAGCTTTTCCACACTTATTTTTTATAAAGCCTCTCTAACTTCGGTTTTACTTATACGTCGATAAAAACCAAAATCTTATTTTAATTTAGGTGATAAAGTCACTAAAAGTCAATCATATTTTCATATCTTTTGCAATATTCTTGTATCACAAGCCACTTTTTCCACATAATATTGGTATCCTCATGCACATAGAATTTTAAGATCTAAAATCTTACTATCAAAAATACTTTTATTAATATTCTTTAAATGCCCCATTTAATTCTAAAAAATAGTTTTACTTTATTTTTTTATTTTTGCCCCTTTATCTTAAAGTCCAAAACTAATAATTGATGTTGGGTACATAAATTTTCACTCGGAATACTTTACAATCTTCGCAATCTAATTGATCTAATTTTCTTATAAGAAAATAATCAATCTGTGTTTTACTATATTCATTTTTTATAAGTGATAAGATGCTCCTCTCTTTTCTTAAATAAGGTATTAGCTATTAAAAAATTATAAGCTAAAAAAAAATATAATATAGTCTTCACCACTCATTTATCGTTCCAAATCATGACCACCATGGATGCTTTTAAAATCATCTACCTCTCTACCAACATGTCCATTTAAATCTACTCCAATAAAAAACTTTTTCTTCAAGAGGTATATTTTGTATTAATTTTATCTAGTCATTCCAAAATTTTAATTTGAACTCATATCCAACATACTTGAGGGGCAAAAGCACTTATATATTAACAATCTTAGCATTAACAACAATCTTTAAAATATTATCATATCTATCTCCAATTATTGTTAATTTTTTATAAAACATCAAAAAATGGAAGACATCAAATCAGGCGGGAGTCTATAGGAAAAAATGTAAACCTAGAAAATAAATCTTGACAAAATTTCCACGAAAGACCAAAATATGTCTACGCATAGATTGCATACTACAACTTGTAGAGACCATTCACCGAATTCATACACCGCATATAAGAACAGAATGAAACCCAATAACATGGTCATGATACCCACTATAAATCTGAATATAAATAACAGACAATAGAACGAATGTGTCGAAAAATCAAATATTTTCAATAAACAAGATAGCAAAAAGCATATAAATTTTCAGAAATTACTAGGGCGTGGAGACTTGAAGCACTTATGGAGAACTCAAATACTTGATCAACGAAGGATATCATATTCAAATCAAGAAAATAAGAGCTGGCATAAAACCGACCTTCGCCCCTCATTTCTGCAAGTTAGATACTTGCGCGATCTCCTCTAGGGGTTTCCGCGGTTAGTTCGCAATTAGCCCTAGGGCTCTTGCCGGAAAAATAAGGTTTTAAAAATTGGAGGACCGGCCTGTTCAACCGATTGGATCTGGGACGTGTTCGGCGGCCGGTCCGGTCCAAGAATAAGAATCAGTTTGCAATTGAACTGGTAAAAATCGGCTGAATCGCCGGTTGAACCGACTAACCAACGGACTAGCTGTGTTAACTTGAAACCGCCTCTATTGATTAATATAATAAATAAATTTAAATAAACTTTTAAAATTTAGTCATATAATTAGATAAATTGACTATGATTGATTATTCATTTATGTTCAAAGGCATGTTTATTTATTATTTAATTAGTAGCTAACAAGGCTTTTTTAATAATTATTTAACATTTTTCTACAAATTTATCTTATCTTATTTTATTTAAAAACCTTTATATATCAGCCACGTAGCTTACTTTTTTTTTTAGAGTTTCAGTGTAATGATCTGAAATTGTGTAAATAATTTTAAAAAAAATGGAAAATTTTAGCTGAAGCGTTGCAGTGCGTTGTGTACGAGCGCAACAATGCAAATAAGCACTAGGGAAGCAACTGCCATCGAAAACACAAGCCACAACGCGATATGCAGCATGTGGATATTAGAGTTATTGTAGAACATATACTCCGTCATTGTGGTGGAGCTTTCTGGAATTGCTGCACCTCAAACACACGTACAATGCTCGAGCTCATTTTTTCTAGATTTACATTTTAAAAACTATTAATACAATTTCAGGACATTACAATCCCCCCCCCAAAATTCTTTTCTAAATACCATCATTTACTCTCCCAAGTAGAGTTTTTATTCATTTTTTCATCCCACCCAATTTTGTTGAGGGGTTATTGACATTAGTCAAATGTCTAACTATACCATATCAATACACAACTAGTTGAAGAATTTTTAATTGAATTTTAGACTGTTATTATTTCGCAAGTTCTTCACCCTCTACATACATGGTTCTCAACATGCAAGGAAAAACACCACGTAGTAAACTAGAAACCTAAATAAGTTGAGCAAATTACTAAGATGTATGCTCTGTCTTATTAAATTAAGCCTGACGGCTCTGTATAATTATATATATGTTATATTAATAAGTTAAATTAATAAATCATCTTTTCATTTTAAACAATAATAAAATAAATACTTTATATCTCACTAATATAAATTTGGATTTTTATTATATGTTTTTATAATTTTTCTTATAATGTTTGCGTTTTTTCTTAATGAAGACTGTTTTCTAAAGATATATAATGTATTTTAAATATATATCTTATTTTATAATCATTTGAAATAAATTAAAATAATATTTTATGAATTTATTTTATATTGATTTTAATTATGAAATTACTATACTAATTATTTAAGTTCTTAATTGTAATATTAATATTGTGTGTATATAGCATGCTAATTTATTAGTTTTAATATTATTAGATGTGCACAATTAAATGATTGTGAAATTTTTTAACAAAAATAAAAGAAGATACAACCATGACCCCAGGAAAACAATAGGGTTACAAAGCCAAAACCAATAATAAGAGAAGCAACTTCAAAGGGAATAAGACATAAATAAGAAAATCAAAGTCAGAAAAAGGGCGAGTGCCCACCGGACTCATGTATGTGATCACACGCACCCACCCCAGGCCAAGCAAAGACCTTCCTTTGGAGGTAACATCAGGAGCCAAAACAAACCACAATACAAAAGCCCAACAAAAGTCACCCATACCACAAGGAGAAAGACCACAAGGTAGCCATCATGCAAGGGAAGGATGTAGTACACAGAAGCCTCTTCATCATTGTGCTGAAAAATAGCTAGAAGAAATAACACCAACTCAACATAATCACAAACGCTAAACCAGGCCGCAACCAACACAAGGAGAAAGTAAGCTAGCAGCCACCCCAAAACCGAATGGAGTGATCATTTCTTCTTCGATTTTCGTTGTTTATATATGCTTTATTTCTTTGTAAAAAAAATAACTATGCAATTTGATGAATACTAAGATCAAATTTCTTACTAGAGGTGTAAAGCTTTCTCATTAAAATTCCTCTCCAGCAACTA
This sequence comes from Dendrobium nobile, assembly GCA_022539455.1. NCBI lineage: Eukaryota > Viridiplantae > Streptophyta > Magnoliopsida > Asparagales > Orchidaceae > Dendrobium > Dendrobium nobile. The sequence goes on along the minus strand of CM039733.1, from coordinate 5,521,143 downwards.
AGGAATGGTCATCACATAACCAGTCATTGTGCACAACTTCAGAATCTTCTATATTGCCAGTTAAATGAGCAATCAAAGCATCATTGATAGAACAATGTAGAAACACCTCAACAGGGGTAAACAAAAATTAAAGTAAGCATTTTCTGTGGGAAATGTTATTAGGCTGATCACTCTCATCCTTGCTCTGATTGCAGTCAGTAGCTTATTTTAATGGTTGAAGCTCGGCTTTTAAAGAAGAAGAGACTGGCTTCGGGAGTAAAAAAGTAAGCATTTGCTGTGGGAATGTTATCACCGTCACCGCCTTGCCTCTCCCATTCCCCAATTTCTCTCCGCCCGCCGGCCTCCTTGAAGCAAGGAGAGATTTTCAAACAAGCATACTTTAAAACTTTAATTAGATGCATTAATGCTTATCTTGCTCAGTATATTTAACTAATCAATGCAAAACAAAAATACTAATATATCACACGGTGAACATAGACATATCACTGTGCTCAATTAAGATTTTGTTAGTGAATAATTTTTTATTTTCTAAAAATAAATTTGTAGTATAAAATTTTAATTTAAAAAATTTGTGCTAAAAAAATAGTTTAGAAATCAATAAAACAATTATATCAATAAAGCATAAATAATTTACTTTGAGAAGAAAATAAATTTCTCTGCGACATTGCTCTTGTACGTCATGCAGAGGAGAAATTATAAGTGTGTGACGTGGCATTTCTTGATTTGTTCCGACTATTCTAGTAACCCCATTACACTGCAGAGAATGTCAGCCATTAAATTTTTTATTTTTTTCATCGTTTGTGTGCTTCTTTATCATCTTCAAAATAGTTCTTTTGCTGTTAATTTTGTGCTTCAGTCAGAACTTTTGTGGTTAGTGAGCACTATATGTTAAATTTTTTTTGTTTGTCGTGAATTATGTTTTAATGCTAACATTATTACCTGAAAATTAGTATGATTAATGTTTTTTTTTGTAGATTTATATATTTTTTTTGCTGTTTACTTATTGCCCTTTCGCTTCTACATTTTCTACCTCATTTGCGCGAACAAGTTGAAAGAAAAGATCACCTCGGAATATTTCTATAATTCAACTAGGTCCACATATTTTAATGTTTTAAATAATTTGAATTAATTTATGTTTTTGGAATTATTAGTTACAATGATAAATTAATTCAAATTAATTAAAAGTAATGAAATAAGCAAAAATTTAAATTTATTAAATAAACATAATATTTTAAATAATAAATTTTTTTTCATAAACTTCAAATTATAAATATTTTGAAATAACAAAATTTAAGGAAAAAACAAAAAAGGAAAAATGATAGAAATGATCTCTGACTCTTATGAAGCGCCAATGATTATTTTTAATATAATTGGAGATCATTTTTAACCAATCATAAAAAGTTAATGATTTTTTTTCCATTCATATGAATATATATATTATATATATATATATATATACACAAACATTTTCATATGAATGAAATTTTATAAATATAATTATGTCTCTAATCTTTATTATTAATAATTAAGCATCTGTCTTTGATTTAATTTTTTTTTTAAACTCTATTTTAAGAAACAATAAAAAAAAACGTCCCAAATGAAGCCTTCAGCTATGCCATTGAAGCAATGATTAAGGATTAGACAAAGCTTAATCTGTGCCGTTGGATCTAATCCTACGGTAAGGATTAGACAAAGCTTATACGAAAATGAAAAAAACCCTACTATTCACATATTCGCAAGTTCATTCGGCTTCTTCTCTTCCCCGTATGTTTCCCCCCAACCAGTTGCCCTCTTCGCGAAGCCGACCAGGAGTTGAAAGCGTCCCTCTCTCGTGTGTTTCCATCTTCTCCAACCCACAGTGAGTTCTACACACACTTCTCCTTCTCCTAGTTTCTACTATTTCGCGAAGCCGACGGACGACCTGTTTTTCATCTATTTTGCGAAGCCGACCGCCCCACCGTTTTCCATCTCCTTGTTTCTACTAGGAGATTTAATATTTAGTCTACTGATTTGAATATTTTGATTCTATTCCCTGTATGAAACAACGAATGGATAAACAATTTTTATGCTACCAATTTCATGCGCTTGGATTAAATTAAGGTTATTTGAATTTTTCTTTTTATCCAACAGTAAAATATCTATATGTGTAATAGTTTTGATCTTTTCTCCTATGTTTCAATGCCTTCTCAGGAAGCTGTTGAATGGAAGTACAGAGCAAGATCCTCGTAAAATGCATGCTGTGGAGTTGTGGGTATGATGCACATGTGGCAATGCTTTTGTTGTGCAGCCAAGATTTTGATGGCTCGTGAACACATCTAAAGGTAGTTTTTATTTTCTTAAATGTTTTGGGAGCATTAAATGGTATTTTCCTTTTTCCTTGATTGATTGGATGACATTGCCTACATAAACTAAAAAAACTTAAATGCAAATAGGAAGAGACATAGATCAAAAATATTACTATGGATCTTATTCTTATTTCTTAAAGCAAACGTTCCTGATTTGTTCAAAGGATTTATTTGAGTAATTTTCATTGTGATGTTTATGAATTTTCAAAACATACTTGTCTTTCATACAAACAAGTAAAACAATAACTTCACTGCTTTTAACACAAACTCCTATATTTATAATGTACACAATCTTTTTAGTTTGCATTTCTTTTCATCAAACAAAAGAGCCCCAAATTCAAAATGGTGTATGGGGACCTATACTATAATGTTTGGGTTTTTCTTCAATTAGAAGAGTATTGTGCCCAATTTTTATTATCATAATGATTGTGTTTTTCTTTAATGATTGGATACTTTTGTCTCTTCTTAGTATTAGAGTTAAAATGCATATTCAATTTGAAATCATCTTAAATTTATTCCAGGTTCTGAACGTGCTTTCTTTGAAGTAATATAAAATTGCAACTATGATGAATTGAGTATGCATTATTTCTACCTTGCAAGTTTTCAACTTTATTGTTTTTTTTTTACTTAATAGTTTTCTACTTTTAGTGTTTCTACGTGCATGGTTTAATTTATTTGTATGTGATTTTATTAGTAAATCAAATTAGAATGGTAAGCACCTAGTAATTAGACTAAATTCAACTATACTGTGCGCGAGAAAGTAATATTGCTTGGAATCATTTTGCTGAAGTTAAAGGACTGATGGGAAGAAACAATTTAAGTGTCTACATTGTGGTATTTCATATAAGGGAGGAGGAATTAATAGAATGAAACACATTTAGCAGGTGTAAAGGGAAATATAGCTGCTTGCAAAAAGGTTTCACATGAGTTAGATACAATGAATAAAAACTTGAAGGAAATTTAAGAAAAAAACAACAAGCACAGGAAGAGTTGGACAGTACACCATTTCCTGTGGATGATGCTATAGATGAAGAGAGAGATTCTTGCTCGCTACCAAAAACACAATCTTCTCATGCACATGTTTCAGAACTTAGTAGGGAAAAGAAAAGCATATGATATAGATACCTTCTTTGCTCCTAGAATTACCCGAGGTGCCCACCTTCAATTAAGAGTGCTTTAGCATCTAAGGAAGTAGTGCACCGGTGCAGATATGGCTTTAGCAAGGTGGTTTTTTGATTGTTGTATTCCTTTTAATGCTCTTACTTCAGTATATGCACGAAAGCTGTTGATGCTATTGCTGCAATAGGTCCGTTACAAGCTCCCAGTTATTATAACATGAGAGTCAACTTACTTAGGGATTGCAAGGAAGAATGCAGGCTACTCATTGATAGTTATAGACAAACTTGGAAGGAAATAGGTTGTACACTTATGGCAGATGGATGGACTGATATATGGAGCAAACTTTAAACAATTCTTGAATATTGTCCACGTGGTGTAGCTTTTTAAAATCAGTTGATGCTTCAGATATCACAAAAGGATGCTACCACTTTGTGTTCTTTATTTGCTGAGATTGTTGAGTGGGTTGATCCATAGAGGTTGTTCAATATTTTACTCGATAATACAGCTATTACAAAATGGCATGTCAACTATTACATGAAAGATTCAATAATATTTACTGGTCTCCTTGTGCCGCCCATTGTATGAATTTAATTTTGAAAGATATTGCAGTATGCCTCTATAGAGGACCTAGCAAAAAAAGCATCAAAGTTGACACATTTTTGTTATAATCACATATTCATACTTGCATGGCTTAGGAAAAGGCCAGGTTGGAAGGAGATCTACGTCTGGAGCAATCCCTTTTGCAATAACATTTATAACTTTGAAAAGTGTGCATGAGCATCATCATGACCTACAAGCACTAATCACAAGCAAGTTCTTTGTGGATTCAAAGATACTAAACTTCCAAGGGAAAGGAGGTAGTTTCAATTATTTTAGACTTGAAGTTTTGGGATAACTGTCTTATTATTTCAAAGATATCAGGCCCTTTGATTAGATTGTTGCATATTGTTGACTCTGATGAAAAACCATCTCTGGATATCTATATGATGGCATGTATAGAACAAGAAAGGTAATTAAAGCAATGTTTAGAATATAAAGAGATCATATAAGCCTTTTACTACTATAATAAAAAGAAGATGTGATACTCAATTAAGACAAGGCATCCATGCCAGCATATTTTCTCAATTCTCATTTTCAGTATGATAGAGAGAACTATTGTCAAAAACCAGGATTTTTACAAGGTTTAGTTGAATTAATTGGAAATAAAGATATTTTCTCTAAGCCCACCGTTGCAATTAATGAAGTCAGATTATTTCGTGATGGCTTAGAAAGCTTTGTGACCAATTGCACTGACAATGGCGAAAGAAATGCAACCTGGTAATTCTCTTTTTTACTTTGAACATGTGTATATACTTATACAATATGCTTATTCCTAAACTCTCAAACTTGATAATATGTAGATGAGTGGTAGAAGATGTTTGGATCAAGTGCTCCAAACTTGCACAAAGTTGCTATAAGAATTCTCAGTCAAACATCATCTTCACAGGATGCGAAAGAAATTGGAGTGTTTTTGAACAGATCCAATCAAAGAGACGGATTATTTGGAGCATCAACGGCTCAACGATCTTGTTTAGTTCGATATAATTTGAATTTAAAGAATAGGTTAACTAACATTAAATTTATGTACAAGTGTCATTTTAAGTAGTAATATATAACTTAACATAAAATTATTTATTCATTTTTTAGATTTCAACTTAAAAAAGACATTATGACCCTCTGGACTACACTGTGTTGAAATGGTTGATTTTTGAATACTTGAAGATGAAACAACTCCAGAATTTGACTTACAGGATTTGGAAAATGAGATATACAAAGAGGGTGCAATACCAGTTGTTGAAGAACAAAATATATCATTTGATCATCCAGGACATTGTAAGTTGATAATGAAATTTGAATATATATTAATTGAAAGCAAAAATAATATCTTATTTTATATTTCTTATTTGTTGGTGAAGGTGATTATAGAGAATGAAGAGATGTAGGAGATATAAACGGCTCGATCAATCGGATGCATTTGAGTTTGAACATTTTGGTGAAGCGAAACCTGGAGACTCAACTTATATAGATAGATTGATGATGCTAATTTAGGAGATCTTTGAAACTATTGAATTGAGAAAGTCAAACTTTGACTTTAATTATGAATATGTTATTTTTGTTTATCACTTGGTATAAAATAATTTTGCATCTTTTTATGATTGGTTGTGTCATAGATAAGTAAAAGAATTATAATTTTTTCAATTTTTGCTATATATTTATAAATATTATGTCATTATTATAATATTTAAATACAATAAATATTATTACATCATCCAGTTCGACCTCGGTTCGACCCCGGTCGAACCATCAAACCTCTAACCCCTCCTTCCGGTTCTTGACCGGTCCGGTTTTAAAAGCCTTGCATTTTTTAGCTATCAAAAGGAAATATACTTATGAAGGCCATGAGATAGCATTAAGGCTTCATTTTGGACGGCTTTTCTACTGCTTCTTAAAGCAGCTTTTAGTACTAAAATTTAATTTTTGTACTAAAAAGCTGCTAAGAGGTGTAAAAAGCAATCCCAAACGAAACCTAAACTAAGACTTCATTTGGGATTGCTTTCTTACAACTTCTTAAAGCAGCTTTCTGTACAAATATTACAATTTTTATACTAAAAAGTAGCTTTAAGAAGCAGTAAGAAAGCTATCCCTAGGCTTTGTTTGAGACGACTTCTTACTGTTTTCTGAGCAGGTTTTAGTACAATTTTTTTTACTTAAAAAAATTTTTGTATGAAAAAATTGCATTAGAAAGCAATAAAGAAACCGTCTCAAACAAAGCTCAAGTAGCACTAGCTATTTTTCAGAAGACAAATCAAACAAACGATATATAGTTAACAAAATAAATAAAATTAAAACCCAAAAAGAACACAGCAAGAAGGGTCTCCAACATCAAGCTAACTTTTTGACAGAAAGATATAGATCCACAACATAGTGGTTATACTAAACCATCCACATATGACAGACAGACATATCATGTAATACTACTTCGATCTCTGCCTCATCTTTCGACGTTTCCTTCAGCCGCCTCATGCGCTTCTTCTTCCACTGCAAGGAGCTCTTACCTTAAGTTATTAAAAGGATGCAGAGAAACCAACATCACAAATTCAAACTATTCAAAAGAAGCGATGGAATGGAACAGTTGGGTCAATTAGGCTTCGACAATTTCACTCATAAGTGCAAAAGGATGCAAGATTGAAACAATCATTTCATTTAACCATATTATCCTGAATTATACATATCTCAAATTCAAAAGCTTTGAAGATCATCCTAATATATTTTGCATTATGCCATCCTAACATATATATATTTTTACAAAAGCCAACTAGTCACTAAACATGAAGGAAGAACATATCAAAGAATCAAAAGACATATATTGTCAAATAAACATCATCCATCACAAGCAAAACAATTCCCCATATCAAATAACTTAAACAGAAGATCCAACTGTAGAGACTAATAATCTGCAAAATTCAACTTAAACAGAATCTCATCTGTACCACTATGAAGTTGTATGCAAATAGCATGAAAGTTTTAGAGATTAGATATGTAAATGAAAGAAAGTGGTATATATGTAAATCCCCCAAATTTAAATGCAGCAGTTTGATCAAGTTATATATAAACTTCTCATCTCTTTTTCAGTTATTTAAATAGCATATTCTAACCTTCCTTGAAACCTAACTTATTACAATAAATTACTTTAAAAAAAAAAAGTTGTAGCTTTAGCTTTGCTCACCGTCCACTTAGCAAGATTCTTGACTTCCTTGTAATCATTATATAGCTTAGTAGTTACTTTTCTCCATCCATGAAAAGCACATTTTCTTACCTCAATAACCATGTTTACTACCTTGAATAACCAGTAAATTCTTCACTTATCCATGATCATTTCTAAACTATTCACAACTTCTACAGTAACATTTTATTAACACTAGTCTCTTATACATCTCAACTAAGGTTTTTAATTTGCCTATGTTAAACGCCAATTTTGAAAGGCAAACTTTGAATGTTTTTTCTTTATATTACTGCCACGGATTTTATTTATAGTTCTAGAGCTCTTATCTAACTCTCGATACTCACTCAAACTCTGCTCAATTTTCTTGCTCTAACTTTTAGATCACTGCTAGTAATGTCGAGTATATCCACTTACAAATTCGGATCCAACAATTATGATCATGTTGTTGGCTTTCCTCAATTAACGTAAAACAAAGCCAAAAAAAATGAAAAACAGCAAATCAGGAGCAGTCTATAGAAAAACTGCAAACCTAAAAAATAAATATTGACAAATTTCCATCGTAAAGACCAAATACTTCTACGTGTAGATTGCAATGCTAATATAATCATTAGTAGAGACCATTCACCATATTCATACACCGCATATAAGATACAGAGTAGAAACCCAATAACATGGTCATGAAACACACTATAAATCTGACTATAAACCCTAGACAATGAATTTTTTTGCTTCCGGTAAAAATACCGAGCACCTGTACCGAGCACTTAATGACGTGGCATTTTGTAATTGGTTTCCGAATACATTCGGTAACCTGACGGAATCATTACTCACAATGAATTTTTATTGAGATAAATCCACTATTTTAAATAAACAATAATAGCAAAAGCATATAAATTTTCAGAAATACTTAGGGTGTGAAGCACTTGAAGCACTTATGAGAACTCAAATACTCAATCACGAAGCATATCAGATTCAAATCAAGAAAACCTACCTTCGCCCTCATTTCTGAAGTTAGATTACTTCGCCGATCTCCTCTAGGGGTCTCCGCGGTTAGTTCGCAATTAGCCCTAGGCGCTTGCAGGAAAAAAAGGTTTTAAAAATTGGAGGACCGCCTGTTCAATCGATTGGATCTGGACGTGTTCGGCGGCCGGTCCGGTCCAAAATAAGAATCAGTTTGTAATTAAACTGGGTAAAAATCGGCTGAATCGCCGGTTGAACGACTAACCAACGGACTAGCTGTGTTAACTTGAACAGCCCTATTTATTAATATAATTGAATAAATTTAAATGAAAATTTAAAATTAGTCATATAATTTAGATAAATTTGAACAATGATTTGATTATCATTTATGGTGTAGCATGTTTATTTATTATTTATTAGTAGCTAACTATGGGCGAATTATACGTCTGTGATCGAACCGTTCGGACACCATTTAGACTCGCCACATCACCCGGATATATTAGGCCCCAGTGTATCTGGGTGATGTGGCGAGTCTGGATTGGTGTCCAGACGAATCCGGACACGGACGTTAGGGCTGTCAATTCCTGACACGACCCGAAACCGACCGGAAAATCCGGTTCGGGTCAACCTGTGAAAGAAATGGGTCGGGTCCGGGTTTAAGGGATTTGACCCGTTTATATATTCGGATCGGGTTCGGGTCAACCCCGTCAACCTGCGGGTCGACCTGAAAACCCGCGAAGCTATAACGTCGTTTACCGCTCTGTTTTAATAAAATGCGCGGCCGAGCCCGCGAGGTTCGAGAGTCGAGACGGTTCTAGGGTTTCATTTCTCGGTTTCTCCTCGCTCTCACGCCTGGCATTGGGGTGGAGCCGTGGAGGCATGGAATCGTGGAGGAGCTGATGGAGGTTTCTTCACTTCTGATATCTTCTTCTGATCTTCTGAAACATCTGGCTTCGAAATTCTTCCTTGAATCCTCTTCCTTTCTCCATTTCTCAGTTGCGACTTGCAACGGTTGGTAATACTTCAATAACTCTTAAGTATTTGAAGTGTCGGTGTGTTGATGGTCGGTTGTTTCGATTCTATTTTAGATTTCTTTATTTTTTATGGAGGATTTGTTCTTTCATTTTGCCCTATTTGTTCGGTGTGAGTCATCAGTCGTGCGAAACTGTGATGGGTTTCTGGAGTATGCTACACATTTTATTCTTATAAGTTCTTCTTCTTCCTTATGAGTTATGAGTATAAGTGCCATGGCCGATTTTTCTGGAGTATGCTGCACATTTTTTTTCTTATAAGTTCTTCTTCTTCCTTCTGTTATACTGTTAGAGTGTAGTTTAGTGTTGTACTATTACAGTTTTCCATTTTCTTCTTGCTGTTGAGATTACAGCTTGGTCGCTTGGGCCTCTTGGAGTTGTCGGGTTGCTGTTGTTGTAAGACCTGTAATGCTGTATTCATGTATTGAACTACTGTTGAATAAGTTGATGCTTAATGCTTATGTTATTATGGAATATTAGAATATGGAGAATAGATGAAATTTTGCAATATTTATTGCTTATTTGATATTATCATACTATCTAATCATAGGATCAAGTGTTATGAGTTGTTGATGCATGTTATTGATGTTATTAGTACAATTTTGTGTTTTATGTTTAGTGCAGGATACTAATACATTTATTATGAGTAATCCTTCTGAGCATAATGAACATGTGCATGCCCGCTGATAATGAAGTGGAATGGATAGTGATGAGTTGAACAATCCTATTCCAATAGATGATGGAAGTGTTCATAGAAAGAAGAGGAAGTTGACTTCTATGGTATGGGGTCATTTTGAAATGTTGCCACTTGCAGATGAGACAACATTGTTGCAAATGTAGAAATGTGGTGCAACATACTTATGTGATAGTAACATGGTACAAGAAATTTAAGACGCCACTTGCAAACTGTAAGAAAAATATCAAAGATTGTAAACTTAACTTCAAAGTAACTCAAACACTTCTATGTCGATGATTGCAAATAAATTGATATAAAGAATTTTGTTGCTTATTTATTGTATGTATAGTCATGCATGATTTACCATTTCAGTGTGTGGAGTAGGAAGGTTTAAGAACATTACTTCGTTACTTACGGCCTGATTTACAGTTTATTTCTAGAAATCGGCAAAAAATGATTGCAAGAGATGTTTAATAAGGAAAAAGTTCAAATCGAAGCCCTCTATATATTGTGTAAGGGTAGAGTATCTTTAACTTTTGATCTATGGACTTCCATCAACACAGATGATTTTATTTGCTTGACTGCACATTTTGTTAATAATAACTGGAGGTTGCATAAAAGTTGATAAATTTTGTTTCATGCCACCTCCACATGATGGACTAGCATTCTTCGAGAAACTTCATCAATTTTTTGTTGAATGGAAACTTGATAGCAGCTTTTTAGCATCACTTAGACAATGCTTCTGCAAATACTGTTTGAAAGTTCATTAGGGATGTTAAGCCCTATAGAACTGTCCCAAGGCTATAAAGAGATGAGAGGGAATCAGATTTAAAACAAACACAATCTTAAATCAAAAAAACAAGATTCACCACAATCAAAACAAATGATGCGAAAATTAAAATGCGGAAGCAATAATAAGAAAAGAACATACCGGATTTATAGTGGTTCGGTCAAACCTTGACCTACGTCCACTCCTTGGAGGCAACCTCCAAGTATTGCACTAAACTAAGTGTCTCTCCTTTAGCCCTCACAGCTAGGCGGAGAAGCCCTTACAAAATCACTTCCACCTTCCCCGATGTGGCGGAGTCGCCGGTCCTTTGACACCAAAAAGATCTTCTTCTTTGGTGAACTTCCCTCGAGACAAGCCTTGAATCCGACGGTATCAGGTGCGAGCTTGCCAGAGCAACCGTGTGGAACCCCCTCCACACTCCCTTGAGTCCCCCCTCACAGGATCTTCCCCTCTCTCAAACTCCACCATTTCCTCACTCCCTCTCAAGCTCTCTCTTCAAGTTTCCCCCAAAAGAACGAAGCTACAATAGCTGCCAAAGACACTTACAAAAGTGCATTGACAAAGCTTAAATAGAAGCTCTCAAAACGAGCTCATTAATGCAAGTTATCCACATTATCGTCCAGGACGATAAGCATATCGTCATGGCCGATTAGTTCAAATATAAGGAAAATCATCCTGAATATCGCCCTGAAATGAAGCTGGCCGATGTCTAATCAGCCTGGACGATCTTGTGATCGGCCCGGATGAATCACCATTAATTGCTTTCCAAAATTGCCAGAGAAATTTTAGAAAAATTGTCCTGGATCGCCTGACCGATATTTTATAGTCCAGGCCGATATCCAAAAATAAAAATTTCCTAAATAGATACTGGAGGCAGATTCTTTCTGAATTGAGCCTATCGTCCTGGCCGATACAAAATCGTCCAGGATGATGTGTTTTTGCATAATGACGGCTGCTAATGAGGATGCCCTAATTAGGATTTTCTGCTTTTGGACAGATCATCCAGGATGATATAAATATCGTCCAGGACGATGTTACCAAAAACAGTGAACTCTAGGGAACAGTCAGAAACTCTTATACGTTACAAGCATCAGGAGCCACAACAAATACAATAGACCAAGAAGGGAAAAATGTACAAACTGACTCAGACCTAATCTACCCAATCTGAGCGGTTCCAGTTGCAGTCCGATCGTGTGAACATGAAATGTCAGTAGATAAGCAGTTGTAGGGAAAAGAGAATGTCTTCTATCATCAAAATCATAAGCCATAGATCGCAAACACTATTTTCGTTGATTTTCTACGAAACCATTTGAATTGAAAAATGGTCTTCTATGCAATGGTCAGTTTTTCCATATCAGGTGTTGTGCACATATTATAAATCTTTTGTGAGGAAGGTTTGAAAGAAAGCCTTTGTCCCCATTACGAGGGTAGCTACGTGAATCCTTTTTTGCCATTGTGTGTCGTTAAAAGTCAATTCTCATTTAAATCTAATAAAGAAAGATCATTTCTAATATTTTCTAACCAAGTCTTTTTAGGTCGACCTCTACCCTTTCTTAACATAAGTCAAATCTAATACCTCAACTTTCCTAACCGGGTCCTCGGAAGGCCTCAGTTTGATGAAATGATAGCATAAATTAAATAAAATATTTTTTATCATAATTATTAAAATATTATTTGAATAAGTTATCTCTCTATTTTTATCCTGCCCATAGTTGTAGGTTAATAAAATGAGTTAGAAGAATATAAATCCCTTCAAATCAAATTATACAACTAATTTATTTAAAGGGTTGCCACCAATAGATTAATGGGTTACTATAATCATGCTTACCGTGTCTTGGGATGACCAACCATATATATATCTCTCGAGTCATTTGTGGGCCAACAATAAAATTTTATTGGCCTTTGTTAAGTTTGTGGGTCACCATAAACTATTCAAGCAGTCTTTGTAAACTCGTAATCTGCTATGCAGGAGCTGAAATTCTCTTTGCACGAAAATTATTTATTGTTAAATTTCTTCTTATGAATTCTTTTCGAGTCCTAAGAAGTAATTTGATACTACTTGTAGGACTATAAATAAAACATTTTGAGGCTATTAGAATGGTTAGAATCACTTGTACAAAATTTCTCAAATTTAATTTCCAAATCTCTCTCATTCAATTCTCTCTTTGCAAAACCAAGAGTCTTTTTGGAGAGCCAAAATTATTAGATAAAATTTAAAGATTGTCCTGTGCAAATTCAATGTCTAAATGATCACATTGCTTGTCCTATACATTTGGCTTTGGCATCCACTCTTTAAACTAAGGATAGCTTCATCTTCTGCTCATTTGTCCGATCTGCCTTCCCTATTTTAATTGGCTTTATTCCCTTCACACCATTTTATGTAATTCGGCTCTCTTATTCTACTTCATCACCTAACTCAATGGGATAAACTATCAAAGCCTTGTGGCTTACCCACCTCTGTAAATAACAAAGAAAGGTCCATTGCCCCCATTAATGGCACTAGGAGAGCTACAATATAGGTGTAGATTATGAGGTGTTCATAGTAAATGAACTGTACCAGTCTGAGACAAGGGGCCTACAGAAGCTCTCGGGCTGTTTCAAGCTTCCACATCAAGGAAGGAAACAAAGGGAAGGGGAGCTGTCATCAACCCTGCAAATGTGTGGCTGGCTCTTAGTGAGTTGATTTTGTTTACCAAGTTATATGTGGCTGGATTCTCTTGGGACCCGTAAACAATCTTAGCAGGGATGCTCTTGGCTAACAGGCACTGCCATTGAGACATCCCTACTGTCATGACCCACTGGACATCAAATACTAACCAGAAGAGCATTGTACAGTATCAACATAAATGCATATACTAATATATCTTTGGGCCCCTTTTCTCTCTGTAGGAAATGATAAGACTGGGAATCTATGTTAATAATTTGAGGTTGGAAAGTTCACTGAATATCTCTTTTTTTTTTTTTATCTTGATTGGCTGGTCACTATACATAATTAACCATAGAGATTATTCTGTGCGGTGTTTGAACCTGTCCGGAGGTCAATTCGGACGCGCCACATCATCCAATGCACTGTATATTAGGTGACATGGCACATCCGGATTAGCCTCCGGACGCGTTCGGACACCGCACGTAATAATTTTTCCATTAACCAGGTAGCATGCTCTGTTAAAAGCTGAATGAGCATAGGTTTGGACTCTGAACTGTGATGTTTTTCTCCAGAAAATTGAAGCTGCAATTTTTATACTTGTCAAATATGTTTTTTCAATTCGTAGTTGTCTTTAATTGAAAGGGCACTAAGTGGTTTGTAATCTTCATGCAATATCAAATTATCTAAGATCATGAATATTTTATATCTTTTCAGGGGCGGATCTAGACCATTTTTTAGGGCGGGCAAACTCTTGTGATTTGCGAATGCGAAGGCCGATGACATCTTGCGATTGATAAGGCGATCTGATCTTGCGAGTTGCGAACGATGGAACGAGAGGGCTTCGAGCCTTCGACTGTGATTCTGCGAACGACGGGAGGCGGGATGGGCAAAACTGACGCACGATTAATAAATTTAGGGTAAAAAAGTTCTTAGAGTGGGGGCAAAATTCCAAAAAAGCCCTCTCTACTGAATATATTTCTATTTTCAGGGTGGGTATGTGCCCCTTGAAGCTTTCAATTTATGTTGATAAAGAAATATAAATAAATCGCCTTCACGTTTGGACTTATTTTTTGAGATGAATGTGTGTTCGGCCTTCGATAGATTAGACTCGGCATTGATTTTCTTTGATTTATCTCTCATTAAGGAAATATCTTCTCAGTCAAAGTAAATGATTCTGAATACAAGCTGTTATAATAAATACTATCATGTAATCATGAGCATATAGGATTTCATTTTCTGTTGCCAACTTCTGACGTTTCCATTTCTGTTGCTAGCCACTCTTGGGCTTGCAATCTTGTCTATAAATGTCTTACAAACGCGTCCAAGCAATACAATTTCAACTTTACCAAAGGCTACTGTGGTATCAAAACTGTTTCACTGTAACGAGTAGATCCTCCTCCTCATCGCCATTGTGGTTAACTAAGGTTTTGTTTAGGACAGTTTTTTTATTATTTTTTAAAACGTTTTTTTTTAAATAGAAATTTTGTACTAAAAAATTATTTTAAAAAGTGATAAGAAAGCTGTCCCAAATGAAACCTAAGGCTTTGCTTTTTAAATTGCAACCATAATTTTTTTTAACCATTGATTTTTTTCCCAAATAAATTGTACAAAAAGCGTTGCTTTTTATAACGGTTTCAAAAAATTACTTTCTCTACAGTTATTTTATAAAATAGTAAAAAAAATTGATGTAAGGGATGAACTCATTAGAATAAACGCAAATCAATTGTGAACATGTATTCTCTATGGCAAAGAGAGATTATTTTTGATAACTTATGATGAAAATTCAATCAATAAAATTTTCATTGAATTTTTCTAGACACTCAAATTCTATCGAACAAAATAATGATGAGTCATCTAAATCTTATCACATGACTAGAAGATCCAAAATTAACATTGTTAAGCTGTTGGGGATGAGGAGCAAACACCACAATGACGAAACAAACAAGAAAGTAAAAGTAGCGGAAGGTAAAATACACCAAGATTTAATATGAAAAAATCCAAAATAAGGAAAAAATCATGGAGCTATACCACACCAAGAAATTCACTATGAAATTGCGAGAAATAAATACACATATCTCTTCTCTCTCACTCTCTCGCTTCTCTTCTCACATGCACCTTTCTCTATGTCTAATTATTCAAAATTCAAGAGAAAGCCAAGTAAAGAACTCCAAGGGACGAAACCCTTCAGAAAAAATGAGAAATAAAACCATCCAGTCCATCTCACAATGCTACGACGCCAATTTGGAGTGTTGCGGTGCTTGAACCTTTGTCTTGATCTATTGTGGCGTCGCATCTAGACCGTTGTAGTGCTTTGCTCTCTGTTGTTCAACGATGGGGCGCTCGGGAACACATCGTTGGGGCGTTCGAGAACACAGCGCCAGGGTGTTGTATGAAAAAAAAATCATGTGCAAAGCACCCCAACCAAAGCAAGGGGTAAACCCCCGCACTCCCCAGCAAGCACGACAAACTTGAGGTATGAGACAACATAACAACATGATTGATCAACACAATCAAAATTCCACATATAACATAAACCTCTCACAAAACTCCCCTATCTTATTATAAGATATCTCTCATAGCCTACTCATACAACCACCATGACTCAATGAGCCCTTAAAACCCTAACTAGAGATATGCCATTTCCACTAAGATAAATGTCTTCCTTCAAAATAGCATTTAGGGTATTATTCCACTCTAATCTCTTCACAATATTATTGGATGCCACTAGGTGTTTTGAATCAAACATCTTAATGACAATCACATTAATCAGTACAAAGCATGCATATCTTATCATGAAAAGTTTTCTAACACCCATCAAATGACTATATTGAAACATTTAACTAGGCCATCAAATTTATAAATATTTGAATGTTTATGAGCATCAATATCTATAGAAAATGATATGTTTCCAAATTAGATGTTAATAATGTTGATTTGGATTTATTTTCAAATCAAAATAAATATTTATTTATAAAGCTTTAAATGCTCATTATTGTAATAGATTAGGGAATATATTATTTATTTAATTAAGTTGATTTGATTGATGCATTAATTAGAGGATCTAATTATTATATAAATTAGGAATTTAATTAGGATTAAATTAGGAAGCTTTTTCCTAATTTACTTTGGCTCAAATCTATAAATAGAGTCCTGGGAGTTGCTGTTGAGTGCATGAGACAAAGAGAGAGCACATTGTAATTCCTGTTTGTTTCTCCAATTTAGTGAAATCATCATTCTCTCCCCATGGACTTAGGCATCTTTGTTGAACCATGTAAATTATCGTGTTTATTATATTTGTGTTGTGTGATTTATTGTTTCCACTGTGTGATTGTTTGCACAACAAGTGATATCGGAGTTGGATTTCAGTGGGATTTTTGGCAATTTATTGAAAAACAAGAGTAAATCTCTAAGACGTGATCTAGTCATATCAAGCAACTAAAGGTTGTAGATTTTTTTGGATTATTGCTTAGCCGGATTGGTGCAATTCCAGTGTCATAAGGAAGTTACAATTTGGTGGAAATGATGAGATCCAGTGGAACCATGGATACATCCACTTTGTCGGTGAAGAAGGCGTTGATTCATCAGGTGATTACACATCCCATCAAAATTGATGTGACGAAATTTGAAGGCAACAGGAACTTTGGCATGTGGCGATATGGGGTGATGGATGCCCTGTGTTCTTTGAATTTGGAGAAAGTTTTGGAGAGCGATGAACGTCCTAAGGAGATTTTAGAGAGAGATTGGCTCAAGATGAACCAGAGTTATTGTGGCAAGATAAAAAATTGCCTATTTAAGGATATCAAGTATGGAGTGATGAAGGAGGTTTAATTCTGCTGTGAAGCTGTGGAAGATTTTGGAACACAAGTATCTAACGAAGCGTGTAGAGAATCATCCCCATATGAAACGGTGGCTTTACATGTTTCAGATGAGACATGAGATTACAATTGATGAGCATTTGAATGGCTTCATAAAGCTTTTGACAGATCTTTTGAATTTGTTATGAAGAGGTTAGAGATGAAGACAATGCGCTCCTTCTATTGAATTCAGTCTCGGGTGAGTATGAAAATTTCACGATGATGCTCATTCATAGGATGGAGCTCTTGAATTATGATGATGTGACTACTATATTACTGAATTAAGAGTTTCGATGTTAGAACAAGGAGTCTGCAAAGATAAATTTAGCTGATGCTCTCACACTCCAACAAGAAAGATATGAGAAATAGAAGAATAAAAGGGGTGGCAGCAGAAAGCGGGGAAAGTCTAGTGGGCATAGTCTTGGGAAGAATCAGTGTGCTTTATATTTGGAGATTAGACATTAGAAGAAAGATTGCCTGAAGCTGAAGGAGAAGGGAAAGGGAGTTTCCACTAAGGCTAGCTTTAGCATGAAAGAACAAAATGAAGATTCAGATGTATCATTATATGTAGTTTTTCAGAGTTTGTATTTAGATGATTCATGCTGGATTTTGAATATTGGTGCTCCATATCATATTTATCCCACTAGAGAGTGGTTTTATACCTATAAGGAGCTTGATAGTGGTGTTATAACCATGGGAAATGATTATGTTTCTTGTAGAGTTGTTGTAGGGAGTATCTTCATCAAAATGCATTATGGTATTGTGAGAATGTTGATTTATGTGAAACATGTTCTTGATATTATGAAGAATTTGTTGTTTGTTGGGGTTTTAGAGATCAAAGGCTTCATGGTAGTCATTGAGGTAGGAGTTCTGAAGATATATTATAGAGCATTGGTTTTTTTGAAAGGAGTTCATTGCCACAACCTTTACTATATTTAGTGTAGAACTGTGATTGAATCTGTTGATATTGCTAATGATTCTTCCGATGCCATTGAATTATGGCATATACGACTAGCTCATGCCAGAGAGGCTTTTCTTATGACTTTGGTGAAACAAGGATTGATTAAAGGAGCAAGCACCTACAAGCTCAATTTTTATGAATATTATGTGTTTGGCAAGAAGACACGAGTATCCTTTTGTAATGCCATCCACAATATAAATGGAATCTTGGAGTATGTTCACATAGATGTTTAGGTCCCAACTAAGATAGTATCATTCGATGGGCGGCAATACTTTGTCTCTTTTATTAATGATTACTCCATATATATTTGGGTGTGCATCATGAGGCACAAGAGCGAAGTACTATAGATCTTTAAAATTTGGAAGAAATGGATTGAGACTCAAATTGGCAAAAGGATTCAGTGTATCAGACTAGCAATAGAAGAAAAATACTTCAGATGCATTCTTATAGGAGTGTTAGAGATATGGGATAGAGCATCACTTCACTGTTAGAGAGACACTACAGCAGAACGGAGTGGTAGAGAAGATATACCAGACTTTGGTGGAGAAAGTTTGGTTTATGTTATCTAGTACTGGTTGTATACAGTCTATTGGGATGAAGTAATAGACAATGTCTATTAGTTAGTGAATCATCTGCCTTCTATAGCAATTGAAAATAAAACCCCAAAGGAGATGTGGTCTAGACATCCTGCTAGAGATTATGAGCACTTGTTCAACTTATTATCATGTTAAGAACGATAAAATATAATTAAGGGCAAATAAGGTGATCTTTATTGGCTTCAGGTGTGGAGTCAAGGGCTTTAAACTCTATGATATGGTAGAGAAGAATATTATCATTAGGATGGATATTACTTTTGATGAGGCGAGCATGTTGAAACCCCATGACTCGAAGCATGTGGAGAGTTCTATTAGGACTGTAGATACATTGCAGAAGTTGGAGTTTGATGTAACTCAATTGGCTTCATAGAGGTAGATCATTTCTACCCATGTACTTGATACAGTTGTAGATCACGAGGTAGAAGATGATGTTGAGGATGAGATTCCTCCTCAAAAATTTATTGGGAAGAGCAGGTTCAGGTGCTAAAATGTCCCAAAATTAACTTGGTTGAGAGATCACATTGTATTTGTACTTTCAACCACGAAGGCTGAAGTTCCTAGTCACTATAAAAGACTGTGGATAGTCCCGATGGTGATCTTTGAAAGAGGGCTATAAAAGAAGAGATGGAGTCTCTTCAGAAGAATGCTACTTAGAGGTTGGTAATGCTTCCTCGAAGAAGAAAAGTCATTGGGTACAAATGGATGCATGCAAAGAAGGAAGGATCTCATGAAACTGATGTGCAATACAAGGTTAGGTTGGTGGCAAAAGGTTTTGTATAACGAGAAGGGATTGCTTATGATGAGGTGTTCTCTCCAGTGGTTAAGAATCCATCGATCAGTGTTCACTGGGCACTTGTAATGCAGTTTTGTTTAATTTTGGAGCAGCATAATCCAGATATTGCACAAGCATTTGGCATTGTGAGTAGTTTCATAGTAGGTTCATACATGATCAAGGAAGGAGTCATTGGCAAGCTGTGAAGAATATCCTGAGGTATTTGAAGGGTATAGTTGATGCATGCTAAGAGAGGTAGTCGCTACGACAATGGTACAGGACTCATGACTGATTGTCTACTTGTTTGAAGAAATACACTTGGCTTGATCGGCAACCATCCGGGTGCAGTCGTCATGATATTGGAGCCTGATTTGTCATCTTTCATTTTCGAAAGTGAAAGATAAGGTGGAGATTATTGATTTTGATTTATTTCCCTATCATAATAAAGCTTTATTTGTAAAGTTTTAATGACTTTAGGGAATAAATTATTTCCTTAATTAAGTTGATTTGATTAGAGATTTGATTGATGCATTAATTAGGGGATCTAATTATTACATTAATTAGGGACTTGATTAGGAAACTTTTTTCCTAATTTACTTTGGCTCAAATCTATAAATAGAGCAATGGGGGCTACTGTTGAGTGTATGAGAGGAATATAGATCGAGCTCATTGTAATTCATGTATATTCCCCCAATTTAGTGAAATCAACATCCTCTTCCCGCGGCTATAGGCATTTTCGTCGAACCACTTAAATCATTGTATTATTGTGTTTGTGTTGTGTGATTTATTATTTTCGTCGTGTGATTGTTTGCACAACAAAATATATATTCATTTGTGACCATCTCTATGAGGTGTTTATGTCTTAACCATCGAGCTTTTTTTTCGGCGATCATAACATGTGTGTCAACTTCATAATTCCCTCAATGGTTTTAAACAAGAACTATGTACTTGGTTCATTGAGCTCAAATCTTTAAGTTATTTTTGAGATTCATCATCTCCACATTGAATCCATTATTGTGCATCAACATGAACAAAATATTTTGTTTATGTAGATTATCCATTGATCACATATAACTGTCCATCCACTATCAATCAAATTATTGATGCTCTGGCTCATCTTTCCACCATCATGAATCTTAGATATCTTCATTTCTTCTTAGGTGTTGAAGCCATTTCATTTCTCAATGCCCTCTTAATCTTAACATTTATATGTTTGTGATATTCTCTAATGTTAAAAATGGAAGGTACAAAGATAATTGTTACACTACTTAGTATCTCTATTATGTACTCCTCTCGTGCTCAAAGATGGCCCAATTGCTACCATGCATGTAAGAAATACTTCAATATTTGCTGAGGAAACGTAACGCTCTCATCTCGTGGGTGCATTTGGTTTGGAAGAATCAACAGAAATGTAAAAATATTTTATTTATAAGTTTATATCTGAAATATTTTTTAAATTATTTTATTTAAAATAATTTGTATTTATTTGTCATTGAAAAAAGTTTTAGACAAAAATTTAAAAATTTGAATAAGATGAGATAGTTTATTTCATATTAAATGTTTAATTTCAATGTAATTTATCATATTTATTTAAAATCATTAACAAATTCATTTTAATTATTATTATTTTTTAAATAATAAAAAAGCATTCTCTTTCTGATAAAAAAATTACCATGCCCTTTTTTGTTAAAAATAATTTATTAATTTTTATCAACCAAATTATAATAACATCAACATCAAATCTTTATCTCAATATATGAAATCTGCTCATAATGTATTAAAAAATTCTTATCATAATTATTGATAAATTTTATGTTAACTATTAAATAAAACTTTTTATTTTTCTTATTCGAATTTGAGATCAGGCATCTGTAATATTTCATCAATTAAATTATTTTAAAAATATTTATATATTAAAATATTTATTTAAATAAATGATATAAAATATTTAAAACTATATATATTTCATTTTCCTTCTCGTTACTCTAAACCCTACATATCTAAGGACAGTATTATTTTAATTTATCGCAGAAGAGTCAAAATAGTGGGAAGAATACATCACATCATTAAAGCTGAATTATTTTTATTAATTGAATGCGTTCATGAATGTGAACAATCTTGCTGGTCTGCCATTTCACATCAAGACTGGACACTCAAAATATATTTTTATTTATTTTTTTATATTTCTAGCAATTAAAAAAAATCCTGATGAATTCAATTAAATTCAGTACAATACAGCAAAATAAATATTGAGAAAAGCTAAAATAATAATAATAAAAACTATTTTCGATTCGCACTAAAAATAAAAAACCATAGAGAGCAATGCATGGCATTATATTAAAAAATTAAAAAAAAAATGCATCGTATTATATTCAGCTCTGCTTCCTTCTCTATGTGATTTCTTTCACTTAAGCAATTGAAAAGATATATAAAAATTAAAATAGAAAATAGAAGAATTTTTTTTTTTTCATTCAACAGAAATATAACAATTTGCATGCAGACAGTGCAAAAGTTTATTTCCATTTCAATACATTAATGGGTAGAAAAGTAGCATTTTGAAAACTCTGCCAATCTAAATCTGAAAGCTAAAAAATAAAGAAGAAGAAAAGTTCACATTGTCACCTATTTGCCATTTTGAAAGTTATCAGGAGGTAAGCCATCAGTCGGCAAGTTACTGCTTCTATTTATTGCTCCCATCTGATTCTGCTGCGCTAAATGGGATCCATATGTATATAAATTCATTGCCTGTAACAAAAGTAAATTAACCATGCTCTCCAAACCACGAGAGATTATTCTGTGCGGACACCGGAAGGGAGAACCGTCCAGTACCGTTTGGTACCGAACGATATCGGCGCTCTGTACAGCTCGGTACCGAGTGTGGTACACTTTTGGGATGATGTGGCGCATTTCTATTGTTCTCTGGATGACGTCCGGACTCCGCACACAGAATAATTAAAGAAATACAGCAAAATAATAAGGAAAAGTAGAAACCTGTGGAGGTGGCTGTAAATGATGGAAGCCAAGGTGTGGGGGAAATGATTCAGGCATCTGAGAATTGTTCATTTGATTTGGAAACCTCAAATGGCTGAAGGGTTGTGGACACATTGGCATTTGATTTGCAGCTATAACTGAGGGCATAGGTTGATTTACTAGTGGAACTCTTGGTAATTGAACCAAATTATTCAATGTAGGCATGGGACCTCTGCCAATCCCCATACTCATTTGAGCCATAAAATTCTGAATGCTGGGAAACATCATTGTTGCCATGCCGCTTCCCATCCACATTAACTGAGAAAGAACACAAATGATTTTTGAAATTGAATACTATGATATATAAATCAAATATTGATATTTCACCACCTGAACTTGTTGTTGAAGTGATTTCAAATATTCAATTGCTTCATCTAACATTGATGCTTTGTCTGACTGAATCATTGCAATAGAT
This sequence comes from Dendrobium nobile, assembly GCA_022539455.1. Classification (NCBI taxonomy): domain Eukaryota; kingdom Viridiplantae; phylum Streptophyta; class Magnoliopsida; order Asparagales; family Orchidaceae; genus Dendrobium; species Dendrobium nobile. The sequence continues at coordinate 5,498,184 of CM039733.1, read as the reverse complement.
AACAACATTGAAATTGGTTTATGTGAATAATGATAGAAATCTGAAGTAGTTTTGAATGATAGATTGAAAGTGAAGAATTTTGAATTTTCTACCTTGGTGCAATGTGGTATGAGGTCCTGTAATGCTTTCATCTTTTCGTTGATTCTGTCTCTTCTTTTCTACAAGTATTTTTCAATAGGTAAAAGTGTGTCTTGATTTTAATTTTACATGTTTCAAAACTTATCTGTGCTTACCCTTTCTGAAAGATTATGAACCTCAGCAGCTCGGGTTCTACGGGATCTTTGAACTGGCTTCTTTCCATCTGCAGATTCGTAGCCTCCTTCCTGCAAGTCTTAATAAGTATCAATTACATTCTGATTTCAAAATAATAATAATAATAATAGAGGAGAAAGCGAGAGCTCTATTGACACCTCACTCAAGCTACATGATTCTTCCATTTCTACTCCTTTTCTTTTATAGCTTTGGTTGTTCATCTCTTGTGGAGTTGCTCTAATGCTAAATCCAGACCCACCTGATGATGAAGTACCAGTTACTTCAAATGTATCAGTCCTTACCCTTTCTGATAAAAAGCTTCTCTCCAAGCATTTTTTGAATTTTTTCGGAGGCAAACCAGTTGTTGTTTTGTTATTCAAGCTATTAGTTAGATTGACACAATTCTGAACTTGGTTGCTTCCACAAATGCTTGATTCTGTTGTCATCATTGAAGAAGATTCTCCTCCCGCCGAATGAATTTTCTTCTGCAGTTTATTTGCCAATCCAATCTTTCCTGGCTTTGACAAGTGAGAGAAATCAATAACGTTACTGTTCTCAGGGCAAACATATTGTTGTGCAGAGCCATGAACATAAGATTTAGGAGGAGACAATCTGTTCTGATTGTGAGGAAGATTTAAACGTGGAATTGCATTTCCTTCATTGTTGATGCTTTTGTTTGATTTATCAGTAGTAATAAGAGTCTGTGGATTTGGAAAATCACATAAGAAATCACAACCAAATTCTTTCTCTAAGTACTCATAAGGTGGGTACTGGAACAATGAAGCTATCTCATCTTCCACAGCTGAGGATTGGGGGTTTGAATTCCCAACTGGTTTTGGATCTTCTTTAACTTCATTGATGCTGGTTGGACACCTTCTGGGAGTTGAGCTATGCATCAATACATTTCCATTCTTCCATTGGAGCTCTGTGAATTCTTGGTCAGGTCTGTAAATTTGAAAAAAATTAGTTATTTGTGCTTCAGATGATGGAGTTATGATATTGATATTTGGTAATAGTACTAAAGGAAAATATATATATATATATATATATCTATAGAAACTAACCCTGTTGTTCTTTTCTGATTTGTTGCAGCAAGATAATTCTGATATGATCTTGAATGCTCCTCCATGTTTCAATCAGGAATAATGTGATTCTTGGCTCAGTTGCTAGTTATTTTTAACTAAAAAAAGAAAGAAACACATATCAAAACACATAAATGAGAATTGCTAAATTAGTATTAGAGAATCATAATTTTTTTTTAATCTACCTTCTTGAATAGATACAGAGGACCTCTTGTTTTATTGTTTGTCACAGTTGAAAGAGCAAACATGCAGAGGTTTTATTCAATAATATTAGCAGCGGGAGAGAGACAGAGAAAGGAAATCTACAGTAAATCACCCATTGAATGAATTTCCTGAAGATAAAACGAAGCAACTTTCATAAAACTATTAAAAAGATCCTACCCAAATCGAATAATGAAACAAATTTCTCAGAAAGATTTCTGGAACTTGCCAAGCTAAGCAGATCCCAGAATGTATGAAATGCATCAAATAACACAGAACATTTCTAGCAAATCAGGAAATCTCCTCATAAAAAGAAGCAGGGAAGAGAAGAGAACTACCTTGAAAGACTGAGATAGAAGATTATTGAAATAAGGACCAAAATAGTGAAACAAAGATTGGGAATAGAAGAGCAAGCAGCTTCTCAATGGCTTATCTTTCCCTGTCGCTTTCTCTTCAGATTATAGTATAGATACGACCTCGCAAAAATTAATAACTTCCATGTTCTTCATGAAGCTTCTAAGGACACTAATTGAGGGTAGCTGAGCTTCTTTACTGCTTAAACATGATAGTGACTTTGCAAAAACTTCTCCCGTATAATAATATGATAAGTGGTTTTTTTTACTGTTATTCTGTTCTTCTTAGTTTAGAGACTAATCAAACATTAGTACAAAGAAAGGACTGATCTCTTCTTAATGATTCTAACAAAATAAATATTGTAAAGACTTTGGTTGACTGAGGTCATATAGACTTTGATCATCATATGGTAACTTGTAGACACAAAATGATGACATGCTCATTTCTTAACCAAAAGATTTTTTTTTTGGGAAAATTTTGGGAGAAGGCTCGTATATTAATGAAGAAAAATTACATGAAAAAAATAAAACTTATAGGGAAATAAAAATAAGCCAAAAACAAAACCCTAGCAAGGGGAAAAACAACCAAAAAAAGGCCTCAAGGCAGGCCAAACACCCAGACATCACAGAAAATCAAGATCAAATTCAAATTAGCCCAGTTTGCCACGAAGGCCTTCCAGGAACGACCTGGTTGCCATGGGGGCGAAAACTGAAAGCAACCAGATGGAGAATACCAAGCCATAATCCGAAGAATGCCGAAGAATGAAGAACCAGTTGGCCCAAGACATCATAGGCAATGCAAAAACCAGAGAATCAAACAAAATATTGAGCCCAACAATAATCAATTAGCAAAGAAAAATTGTTCTTCGAGCAATTTGAAATGAGCAACCCGAACCATAAACATAGCCCGAAAGCTCAATTGAGCACAGAAAAACGATCATTGAGCTTATGAAAGCTTAACCAACTGTAACTCATAAGTTTGCTGCAGGTGAAAGCAACATTTTATATAGATTTGTTCATTGTAAGTCAAGTAGGTTGGTCAGTTGGAACTTATTAATTATTTTTTATTAACTTTTTATGATTTTTCTCATAAAAAAAAGATGTAAGAACCCCTCCAATGAGAAATTAGTAGCTCTAAATTTAATAGAGGAGAAATCTTCATCTGACAAATTCAAATTAACATATAATCACTACTATTTTTGATGTGACAAAATCATTTAATAAAATAAAAGAATATCTAACACATGAAGGCATGAAAAATTGTTTAAAAATGAACTTTCTTAGAACAAGGCCACAGGAAAGAGAAAAGCCTTTCTTCAGTTTAATATTGATTTTGCCACATTGAGCGTAATGGGGCTTAAATATCTCAATTGATGCTCATTCAAAGTGCTTATAAGCAGATAATAAAAAGATTTCTACAATAGAGAACTATAGGCTTCATGCAATGAAAAAAAAAAAAAGCCCTTGATACCCTTGCAAAATTTATTTTGAGAAAAAGACAGTTCTTTCTTTTTAAAATACAAGAATTTTTTTTTTTTTTTTGTAAATTTTTATAAACAATATTTTGTTTATAAAACAAAATTATTTTGTTGTCTTATAAAGTTGAAAGAGAGTATAATAATGTAATGAAATATGTTATAATTTCAAGATTGAATCCACCATTGAGTGTTCAAGTCATGATCAAATCAGCTTTAAATGCCCTAAAATTGAATGAAAGAATAAAAATGTATTTTTAAAATTTATTATATAACATTTTTTTTATTCTTTTACTTATTTGCACTATATCTCTTGTAAGAGTGCAAATTCTTAAGGTAGACAAATGTTTGTATTTTTTTTATGTGTTACTTGCATATATATATGGTTTAAGAAGAGAGATATCGAAGAATGCATTATTAGGATAAAAAATGAATCAAGCTGAGTGAAGTACTCTATTTAAGCTTGTTCATATATTTTCTTATCAAGTTCATGTCAAGCTTTAACATGATTCTAATTTCACCATCATAAATTAATTTATTTATTAGTTTTCTTATTAAGTTTGAGTTATAATCAAGCTTTGATCATGCATTATTAATGAAAACATTTGGTTTTCCTTTTCACTATCACGTGATTCAAATCCAAAGTCGCTCCCTGAGAGCTATCCCCTAACTAAAATAAATGAAACATGGCTAAATCAATGATTCGTTTGAACTATTCACACTATCCTATCTTTGTGGTGAAGCCCATGTTGATCCATAGAATTCAATGATAAACACTACTACTATAAATCTTTATAGGCCATCTAGAATGGATACATGGACCTTGTCCATTCATAATTCATTTATGAATGAGTTAACTTCTAGTACTAAATCAAAAGCATACATGCATATAGTTGGCCCCAACCCATACCAAAGATCTCATAGTTGGAACCCTATTAATCTATTTGTTATTATCTTGACTCCATGAATGAGATCACCCTCAATCTACTTTCATTGTAGGTAAATAATGGCACATTTGAATCACCCATGAGGTTTGCTTCCAGGTAACTTAAATCTAAGGCCATTCCTTGACACATATACACTGATTAAAGTAAATGTTGCTAGGTAGAATCAACAATCATCTCATTCCCTTAAAAGCTGATCCATTGAAAACTTTTCTTGTTGAGAATTATAACTTGTATGGTATTTTGGATTTCCATGCAAATCCAAACTCTATTTACAACTTAACTTTTTTAGTAGGCTAACAAATTTGGCCTAAATTATCTGCCTCAACCCTTATAATAATTCTCCTAATCTCCTTTAGAGAATCTTCCCACTTCATTATTAGCTCTACTCTCTAGACTAACTTCTCTTGCAGATAACTCAAACCTTAGTATAGTTCCTTAATCCCATTTCCTTTCTACCTATTTAGTAAAACCTAATTTGAATTTCTATAGATTTTAAAGAAATTTCTTAAATAGTCATAGCAAGCATGAGGGCTTGACTTCCTCTTATACGTACAATCATGCCCACTTATTAAAGAAGCAATACATGCCCATAATTATAAATCATTGAACCCTCAAATGAATCCCAATCAGGCTAGGAAACACATCAATATATACATGTTCAAACTAATCCATTCCATCCATAAAAATTTTATACATGGCATATAGTCATTTCATTGATCATAAATATATTCATTTTTAAAATAAAAATTAATGTAATTCAATCAACTTTATTTTAAATAACAAAAAAATAAAATTAGCTTTTAAGATATTCATCTACAATATCTACAATATTTTCACTAACAAATATTTTAAAAATAAAATAAGATTTTATAATCACTCTATAGCCATTTACTTATTTTATTATCATTATTGTACTTCTATAATATAAAGAATTTTTACAATGAAAAAAATAATTAAACAAATCAATAACATAAAATAATATTTAAATCACCATTAAACACATTTTATCAATCAAACCCTCAACAAACTACTTGCTATTTGTTAACATAACAAATGAATATATTTACAAATATAAATAAATGAATATATTTGTAAATATAAGATCTTTTTTTTTTTTTTTTACTAGCAGCCCTAAGCCTTACTCTTTTACATTAAATATATGCCGAATGTGACCTTATCACCTAGACGAAGCTTTTATTTATGTATTTTTCTAATACGGGGTGCAGAGAATGGACAACACGTGGTAGGCAAAAATTCTGAAGGAGCGCAAGTTGGCTTTTGGATAAGCTGTGCAATAAGAAAATAGCTTATTTAAAAACTTCTGGACCATTAGAAAGATCCTCTCGCTATCTCCTTGGACTACTAGTGGCAGAGAAAGCAGCAGCTCACATGTGGCTGCCGGTGCTCCTTCATGAGGGTAATTTTGGAAATATTATAATTTCCTTTTCTGAAAAATAAGCCATTAACGGTCCTTCAAACTCACTGAACAGCAGCACTGCGATGACGTGCTAACTTTTCAACAGATTTGAATAATTGAGCTCATTATTATAATTAAGATATGTATTTGTTGAGGAATAGTCACAAGGACGTGCTAATTACATTAAAGAATAATAAAACATAAGAAACACTGTGCAGGAAATAGATGTGAAGATCCTGTTGATAAAAATCTTTTATAGATTTACCCATCATGTTGAGAAAATTTTAATTTTGTTTGATGGGAGGTTAAGAAAGTAGATGTATTAGATTTTGATTATGTTAAGAAAGGTAGAGGAGACTTAAAAAGACTTGATTAAAAGTATCATAAATGATATTTCTTTATTAGATTTAAATGAAAAATTGACTATTATTAGGTCAAGTGACCTGACGTAGCTCTACGTTCGGACGCCAATAACATGTCGCCACGTGCTCTTACTATTTACCACGCAGCCCGACGACTTGACCTGGACTAGAACCCGGATTGCTATGTTCGCATATTGCTAGGTATTGCTCGGTATTGGTCTTCACAGAGCTGTATTTCTCTTTACCCCGCAGCCCGACGACTTGACCCGGACAGGAACCCAGGATTGCTATGTTCGCGTATTGCTCGGTATTGCTAGGTATTGCTTGGCAATAACGAGAAATACAGCTCTGTGAAGACTAATACCGAGCAATACCTAGAAAAACTTGGTATTGCTCGGTATTGGTCTTCACATAATGGTATTTCTCGTTATTGCCGAGCAAAATCGACCAATACCTAGCAATACCGAACAATACCTAGCGATACCGGGCCGTCATGGATTTAAAATACACATGTGCGGCATACCCACTATTCGTTGGGTCGGGTCCACAGTATTGTGCCTGCTACCTGGCGCTATATTAGTGGTGACCAAACGTAGAGCTACGTCAGGTCACCGGACCCAATAAAAGTTCCTTAACAAGACCCTGTAATAGAATAAAGACTTGATGATGTTATTGTTGTTTGTTGTCGGGAGGATAAGGGTTTTATTGGGAAATACAGCTGCAACATTTTTTAAAAGTAATTATAAAGTTGTTGCGAGGGAAGCAATTTGTTTTGAAATTGTTTTGAATATTATATATATGTTCTTTAAAATAAAAAATAGAGTAGTTGTTTTTTTAAAGCTACCACCATAAATTAACATCTTTGGTTATGAGGCCCCTGTCGACGTCTTCGAAGTATCTACCATTACAAGGGACTAGGTTAATTTGTAGTGTATGTTTGATTCCTATTGGATGCTCCCCACAGATAAATTTATAAGAAGCGGCCTGAAAGAAGTAATAAAATGAAATTATGATTACAATGTGAAAAACTAAACAATGAAAAAGATGATCCAAATAGACTGTAAATTGCCTTTTAAGTTCAACTGAAATTAGCTTTTTTATTAAATTTGAGTCATAATTGTGTTTTAATGGAGTCACTAATTATCTGATTGATGCTAATTATTTAAATATATTTTTTTTATTATTGCATATAATTTGATTTATAAATTTTAATTAAAATTGTTATATTTTGTCAATTATTATTTAAGCTTTTTGATGAAGTATAAATATTGATAGGAAATCTTTTTATAATAGGCCTGAAAACATATGAAGCAATATTCTGACTAAAGTGTATTATTATAAGGCCTGTCTTATAATATATCTTACATATTTTTTATGCAACTTACTTTCACATCATATCATTAACCTAATTTTTTAAAGGTTTTGTGAACTAATTTGGCTTTGTTGCATTGAAAGCTTCAGTCAATTACTATATATTATTGGTTAGCTGAAGACTGTTCACAAATACAGAAAGGGTATTAATTATCCACAACAAGAAGTATTGTCTTTAACCTCATTAGAATTATTGAAAGGGAGAGAGAGAGAGAGGTATATGTTATCCACAACATGAATGATTATGTCTTCAAGCTCATTAGAATTACTTGAAAGAGACGGAGAAAGAGTAACAGAGAGAGAGAGAGAGAGAGAGAGAGAGAGAGAGAGAGAGAGAGAGAGAGAAAGAGATGTGTGTGTGTGTGGTGGGAAGGTGGGATTAAGAGAGGGAATAGTTTATAGTGTAGGGATAGAAATTAAAGGAATTTTATATGAAAAAAATATAGACGATGGAAATGTGGTAATTTGAACTATTTTGATTTGGTGGAAGATGGGCTTAATGAAAGGTCACTGTACGTAGATAAGAAAATTCTTAAATGATTTTTATTCATTGAAAGCAGCATGACAATAACAGTCATAAACACAGTTTTTTTTTTAATAAAAATAAGCGCATGTGAGGGCATGAATCAAAACAATAAACAAATTCATAAAAATGCGTTTCAGGCCATGCATGCACGCCACTAATGTTTCATTAAACTCGAAGGACATGCACATAGGTTACAGTATGAGAACAAAATGGTTGCGGGCTAGAATTAATATACGCTGTGATAGAATTAGAAAATTTTCATCTTAGTCTTGTACGGATATCTAGGACACAAACATAATAAAAAAGAACACCAAAATTTTATGTGGAAACCCTGGAAAAGGGAAAAACCACGGGGCTATGCCTAGTTGAAATGATTCTACAAGTATTTGGTTGGATTACAAGTGACTGGCTCGTCCCTAAGATTGAGGATGATCATATTACAATAATCAACTGACGGGTTGTAATCCAGTTACAAACATCAGAAATTTGGTGACGTTTGGTTGGTCGGGCAGAAATCCGGCTTCAATTGACGGTCTGATAAAAATCTAACAACAGTCGGCTATCGAGCAAAACTCCGGCGTCAGACGGAGGTCGAGCAGAACTCTGGGGTCGGTCGGCTGCCAGTTAGAAGTCAAGCAGTGGTCGAGGAGGAGCCTGGGAGCAATAGAGCTTTCTTCCTTCTCTTCCTGCTCTTCTCTTCTTTTTTGGATTCCTTCTTATGAGAAATGAGAGGTTTATTTATAATTTTCTGAGAGTGACATGACAAGTAAATAGGAGAAAGACCAAGGGTAAATTGGGAGTGGATTGAATGAACGACCGATATTGAATCCCTTAATTGTGGACCATTTACTGGGCATTTGAATGTCTTAACAAATCCGAATTTGGTAATCTCGAGCTCGTTGAATTCGTCTCGTCAAGCCGCTCAATTCGATTATAAGCATGTCATGTTTAGAAATTGTTTGGTAAACCAAATTATGGATTAAACCTTTCAAACACACTTTGGGTCTTTGATTTGGACCTATTTGAGCTCGGATTGGGTTGAATTTGGTGTCGTTGGGTTCATATTTTCGAGACCTTCAGTTCAATTGTAAGTTTGTTGAAATCGGAGTTTTGATGATTTCCGATTTAATTTTTGAAGTTATCTACTTGATTTTGCTTTGAGATTCATGCCCGATCAAGAAAATTCTTTCATGATATATCAAAAACATTTATGAATTACAGTATTGGAAGTGAAAGTTTCTTCAATGGATAATTTCTAAGGGGGAAACTCTTAATATGAATTTCAGTATTGGAAGGAAATTGACTGTTTTGAATTAAAGGTTTAGGTAGAAAAAAGAGAGGAGCAAAATAAGATTGGAAGTGAAATACCAGAAGGGAGGGCATGGCACTAATTAGCTTGTGCTAAATAAACGGTCGTGTGCTGGCCACTTATAGGGACTTTCTGTAGATGTTTAAAGCTACTAAGTTATCAACACTTATAACTTCTAATTAATTAACTACTCTACTTAACCTAATACAAGCTAGAAGTATTAATCATCTCACATTATTCTGACACATTACAGATTACACTACCGAAAGCTTGATCTCAAAGAATTTAATGAGTTTTTGGTTCAAAGAGCTAGAACACAAGTAAATTCCTTTGAAAATGAAGATCCAGTTAAGTCTAATTATATATAAAAAATGTGAGAGATTTTTCTTAAATTCCCTGATGTTTCATGCCTACAATTACTGACCACTAACCCCTTAATTATAATCAAATATTGATGCCATAGAATCTGGAGCTTAGTAAAATTACATAGACATGAGTAAAGAGGACCTGCAACTGACTATGGAATGGGCAAGTCACATTGGAAGTCAGAGCTGACGTCAAGCTGTAGAGTGTGTTATATTCGATACCCATTGTGAGTTTTGAAATTCAACACCTCCAAGGAATACATTGGGTGAGTACTCATAGCGAATAGGCAAGTCATCAGCTTAACAAGACTTATATTTAAGTTTATAGCTGAGAATTGTAGATCGAGTTATGGATAACTCTTAGATGACTTGTCTGAGGTAAGTTTCTCGATGATTTGAGATTTTAAGTGAGCTTAGAGTGAGTTGGACGTTTTGTCTAGTTTAAGAGTGTGGGCTCCAAAAAATTGCGCCCCATCCTCCCTGCTTTCAGGAGAATTTTAACGAATTAAGTTTCGAGATAAATTTTCAGAAGTCAGATTGGGCTTGTAAATAAGTCACTACCCAGAGATTTCACCATCATTTTGAGAGGACTTTATGATATGAGCTCTGGTTTCCTATAGGTGCAAGCACCTATAGTTAATTACTTCTCCCGATAGGAAGAGAACTTTTGATTAAGGCTAGTTGTCAAGCAAATACAAAGTATCTAATGTATAGTAGCAACATGAGTTAGTATTTGAAAATTTGATATTTAAAATTAGAAATTTCATCACCTCGTACTTAAAGCGGATGGTGGGGGAAATGATGATGAGCCTGATCAAGATCTCATGGTTCTATCATCCCAGGCCATTGTAGTCCCTGATTTACTTAGTCAGAGGAGGTAGTCAACCCAACCTGATAGAAGTATCCTTGTCGGAAGCTATGGGTTGCGTCGTCTAATGGAACCTTGCAGACCTGAAGTGAATATTTATCTAAAAGGATATATTTAAATCCACCTTAGCTAACAGAAGACTTTGTGCCTTTATTGATTATATCATATAGATTCTTATCTCAATATTTAATGTCATTGGGGAGATACGGGCTATGACTATGATCATAATATAATTATGTCATTTTGCAGCAAAATCACCTGGTTAGAGGGTCCAATCATAACCATTTACCTGTGGTGTCATTTAGCGGGCAGAATCCATCATGTTATCATTTGGTGGCAAAATCACCGATTAGATAACACATGACACGTCCTTAATGGCAAGAAATATATTGAGAATGGACCTATTGATATTCTCGACTAGATATTAATTTTTTGTGAGCTTAAGTAGTTTTCATATATATTTACCTCGACAAACTGTTGCAGAGGATAAATGGGTATTTTTTATTTAAGTGTTTGATGATTAATTTTAATATTAAATATCTTAGGTTCTGATATTTTAAGAATCTTTGAATTTTTATGAGCATTTAGGAGGTATTTTTTTTAAATGTATGTAGTCTCCCCTCTTGTTGATTTTTTTGTCAATAAGGTCATCATTGGGGTTTTCATGGGTTGTTATATTTTTGTTGATTAAATATTGTTGACTCTATCAATTCACCAATAAAGGAACGGCTTCATATTTCAATTCATTTCTTAACCTGCATAACAACCTCAGACGTCACGTGTGTACCTACAATATGCTCGTCGGGGCCTATACGAGTAGGGGTGTCAATTTCGGGTAACGGGTCGGGTTCGGGTCGAACCCGAACTGACCCGGGTGCGAAACGGGTCGACCCTAACCCGAACCGGGTAGAGAAACGGGTCGAAAAACCGAACCCGGACCCGACCCGGCGGGTTGCCGGGTTGACACGACCCGACTCGGTTTGGGCGAGGTCGGGCGCGGGCACGCGGGCGCGCGGGCGCGCGGCGAGGTCGGGCGCGGTTGGGCGCGGGCACGCTGGCCCGCTGGGGGGCGCGGCGAGGTCGGGCGCGGGCACGCGGGCAGCGCTGGCAGGCACGGGCAGACGCGCTCGGCGGGCAGCGCGGGCGATCGCGCGGCGGGCAGCGCGGGCGATCGCGCGGCGGGCAGCGCGGGCGGGCAGCGGGCAGAGGCGGGATTCGAAATTTTTCGAATTAAACGGGTTGGCGGGTTGACCCGGCAACCCGCCGGGTCAACCCGAACCCGACCCGTTTTTGAAACGGGTCGGTTTCTGGAACCCGAACCCGACCCGTTTTGAAATCGGGTCGGGTCCGGGTCGGGTTTTCGTGTCGTCACTACAGGAAAACACGCTATTACCGGCGGACCATATCCGCCGGTAACACGAAAAATCCGATGGAATTTCTTACTTTCCGGCGGATTTCCGGCGGATTTTTGTCCGCCGGTTTAGCGCGCGTCGATAAATGTTTTCCGACGCAAAATAATCCGACGGAAATATTTCCGGCGTATTTCCGACGGATTTTCCGCTGGAAAAATATTTCCGTCGGATAATTTTTACGCCGGAATTTTAAGAAAAAAAAATAAAAAAAATAATACCCGCAGCCCAGCCGCCACCGCTCCACCCTCGTGAACCCCTGTTCCGCTCCCGCCCACCAGCTAGCTTGGATCAGCGATCAGCTCCGGCCGACAACAGGCCACGTGAACCCGCCGTTCCACTCCGCCCAGCCAGCCAAGCCTGGATCCGCGATTCACTCTCGCGCGTGAACCAGTTCCGCACCAGCTGAGCCCGCCCGCATGGAGTGTGCTGTGCCTTCCGCGGGGATCGAACGCCCGCCTCCATCATGCACGCACAAAAAACGTTTGCACTCTACCACATAGCCAATTAAGAAAACCTGTAATTTTTTCATACTTTATTTTATTTAACTTATAACATCTAAATATTAAAAGTAAAAATTATTTTAAAAGTAATTTTTTTTAAAAGATAAAAAAAATATAATTTAATTTAATAATTAATTATTAAATTAGATAATTTAATTTAACAATAAAATATTAAAATATTTAACTTAATTTAACAAAATAAATATTTATAAAAAAATATTATAATTTTAGTTTTAATTTAAATCATTTAATTTTTTGTTATTAAATAATTCAATTATAATTTAAGTTATTTTTATAATTTAATTTGATAATGAGTTATTAAAATATAATTTAATTTTTTAATTTTCGTCGGAAATCCGTCGGAAAATCCGTCGGAAATGTTGTCAGAAAAAATCCGTCGGAAAACCAGTCAAAAAATGTGTCGGAAATTTGTAAAAAAAAATCCGTCGGAACTCCGCCGGAAAATCCGCCGGAATTTGTGATGAATTTAAATCCGCCGGAAATTACGCCGGAAATGAGCTGTTTTCCTGTAGTGCGTGTCAAATATTGACACCCCTATATACGAGTATACACTATTATATGTATTTTGTATGATGCATTTATATGTATGTATAATATTATAGGAATGAAGCCCTTTGCATATTGCAAATACATGTGGGAGATACTTTGGAGTGTAATTGTAATGTCAAATGACATACTTGAATGAAACCCTCTCCTTCATGCAAGTGCAGGTGGGAGATCATTTTGAAATGTAATAACGAGGTCATAATTATTGCGTCCAAGAGTATTCGCGGCGGTAGAGAAATATAAAGTTTATCATCTTAGCATTGTACGAAAATCTGGCACGCAATCAGATAAGAGAAAGGGTCTAGCATTTATGAGACACCAAGATTTTTACGTGGAAAACCCCTGAAAAAGGGGGAAAAACCACGGGGCCTAGCCCAGTTTGAATGAATCCACTAGTATTGCAGTCGATTACAAATGAGGCCCTTCCTTAGTGGAAGGTCTTAGCTTTATGTACATCTTATGGAGTACATTACATGATGTAAATACAAAGAATCACTATTGACATGTTCGCTTTGTTAGAAGGACTGCAGTCGGCGGGCGACGTAGGTCGGGAGGACCGTAGTCAGCTGACGACGGAGGACTGTAGTCGGTGGGCGACGTAAGTCAGGAGGACCGTAGTCAACGGGCGACGGATGTTGGAAAGACTGTAGTCGGCGGGCGACGTAAGTCAGGAGGACCGTAGTCTGCTGGCGACGGAGGTCGGAAGGACTGTAGTCTGACGACGAAGATCAATAGGACAGCGTCAGGTAGAAGTCCAGCAATGAAAAGAAATGCATATTCGCATAGATGTCCAGCGAAGTCCGATAACCGGTAGAAGTCTGGCATCGGGTAGAGACTTGGCGAAGAGTGAAGGTCCGACGTCGGGTAGAAGTCCGACGTCTGTTGGTGGCAGAGGAGAAATCCGACCTCCCTTGGGCGAAGTTTCGGCGTCAGGAGGGAACTCTGTCGTTGAATGAGAAGAATTTCAGCATAACATGGAAGTTGTGCAAATTCCCGGCGTTTCCTGAAAATTCGGCAGAGTTCTGGCGTCTTCAGGCGGCAGGAAGAGCTCCGGCGGTGGTCGAGGAGGTGAGGAATCTCCTTTTCCCCTTTCTCCTCTTCTTCTTCTCTCTCTTCACTTCTTGCCTCGGCCTCCCTCTTATGAGAAATGAGGGCTCTATTTATAGATTTTCTGGAGTGGCATGGCCCGTAAATAGGCGTGAGATCAGTGGAGAATAGGGAGTGGTTGAATGGACGGTCGATATTGAATCCTACGATCAAGCACCGTTCGTTGGTCATTTGAGGGTCTTAGTGATGTCGGAATTCAATGATCTTGGGCTCGTTGGATTCGTCTCGTCGAGCCGTTCGATTCGAGTATAAGCTCATTAAAATCGGAGACCGTTTGGTAACTCAAATTGCGGTTTGAACCTTCCAACAGCGCTTCGAGTCCATGATTTGGACCCATTTGGGCTCGGATTGGGTCGAATTTGGTGTCGTTGAGTTCGTATTTCCGAGACGCTCAGTTCGACTATAAGCTTGCTGAAATTAGAGTTTGAGTGCTCTCGGAATTAATTTTTGAAGTTTCCAACTAGCTTTTGCTTCGAGATTCGTGCCCGATCAAGCTAATTTTGTGATGTCGTATCAATAATGACACACTAGAATGAAATCCTTTGCATCCTGCAAGTGACTTTAGGCCGCAGGTGATCAGAAATGACAAAGTTATCTCTATGAATGTGAAAAATTCAGCAAATGTAATATATCCAAAAGAAGAAGAATGCTTTAGCACATAAAGCCAGAGCCATGAACAAGAAGAAGGGAGTGGTTAAGGGCATGGCGTAAAGAGTTTGATTGCTATTTATACAATTAGCTATGGATTTGACATGTGATATAATGATGATTGGTTGGTATTTTTAGAGGCGATATATCATAAAAAACTAATCTTAATTGGGCACGAATCTTGAGGCAATTTTAAGTTGGAAACTTTCAATTTTAAATTTTGGACCATTCGAACTCTGATTTCAGTAAACTTTTAGTCGAACTAAATATCTTAAAAAGATGAATCAAATAACATCGAGTTCAATGCAATCCGAGCCCAAATGGGTCCAAATCGAAGACTTGAAGAGCATTTGAAAGTTTCAAACCATAAATGGGACAACCAAACAATTTTCAAAAGTAACGTTCTTATAGTTGATTCGAGCTGCTCCACGAGACGAATCCAATGAGCCTAAGATCATTGAATTATGATATCATTAATACACTCAAATACTTGATAAATGATCCATGATCAAAGGAGTCGATATCAGCCATTCATTCAAAAAACTCCCAACATGACCTTAATTTTCTTCTTATTTACTGGTCATGTCACTCCCAAAAAATTATAAATAAATCTCTCATTCTTCATTGATGGGGGACCAAGCAAGGAAGAAAAGGAATATAGGAAAGGAAGAGATCAGAGTTCTCTTGACACCAGACTCCTCCTCAACCACCAACCGTCGTCGGACTTCAGCCCGGCCATCGATTTTCACCAGTCTTCCGCCCGACCGCCAATTGATGCTGGATTTACGCTCGGCCACTGACCATCACAGGACTTCCACCCGATCCTTGTTCGTCGCTAGATTTCAACCTGACAGGTGACTATTATAATCTAATTGTCCTTAATTTCAAGGACAAATCAATTATTTGTAATATATTCAAATACTATTTGATTCATTTCAACTGGACGTGGCCCCGTGATTTTTTCCTTCAAGGTTTTCCACATAAAAATTCTGGTTTTTCTACTTTCTCTATTTATATGCTGGATACTCGTGCAATACTAAAACACCAAATTTAATACTTTACCGTCACAAATTCTTAGCCCGCTACAAAAGGTATATGAGATGTAAGGAGTTTTGGATGTCGTTACAGAATCGGTGTATAGATAGATTGCTAGTTTTTAACCAGAATATATATAATTAGCTAAACAATAATTTTTCATGATTAGTGCCTTCTGTAATGCTTTTAAGATGCAGTTATTTGTTAGTTCACATTCCAAGCATACACTTACAATCGTGTCATTTGCTTTAAAGAGAGCAGAGATTAGGTTGATGGGCCTGGCCTTGTAGTTTAGTGAGGATTTAGAAGTAGAAAAGCCTGTTATTTCTGGGATAAGCTTGGAGTTTATCAAGATTTAAGGCTCGTTTGGAACAGCTTTCTTTCTGCTTCTTAAAGTAGCATTTTAGTATAAAAAATTTAGTTTTTGTACTAAAAAGATATTTTATGAAGCAGTAGGAAAGCCGTCTCAAACGAAGCCTTAGTAAACTGGAGGTACTCTGGAAAAATATATAAAAATCGCCACTTATAACCATAACCATTAGGCTTGGACTTCTTTTGAAGCAACTTTTTTTTATTATTTTGTAAAATAATTCTAGAGAAAATAATTTTTTAAAACTTTTGTTTAAAATTGTTTTCTAGCATTAATTTTTTTTAATACAACAAAAAATAACAATCAAATGAAAATTTAGTTGCATTGTGAAAAATAAAGTAGTAAAAAAGTTATCATATAGAATAGAATTAAGCTTAAATTACATTATAGCCCAACTTCAACCTCTCTCGAGCAGCAACAACATTTGCATTATCAAAAAGATGAAGATATATATATATATAAAGGAAGCCTCACCTTATTAGGATGTACATTTTTTATTGGGGGCATTGCCGGAATTTTCACTCAAAGAATTAAATTTTGACACATATATAATGAAATTGTAGATTGTTTTTAAATTTTTTCTTTGATGACTATATTATTTTTTAGTTTAAAATGATTTCGCAAAAAATATGCTTACTATTTTTTTGTACTTTTAATAAGGATAAAATTTTATCTCATATAGTATATAAACGAGCACAAAGTAAATTATAAAATTTTCAAAAGAGTTATTGAAGGGGACAAATTTTTTATACAAGAGGAAAACGAAAATTCAAATCTAAAAGCTTTAGGGCTCTTTCTAACAAAAGCCTAGTTGAATAAACCTCAAGAATAAATTATATATATATATATATATATATATATATATATATATATATATATATATATATATATATATATATATATGCGCGCGCGCTCCCACATTTGATTTAAGGTGTAAAAATATATTTTTATCTGGACAAAGTAGATTTTGATATTCTTACCCGTTATAATTTACTTTCTTAAAAGACAAAATATTATAGTGCGAATTAAAATGTATAATACTGGCCTATTTTTAAGGAGCATCTTTTTCATGTAATTAATTAAGCAATAGGAGCATTATGAGAAAAAAATTTAAATAGGAGCCAATACGGAGGAGGGAGAAGTGTGTTCAAGTGAATGCGGCAAAAAAATTTCTGATTTTTTAGAAACCGCTGGAGGGAGTGCCAGTTTATATTGAAACTAGAGGTCTGAAGTCCAGTTTGTATTAAAACTGAAGAGATAAATTCATGTTTCTGTTGAAATCGGATAATTAAGTTACAATTTTTGAATACGTCCTTCTCTTCGCCATTTTGACTCATTCTTAAATTAATTTTTATAACTGCTTCTTATACTTATTTTCATATAAAATGCGCTCCTTTTTTCAAAATAGCCCATAATAATCTTGTCGTTCAAAAAATATAAATTTTATCAATCTAAGCCTTTTTTTAAAGTCTAAATGATTGTGAATACGTTTAAAAAGATTAATGCTTTTATTGACATGAATTTTAATACTAATCAAACTCTTAATTAGACCTAATATGAGCTCTGCACTATATATCAGCAAAAATGGAGCAGAATCACATCATAGCCTCCAACCCCACCATTTTTGATCGATTGTCACAAAAAAAAGGAAGAACAAAAACAATTAATTACGATACTTCACTTACAAAATCGAGAAATTATGAAAGACAAATAAATGCAGTGTATATAGTTAATAATCATCTCAGTAGACATATTCAACTGCTACAGGTTATCTGCTTAACATCATAACAACATCGATCATGATACATACGTACATAACTAAACAAATCCGTCACGAAGAAGACGAAGACAGTAACTAAAAATAGAGAATAAAGACAAGGTAAATGATGAAGATCGATGAACTGTACGTAACTCAGCACTGAGCTAATACAATAATAAGTTTATGGATGCTTTGGCTCTTCTGGCAATAAGTGAGGTATCTCCGGCAATGGCGGAAGCTCCAACTTGGGCAAGTCATGAGGAATCTCCGGCAATGGCGGAAGCTCGGGCTTGGGAAAGTCATGAGGTATCTCCGGTAATGGCGGAAGCTCGGGCTTGGGAAAGTCATGAGGTATCTCCGGCAATGGAGGAAGCTCGGGCTTGGGGAAGTCATGAGGGAACTCGGGCAATGGAGGCAGCTTCGGCTCTTCCACCTTGGCTGAATTAGATTCTCCCTGCTTTGTCAGCGTGGGGAATTCTGGTAATGGAGGGAATTCGGGTTTAGGGAAAGCGGGGAATTCAGGGAAGGGAGGAAGCTCGGGAAGCGGTGGCAATTCTGGTTTGGGTAAATCCGGGAATTCTGGGAAAGGAGGGAGTTCTGGCTCTTCGGTGTCTTCAAGCAGAAGGCGAGCGGCGTGGCACGGTGAGTAATTGTTAGAGAAGACGAGGGCGAGGAGAAGGGAGAATGTGAAGAGCAGAGCAGTGTTGGAAGCCATTTTGCTTCTAGTGTGGAGAGAGGAGATACTGCAACTGGCTTTTATAAGTGAGCTGGGACATGGAAGTTGCTGGGTGGGTGGCTATGTTGTTAGGAAAAATTGTCTCTATTTGGTTGGAAACTTGAATAGAAAAGACAAAATCAGATAGAGAGACAGAGAGGGAGAGAGAGAGGCTAGGTGGCTTGTTGTATCTCTCTCTTTGGTAGCTCAACCTCCTATCCGCGTAATGGTAGTAAGATAAGTAGCAGGTTGGACAAAGCTCCATTGTTAACAGAGTAAGGATTTCATATTTCATCAGCATTCTTGTTTGGCTGTTCTTGTTCAAACCTTGCATGGCGTATATTTTGCAATGAGGCATGAACAATGAAAGGTACATAAGAATTGTATTTAATACAGATGGTAAAATTCATCATTATTGTGCGACAGTAACAGCATTTTTTTGGGAAAATTAGGGGCAAAGCCCATATGTTAATTACCAAATGTTACAAGTAAAGGAAATTACAAGTAGAATACAACTATCCCACCCAAAAGAAAAAGAAAAGTTGCAGATAAAGGGGACTCAGGAAAATGATTTACATCAAAAGGCATCAAAGCCTAAATCATTAAAGCAACCCGCTAAGCCAACAAAGCCAAAAATTAGACACTGGTTGCCTGCCAAAGAGAGATTGGAGGCCATCACAGTGCCCAAATAACGCAATCCTGGTTGCCAAAGGACCGTCCAAGGATGCATTGGAGATGTAAATCTGGCACATCATCGTCCCATATCTGCAAACCTCTCCCCGCATCAACATCTTACTGGATCTGGAAGAAATACCACCAAAACTCCAGAAATTTGAATAACAGTACAGGGAAGCAAAAATTTCCAACACAGAGAAACTCCCAGCAGCTTCCAGAAAAGGCACGACAGAATGTGGGAGCAAAAAAAGAAATGCTTTGAATAACACCACCTTCCAAAAAACCGAACAACCAGCATAAACCGCCTGTCATCCCATAATTTCTTTAAAATGATCTTTAAGTGAATCATATGCCTCCAATTTTTAGCTTTAGCCACAATAGCATAAATAATAACTCTTTTAAGCTCATCAGGGGATCTCCAAACAGTAGAAAAACGTCTATTATTTCTTTCTCTCCACAGGTGATACACAAAAACAGCCACAACAAAGTAATAGAAATTTTTTTTCAACTCTAGTGAATTTACGGTAGCTCCCAAAGATATCAAACACTTGAATCAAATTTGGCCTCAAATAAAACTTGACCAAGTCAGGAAAAAGAACAGTGAGAAGAGAAAAAGAGTAATCACATTCAAAATAAACGTGAGAATGTGATTCAAAATTGCCACGACAAAAAGAGCATCCAGGGTTAGCAGGAATACCCCTCAAGTTCAACATATCAGCCATCTTAAGTTTCCTTTTAACAGCCATCCAAGAGTAAGAGGCATACCGTAATGAAAAATCTTTATGCCAAATGAAATTAAACCAAGAAACATACAGTAACAGCAATTTGTTATGCTGGTGGTAACAGTACGGCTGTCAAAAAAAACTCAGAATAACTTATAATTTGGTCCAAATTGCCATTACTCAAAATAAAGATTTGACTTAATAACAAGTTTTTAACTAAATAAACAAATTTTATTATTTTATAAAGAATGTCATTTATTTTCTTGTCAATGACAAATTTAAAATCTTTTTTTTTTCTATCCGATTATATTTTATAAATAATTGCCTGAATGGAGTAGACTGATTGTTTGTAATTTAATTAACTGCTCTTTGGCCTTTGCCACGATAGACATCTCTTTCATTTCTGCTCTTGTACACAAATTTGATTTGGAATAGCAAAAAGTAATATAAAATTTATGAGAATCTAACAAATCTTATAGCGAACAACACAGAGGTATATTGTCTAGTGATGATAGTGTTGATCATAGTCAAGCCATAGTGGCTAGAGGACTATAGTAATACAATAATAGCCAGAGGATCGAAGTCCAACAAATTTGGTTAAAAGATCATTGTCAAATAATAATGGTTAGATGATGACAATTAAATAATAGTAGTCGGAGCACCATAATCAAGCGATATTGATCAACTAACTACAATCTCTTGACAAGACACAATGGAGAAAAATGATTCGTATAGCTGACCCCAAGTATAAAGATAAATGCTTGATGTTATTATTGTTGATGTTGATGTTTATTTGGCATTGGATCGGATCATTTTTTTGGAGTTGTTAAGTTCATCTTGTTGAGTCGATCATTTAACTATATGTTTGTTGAAATTGAAGTCTAGATGATCCTTAATTAGTTTTAGAAGTGACACGTCACCAAAAATTGGCTTGATCGTTTGGCATATTTGACTTGGAAGCATTCAAAGTAAAATTTGGGACCATTCGAACTTTGATTTCGACAAGCTTAGAGTCAAACTAATTGTCTTGATAACATGATCCAACGACACTAAAATTGGTCACAATATTAATTGGGTGACCAAATGATAACTAAATATAATATGCTTATACCTAAATCGAGGGGCTTGACGAGGCGAATCCAATGATCCTATGATCGCTTAATTTTGACATCGTTAGCACTTAAAAAATTGCATAAACACTCCATTGTTTAGACAATCAATATGAGTCGTCCGTTGGAGGACTCTAAAATTGCTCTAGATCTTCTCTATATTTACGAAGAAAGTCACTCCCAAAAATTTATAAATATGACCCAACTCTTCACATAAAAAAGGAGGCTTGGATATTAGCTAGAGATTAAGAGAGCTCTAAAACTTGAAGAATCTTGGAGGTCAGCACCACCGCTGACGAACCCTCTTTGCTCGGCCTCGCAGCAGGACTTTCACCGCCCAATTGTTGCCGAGCATCCACCTAACAGCTACTATCAGAACTCAATTCTCTGATCGCAATCGAACCTTCCACCGACTACAGTCATTCGAACTCAGTTGCCCAACTATAGTCCTTCTGATCTTTATCTTCTGTCAACTACAATCCTTTTGACCGCCATCATCCGACTATATTCCTTTGATCTTCGTCACCTGACTAAAGTCCTTTCGACCTCCGTCACCCACCAATTATGGTCTTCCTGACCTCCGTCACCCAAATAAGGTCTAATAAACTATTGTCACCAACCAACTATGATCCTTCTAACCTTCGTCGCTTGAATACTATGATCCCACAAACCTTCGTCTACTTACTATGGCCACACCTACCTACATTTCCCACTGGCTATAATCTTTCTGATCTCCATCGCTTACAAACTATGGTTCTCGGACTATTGCCACTGGACTACGATCTATCCGACTTGAGTTGTATGCTAACAACAATATATAATCCAAGATCTTTCTGACCTTTGTCATCCATAGACATTTGTCCTTCAAACCTTTATGGCCTACAAACTATGGCCCTTCTAATCTCTATCGTTGTTGATTACAATCCCTCAGACCACTATCACGTGACTATTGTCATTCAACCTCAGTTTCTTGATTGCGGTCTATGCAACAAGACAATCATGAGGCCCTTAGGTCAAAGCGGACAATGTCTCAATAGTCAAGAGTTTGGGCTGTTACAAATAGTAATAGTGAAATACACCAGTCAAAAGATATGAAGGGTCATACAACTTAAAGTGCTATGCCATGGGAGCTACTTTTTGAATCATGTATGGGACAAAATGCTACGTAATGGGAGTCACCACTTAAACTTATACGGGCCACCTCTATAATCTCATTTGCCTGATGGATGATTATGCGATAAAGATGCTGATGAGGATGTTAGTTACTTAAATGGAGGATATATGAAGTAAGGTTCATACAACTTAAAGTAAAAGAAGCTAAACTCTTAAACTTCTAGAAACCTTTTAGTGTAATGGTTGGAATTTCATTAAGAAACTTCATAGTTAAGCGTGTTTATCATGGAGAAATTTTGGAATGAGTGACCTCTTGAAGAGTTACTTGAACAAAGCAAAATCATGAGGAACTTAGGCCAAAACAAACAATATCATGATCATTAAGAGTTTGGGTTGTTTCACCGTCCTTCCGACCTCAGTCACCCGTCGACTACATACCTCAAACCAATGTTGTTCAAGCATCATCCTTGGGAAACCATCGCCCGACTACGGACCTTCCAACCTTTATCACCCGTCAACTATGGTCCTTGGACTATAATTATCCGACTATGATGCTCAGTCTATCATTTCCAACTACAGTCACTCTGATCTCGGCCACCCGACTACAATCTTTAGACCATTGTCACCCTACTACGGTCCCTCTGATCCTTGTCGCCTGATTATGGTCCCTCTGACCTCCGTCGCTTGCAATTTATGATCAATCTAACCTTCATCACCTTACAATGTTCCTTTCAACCCCACTCATCCAAATACGGTCCCTCCGACCCTCATCACGCGACAATAGTCCATTTGACCTCAATAGCCTGACTATGATCCCAATAACCTCCATCACCTTACTATGGTCCCTTCAACTCTAATCACCTAATTACAATCCCTTTGACCCTTATTGCCTAACAATGATTTCTTTGACTTCAGTCACCTGACTACAATCCCTCTGACCTTAGTTGCCCAACTATCCCTTCAACCACAGTTACCCGCTGATTGCAATCCCTCTGATCTTCGTCGCCCGACTATAGTCCCTCTAACCTTTATCGCCCAACTGTGATCCCTCCAGCCACTATCACCCAACTATAGTCCCATTAATCTTTATCGCTTGACTACAATCTCGATAGCCAAACAAATAGGCCAACGATCTCTTAAGAATGACTCTCATGCCATTGTACACTTTCAAGTTCGACAATATAATGTGCACTATATGATGTATATTTTTGCTAAATTATGCTAATTAACACCTTTTCCTGTGGAGGACAACATTTATAATCAACAACAAACACTAGTAAATTCATTTCGACTGGTGTGGACCCCATAGCTTTTCCCCATTTTTGGATTTTCATGTTAAAATTCTATTATTTCTAAGGAATGTTGGATCTTAGTACAAAGCTAGGTAGGATATTAATTATTCTATCTCTCTATCATCGCAAATGTTCTATGACACAACAAGAAGTTTTAAATTTAAGTGTATATTTATATTTGTATTTGATCAAGCCCATTTTTGATAATTTATCAATTATGAACATATTCTTAAAAAAGGTTGCACTTCATCACAGCTCAAGAGAACATATGTTGTTGCAACAATCATATCTTTGTCACTCAAATTATCATAAATCTATTTTGCTTTTATTTTCTTCTTTATGTGTTCCATCCCTTATGACATGAGAGTGAGGAAGGAAAGAAAGAAAGATCGAAGAAGCCCGTCGCGAAATATTTTGTAACAAATTGTGATAGATTTTTGATGTTATTACCGCCATCACATATTCCCATAATTTTTTATGATTTTGCAGCCCAACCATCACAATTTCCCATAAGTTTTCTTGATTTTGTTGCCCTTTTTATTTTTTGGGATAGTTGGTACAATTAAGATAAATTTATACCCACATCACATACACAAAATTTATACTCACATCACATGCATAAATTTTAAACTCAACATCGCTAAATTTATAGCTAAAACTCTTCGCCAACCGACTAAGATGAGTTGCGAGTTGCCCAATTTTACAACAAATTAAAATGTACCGCAATCATTTTTTATTTTATAGGAAAAATTCTAGCACGCAATAGGAATTGACTTTAATTTTTAGATTGACAATATGTCCACGTGATAAGCTTGACCTTTTAAGCCTAATTGAGTACTATCAAAACCTTTTAAATTTGATCATGCTTGAATGATGAGAAAATTAGCCAGCTTGCCTTAATACAACGTTATGTGTGACCTTCATGTCCTTGAGATAATGAACGATTAGAGTCAAGCTATGGAATCTGAAGTTTATTTTGGCAATAATTTGATATAGTTGTTGTGAACTGAATGTTTTAGGTTTTGTTTGGGACACCCTTTTAGGCTTCGTTTGGGACGGCTTTTTTTTTTGCTTTCTAAAACGGAGTTTTAGTACAAAAATAAAAAATTTTGTACTAAAACTCCGTTTTAGAAAGCAGTAAAAAAGCCGTCCCAAACGAAGCCTTAGTCATTATTTTTTTTTCTGCTTCCAAATAATTTTATACTAAAAAATAACTTTATAAAATATTAAAAAAGTAGTCCCCAATAAAACCTTAGGGGGCATCAGGATGCTTTCATTATAATTCTTGGCTATCATTGAAAGCCATCAATATAAAGAGAATATAAGCATAAAATTTTAAAAATAGACAATACAATGCTTTCCTTTTGTTGTACCTTCATTTAGTTTATCTTGAATTTATCAAATCTTAGACTGATCAGATAATTCTTAGTTTAGGTTCAATGCTTAAATAAAATCTAGCAGTTAAATTATCATTCTTGCACAAATCTTCTTACATCTTCTAGGCTAACTTGTACTATAAGCTCAAACTAGTTATGCATAATGATACAACTTTATTGAAGAAATGTTCAGTAATTTCAAATTGCTTATCAGCTTCTAAAATTTAAATTTAGATTTTGTTTGGGACAATTTTCTTACCGCTTTCTAAAACAATTTTTTAGTAGAAAATTTTCTAGAACTAAAACTTTTTTACCAGAAAGCTGCTTTAACAAACGGTAAGAAAGCTATCTCAAGCTTCATTTGGGATGGCTTTTTTGCTGCTATATATCTAAAGAAGTTTTTTAGTACAAAAATTTTATAACTAGAAATTTTTGTACTAAAAAATTGTTTTAGAAAGTAACAAGAAAGTAGTCTCAAACGAAGCCTTAATTTTAAATTGAAGTAAATATATATATATATGCACTACAACAAACATGCATTTGGCTTTTTTTTAATAAGCACTCAATGCTAATCCAATTAAGTCCTAAATCAAGTAATTTGAGGATCAAGAACCAATTTACAAGTGTATTTTAATTCATGGTGTAGCACATAAGAGAACATCTAATTGTGTAGTAATGTATTGACTACTTAAAAAAATGAGAGAGATTTATTTTAAAATATTTTAATATAAGATTAATAAAAAATTGATATTTCTAGGAAATGAAGATTTTTTGTTGCATCATAAAAACTTATTGTATGTTGCAAGATTTTTTTTTTTTGATAGACTTAAAATAATTAATTCTAGATTAGTGTTGGGGATTTTTTTTTTAAAGGATGAACTAAGTTCTCTTTTTTAAAAACATATAATCCAAGAATGCCATTGAATATATGTTTATTTGATTAATAGATGAGCATAACATGTGTTTCCATTTAATCTTTATCATTGGCCAACAAATAAATATAAAAAAACTAACATTATAGTATATTGGCAAATATTAAAGTGGCACTATATATCATTTATATATAGATCATATGAATATTTCTCTGATAAAAATAAATTTATAAAAGTATACAACAAAATACAAACCACTCCATGGTCTATCAATCTCGCTATAAATCTCATGAATGGAGTACAAGCTATAATTAACACAACACACACTATAACATAGAATATGAATCAGCTATCGATTGATGTGGAAAAAGGCATGATAAATATAATGATAATGAATTAAGGATGGTTGGGTTGTGTCTGCACTTGTGGAAACTTTGGTTTGGGCAAAGTTGACAATTCTGGCGAGGGAGGCAACTCTAGTTTAGGTAATGTTGGCTCTTCAAGTTTGGGTGGGGATGGTTCATTGGTTATGGGGGGTAACTCTGTATGAGGAATGGAAGGAACTTTGGGTAATGGAGGAAGCTCTGGAAGCGTTGGTTGCTTTGGCATTGGTGGTAGCTCAGGTTTTGGAAACTTCGGTTCTTCGGGCTTTGGTGGTAGCTCTGGCTTAGGAAGTGTTGGTTCTTCAGGCTTTGGTGGGATTTCTGGCTTTGGAAATGTTGGCTCCTTAGGCTTTGGAAGTATTGGTTCTTCATGCTTTGGAGGAATCTCTGGCTTGGGCAACGTTGGTTGCTTTGGCACTGGGGGTAGCTCAGGTTTTGGAAGCTTTGGTTCTTCAGGCTTTGGTGGTAGCTCTGGCTTAGGAAGTGCTGGTTCTTCAGGCTTTGGTGGGAATTCTGGCTTCGGAAATGTTGGCTCCTTAGGCTTTGGAAGTGTCGGTTCTTCAGGCTTTGGAGGAATCTCTGGATTGGGCAGTGTTGGTTGCTTTGGCACTGGTGGTAGCTCGAGTTTTGGAAGATTTGGTTCTTCAAGCTTTGGTGGTAGCTCTGGTTTAGGAAGTGCTGGTTCTTCTGGCTTTGGTGGGAGTTCTGGCTTTGGTGGGAGTTCTGGCTTTGGAATTATCGGCAAGTTAGGTTTTGGGAGAGTTGGTTCTTCGGGTTTTAGTGGTGCTTTTGGCTCAGGAAGTGGTGGCGGAAGTTCAAGCTTTGCAGGTGTTGGTTCTTCATGCTTCGGAAATGTCAACTCTTTAGGCTTTGGTGGCAATTCAGGTTTTGGAATTATTGGCAAGTTAGGTTTCGAGAGTGTTGGCTCTTCAGGCTTTGGTGGTACTTCTGGCTTAGCAAGTGGTGGTGGAAGTTCAAGCTTGGGAGGTGTTGGTTCTTCAGGCTTTGGGAGCGTTGGCTCTTTAGGCTTTGGTGGCAATTCAGGTTTTGGAATAGTTGGCAAGTTAGGCTTTGGGACTATTGGTTCTTCAGGTTTTGGTGGTAGTTCAGGCTTGGGAAGTATTGGTGGAAGTTCAGGCTTCGGAAGTGTTGGTTCCTTAGGTTTTGGAAGCGTCGGCTCTTCGGGCTTTGGTGGCAATTCAGGTTTTGGAATTGTCGGTAGGTTAGGTTTTGGAAGTGTTGGTTCTTCAGGTTTTGGTGGTAGTTCTGGCTTAGGAAGTTCAGGTTTGGGAAGCGTCGGCTCTTCAGGCTTTGGTGGCAATTCAGGTTTCGGAATTGTCGGTAGGTTAGGTTTTGGGAGTGTTGGTTCCTTGGGTTTTGGTGGTAATTCTGGTTTGGGAAGCGTCGGCTCTTCAGGCTTTGGTGGCAATTCAGGTTTTGGAATTGTCGGTAGGTTAGGTTTTGGGAGTGTTGGTTCCTCAGGTTTTGGTGGTAGTTCTGGCTTGGGAAGTTCAGGTTTGGGAAGCGCCGGTTCCTTGGGCTTTGGGAGTGTAGGCTCTTCAGGCTTTGGTGGTAACTCTGGTTTTGGTAATACCGGCTTTGGCGGTACTTCTGGTTTAGGAAATGTTGGTTCTTCAAGCTTTGGCGGCAATCCAACTTTAGGATTTACTGGCTCTTGAGGCTTCGGCAATGTTGGCTCTTCAGGTTTCGGTTGAAACTCTGGCTGAGGCAAAGTTGGAGTATCGAGTAGAAGGCGTGCAGCTTGGCTTGCCGAGTTGCTCAATAAGATGAGCACAATAAAGAATAAGAGTGTGAAAAAGGGTGTACGGGAAGCCATGATGCAAGTAGAAGAAGACAATATAGAGCTCCAAAGGAATCAAAATAGATGATGCAATGATCAGGTTTGTGCTGTAAAGTGGAGATCAAATGGTTGTTATTTATATTGTCTCATTCTAGTGTGCTGGTCTTAAAGGAAAGTGTATAATCTTTTCCAATGGCGTTAAGAGTTGGTGGTTTCAATAATGTTTGGTTGTTAGCGAGTTGGTGTGGAACGAGAGAGAGAGAGAGAGAGAGAGAGAGAGAGAGAGGAGAGAGGAGAGAGGAGAGAGAGAGAGCATTGAGCTTGGGGAAGAAGTAAACTTGAGGGAAGGATTTGGTAATTAATTAGTTCAACTTCTCAGGAATAGAGAGGAACAAATGGCATGGTAACTACGCGGTTAGCGATTTGCGTAATGACTTTGGCTACCATAACAAACACTTAAAAACAAATAATGTGGAAAATCTGTGGGAGGAAACGTACAGAATTAGCGAGCAACGGATGCTAAGCAAAGCTTTTTCCAGAATGTTAGATACCATCATGTGATTGTTATTGTGACAGATAAAATTATTTGATAGTGGTTGTAAACTAATTTAATTAAAGATGCTAAAAATTATTATCGTAATTTTAGGAGCAAATCCCTTTCACATTTGTGTTTCCAATTTTTAAATTTTCTAACAAAAAAGTTATTTAATGGCTTATTATTATTTGAAATAAGGTTCAACTCGAGTCACCTCTAACTATAGGAGTTCAAGTTAGGTCACAAGTCAGCTTATTTATTATGAAAGAAAAAAATAATTATAATTCAAATAATTATTATAATAAAATGATAAAAAATGAAAAATTAAAAGAGCAATAATAAAAAGTCACATAATCTAAGAATGTAAAATATAATTTTTAATACTTTTAATAATTTTATACTTATACTCATGAATGTTGGCTAAAATCATATCAGTGTTTATTTTAACTAGGTGAGTTGAGGGTGACTCAAATTGATTGATTAGTTCATCGAGCTCGGCACATAATCTACTTATCGAGTTGAATCTAAGCGAACTCAAGAGCAAAACCTTACTCAGTTATACCCCTAATTAAAAATGTTTTGTGCACTTTCTTCAAATAGATTTATCTTGGTTCGTCCTTTTTACTCTGCATAATAAAATAAAAAAATAAATGCAAATTATACTTAAATATAGTAATTTTGCTTGACTATGCGAGGTAATTTAATTATAGGGTTATCTCAAGTGTGAAACAATTAATGCGCATTATGCTTGTCTATTTGAAAATTAATTGTGTCAATCAATCGGATTGGATTGTTGCCACAGACCTCGACTCTGTTTACCGTGCTCGTTAGGAGGTGCAAGGGATCCTCCCCTACTTGGATTCGAGTATTTTGCACCCGATTTTTTTTTTTTTGTATAACGCCTAGGTGATCCGTACCCGAGTGCCCTAGCACTTTGTACCTGAGCGCCGGATGCTACATAATTTGCTTGAAGAAAAGACAGAGCAAAATGATGCAATGCTCCATATCTCATGTTGCGACGTTTTAAAATAGACTGGAGACAGAGTGTTAAGCACTGCGTTACTCCAAATTGGCACAGCAAAGCTGTGAAGCTGGTTGGGCAGTTTTTTTTTTTTTTACGTTTTTCTTAGCGGTGACATCCTTTGGTGGTTGATATTGTATCTCTTTATTTGTTCTTGTGTAAGAATAATATAAAGAGAGAAGGAAATTAAAGAAAGAGAGTGAGATTAAAAAAAAAAGGATCTTTACGAATTCTCCCATATTTTCATACTATATTTTTTTTATGTGTTGTGGCT
The DNA here is from genome assembly GCA_022539455.1 of Dendrobium nobile. Classification (NCBI taxonomy): domain Eukaryota; kingdom Viridiplantae; phylum Streptophyta; class Magnoliopsida; order Asparagales; family Orchidaceae; genus Dendrobium; species Dendrobium nobile. Next base: position 5,468,370 of record CM039733.1, on the reverse strand, counting down.
CTGTGGTTTCTTCCCGGATTCTAGTTTATCCATATTAAATCTTGATGTTCTTTTATTTCCGCTGCTTTTACCTAAATTAGTTATAATTTGCGGTCGAATCAATGAACCAATGAAACTGTCAAGCTCTCATTTAGGAGTTCCAAAACATGTCAACAAATCAGTTTTGAGTCTGCCCCTAAATTGGCCTAATCCAAATTAGATTAACCCGAACCTGACTCGTTTAATAAATGTGTTAAAAAATTGAACATAAACCTAACCCACGAGGCACTAGCAATATGAACATGTCTCGATAACTATTTTAATTAAAACAATATTTTTATTATCATATTAATCATAAATTTTAGATTAATTGATAAAAAAATAAGAAGATTATATCACTTAATAAAAAAAAGAAAACAATATTAAACGGGTCAAACTCGAGTTGGCGGGTCAACCCAAATCTGACCGGTTTAAAAAACGGGTTAGAAGATACTATTGAAATCTGACCCGTTTAATAGACGTGTCAAATAGAACATGAATTTTTTCGAATCGGATTGACGAGTCATATTATTTTTTTACACCCATATTCTCATTGAATCTAACGGTTTTATTATTATGATCAATTATCATTGTTGTTAATCAAGATGATGGTGATAGTTAGGCTATTTTATTACATGAGATGATTGTTCAATAAAAACCTTGCCTCACGAAGTTCTTCTAGAGAGAGAAGCTCTGCAATTTTAGAGAGAGGAAGTGTTTTTTTTTTTTCGCGGGCTTCTTGTTCCGACCATGGCGGCTGCCGGCCGTCTGCCATCTGATCACCCTGATCAGCTTCGAATTGTAGGCTCTCAATCTGGGTCTGTTCCAATCATTCCACTGCCATCCCCTCGATCTTCAGTCTCCGTAAGCGATGCTTGTCTCGTTTCAAGATCCGGTTCTAAACCTTTGATCATCCAGGAAGGTTTCGGATCTATTGCTCAGCAAGAAAATTCATCGTCTGTTATGGATGGAAAAGGCAAGGCTAAGATGGGCTCGTCGATTCTTGATCTTCATGATCACATCATTCCGCCAAATTTTAATCCTGTCTCTAATGGATTCAATTTTGGATCTCTGGAACATGATGTGATAGATCCCCTGTTTCTTCCTGAATCTGATGCCGGAGGCACTTCTAAAATGATTAATACTGTTACATGGATTCCAATAAAATTGAGATTACTGGTGCGGTCATAGACAACCCTAAGAATTCTTTTCTCAATGCATAGAGGAAGCCCAACCACATCAAACTGAATGTTGACATTAATTCAATTGAATTGTCCTCTGATGGAGTAGCGGTTAAGATGAATTCTGAAAAGGAGATTGCCAACTCCAAGATCCTTTCTAATTCTATTGTTTTGAAGGTTCTGGGTAAGAATGTTTCGTTCTCTATCTGCAGCATTGCGCTCCGTAAGCAATGGAACAGGTTTGGAAATTTTCACATGACCTCTTTAGGTCTTAATTGGATTCTCTGCTCTTTCAAGACCAGTGAGGCTATGGAAGAAGTCCTAAGCGGTGGACCGTGGTACATTGGTGATCACATTGTTGGCTTGGACAAATGGTCGCCATCCTTTTCACCTTCTTCGCTCAGAGTATTATCTGCTCCGGTTTGGGTCCGCCTCCCCTTCTTGATGCTGAATTGTTGGGATGAAGTCAATATAGCCAGAATCACCTCTCGAATTGGCACCCCGATGTTTTTAGATGGGAATTCTCTTAACTGGGGCAAAAAGGAATATGCTTGCATCTGTGTTCGCGTTAACCTTGAATACAAACTCCCATCTGGTGTATGGGTGGATGGCCTGGGAGGCCGTTTCTTCCAAAAGGTTGAATACGAAAAGCTATCTTCTTTCTATTTTCATTGTGCCAGAATTGGTCATCTTGAAGCCAATTGTCCTGAATGTGTATTCAAATATGCCATTCACAATGTCCCGGTTAATTCTATTCACCAAAATAATCCTCCTCATAACACACAAGAGAATTATGGGCCATGAATTCATGTTAATTTTAAAAAGAGGCCAAATCAAACTGGAAATCGTATGTATAAGGCCAAGACATCTACTCAGCAAGAAAAGCCTCCTGATACTCTCAATAACACCACTGGCAACATTACTAATGAGAAGAAGTTGATTACTAGAAGTGGGGACTCTTCATTAATCAATAATTCTAACGTGGATATCTGTCTATCCAATAGTTTCAATGTTCTAGTAGAGGAAGATTTGAATCAGTTGGACAAATCTGTCTCAGATTTTCGAGATCCTTTAAAAACCAATCTTTCATCTGCCCCCACTGATTACAAGACAGTTGTTGATGTTGTGGAAGAATCCAAAACGCATCAATTGAATCAAGTCTCTGACAGTGAGAGAGCTGATAACATGACTGATGTTACTTCAGATGTTATTGGAAACTCCAATGAATACCCTGTTACTCAAGTACCAAAAGATGGTGTTGAGAGTATTCTGATAGTTTCTCCCACTCCCATTGGGAATTCTTTGATTAATGTGAATATTGATCCTAAAGCTAGCAAGGGAAGCTTTTCTAATTCGGATATGAAACTAAGAGGTTCAGATAATTCTCTAATCTATTCTGAAGATCAGAGTGAAAACAGAGGTGACCTGGATGAGCTTAAATCCAGCAAGATGAAATCTAAACCTCAATTGAAATTCCTATGACCAATTGAACCTTCGTCTAGGAAAAGAAAAGTTGAAGGCAAAAGTAAGAAGAAAGGCGGGGACTTTTCCCCTTCCATTTATTAATGTCCTCCATTATCTTTTGGAACTGTAGAGGGATCAAGAAAAAGGAGGCATCCCTCTACCTCAAGGAGACTGTGAAAGATAATGATGTTTTCTTAATTGGTCTTGCTGAAACCAAACTTTCCTCAATTAATAGGCTGTTTGTTAACAGGCTTATTGGCATTGATTGGGAATTCTTCCATCAACTAGCCGTTGGTACTGGTGGAGGCATTTTAGTCTTGTGGAAGACTAGTCTGGTATCTTTCTCCGTCATGGATCACTCTCCGCAATTTATTTTCGGTGCCTTGAATACTCCCAATGGTAAGATTTGGAATGTGGCTATGATTTATGGGCATCAGGAATTTCAGAAATGCAGAGAACTCTGGAACAACCTTGAACAGCTACTCACGGATGAGACACCAACTATTGTTGGTGGTGACTTTAATTGCCTTCTTTCGAAGGATGATAAGAGAAGCGGCAAACGATTTAGTATGACTAATGGCCCCAGGGAGATGAAATTATTCATGAGCAATCATGATCTTCATAATTTGAACACGGTTGGTCCAAGATTTACTTGGTGCAACAATAAGCAAGGCAATGCTAGAATCTAGGAACGTCTTGACCGTTGCCTCCTGAATTCTGCGGGTCTCCAACTGATACCAACTGCCACTGTTAGACATTTGGCAAGGATTGCCTCTGATCACTGTCCCATTGCTTTTAACTTTGACTATACAAAGCATGCTAAAGTTACTTCCTTTAGATTTGAAGACACTTGGAAGTCATATCCTGCTACCAGGAAAATTGTTTCCACAACCTTGAACAAGAATGATTATGGTATAGATTCTGAAATCCTTAACAGAAAAATCAAGAGAACTCTGAGATCTCTATTCTTCTGGAATAGAAATAAATGTAAAAACTTAAACCTTCTTAAAGAAGAGCTCAAGAGTGACATCCTAAATCTGCAACTACAGGAGAAAGCTGATGGCGGTCTCGATCCAGAAAAGCTAGCTCTTTTGCGGGACAAGGTAAGGGAGCTTAACATTACATTACTCAAAATTTCGATGTGGTGGAACCAAAGAGCCAAGACTACTTGGAATGACGAGGGAGATTCAAACTCCAGATTTTATCATGCCTATGCTTCAGCAAAGAAAAATGGGAACTTGATCAAACATATCAAGGATTAAAACAATGTCATAACTGAAGACAAGGATCTCATTGAGTCTATTTTTTTAAAGCACTTTGAAGAAAAATGGAAACACAGGATTTGCAATAGCCTCAATTGGCCAGAGGCTCATCTAGATCAGACTATCAACGATTCTAAAAGAATCTTATTAGAATCGGAATTTACTGAGGCCGAATTTACTAATGTTGTGTTCCAGCAAGGCTCAAATAAATCTCCTGGACTTGATGGCTGCACTTCATCCTTCTTCAAATTCTATTGGAACATTGTTAAGGTTGTAACCTGGAAAGCTATTAAGGAATTTCTCACTACTGGTTGTATGAACTGCAATTGGAAAGACACTCTGGTCGTCCTCATTCCCAAAATCAAATTCCCTGTTTCCCCATCCAATTTTCGGCCCATCAGCCTCTGTCAAACTGTTTACAAATTTGCTGCCACTATGATTGTTAACAGAATGAAATGTTATATTTCCAAACTCATTTCGGCTGAGCAGGTAGCTTTTATTCCGGGCAGGTCTTTGACTGACCATTGCCTTTTGGCATTAGAAATTTTTAACAAATTCAAAATTTCAAAGAATAAGAAGGGATTCATGGCGGTAAAGCTTGAAATGGCCCAAGCCTTTGATAGCATGTGCTGGGAGACTTTACGGATTGTTCTCAAATGGTTCTGTTTTCCTGAAAAATTTTCTCTCATAATTTTAGAATGTGTCACTAATGTTCGCTTCTCTATTCTTCTCAAAAACACCAGGGGGATTGAGGCCATGAGTGGATTCAGACAGGGTTGTCCATTGTCGCCTTATCTTTTTATTCTATGCTCTCAGCTCCTCTCTAGTGTTATCAACCAATGGGGACATCACTTAGGAATTCAAATCTCTCCTAGAGCACCGGTTATTACTCATCTACTCTATGCAGATGATGTCTTATTGTTCAGACAAGCCTCATCTCATAAATTACGATTTATGATGAAGTTGATTAAGGAATATTGTGGATGGATGGGACAGAGCATCAACCAGGCCAAGTCACAAATCTTGTTTGGCAAATTTGTTAAACCTGTCATTAAACGAAGAATTGGCAACATATTTGATCTCAAAGTCGTTGATGAATTTCAGTACTTGGGCACCAAAATTGCTCTTAGGCGATTGGTAAAACAGGATTTCCAATTTGTCATCAATCATGCTCTGGAAAAGTTAAACGCTTGGAGTGTTAAATCTCTCTCTATGGCGGGAAGGATGATTCTAGTTAAGTCCTCTCTTCTCTCTTTGTCTACATTTATCTCAGCTCATTCTCTGATTCCTAAGAAAATTCTACAATAACTTGATCGCATTCGTAGAGGCTTTATTTGGCATCAAGACGTGAAGACCAATGGCATACATTATGTTGCCTGGGATGAGCTCTGCCTTCCAAGAGCTCTCGGTGGCTTTGGCTTCATTTCTGCTGTTAAGCAAATTGGTCCTCTCAGAGCTCGGTTGCTTGAAGATTCCTACAAAATTCGTCTTCTTTGCTTCATCAATGCTTATTTTCCAAATAGGGTCCGGATACCTAGAACGATAAACCAAAAAGTGGTCAGTCTGCAGCTAGAGCTATTATCTTGAATGGATCTTCTTTTCTTATGCCTATTGTCAAATGGAGGATTGGCAACGGCGTAAGCATTAATGTCATGAATGACATTTGGTTACTTGACAAGTGTTTCAACAAGTGGCCAACACTTGCAGACTGTGATAATCTTGAGAATTTGAAGCTCAACCATTTCATTCTCGATAATGGCAGCTGGAACTTATTGGAACTTAATCAGTACTTTGATAGAAGTTTAACTCAACTTATAATCCAAAACTGCATAATCCATATTGGCACTGATGACTGTATGGAATTGCTTTATCAACATTCTGGGAAATCAATCTCTTCACTGGCTTATGCGGAATCAATCAAATCTATTGTTCCTACTGATGGGTTTGATTACTTTGCTTGGCTCCGAAAATTACATCTCAGTCCGAGAGTCGAACTCTTCTAGTGGAGATTGGGTAAGTTTGCCATACCCACAAATGAGTTTTTAAGGTATAGAAGAATTGGAAATAATGGTTTGTGCGCTAGAGGGTGCTCTGAAATTAAAAATAGCGCTCATATTGTGGTTCATTGTAAGTATCTCATAGACATTATTCATATGCTGAGAGCTTGGGGAATCAACATTCCCACTTTCAGCTCATTGGCGGACTGCCTCCATAATCTAAGACGTCTCGCCCACATCTGCCTTGACATTGTCAAGATTTATTGCACCACTGTTTACTACTCTTGGAATTGCAGAAACAATTTTAAACATAGTGGTCCGCTCCTTCCCACCTCGGTGACTGCTGCAAATGTGCTTTTTACTGCAACAAAAAGGAATTCAATGCTGGTTAACTGGGATGTCTCTCTCCTTAGGGAGTATAAAACTACATGACACCCCCCACCACCGGATTGGATCAAGATCAACGTTGATGCATCATTGCTTGATTCAAATTTGGCTAGTATTGGAGGCATTGTTCGGGACTTTTTGGGTAAGTCGCTCCTTGCATTCGGTAAAAAGTATATACATTGGAACATCAATCAGCTCGAGCTTGAAGCCATCTTCTCAATCAAAGATTTTGTCACTGATTGGATGCTTAAGAGTAAAGGACTAATAATTGAGGGAGATAACTACAATGTTATCAAGTTCCTTAATGATTCCATGAAGGAATCCAAGCTCAACAGCCGGATATCTAAGAATATCACATTCCTTTTTGAGTTCAATAAGGTAATTTTTTTGCATACTACTAGGGAATGTAACAATGTGGCTGATCTATGTGCCAATCTTGCTCTATCTGATACTTTTTGTTTCGATTGCTTTACCAATTCAGATATTCCCTCTTCACTGTTTGACCTGCTGAAGACGGAATATGTGAGTTGCTCTTTACGATTAGTTTGTAATAGTTTGGTTTTTCCCCTTTAATGCAAATTTGCACTCTTCAAAAAAAAAGATGATTGTTCAATAAGTTTTATATTATCTTTGGAGCACTTAACATAGCCCGTCATTTTGCTCATCTAGGTCTTGGGACCCAAAAACAAGTGTTAAATTGAACTTTTTTAATATAATTTATAATTACTCTCATTTTTTTTATTATTTTTGATCTAATTATGCTTTGATCTTGTGTTCTTGATGTAGACATTCTAAGCAAAAAAAGATTCAACATTTTTTATTATTTTTATTATTTTTATTTTATATAATGGTTTCTATGTTATGAAACGTTAAACATTTTCTATAATTTTTTTATATAATAAAAATAAATGTTTAAAAAATGGGTGATTATATGCCTAACATTCAAATATTAACTATTTATAAATTAATACTTATTAACTTTATTTTTTTAATTATCATCAAAATATTTAAATTTAATGTAAAACCCTAACTCATAGTTTTAAATTTGGTCAATTCTCAATTTTTTAATTGTGCACATCTAACATTAAAACTATAGTAAATTAACATACAGTAAACAAAATATTGTAATATTACCTCTTAAGAGCTTAAAAATAATATATAGTAATTCCATAATTAAAATAAATATAAAATAAATTCATAAAATAGTAAATTTAATTTATTTCAATTGATTATAAAATAAGATATATATTTAAATCCATTATATATTTTTAGAAAACAGTTCTTACCATAAAGAAATTAATAAAAAGCAAACATTATAAGAAAATTTATAAAACAAAATAAGAAAAATCTTAAATTTAATATTAATTGAGTATAAGATATTTATTGGGTTCATCATTCCCTAATAATAACACATCTAAACAATATATTTAATTAGATTGGGGACAATTGCCTAAAGACCATATTATTTTAATATTTTTAGGACGAGGGGAGGCAATTGCCTAAAAATACTTGTAATAAAGACTAAAAAATAGATTGAAGGGGGACAAATTACCTAAATAGTAGTATAATGAACAAATAAAATAAAATTTCAGGGGGGGCAATTGTAACAGCAGTTTTGCTCATATCGTCCGGGCCGATTGTGGATCGTCTCGGGACGATTAGTTCAAATTTTGTTCCAGAATCTGTACAGAAGTTACAGGAAAATTTTCCTGTAGGCATCGTCCAGGCCGATTGGGGTATCGTCCCGGGACGATCAGAGCATGGCACAAGTCAGAGAGTAGAGGTTTTTATCGTCCAAGAAAATTAATTATCATCCTGAGAAATCGTCCCAGGCCGATGTGAATTTGGTCAGATCGTCCAGGACGATCGTGCGATCGGCCGGGCCGATCAGAGCATTATTTAGCTGAAATCAGCTCAGTTTGAAGAGAGAGAAAATCATTTTTTATAAAATATCTTTTTGAGGAGAGAGAAACTCGAAGAGAAAAGTGGATTTTTGGACAACGCCGGGCCGTTTTCGTCCGACGAGACAGTTCAAGAAAGTGGTGTACGCAAGGTAAGACACATTCCGCCTTTCTCAATTTTCAGAACGGTGAAGTTTGAACGAGTTTTCTGTCCGGATTTTGTTTTCGTTAGCGAATTTCATTCGTATTTTCCGATTGGTTCAGTTTTTACCGCGTAACTTTTGATATGTTTTTGAGGTGCCGAGTGCGCACATTTTTTAAAACTTATTTTTAGTACAAAATTAAAGCTTTTGTACTAAAACTATGTTTTAAGAATCAATAAAAAAGTTGTCACAAACGAAGCTTTTGGGACGGCTTTTCTGTGGTTTCTTAAAACAATTTTTTAATACAAAAATTAAAAATTTTATACTAAAAAGCTTCTTTAAGAAGTATGACGAAAGTCATCTCAAATGAAGGCTTAGTTTCTCAACATGACATAATAAAGAAAAAGAATTTATGTACCTGATCCCACATGCTTGGATAAAGACTTGATCTTGATCTTGATCTTGATGTTGGGGTTAGGGGTGTCAATTTCAGGTCACGGGTCGGGTTCGGGTCCGACCCGTTTTGACCCGAGTTCAAACGGGTCTATCCTAACCCGACCCGGGTAGATAAACATGTCGGATATCAAAACCCGGACCCGACTTGGCGGGTTGCCGGGTTGACCCGACCCGACACGGGTTGACCCGAAATGGGTGCGCGAGCAGACACACTGGCGAGCGCGAGCAGGCACGTAGGCGAGCGCTAGCGGGCATGTGGGCGAGCGCTAGCGGGCACGTAGGCGAGCGCTAGCGAGCGGAGGGTGCGGGCGAGCGTGTGGGCGGCAGCGGGGCGCCGCAATGCGCGCGGGCGAGTGCTGGTGCTTCGCGGGCGGGTGGGGCAGCGTCGCGGGCAGGCGGGGCAGTGCGGGCAGTTGATTTTAAACGGGTTTGCGGGTTGACCCGAACCCGACCCGTTTTTCAAACGGGTCGATTTCTAGAACCCGAACCCGACCCGTTTTGAAATCGGGTCGGGTCCAACCCGGATTTTCCGGGTCGGGTTTTCATGCCGTGTCAAATATTGACACTCCTACTTGGGGTTGTGGGCATAAATGCTACCATTATTTTTATGTGCGCTACCACATTTTAATATATTGCCTCAATTTATTATGATTTCTAGTTTACTACGAGGCGTTTTTCCCTTGCTTGTTGGCAATTGCTGGAATTTATACTCTCCATTGAAAATAGTAATGGGAGTTCTATCGCTGTTGCTTACTCTATAATGGATGATTATTCAAGACATCTATGGGTCTTTTTCTTGAAGAGCAAGGACCAGGCAATTGATGTATTTCAAGAATGAAAAGATATTGTTGAGAATCAAGTATTGTAAGAGGGTGAAGAACTTGCGAACTAATAACAGTCTAAAATTCAATTAAAATTTCTTCAACTAATTGTGTATTGAATATGGCATAGCTAGACTGGACATTTGACTAATGTAAATACCCCCACAACAAAATGGGTTGGACGAAAGAATGAATAAAACTCTACTTGAGAGAGTAAGATGCATGCTTTCAAGTGATGGATTTAGAAAAGAATTTTGGGGGGATTTGTAATGTCCTGAAATTGTATTAATAGTTTTAAAATGTAATACTAGAAAAAAATGTGCTCGAGCATTGTGTCGTTGTGTTTGAGAGCGCAGCGACGTCAGGAAGCTCTACCATAATGGTGGAGTTTCTGTTCTACAATAACTCTGATATCGACATGTAGCAGATCGCGTTGAGGCTTGTGCGTCGTGATAGCGCTTCAGCAACGCTTCCCAGCGCTGTTGCGCTCGTAATCACAGCATTGCAGCGCTTCAGCTCAAAATTTTTTCATATTTTTATTTTAAAACTATCTATAAAATTTCAGATCATTACATGAAACTCCATGATATATAAAAGGGTTTTAAATAAATAAGATAAGATAATTTATAAAAAAAATGTTAAATAAATTATTAAATAAAGCTCTTAGTTAGCTAATAATTAAATAATAAATAAGCATGTCTATTAAAATAAACGAATAATCAAATCATTGTTCAAATTTATCTGATTAAATGACTAAATTTTAAAAGTTTATTTAAATTTATTCAATTATATTAATAAATAGGGCGGTTCAACTTAACACAGCCGGCCCGTCGGTTAGTCGGTTCGACCGGCTATTCAGCCGATTTTTACCCAGTTCAATTGCAAACTGATTCTTATTCTTGGACCGGACCGGCCGCCGATCCAGACCCTTTTTCCTGCAAGAGAGCCCTAAGGCCACTTGCGAACTAACCGCGGAGAACCCTAGAGGAGATCGGCGAAGTAATCTAACTTGCATAAATGAGGGCGAAGGTAGGTTTTCTTGATTTGAATCTGATATGCTTCGTGATTGTGTATTTGAGTTCTCATAAGTGCTTCAAGTTCTCCACGCCCTAAGTATTTCTGAAAATTTATATGCTTTTTGTTATTATTGTTTATTTAAAATAGTTGATTTATCGCCACATACGTTCTATTGTCTGGGGTTTGTAGTCAGATTTATAGTGTATATCATGAACATGTTATTGGGTTTCACTCTGTATGTTATATGCGGTGTATGAATCCGGTGAATGGTCTCTACTAAATTGATTGTTAACATTGCAATCTACACGTAGACGTATTTTGGTCTTTTCGATGGAAATTTGTCAAGATTTATTTTTTTGGGGGGGTGTTTGGTATCGGATTTGTCCGTCGTTTTTAGTAGGATTTATCCTAAATCCAGCCAAACACTGTCCGCCCCGCTGTAAATCCGTCGGTTTTAGTGGGATTTAGGTTTGCAGTTTTTCTATAGACTCCGCCTGATTTGCTGCTTTCCATTTTTTTACCTTTGTTTAACTGTGAATTGAGGAAAGCCAACAACATGATCATAATTGTTGTATCCAAATTTCTCGGTGGATATACTCGACATTACTAGCAGGTGATCTAAAAGTTAGAACTAGAAAACTGAGTAGAGTTTGAGTGAGTATGGAGAGCTAGATAAGAGCTATAGAATCTATAAATAAAATCTATGGCAGTAATATGAAGCAAAAAAGATTCAAAGTTTGCTTTTCAAAATAGGCTGTTAACATAGGCAAATTAAAAACCTATAGTTGAGATGTAGAAGATAACTATTGTTAATAAAAATGTTATTGTAGAAGTTTGAGAATAGTTTAGAAATGATCATACATAAGTGAAGAAATTTACTGGTTATTCAAGGTAGTAAACATGGTTATTGAGGTAAGAAAATGTGCTTTTCATGAATGGAGAAAATTAACTATTAAGCTATATAATGATTACAAGGAAGTCAAGAATCTTGCCAAGTGGATGGTGAGCAAAGTAAAAGCTACAACTTTTAGTAACTTATGTAATAAATTAGGTTTCAAGGAAGGTGAGAATATGCTATATAAATAACTCTAAAAAAGAGATGAGAAATTTATATATAACTTGATCGAGCTGCATGCATTTAAATTTAAGATAATGCAATCATGGAAGATGAAAATTCAATAGTGTGAAATTATTAATTGAGAGTTTAATGGAAGAACCTTTTTCAATGAGCAGAATGGACAAAATGTTGAGTTATATTACCTGTAAGAAAGAGTGTATAAAGATATAGCTTTGGGTCCATATAAGATTTTGATTGATATTTGAAGAGTTATGGGTGATAATGGACTGGTTTAATTAACATTTATTTTTAATTGACTCCTAATAGCTAAGAGAATGTCATATAATTTGAGAAGAAACATTTCTATATTATTCAATAATAAATATTCAATGTTTTAGTTATAGGGGAATGAGTCACTCAGTGAAGTTGTTGAATAGAGTACTGAAAATGAACTTGAAAAATTATGCTAATATGATAGATTCAATTTTGTTATATGCCAAGAAGATTCATTATTAGTATGACTTTTGTGCTAAGGGAATAATTGAAGTATATAAGGAGAAAAGAAAGATCTTCATGTAGTTAATTTAGTGTGAAATAAGTCAAAAAGATATGTTAAAAGCTATGAAGCTTGAACACTTTAGAGGTGAAACTCAAAATCAAACCACGCATTTGAAGGAATTTATAGAACTCAAAATCAAATTGTGCTATAAGAAGGAATTAATATTTGCAATACATATATCCTCTCTTTGTCAAAGCTATCTCGCATCTCCTCTTCATCTAATCTATCTCTCTTCTTCACCTCAACATATAAGCCTTCTCGCGTCTTCGCCTCAACGTCCAAGCATGTCCGCTAAGGCGTAAGCCATTTCGCATCTTGACTTTCAGCCTCAATGTCAAAGTCATCTCGAAATCTCCAATGACTAAGAATAATAGTATGTATGTTAAAATAAATATTGATATATAGGATCCAAAGTAGCCATTAAGATTTTCGATCGAGATTTTGAATTATATATATTTCATGTATTGTAATAATTCAAGAAATGTTATTTACATCCTTCAAACATATCATATGAGAAGCTTAATTCAAGATGCTAGGATTTTGAGTGAAAGGAAATGAATGAAAATGATTTAAGCTGTATACATTGCGTTTAACTTAAAAAGTCTTAGAAGATCTTGTTTATATTTGTTGTTTAACTTGTAAGTTTTAAGTTTCTTATATTTTTTAGTAGGATTATGATTTCTAGCATGGGAACTACTATGTGCATATAATATTATGTTTCATCTTATGATTTATTTATTTGCAAACATTAGAAATTATATATTTCATATTAATAGTTTATAAAATATAAAAAATTTCATGGCGTGTCATGTCCTACTTTTGTGATTTGATTGTATCTTCATGTTCCTGTATATGTCATATCGTGTCGTTTTTATACCCCATGTGTTTGTGCTTCATTGGTCAAAAGTATGTTGAAGTTATTAATATGTGTACAGACCATTAATTAGTATTTGAGTGACCAAAGAGATATCAATCATAATTAGTTTGCATCAAGGATCAATATTACCCTTTTTTTTTTTGGTATTGGTCATGCATATGCTTATAATGGGAATTTAGAGTGAAATACCTTAATGTGCCTTTTGAAAATAATATAATTTTAATGGCGCAAACTTTATTGAAATAAGTAGCATATTGAAAAAATGGAAATAATGTTAAAAGTTTAATGTTTTTGGATTAGTGGGATTAAGAATTAAGTACATCTTATGAAATTTTAGTTTGTGATATTGTTATTTGTTAACAAATAGTAGTAGAGCATAAAATGATAGAACTGTTTATCATATCAGAGAATGGGGATATTGATGAGGATAACTTCTATAGCTAACGACGAGTTATCAAAATTGAGAACTATCTCAGTAATATTAAGCAATGAAAGAAAATTATTGAGACTTATAGTTATAATTTTAATAAAATTGAAAGTATGCCTGTTATGTTGTATAGATTTAAGTGTTGAATAAAATAAAAAAAATTATAAATAAGTTTGGTATCTTAGAAATAAAAATATCAACATGGATTTGTGGCAAAATTGGGAATGATGGAATGAAAAATGAATATTTTGTAGGTTGCTAAGAGAAGCAATTTGAAGTGCTTTAATTGAGAAGATAAAATGGCTAGTTCCATTAGAAATATTAATATGAACGTTTTAGTAAAGTATTGGCATATATATTACAATAAGAAAGAGATTTATATGGAGTTTGAAAGGTATATAGTACAATTAAGAAAAAAAGTGTTTTTAAAGAGTGAAAATAGCTAAATTCGAATGCAACTTATAATAAATATAAGAAAATTAGAAGTCTTGTGAAGATAATAGTGAACAAAGTAATTCGTAGAGTTTTTGATGATTTATATAGTATGTTTGATACTAAGGAGAAAAGAAGCTATGTAAAGTGGTTAAGCGTTAAGGCAATAGATAAGGGATCTAGATATTTTAATCAAGTTACATAAATTAAAAGAACAAAAAAAAGGATCATGGTTAAAGACCAAGTTGTCAAAATAAATATCAAAATGATAACTGGAAGAACTAGTAATTGAGAGTTTTTTAAGGAATAAAGCATTTTGGAAGAGCGTAATGAAGAAAATAATGATGTATATTATAGATTCGAGAAAGTGAAATAGTGCTAACTTAGAAGAAGATTTGTATAGTTAAAACTCCAATTCTAGATGAGATACTATTGTGATTTTGAGTATTGTGGGAGATACAATAGTTTGGTTAATAAATATTTTCAATGCAATTTCAAAAACTAAGAGCATGCCAAATGATTGGAGAAGTTATATTGTAATACTAGTATTTATGAATAATGAAGATGTACAATATTGTATTAAGTAAAGAGAAACCATACTTATTACTCATAGTCTCATAAAGTAGTGCTATGGAGAGAGTAGTGGGACATAGAATTGCAAATTTTACATCAATTTTGAATAATCAATTTGATTTCATGACGGGAAGATCTATAAGTGATTTGGTATTAAGACAATTAATTAAAAACAAAGAAAGCAAAGAAAATATCTTCAAATGATTTTTGTTTATCTTAACAAAATGTATAATTGAACATCATAATAATTAAATTGGTGAACTTTTAAGACGGAAATATGCATGCCAAGTTTTGTTGAAGTTATTAAAGATATGTATGATGGAGCACTAACTTGTATTAGAAGCATTTTTGGAGTGATCAAAGAGTTTTCAACTATAATTTATGACTTCTATGTTTAATATTATGATCCTATTTTTCCAATATTTATTATGGAGATACTTACAAAAGATATTCAATACTAGGTGCTTTAGTGTTTTTTTTAATGTCATTGTTTTAATTGATGATACATCTGTTGAAAATAAGTAAAAAGTTAGAACCATTTCAAAATTATTTTGAAGATAAGAGTTTAGAGTTAGTAAAATCAAGATTAAATTTATGATATGTAGTTTTAGTTGGTCTGATACTAAAAGTTTTTAATTCATATTACTAGAATTAAAGTGATCACTAGATGCAATAGGTATAAATTATATAGATAAATGACTCGTGTTCAAGCTCGAGCTTGAGCTAGGGTTTTGTAAGTCAAGCTCGACTCGACACCTCCTAGCTCAAGCTCAACTCGACTCGTTTGCACCCCTAATTCCATCACTTTTTTAGAATAATTTGAATTTGTGATATTGGTTTCTCTGCATCCTGCTAACCTAAGGTAAGAGCTCCTTGCAGTGGAAGAAGAAGCGCATGAGGCGGCTGAAGAGGAAACGTCGAAAGATGAGGCAGAGATCGAAGTAGTATTACATGATATGTCTGTCTGCCATATGTGGATGGTATTAGTATAACCACTATGTTGTTGGATCTATATCTTTCTGTCAAACAGTTAGCTTGATTTGGAGACCTTTCTTGCTGTGTTCTTTTTCGGGTTTTAATTTTATTGATTTTGTTAACTATATATCAGTTTGTTGATTTTTCTTCTGAGAAACAATTATGTGCTGGGTGGGCTTCAGTTGGGGCGGTTTTTTTATTTGCTTTCTTTTAAAGTGAGAAATTTTGTATTAAAAATCTGCTTCATAAAATAGTAAAAAAATCGTCTCAAATAAAGCTTTAGTTTGCTATATCGTGGCTTTCATAAATATGTTTGCATTTGATAATCAAATCATTATGGACCTGAAATCCGAGAAGCCACCAATTAATGAATCAGATTCAACCAGGTGGAACCTGAAACTCACCAATCTTTAGTGATTGAGAGCTCCCCTCGATTTGGTTCACAAAATCATGTTGTTGGACTTGCAACTTTTGCTGGTGCCTGGTTGAAGCGCTCAAAGATGGCTCCAATGGGAGAAATTATTTTGTGAGGACATTGGACTGGCCTGATATCGACTATCGATATCGAGCAAAAAAAGTGATGTGGTGCGTTTTGGTTGGTCTCCGGACATGCAATAGGTGTGAAGGTACTAATTCGACCTGAAATGGTTCAAACTGAAGCGTCTAGATCGGTATCAACATAAACCCTAAATTTCAAGTAATAATTATTATTTGCAATAAAAAATATAATCTTAGAAATTAAATTAATTGGTTTACAATATTTGACGGTGAACCTAGCTGAATTATAAATATTTCAAGTTAATTTTTTTCTCCAAGTTGTTCATGAAATGAGATAGATCGATCAGACTAATGTAAGCTAATAATGTTAACAATTAAACAATAATTAACAGCCAATTATTCATTAATTCACAAAAGCTCTTGAAGAAGCCCACAATTAACAGCAAAAGAACATACTTGAAGATGATAAAGAA
This sequence comes from Dendrobium nobile, assembly GCA_022539455.1. NCBI lineage: Eukaryota > Viridiplantae > Streptophyta > Magnoliopsida > Asparagales > Orchidaceae > Dendrobium > Dendrobium nobile. Next base: position 5,451,852 of record CM039733.1, on the reverse strand, counting down.
GCACACAAAGTTACCGCACACACACGAAGAAAGAGTACTCTCTCTACATAACATGAGCAGCTTCGCAGAGAAATTTAGTCGTTCACATATTAGTATTTTTGTTTTGACTGTTCAGTACTAGTGCTATATATGTATATTAATCATAATATACTGAGCAAGATCAAACAAAATACTAAATTAGTTCAGTAATTGAAGTCTTCAAGCTGTGCCTAGTTGAAAAAAAAATCTCTCCAGGCTTCAGAGGCCAATGGGGGCGGCGGTGGAGGAGGAGGAGGATGATGATGCCGCGGAGGAGGCGTCCAAAAGAAGCGTACTGATGTTCTCCGCAGCGTATGCTTGTTTTCACTCACAAAGCCGAGCACTTCTTCCTTCAACAACCGAGCTTCAGCCATTAACAACAGGCCACTGGCTGCAATAACAGCAAGGATAACTCCACATAACGAGATCAGCTTATTTGCCTTCAATGCCATGGCTTCTGATGAAGAAATGTTCTTCTTTTTAACTATTTATGTTGGTACTGATAGTGCGATGAAGATTGGACGAACTAAATTTTATAGGCACTGTTAAGTAGGCCAAGATAGGAAAACGGTTAAAGGACATAATATTATGAGTATTTTATACATATAATAAATTATTTTTTTTTGGGACATTTAGGCCATTTAAGGCAAACTCACACACACAACGCATACACAAGGACTCGAACCTTGGACCTCTTAGTTGGAAGCCTAAGCTCTCAACCAATAGGCCAAGGGGAGTTGTGTCATATAATAAATTAGTTTCACTCATTATCTTACTTGGCTGTCGCCCACTGTATTCGTAAAAATACAAGCCTCTTGCGATTAGGATTGTCTCCCTCATTGTCTTACTTATTGGAGATTACTAATTTTGTATAACATAACAACAATAACATCAACATCAAATTTTTAGGGTTTATATATGGAATTGACTATATGAATATTTTTTTCTCCATTATCATGTTAAGAATCAAATTCTCTTTTAAATTTAATAAAAAAATCGTTCCTAATATTTTCTAATCAAATCTTTTTATCTTTACCTCTCTATCTTTACTAATATAGGCCAAATTTAATAAATCTCTCAATAATGTCCATTAACTCTTTATGAATAATTAAAATGAACTCCAACTATTTAAAAAATATTATTTTGAACCCTAAACTTCTTAAAGAGGAATCAAAATAGTCTAACCATAAAATTATTTTGATTTCTTTTAAAAAACTTAAGAGATCAAAGTAATTCTTTAATATAATAGGGGTTCATTTTGATCCTTCATAAAAAAAAAAAAATTAAGGAACAATTTTGATCCTGTTCTCTATCTTTTTTCCCTTAAAATTTTAATTATTTCAAAATATTTATAATAAGAAAGTTCATGAAAAAAAAAATCTTTTTTTAAAATATTATGTAATTTAATAAAATTAAAATTTTAGTTATTTCGTAACTTATAATTTAATTTGAATTAACTTTTCATTCTAACACTAATAATTCAAAAACATAATAATTATAAATATTATTTAATTATTCCAAAAAAATAAATATATGTACCTAATTATTATTTAGGTTTTATTTTTGGATAATTATTTTATTGATTTCTAAAATAATTTTAAATACAAAAATTTTTAAATTAAAATTTCTTTATTAAAGAACCACTTTTAAAAAAATTATTCCAAATGAAATCTTAATTGAGCACAAGCTGATACGTGGATGGTTCCTTGTGATATATTAGTATTTTTATTTTGCATTGATTAGTTAAAATACTGAGCAAGATCAAACATTAATTCATCTAAGTAAAGTTTTTAAGCTGTGCCTGGTTTAAAAATCTCTCATTGCAACAATCTTCCACTTATTTAATTTTGTTGGTGCAGATGATGATGAAGATGGGATGACATTCAATAGGCACTCCAAAGCAGATCAAGATAGGAAATAGGCAAAGGAGACAAATGGCTGACAAATAAAAGTTAATTTTAGAGAGAAGAGGAACAAGGTACTTGTAAGTCTTGACGACAGAGGATTCAGATACGTTCCAGTTAACATTTGGATTAGCCCACTAATCAAAAGAATATGGCCCTGTTTGTTCCATTCTACACCTTCTAATTACTATTCTATGCATAAAACACGAAAAATTATTCTGTGCGGGCCCCAAACGGTGTCCGAAGACAAACCAGAACACGCCACATCACTTTTTTATTCGGTATTAGTGCTCGGTGCAGCTGTGTAGAGAATGACATGACGCACTTTGGTTGGTCTCCAAACCATCCGGTGTTAGCACAGAATAATCTCTGATAGAGGATTCAGATCCATTTAAAAATCTTCAAGAGTTGCATGAGACCACACCTCAATTAGGTTCATGAAGCTAAAGTTACATTTGAGATAGCTTTTTTACTGTTTTTTAAAATGTTTATAGGGGTAATACACAGTAACATCAAAATTCATATTTTCATCAGTGGCATCCATTTTAAAGATTTCCTAGCATTCATTTTAATCTCAAATTCAAAGAAACTACCAATTGATCGTTAGGTTGACTTCAATCAAGCATTTCCTAGAGTACCAAAATGTTAGGAAGAAGATGGTAACTTCTGAGCAACAAACAAAGTAAAAAAACAACAAATTTTTTTCTGAGACAACAGAAGAAATAAAAGATACATGAAAGCTCACTTTTCCTCCAACCTACTCAAACAAATTCAATGTAAAAAAAAAAAAAAAAGTAATCAATGTAAGAAAGAATGCAAATTACTTATCGCAGATCACACCAAATGCTTCAACCAATGGTATAGAGCAGATTGAGATTGGGTGTTCCATGATCAGCCGATAAAGAACAAAACAAATGCAGAAGAAATTAAATTGGATTTTAGCAAACTTTGGTTATGGGAGAAAGAAAGATCCGAGATAGAAAAATGTAAACAAGTTAGTACTCTTTTTGCCCTGAGGAAGCTTCTCCATGTTCTGAAAGAGCTGACGCAAGCCAATCTGAAGTGAAAGCCTGGATCTCTGGCTCAAAATGCACATTCATGTGTACTGGTGTAACGGCTATCTGTAGAGTACCAGTGTGAAAAAGGTTCGGGTAGAAACTATGAGACTCAAAATCTTTGACTTATATAACTAATAGGAAATTATATATTGTTTTACTTACATAGCCATTTTCCACAGCCCTGAAATCTAGCTCATGATCTAAATCTTCCAACTCTTTCTGCAAAAACTTTAAACATAACACAGGCAATTAACAAGATCCGTCAATTCCAAACAATTAAGTTTAAACCTAACCATTTTCTTCGATTGTTTTATGAAATAAGCTGATATAAGGTACTTGAGAAAGGTGCTGATAAATTGAATGATACTAATTCATTTGGGATAATATAACTTTTAAGTGGACTGACCATTTTTTAATAACATTTTCCAAAACCATTGTGTGAGACCTTGCTGTTGCTGAATATTATGCAATGATACTTGCTATTGATTATCAAAACAATTCATAAGATACAAGAAAGAAGTCATCAGAGAAGCAAGCTGATACGATGGGTATAGATGATAACAGATGATAACGATGAACAAGTTTTTTTATCGGTAATCTACTTTTGCATATGGTATTTTTTTTCTTAAAGATGGTGAAGGTGTAATTGAAGAGGAAATTGATTTTAGTGGTAATGGTGATCATGATGCCGAGTGTGTTGGGTCCACTTAGTGATACATAGTTATGTTAATATTTTATTTGTTCAGTTTGAAGGTTATACTTTCTTTTTAGATATTTAACTTCTTATGTCGGCATATATTGATATTGATAAAATTATGTTTAATGATTAATGTTAATGTTTGTACATTGTCTAAATTAAGTATGCTTAATAAAATATTGAATTGTATTTATAGTTAAACTAATATAGTTATTCTTTGTTGGTCCAAAAACTTTTTAATGTGACAAAAACATCATACAAGGTACTGTAATAATTTTTTATTAAAAGAAATCAACATAAGGCATTTTGATTACCAGAGCCCTGCATTATCATACCCACAACCACCCATGTACCCACCCATATCCAATGGGTATGGGTACGCCCATGGCCTCATGGGTGAGTACTCAACATCAGAGGATAAACCAATTTACATTGCTAATCACCATATGTCGTATATTACCGCAATTCTCACTATATAGTGCACAATACTGAACTGTGTTGCGACCATGGTAAATTCTGATATATGGCTTGAAAGTTTGCAGTTAGAGCAAAGGGCAACAAGCCTCAAGGCCATCAGTCCATGGCAGACTGCATTCAAAAAGAAAGTGGGTGGGTATGGATGGGTACGACATCCCAAAAGGACGTGGATGGGCGAAGCCCGCCCACGCAGAACGTGGGTATCCAACCAGTACCCCATGTAGGTCTTTGTTGATTACAATTATTATATTGATAATTTATAAGAGAGAACATGTCAATGACAAATCCTATTTCCATGTTAGCTGACACCGGTAGTACATCAAACATCTAGAAAATTTAGTGATATACTTTTAATCTCTAATTCTAAATATATGCAAGGTGTCTTAAGATGTAGAACTGTTAATGCTCAAAAGTACTAAGTTAAAAACATGCAACAAATGAGTAAAAATTGCAAGATACAAGCTATTAACCTTGAAAAAATAATTTGAAAAAAAAATAATGATAAACAAGTAATCTTAAAGCAATTCAGCCCAATTTTAATTTTAGGGTTCAATTCAAACAAAAGATCTAGTCTTCTACTTGAAATGATGACTAGAAAATTAAAGATCACAAAAATCATGTTTGTAAGTTTAAATTTAACACAAGCAGAAGAAATCTAAACTGCAGCTAATTTAACTATGCCTAATCTCAGATTCAATCAATAATGAATAACATTGAAAAAGGGAAGAGAAGGGAAAGAAGTCATTAAATAATAAAGTCTCATGCATATTGTTGGCATCAAAATCATCTTTAAAGCACAAAATCTAGCTGCCCAAAAAAACAAAACAACAATATCAAGCTTTTATCTTACTACGTGGGTCGACTACATAAGTCCTTTTTCTCCATTGTGTGTCCTATTAAAAGCTAATTTCTCATTTAAATCTAATAAAATAATGTCATTTATAATACTTTCTGATCAAGTTTTTTAGATCTTCCTCCAACTTTTCTTAATATAAGGAAAATCTAATACATCTACTCTCCTAACTAAGTCATCAGAAGGCTGACGCTTTATGTGACCAAACCATCTAACACAAGTCTCTCTAATCTTATTTATCATTGGAGTGTGGGCTCCGAAAATTCACGCCACTGACTCCCCATGCTCTCGGGGGAATTTTAACGAATTAAGTTCCGAGCTAAAATTTCAAAAGGCAAATTGGGTTTGTAGATAAGACACTACCCAGATATTTCACCCTCATTTTGCGAGGACTTTAGATCTGAGTTTTGGTTTCCTATAGGCGCAAGCCCATATAGCTAATTACCCCTCTTGATCACAAGAGAGAACTTTTGTTTAAGGCTAGTCGTCAAAAGAATATGTCATACCCGTAGATACATGATATCCAGCGTATAATAGCAGCATTTGTTTAGGTATTTGAAAATTTGATATTTAAAATTTAATATTTCATGATTTTGCACTTAAAGCGAATGGTGAGGGGAATGATGATGAGCCCGACCAAAATCCCATGATTCCGTCGTCCCAGGCCATTATGGTCTCTGGTCTACTTGGCTTCGTTTGGGACGACTTTCTTGCTGCTTCTTAAAACTGCTTTCTAGTACAAAAATTAAAATATTTGTACTAGAAAGCTGCTTTAAGAGGCAGGGAAAAGGTCGTCTCAAATGAAACCTTAGTTAGAGGAGGTAGTCGAACCAACCTGACAGAAGGATCCTTGTTAGCAGTCATAGGTTGCGTCGTCCAAGGGTACCTTGTAGACCTTTCTGGATATTTGTCAAGAGGACACATTAGAATCCACCTTAGCTAACAGAGGATTTTGTGCCCTATCGATTAAATCCTCAAGGAAAAATATGACATCTTTAGTGTCCGACTTTTGATATCTCTCTTAGCCAAGCCCCTCCACACCCGTCGATTTCACCTAGTCGAAGATGCCATTTTCCGACCTAGCTCTCTCATAGATAGACAGGGTAATCTCTCCTCGATTAAGCTTATATATATATATATATATATTAAAAAAATGAAAAAGAAAAAAAAAAGAAAAAAAGGAGAAAATTTTTAAAAGGTAAAAAAGGGGAAAATTCAAAAAAAAGAGGGAAAAATATTTTGTGCCTTGGTTCACGTGCACATTTGATAGCGTCATCATCATCGTCATTGCAGGTATAAACTTTTGAAACTCAAAAATTCTGTTCTCAACGTTTGCGGCGAGCCGGAGAACACCCTATACGCGCTCTCATAACACGGTAGGAGGAAGTCCTGCGCGACGCATACGAAGATAGGTAGGCCCTGTTCACGCTCTCATAGCATGGCAGGGAAAGCCAACTGCATTTTCAAACAGGTACTTTGAAGCCCCTTACACACTCTCGTAGAGTGGTGGGATTGAAGAAATACGGTCGCGATATTGTCCGACACCTACCATACATGCTCTCCTAGCATAATGGGTGGCCCAGTCTCCTGAAATTTCCACTAAATGGGGGAGACGTCGAGAGGCTGCCGAAATTTTCAGTGAACCGAGGACCTGAACTTGAATAAATTACAAGGGACCTGATTTGCACTTGAATGAACTACAAAGGACCATAATTGAATTTGAATTAAATGGAATAATAATGACTTGAATAATTAATAGGAATTTGCAAACTTGAATTTGAACTTGAGCAACTTAAACAGAAGACTTGCAAGCTTGAATACAACGATGAATTGGACTTGAATTCGAACAAATAACAGAGCATCGGGCTTTAAATTGAGAAAGGCATGATCGAAATGAAGACATCAAAATTAAATAATAACTTTGAGCATTCAAATGCATTCAAATGAACCTCAAGCTGGCAAATACAACTAGAAAGATTTGTTTGATTAAACAAATTTGCAAAGTGAGTGAGTATGAAGGAATGTAATAGCGCCCCTATCACAAACAATAATTCAACTACAAGAAGATACAACAACAAAGGATATTAAATGCAAATGAACAAGCAAGGATTCATGCATCTCACTCATAACCAATAACATGTCGATTCATGCATAAATTGATTGCAAGCAAACATATAAAGTCCTTATTAAATATGTTACCTACAAATGGTGAATGGTGTAGCTGCAGAAGAGAACATGATTGGTTGCAAACAACAAAATCTCAATGAGGTAGCAAGGAGTCATTACATCAATTGGAATGTAGACATCGATAAGTTAATTCACTATAAAAAGACGGCAAAAGACTTGTAACAGACAATATGACCCATCTACATGTAATAATCAACGAGGAGCATAGGGAATATGATGACCTGATTGCGAGAACAATGAGAGGCAAGATGATGATAGTAAATGTTCAGAAAGAAGACATAAGAGCTAGTGCACGGTCAATGCTACTTGATTACGAAGCAAATGCACTGAATCTCCACGAGCCATATTGATCAATATGCAACGAATATGTAACATGCCTATGCGAAGAACATGAAGAGCATATAATGAATACATTAACATCTGCGTCGTCGACAACAGTTCAACTTCGAGTAAGCGTAGCAATTTACTGCTAGCAAAAGGGGTCAATATATACTAAATATAATGACCAAACACGTATATGAAGCATATAATGTATCATCTGCAATCCAAGGCAACAAGTTATAACTAATTTAGATACTTGCTTGCAATGATTAATAATTATCAAAGATGGATAATAAGTACATTGAACCCCTACAAGTAAGAAAGGTTGGCACACAATGGACATATGAACCTACAGATTAATTATGACACTTCCTACAAGAGTATGCAAGAAAGATACGATAAATGTGCAAAAATGCTTCTCTTGCATCCAATAATACATGTAGCTAACGAACAAATGCATCAATTTCTTATGAGAATCAAAAGTCAAGATATAATGCATGTTACATATCATCTTCAAGATTTATAAAGAGCATGTGACCTATACAACAGTCTATTCATGAGCAACTTCAAGAGACTTATGGATCTTTTATGAACAAACAACAAGATATATACAAACGGACGCAAATGCCTACGGGCCTTTGTAAGAGACCCATTATACATGCTAGAAATCATCCACGAGCAAGATGCAAAAGGACTACAAAGAATATAAATGCTTACGAGTCGCTGCAGGAAACCCGTTTTACATTCAACACGCCTATAAGCATAGGCGAAAGGCATGCAACAAGTATCAGCATCTACAAACAATAACAAGAGACTAGTTGTGCATGACAGTGTACCTGTACAAAACAACAGGCAACCCGTAGTACGATGCCACACCACCGGATCCGCAACACTCACGCAAGCGAACAAAAGCGTTTACAAATTCTCAAATGAGAACCAGCACACTACGATACCACTCCACTAGATCCGCAACATTCACGCAAGCAGACATAAGGCGTTTACAAATTCTCAAATGAGACCCAGCGCACTACGACATCACACCGCCAGATCCACAACACTCACGCAAGCAGAAAGAAGGCCTTTACAAATTCTCAAATGAGACCCAACACACTACAACGCCACACCACCAAATCCACAACACTCACGCAAGCGGACAGAAGGCCTTTACAAATTCTCAAATGAGACTCAACGCACTACAACGTCACGCCATCGGATCCGCAGCACTGATACAAGCGGACATAAAGCATATACAAGCTCTCAAACAAGGCTTCGCACACATTCAAGTGACAGTTGCCCACGTAAACTGAAATATTCCAGAAATGTCCCCCACACATGCACTACAACATGTATACACACAAACACAAAGAAATGTATACGCAATTGTATAATCACATGGGCCCCGACGAGCGTGTTATGGGTACACACGTGACGTCTAGGGATGCTGCATAGGTCAATAAGTCAATTTAAGTTCAAACCCGATCCTTCCATGTGAGTTGATAGAAGCCGACATGGCTCAAACCATCAAACAAATATACAGCGATGATGCCGACCAAAATATTTATTTTAATATGTTCATATTAGGCCTTCAAAATCTATAAGAATGAAAATTCACTAATTAAACCCAAAGCCTACTATGAGCCCGAACTTCTATTAGCAGTTAGACAAAGCCAACAAGGTTCAACTGATAATATCCAAAATGTCACCCAAATACCCGCGTGGGCCCTAAAAAGCATGTTGTAGGTACACATGAGGATGCTGTGCGAATCAAAAAATGAACTTAAGTTTAAGCCCAATCCTCCTCCTTGATAGGGCGGGAGTTGACACGACTTTAACCAATGAACAAATATAAAGTTGCAATATCGACTAGGATATTTAGTTTTTTCTACGTTCATCTCAGGCCTTCAAGGCCTATGATCATGAAAATTCATTGACAAAGGCATAAAGCATACGAAGAACTCAATCCTCTGTCGGCAAGAAAACAAAGTTGACAATGTTCAATTTACAAATATACAATTGCCCAATAATACCTTAATGATGGCTGCGTTGATAGAAAATCTCAACTGGAGGGGTTTCTAAACATTCAGAATATTTAGAATTTGAAATCAATCATCAACCACTTAAAGCAAAATCCATCCACCCTCAGCAATAGTTTGTTGAGGTGGACAAATTCAAATATCACTTTATCTCACAAAGAGCTAATATATGGTCGAGGAGAATATCACAAGGATTTATTCTCAAATAGTCTCTTTTCAGTAAAGTTGTGGCACGTGTCTTCTAACCGGCAATTTTACCACCAAATGGCATCGCAGGTAAATGGTTATGACCGGAGCTCTCTGAACTGGGTGGTTTGCTGCCAAATGACACCACTAAATTACGATCATGGCTAGAGCCCATATGCTTCCCAATGGATTTAAATCCTTGAGATATGAATCAATTCATGGATGGAGGAGCTGGATAGGGTGCAACTTAAGAAGGCTTCAAATAGAGGTTGTTGGTTAGGGCAAGAAAAGTAGGAAGGGCTGTTGGAAGCGAGGTCGAGTGGATGCAAGGAGTCGGTTGGGTGTTGAAATGCAGGTGAATCAAGAGGCTCGTGATTCTACAGGCGGCGCGGACAAGGCAATGGTCATGAGGCTTACGGTATTGAGATGAAGGATGGAGCTTTGAATCGACTTCTACTGGGTCTTGCGATAGGGACAAAGGGAGGAAAATTGGAAGTGGCTCTCGAGTCGTGCGGTCTAGGTGTAGGGAAGAGACGTCGAAGCAAGGCTTGAGGTTGGAGCTTTTGCGTGTGAATGGAGCAGAGGAAGAAGAAGGAATATGTATGAGGCAAATTGGCTTTGGGATCTTGATTGACTGGAGGTGTAAGTCTAAGAGGAAGAATGGAATGAGAAGGGAATGGGCTGTGTGTGTGGAGGTTGCTGGCGTCGGCTGCGAGGAGTTCTTACGTGTGGGAAAAAATGCGACGAAAGAGCTGGCTCGCATTCTAAATAGCCGAGGGGTCGTGGGATGCGTGGCCTATGGGACAAGCATTAATCGCAATATTTGGCGAGTGCGGCGTCGGCGTTGTTTGCAGGTGATGGGCCGAATGACAGAGGTGTTATATATATATATATATATATATATATATATATTGGAGGTCAACATGGAAATACTCCAACCTTTTTATATATATACTCAATTCACATTTTGTCTCTAAGTGTAAAGTCACTTATCCACCTGAGCATCCTCATCTATGCAATACTAACTTAACTTTATGCTTCTCTTTTAATGGCCAGCATTCTGCGCCATGAAGCATTGCAAGTCTCACGACCATCTTACAAAACCGAAAACGAAACTTGTTGATATTAACACATTATGTACACAAGTCATTGGCAATAAGATCATGGTTGACTCCATTGGCAAAGGTTATCAAGGTTTGGCAGAAAACCTTATCTGAATAAATTTTATGTTGGATAGATAAGATCAATGTTATTTATGTGTAAGCAAGTAAATTACATAAACTTGTCCCTCTAACTGACTTGGTTGATTAAGGGTCATTATATCCTAATTCCTTTAAAAAATGGAAATAGCACTGATGCTTTTTAGAGAGAGCGAGAGAGTTGGAGAAACAGAGAACAATACAACAATAACATCAAGCATTTATCCCACTACATGGGATCGGCTACATAAATCTTTTTTCTTCATTGTATTATGTTAAGAGTCAAACAAACGTTCATTTAAATCTAATAATGAATGATAAAAACTAAAAAGTTAAAATAGAGATCAAAATAGAGGCTAATGAGTTAACAGGTTGGTGATTTACATAAAAAACTTGCTATCATACATTTATACTATCAGGCCTCTCATCATCGTAATTATCCCCCCATGATAGCCACTCGCATCCTCGTGGTTTTCTAATGACATTCTGGCATGAACCATAAGCTCAATGCTCTCTAGTGAGAAAAGGAGACAAAGAAAGGGGCCCAACCATCACGAAGGTTGAACCCATTTAATTTCCTTGCGATTCATTGGCAAGCATACCCATATAATTGTAAAGCAATTTGATAATTTTGGTGAGGACACCAGGAAAATCCAAATCTGTACCTATTGCATTGAAAGAAAACTCCATCATCCTACCTAAAATAAACTGTCAATTTATCAACAATAGGTAGTCCTACTCCTTACCATTACTAGCAGAATAAAAGAAGGAAGCAACCAGGCTTAATAACTAGGTGTTAGTCACTAAAATCTCCTCCTATGATGCCAACTTTCTGTTTCAAGAAAAACTGCGAGTAAGAGTGAATCAAAGACCCTAAAATAACTGGAATCATGTTTATAAAATGTCAAATGAAAACAACAGCTCTGACCACTTGCTCGAATATGCCTTAAGCTCTGGCTCCTCTAAATAAACTACAGAAAGCCTCTACCTCGAAGCTTTGGACAAAGCAGGATGGTGAATAAAATATTGGCAAGGGTGATTGGGTCTGTGCAACAAGGTACCAACTCTAGGAAAGTCCTACAAGTATAGAACCCTTCTCACAAACCTCTTAGATCTCCAGTTGTGATTAATTTCAACTAGCTATGCCCTTGGAAATATGTAAACGAAATAACAAAAGCAGAAATTTAAAGATATAAAACACTTGAAAAGGAGATTCCAGATGCAACACATAGTTAGAGATTAAAAATACTGATAGCACATAAAGCCAAACCAATACAATGTACAATTATTTCTGCCACCGATGACAATCCATACCGCATGATGGGAAATATAGTACCTCTAAACGGAAGAACTTTTTAATCGTTTCTCGCTGCTCAGGTTTCCCAGCTGCAGCAACAGACTCTACTTCCACAATTTTCTTTTGTGTGCTTGCACGACGAGCTGCACCCTGAAAAGTACATCGTAATTAATTAGACAACATCACAATGGCATATATTTCACTTGAGTGTATATATCAAGTGCTTGATATTTACTGCTGCAGAAGCATCACGACTCAGCTGTGCGAGTTGGACACCAAGGCTTTGATGCATGGACATGTACTGCCCTGGATGCCTGTTAGCTGACACAGCCTGCCAGCTTAGAACAGGTCTTTGTAGACTCTCCCTAGTCACCTTGAATCCCTGCATTAAGTTCAGATAAAGAGTTAAAAAAAAAAAAAAAAACAAGCAAGCCTGGAACGTATGAAGTTTAAACAATAGAAGGTTATAAGATATGCATGATTTAATTGCTTTGTTATTGCTTATTATATGTTATTATAACAATTGTTTATATTCTATATGCTTCAAAAATTATTTATAGTACTAGAAGTTTAAATATAATGAAAATATTTACCAAATAATTATATGGACATATTAAAAAATTTTGAACAAATGCACAATGAATACATTAAAAATCTACTTTTGCTATACATAAAATATCAGAAATATTGTTAAACGAATTATTGTTAAATTTGATAAAAGATTTAAAAAAAATATTTATTGCTAGTTATAAGGCTATTTTTTAAGCATCCTACATATAGTTATGCTCAATTAGACACTGATTATGGCTCTAAATAAAAATAAAATAATGATAAGCAAGTTTGAACAAGATTTTGCAACTTGAGTCATTTTTAAGCTCGAATCTAGTTCCATAACAAACTAAATGAACGAGCACAAATAACATAATACTAGGCTTGACAACGATTCATTTACAATCCAAGATGCAACACTATAGTAACAAAGATGAGCATTGAGTTTAAAAAAGTACTCATATAGCAGGCATCATGTCAAAGTAGCATATGAATATCATAGGATACAACAAATAAAATGTTTCATAGATCTATAAGGAAAATAAATTCTGTATTTATTAAATATGTTGGGCCTATAAATAAGTACATAAGAGAATACATATAGAACTGTGGGCTCAAAAATCTCCATGGACCCCTTTCTTTTTATTTTGATTTAGGGTCGTCGAGTAGAGTTTTAACGCTCAAGTTCCGAGGCAAATTTTCAGAAGGAAAATTGGGTTTGAAATAAGACACTACCCAGAGATTTTGCCCTCATTTTGTGAGAACTTTATGATATGAGTTTTGGTTTCCTATAGGCGCAAGGCCCTAAGGTTAATTATCACTCCCGATAGCGAGAGAGAACTTTAGATTAAGACTAGTCGTCAAAATAATACGTAGTATCCAGCGTATAGTAGCAGCAGGGCTTAGATATTTGAAAATTTAATATTTAAAATAAAAAATTTCACCATCTTGCACTTAAAACGAATGGTGGGGGGAATGGTGATGAACCCGATCAAGATCCCATGGTTCCGTCGTCCCGGGCCATCATGGTATTAATGAAACCTAATAGGAGGATCCTTGTCGGCAACCACGGTTTGCTTCGTCCAATGGTACCTCAAAGGCCTAGGGTGAATATTGATCTAAGGGGGCAAATTTGAATCCATCTAAGTTAACAGAGAGCTTTGTGCTCTATTAATTCATTACCCAATGATTTAATGTCGTTGGGGAACATACGAGCTCTGGCCATGACCGTAATTTAGTGGTGTCATTTGGCGGCAAACCACCTAGTTTAGAGGGCCCCAGTAATAACTGTTTACCTGCGGTGCCATTTGGCAGCAAAACCGCCGGTTAAATGACATATGACATGTCCTTCCTGGCAAGAGATTATTTGAGAATGAATCTTAGTGATATTCTCGACCATACATTAACTCTTTGAGAGCAGGAGTGATGTTTAAATTTTTCCGCCTCGATAAACTGTTGCAGATGGTAGATGAATATTGCTTTAAGCGTTTTGGTAATTGGTTTCAATTTTAAATATTTGGATTTTGGTAGTTTCTTATAATTCAAATTTTGTTGACATTTGGGTGGCATTTGCTTGAATGTTTGGAATTAATCACACCAGTTGAAATCTACGTTCAACACGGCCATCATCAGGACATTTAAGGGCAATTATATTTCATTGATTGAACCCTATCAACTTTGTTTACTTGCCGATAGAGGATCGGGTTCATTGTCGGTTGTATTCTTTTATTAGCGATTTTTTTTTTGTTATGAACCTTGAAGGTTTAATATGAACTGCAAAAACAAATATCTCAGTCGACGCCGCGACCTTATACTTGTTCATTAGTTCAAGTTCCAACTCCCGTCCTATCAAGGAGGGAGATTAGACTTGAACTTAAGTTCATTTCTTGACCCGTGCAACATCCTCAGACGTCACGTGTGTACCTACAATGCACTCGTCAGGACCCATGCAGATATTTAAGGAGATATTTTCGTAATTATTTGTTGAACCTTGTCGACCCTTTCTAATTGCTGATAGAGGATCGAGTTCGAACTTAAATTTTTCCTTTGACCCGCACAGCATCCCTAAATGTCACATGTGTACCCGTAACACGCTCGTCGAGGCTCATGCGGGTGTATGATTACATGTAAATATTATAGTGCATGTGTGGGGACATTTTAAAATATTTGATGTTGATAAGATGTGCGGGCAACTATCATTTGAAAGCAACATTCTATTTGGAAACTCATGCACGCCTTTTGTCCGCTTGTAGGGATGTTGCACATCCGGTGATACGGCGTCATACTATGGGTTGTTAGTTACTTTAGGAAGGTAGGCTGTTGTGCACTAACGAACCTCCTACTATTATACGTAATTTCTTACATTTATCACAAGCTCGTTGCTTTTGCCTATAGGCAATGTGTTGCGCTATGCAAGCTTTATAGAAGTGGTTTGTACATTAGCAACAGATGTCCAAAGATCACTAGACGTCGTATGTGGATCATTGTATGTGTTGCAAATCTTCTAATGTTGCTTGTAGGATATTGATGTGCTCACTGCATGAACATCCTGACATTTACTACATGTTGCATTTGTATGTTTGCAAGAGAACTGATATGTTCATTTGTGTGTCATTGTCGGATGTCGGTTAAGTTATATTTACCTCCAATCTCTTCATACACATTGATTAAAGAGTTTCCATGTTCATTGTACATTGGTCTTCCAATTTTTGTAGGAGGCTGATACATATTCCTATATGCTACTATTGGCAGTTGGTTGAGCTGCGCTCGCCGCTGATTTATCCTTGTATGATGACTAGGGAGTCGCTTCATTCACAGCTTTTCTGCCATCATCATTCACAAGTGGATTGGCGTATTCATCAGCAAGCTGCATCATATATGTTTGTACGAGGCATTGTCGTTTGCAGACATATTACTATGTTTATTTGCAACCATGCAACATTGATCGCATGCAAACTGCTATTTATTTTGAACTTTTTGAATACACATTGTCTAACAGGTCATTGCATTTATCGTATGTTATTCATCGTTGTCCATAGGTGGACTACTGCTAATCTCCTATAGTTGTTTGTAGGTGTTCATGTTCATAGAGAGTTCTTGATTCTTGCTTGCATATGAACAACGGTGGCATTGCATGCAAGCTACACTCGCCTCAAACTCTTCAAACGCCTCTTAGTTGAATACACATTGTCTAACAGGTCATTGCATTTATCGTATGTTATTCATCATTGTCCATAGGTGGACTACTGCTAATCTCCTATAGTTGTTTGTAGGTGTTCATGTTCATAGAGAGTTCTTGATTCTTGCTTGCATATGAACAACGGTGGCATTGCATGCAAGCTACACTCGCCTCAAACTCTTCCAACGCCTCTTAGTTGATGGTGTATTGGTAGCAAAGGGGGTTATTTCCTTTACAACTTCCTTGTTTTAATTGTAGACAGGCTACGTTCATTATACATGACCGCAATCAAGTCATCATTACATGCCTCTAGTTGTCTACCTCTGGAAATTTCATTGTGTGTGCTACAAATCTTTCATCACGTTGTCTGATGATTCCTAACATTAGTGATACTACTATCACTGTTGCTAGTTGGCATTTGCACTTTAATTAATACAATCATCATGAATAAAATATAACATTCGTTAAAGATCTTGTGTTGTGGTTATAAGCCAGTTGTGTTTGAATTGCTTTGTAAGCCAAAAGTTCCTTGTTCATTCATTGACTTTCATTTGGATGATCAGGGTTATTTAACATTTGTAGTTTCAATGTAATTATGCATTTATCATTTTAAGGTTAGGTTTACTGTTTCGTGGCTTGTGTCATGTTCCCTGTGGTCCATGCAGGTTCAAGTTCCACATAATGTTGTTCAGTTCAATGTCCACCGTGCTTATTTCATGTTCAAATTAAGTCCATTGTTGTTTGGTTTTAAGTTCCACGTTAGTTGTTCAAATCTAGGTTCTTGTTAATCATTCTAAGTCAAGTTCCACGTTGTCCATATTATTCAAGCTCCCTACTGTTCATACAAGTCCCCTGTATTTGTTCGAGTCTCCTCTGTTTCATCGGATATTTCAGTAGCCTTCAGACGTCTCCACTGTTTAGAAGAAATTTCAATAGTCATAACCATCCCCTCCATGCTACAAGAGAGCTTCAAATAGGTTTCAGGCAACATCGCGACCGTATTTCTTCAATCTCCGCCACGCTATGAGAGCGCTCAAGGATCTTTGAGGAACCTGCTTGAAAGTGCATAATTTTCTTTCCCCGCCACGCTACGAGAGCACTTAAGGATATTTGAGGTACCTGCTTGAAAGTGAGCAATTTTCTTTCCCCGCCACGCTACAAGAGCGCTTAAGAGTACTTAATTTCGTCCTCATCACACTCAAGGAGCGCTTCGAGGCCTACTTGCCTCGTCGCAAGCGTCATATCGGGTTCTCTCTCACCGTGCTACGAGAGCACATATGGTGGTTCGCATCCGTGAGGTGATATATCTCATTCTGCATCTCCGTCATGAAATGAAAAAATGTCCCAGTGAGTTCATCAAGTTGCTTCGTGATACTGGCTTGAGCTGCCCACAAAGGGTCCTAACTCCAATCATTGTCAGGAGTAGTGTATTTACTTTCGAGGGCTAGCTATAATACCAACTGGCATTGTAGCAACGGTTGGAAGAAAAGCTTACAGGAATAACAATGAAACAATAGCCAAATATGAGTACATTTCTTCTATCTTCCTTCAACTGATGTCACAATTGGTTATATATCTTGACTAATACCGCGTTACTATATTAAGTAAAGTAAATAGAAAAAGGTCGATGTAATATTGCAACAGAAAGGGAATAAACTCAATAAAGTTGTAATAGAGATTGATGAGGACATCGTCAGAGATTTCGACATATGTACCATCAGGAGACGCCGGAGATCGACGACCACGATCATGAGTTTTATTTTGAGTCATTTATGTAGTAGTTTATTTGATTTTTATGTGTTTCCGTTTTTGCCCTTATGGGTATTTAGTCGCTATTGTAGCCCAAAGGGCATTTTAGTCTTTTGCTTTCTTTGTCATTTTAAGGTCTATTTATATGGCCCTTTTCTTATGTAATAGTTAGTTTTGATGAAATGAAAATTTAGCTCTTTGTTCTCTTCGTGAGTTCATTCCCCCCACGATCTCTTAGTGAGTTCGCCGGAGAAGACAAGATCTCTTAGTGAGTTCTATTTTTCGAATTATCTAATCTTGTGAAAAATCAACGTGGAGACAAGCGAGGTTAGTAAATCCGTAGTCGTCGAAGACTTGAAAATTCCATCTCTTCCTTTTCCCCTTGCTCTTGCCGCCGTCCACGCCAAGCAACTCAAAGTCGTCGGCCACCCTGCCTCCATCTTCTGCCGGCCAGCTCAGCATCCGACGGCCACCCTCCTGCCGGCCAGCCCAGCAGCCCCCTCTCCCGCCGCCTCCTCCATCTTGAATTCCTATTGTTTGAATTTCAAACCCTTGATTAAACACTTTCCTAATTGGTTCTCCTTCATCATGTAAGCCCATTAATGAAATTAAAGCCAAATTCGAATTTCAAATTTGGTTTCCCTCTCATTATAAGGCTTGGGAAGTTACTAAAGCTACAATTAAATCTGAAATTAAAATTCAGATTTAATTGAATTAATTACTTAAACTTGGGCCCCACTCTAATAACTCCTAAATCCCTCTCTCTCCTCCTCATATGGCCAGCCACCCTTTGTTAGTCTTCTCTCTCTTCTAAATGACATAAAACATCCATAAATCAGCCCAAATTCCTTCCTCCTTTGCCGCCCCATCAATCCCTTTTGAATTAATTTGAATTCTTCAAATTAATTCCCTCCTACCCCTACTAAAAACTGAAATTACTGCAGAAATTTTCAGTTTACTGTTTTGGAGCCTCTCTCTAACCGATTGCCTCTAACACCCAAGGCAATTCTCCTCCTCCTACAACCCGCCACCTCTTCCCTCTCCCTTCTGAACGCCTTTGCAGTCATCCCTCCCGGCAAGATGTATGGCGGATCCTGAGAACGACGATCTTAGGTTCCTTCTTCCTCGGAGCGACCTCGGTTCTAATGTGGAGACTCTTCTTCCGCTAAAGCCTAGACTAGTTGAGCGTATGGACTCCAAAGGTGAAAATTCTCATTATTAAATTGTGGACTCTTGTTTATTGTCGTAGTTTACAATTATTCTTTGTGTATTCTTGAATTGTTTGGTTGATTGATTGCGCTCTTCTTTGCCTAAGCAAGTTAAAAACTGAGAACTCCAAGGATCAATCTTTTGCTATAAGTGATAATTTTATTTTGGATCATTTTGTTAAAATTGCTCTCTTTAATTTCTTAAAGTAACTCCATCGCATGTTTGTTTCACATCAGAGATAGTGAGGAGGAGAATAGGAGGTAAAATGTCCTGCAGCATAATGTAGTCCACATCAAAGGGTGTTTCAATAAATCAGCCGAGGAAATACCTTGCTTGTAGAAGGAGAACCAGGGATTTCAATGTTCATGAGGCATCCTTTAAGAAAAGCTCCCTTATCTGCATCCCTAATGGCAGCTCTTATCAAAGGTAGGCACACATCAACTGCATCCTTGAAATTACTTTCTTGATTTTCATCCTTCCTCCTTGTAATAATTAAACAATTTACAGTGAGAGGAATGCAGGCACTACATAACAAGCCACATCTTAACAAGAAAATATTGAAGAACTTACAAGTTCAATGAAATTGACAATGAAGGTATACCAGACATTAAAGCTTCTCGTGCTCCAGCAACAGCACCTGAGTAGAAGCTATATATGTTTTTGCAGTAAAGTACAGCAACTCAGAAACAGGCATAAGACAAAAATAAATCGAAAATCAGACAGTTGAGTGATTCAATATGACATTAAAGATGAAATAACATAAAGTAAGGAAGCAAATTCAAAAACGTGTGTGTGGTCATTAACAGAAAAACACTATTAAGCTGATTCAGAACTGATCAAAGTGATGAACTGTAGAATAGGAAAGCAAAGAATGGAAGACCAGGTCCAGATGCCTACATGTGACGGCCACAACTTGTTCCCTTATTAATTCCACTGATAACCTATGCAAAGACAATATGCTTATGTCATTCCACAAGATCCACAATCAACCCATAAGAACTTCCATACAATTTCTAAAGACGCGTATACCAGGGCTGGTTTGGACCAAGGAAACAATGTGCCTGAAAAGGCCAACGAGACACAATCTGCTGGGGTACCTGTATAGACATGAAAAAGTGATAGAAATTAAGTACGAGTGATTATAGACACCCCTATGCCAACTAGTTCCTTAGCATTACAATGTAAGTTTCCAAAAAATATAATACTGTCACAACAATTGGGATCATAAATCAGGTCAGTATGCAATTTTAATTTTCTTTATACAGGAAATAAGAAAATACCAAGCGAAATTCAAGCTGAATTTGAGTTACTTGATTTATCAATGAACATCAAGAAATGACAAGCATGAAAAAACTACAGAATTAATTACCAGAAACTGCAAAAGCCACCGCACCATTAATTTCCACTGAGCTAGCTGCAACGGTCTCCGGAAACGATACAGAATGTCCAGAAGAAGATTTATCCCTGTTCCCGTTAACCAAAAAAAAAAACCTCTAAGACCATAGCTAAGAAATTAGACATTTAGAGGAGTTTTGGTTGCAAGATTTAGCTGGGATTTATGCTAAATCTTGTAAAACGGTTTTGAGCCAAATAAATCTTCCTACCTTCTTAAATCCCATGTTCTCCCGTTTTACGCTAAACCCCGGATTTCCAGAAGTAAGATTTAGACAACTTCTACTTATTGTTTATCTTATCCAACTTCATGTTGTCCTTATAAATTTTGAAACATATATGTCAAATAGTGTATTAAGATTTAATCAGATTTAACATCTATCATGCCAAAGAGCCATCAAGATTTAACGCCAAAGAGTTTACAAAATCCAGCTCTTTTTTTAAGGAACAAAATGGAGATCATGTTCCCAGTGAAACGAAATGACAACGAAATTCCAAATGTAAATGCTTATTAGCTGACATCAAAAACAACTCACAAGAGCAACAATATTCTCAAACTTAATTAACACAAAATCAGATCAAAATCGAGAATCTTTGGAAACTACCATTTGGAACGCAAAGAAAAATAACAAAATTCAAGAAAAAAATAAAGCAACAAAATTCACAAGAATTTTAAAATAACCTAACAAGCAATACAGTAATCAAAAGAAAATAAATGAAATGAAAAGAAAAGAACAGGAAACTGAACTCAAACTCCAATACACCTACCAAAATAATAAGGAAGACTTAAGACAAAAAAAAAAGTAAAATATAGTAATTTTTTTTTGGGAAATTGTAAAAGATAGTAATGACATCGTGTATATTCCTGCATTTTTAAAATACACATATGCAAGTCAAGAAAAACCCATCTTCATAAAATTTCCCCGAAAAAATGTATAATCCCTAATCAGCAGACTAGGGCACCAAACTCACGATTCAGGGGCACAAACGAATAAATCGCACAGGTCTTCCCGGACTAGCGCCTCCACAAGTAAAATGATCCCCGGGGATTCAATTCCATCGCCATTAGTCACGAGAACAATGGGCTTGGACCCAGGCTGCAACAAACCGGAGCCATCGTCCGAAGAAGAAACCCTCATCTCCTCATTCGAAACCGTCTCCTTCTCCTCACCATCTCCGTTGCTACCTCCAGTCTCCTTTCTTCCCGCAAGGACGCCCTGAAGATTGGCGATCAGCGCCGGCGGCAGTTGATTCTTCTTCATCGGGGTCATGCTCCTCGTCAGAAGAGGAACTCTTCGAAGAAATACAAACTCTCAGAAGAGAAGATTCCGCTGAATCTCTGATAGGAGTTTTTCAGATGAGAGAGAGAGAGAGAGAGAGAGAGAATTTGGCGCTGATCAGCCTGCGCAGGGAGACCAGGGAGAGAGACCGGGGGTGGGGGAGAAGCTATAATCTGCCAAATGGAGTAACGGGGCTGGGGCTTGTTCCGTTGATTGTAATTTCAGTTTAAACTAACCTATATTTATATTATTTTGCCTTGATAATGTGATATTTATTGTAACTTAATTTTTTTTATATTAATCAAATTTATTTACATTGATTTTTTGAAAAAAAGAAAGAAATTTGATTATATATTTGCTTCAAAATACATTTTCAATATTATTTTATTTCATGCTATTTACATATATAATATCTAAAACTTCAATATTGCATGTCTACCACCTATTAAACAAAGTATAGGTGCATGAAATTAAATATTAAAATTTATAGAGTGGTATGAGTGGTAAGAATGAAATATATGAGTGATATATTCGATATTAAATTTTCATATGAGTGGTATAAATGTAATATTAAAAACTTAGGTGTTAGATATATAAATAGTGTGAAATAAAATGGTATGTATGTAAATCCCCCTATCTTTTATCATTTTCTTAGAAATGGAATTGCTTGTTGATGTTTGTAAGAAAAAAAATTCAAATTAATTTGATTTCAAATACAAGTTCAAATAAGGTTCGAACTAGGTCAGATCCAATGTTCAAATATTTTAAATTTAATTCAAATATTTCTTCACAAGGGTCAAAGATGCAATGCCTTTCCCATGAGCTCGTTCAAAGAAGTTGGTCGTGAGATATCATGCACAACAAACCTCTCTTCTCTTCTCACATAATCGATCCCATTATTATCTTCCTTGGCGAATTCCCACTGTGAAATCTTCATCTCCTCACACGCATCAATCCCCTGTCAACAAGCTCTTATATCGTAAAATTGTTACTCCTCACATGCCGCCAATCCCACCGTCAAGCCCCTAAAATTATCATCGAGTTCCAGTCACGTACCCTATGTTGACCTTTGTCAATCCAGTCCACGAAATCCTTTCAAACATTCCATCTCGAAATCCTACATTGTGGTTTTGCGATGCCCGCTCTAGTGAACTTCATTGATCTATTTACGATCATATTTTAACCATATTCAAATTTCAAATTAATATTTGAATTTGAACAAATTCAAATTATTTTCTCATGAGATAAAATTTAATAAACAATTGATAAATGCAATAAGTATACTTAAGCCCGAAACTATATAAATTTAGGCTTTGTTTGTTTGAGCGTTTTTTTGCCTTCTCCGTTTTCGAAAACGGAGGATTTTTTTTCGTGTTGTTTGATTCGTCAAATCACGTTCCCAATAACTCCTTTTTTTCATTTTTCTGCAGTTTTGAGAAAGCTTTTTATATGTGCTTCTCCGTTAGAAAACTCCATTTTCTGAACTAATGTTTTTTAAAACTGTGTTTTACAAAAGCGCAAAAAAAAACAAACGAAGCCTTAGTGTAAATTAAGCTTTCCCGTTACATAAATAAATTAGAAACTATATAAGTTAGATGGAAATTGTTTATGCAAATATAATTTTAATATCAACTACCACATAACAGTGCGAGGCACGTGACTCCGTTGTTGGGAATCTTTCTTATCAAAAAGATGACGCGACTTCAAACATACCATATAATTAATTTTTAATAATTATGATTAAAACGTCTAAAAAGAAGATTACCCCTTAACACGAAACGGCTTTAATTTTAATATATATATTTTAGGTGGCTTAAATATATAACACTCAAAATCAATCTATTTATATATTTACCTATATTATACCACTTGGTTGCCCTTCACATGCTCTAAGAGGAAGATATCATGAGATCTTATGGCGAAGAGCATCAAACACCAACAAAATTGTAGGCTTGTGCAATCTTGAAATCCTAACTACAAAGAAGATTAGTCCATTGATAAAGACTTGAAACCCTCATCAATGTAGAAATAGGGAAGGGCAACGTTAATTAAGACTTCGTTTGAGGAGAAATTATTATGTGCGGTATCCAAACGGCATCCAGAGATAAATGAGAACGCGTCACGTTATTTTTTTGTTATATGTGCCGATGTGTATCGCTCGGTACCGGATGACGTGACGTGTTCTAATTTACCTCTGAAACATTCGATGACCGCAAAGAATGATTTCTCTTATTTTAGACAGCTTTTTTATTATTTTCTAAAGAAGTTTTTTGTTACAAAAAATTCAAGTTAAAAAAAAAAATTGGTATTAAAAACTGTTCTATAAAGCATTAAGAAATATGTTACAAATAAAACCTAAAAGTTAACTATAAGTATTACAAAATGACATTTTTTAATATTATTTAAAGAATTAAATGGTATGTAAGTAACTAAAAAATTTAGATATTAAATATGTAAATAAAATATTTTTTATGGTGCATATGAAAATCCTCCTATATATTTATTGGGTAGTGCATTATTAGAGGGACAATTATTTAAATTATTGCTTTAATGAACTTTTTTTTTCTAAGTAAAATTGTCAAAGTTAATGCACACCTACGAATTATCTTAAACCACAATAGACATAGAATAGTTTTGCATTTCGTTGAAAACCTGAAATCCCAATATAGTCATAAGAAACACACATGACATCAAGCCTTTATCCCTCTCCTTGGAGTAGACAACATAAATCTTTTTTTTTCCTATTATGCTATATTAAGAGTCAAAATTTCATTTAAATCTAACAAAAAAATTTAATTCTAATACTTTCTAATTAATCTTTTAAGTCTTAGGCTTTGTTATGGACGGCTTTCCTGCTGCTTCTTAAAGCAGCTTTTTAGTACAAATATTTTAATTTTCATAGTGAAAGCTGCTTTAATGAACCTTTACTCTACCTTTTTAAGTACTAGATAATTCTAATAGTAAATTTTTAATCTATTAGAATTATATAATTCTAATATTTTATGTAATAATGTTTTTCTCGACATTAATGATTAACAATTGAATTTCTGTCAGATCTCCCTTCACCTAATCATATAATTCTAATAGTAAATTATATTTGATTTTTTAGCATTAAGTGACAAACTTATTTCATTTTGAGCAACGTAATATTTTTTATTTTATTTCATGAAATTATCTGAAAAAAAAAAAGTTTTATGTATTAGGAATAAATTATTTTACATATAAAATTAATCGATAAATACAAAACATTCTCAATTGGAAAATGACAGATTTCTCATTACATATATATTTGGAGAGAATTCCAAAACTTTCAGCACACACATAGCCCACAATTTTATTTCAGATAAATACAAAACATACTCATCATCAAAAATTATTTTCATTCAACTTAGAATTATATATACATCAAATGTTTCTTTACAAATATTATATGGCACAAAAGAATATAGTACATGATAGAAAAATTATAACGGTCAAAATCTCTAATAAGACATACCTATACATAGATTAGAATATGCAACCTCCATTATATTTTTTCCTTGCCTTGACATGTCATATATGCAATATAGTAGGCATGAGCAAACTACAACTCAATAGGCTACACTGAACCCATATAAATTTTTAATAATGAACAAGCAACAATAACAAAACAAAAAATAATAAAGCAGTCTAATCTTACATAACTTTAAGCAGATTACTTAGAACAGTACCCTTGCCCAAAGTTTCTCAAAATATATCATTATGTACTTTTAGATTCAGTGTTAATATAATAGATTGGAATAATTAAAAACACATATATCTCATAGATAATAAGATCGAACATAAATAGTAAACATATCACACCACATAAGAAAATAACACCAATTTAAACACATGACATTAACTACTCATAACAAAACATATTCATTCACCTCAAACTCTTGTGAATCTTTATGATAATATATTATATAACTGACCCTTATAACTCCAGTGCTTAGCACCATAGATATTCAACAGTTTTTGCACTTATTGTAATGACTCATAATATATATCGAAAGTGATACGTCCTCAAAAAATTATCTTGATTGGGCACGAATCTCGATGCAAAATCAAGTTGGAAACTTCCAAAATTAAAATTGGGACCATCCAAACTCTTATTTCAGCAAACTTATAGTCGAACTAAACATCTTGGAAATACGAACCCAATGACACCAAATTCGACTCAATTCGAGTCCAAATAAAGGACCTGAAGCATTGTTGGAAGGTTCGAACCACAATTTGGGTTACCAAACGGTTTCCAAACTTGACGTGCTTATAGTCGAATCGAGCGGCTCGATGAAACGAATCCAAGGAGCCCAAGATCGCCGAATTCCGACATCATTAAAAGCTTCAATTGTCTGACAAACGATCTATAATCAAGGGATTCAACATCGGTCGTCCATCCAACCACTCCCCATTTACCCTTGATCTCTCACCTATTTACGGGCCATGCCACTCCAAAAATCTGAAAATAGACCCTTCATTTCTCTTGAAGGGGGGACCGAAGCAAGAAGAGAAGAAGGAAGAAGAGAAGGAGGAAGAAGCTTCTCCTCGACCACCGTCGTTGCTCCACCGGACCACTACTTGAGGCCCTCACCTCCGTCGGACCACCGCCTAACGTCGTTGCTCCACCAGACCACCACTTGAGGCCCTCATCTCCGCCGGACCACCACTTTACGTTGTTGCTCCGCCGGACCACCACTTGAGGCCCTCACCTCCGTCGGACCACCGCCTGACACCGTTGCTCCGCCGGACCACCACTTGAGGCCCTTACCTCCACCGGACCACCGCTTGACGTCGTTGCTCTACCGGACCACCACTTGAGGCCCAAACTTCTACCGGGCCACCACTTGACACCGAGAGTTCTCCCAAAGTACCGCCCTTCAACTACAGTCTTTCTTACCACAGTCTCTTAATGACTACGGTCTTTCCGACCTCCGTCGCCTACTATGGTCCTTTCAACCTCCATCACCAGACAGCAGTCTTTCAGACCCAAATCTCCTGCCGACAACGATCCTTCCAACCTTCATTGCGTACTATGGTCATTCCGACTTACATCACCAGACAATGGTCATTTTTACCCCGGTCTCTTGCTGACTACGGTCCTTCTGACCTCAGTCACCAACTATAGTCCTTTCGACCTTCATCACCAGACAACGATCTTTCTGACCCTGTCTCCTGCCGACTACGGTCCTTCCGACCTCCGTCACCTACTATGGTCCTTCTGACATCCATCACTAGACAACGGTCTTTTTGATCCCGGTCTCCTGCCGACTACGATCCTTTTGACCTCCGTCGCCTACTATGGTCCTTCCAACCTCCATCAACAGACAACGATCTTTCTGATCCCGGTCTCCTACCAACTACAGTCTTTCGGACCTCTATCTTCTGTTGACTACGATCTTTCCGACCTCCATCACCAAACAATGATCTTTCCGACCTCTATCCTATCAATTATGGTTGTGCCGATCAAACAAACACATCTGTGTTGATTATTGTAACTCCACCATATAATGCGCTCTATATGATATACATTTGTGACATCAAGACAGGGCTTTCTCCTAAGGAAGGACCTCCTTTGTAATTGACTGCAAATATTAGTTGATTCATTTAAACTGGGTCAGACCCTGTGGTTTTTTCCCCTTTTTAGGAGTTTTCATGTAAAAATTATGGTGTCTCTTATAAACGCTATACCCTCTCACTTATCTGATTGTGTGCTGGATCTTCGTTCAACGTTAAGATGTTAAACTATATATTTCTCTACCACCGTGAATACTCCAAGTCACAACAGAAAGACTTCCATCTTTTTATCTTCAAATTAAACTATCAGAAATGCTAATTTTATTTTATATCAATCTAAAATAGTGAAAGCTTTTATATATATATATATATATATATATATATATATATATATATATATATATATATATATATATATATATATATATATATATATATATATATTATTCATGTCATTTGTCAATATACATTACAAATCAAATATAATATTTAATAACCAGAAGATCAATCTATAAAATTAATCTATTGCAACCCTTCTAGTTGCAAAAGAATAAAACACAATGCAAAATAATAAACTAAACATGCAAATCTTAATCTAATCAATCTCACTCTATTTTCCCCTTCTTAAACCTTCAAATATGTATCGAAACCACATATTTGACAATGCAAGTATTTGTTACTCTATATTCTTAATCTAGCAGTTATATGAGTCATGAATATACATGTGCCAAATCAGTAAATTATGTCACATATGTATGTCAAAGTTGGGGCGTCACACTTTAGCATCATATATAGCTCTTCAGGTCATTTTTTTTTTAATTATTTTCACAATTTTAGATTGTAACAATCTACACACCTTGGAAAAATAACACCCCACCCCCTGATATTTTCACAATTGGCACAAAATATGTCAATACTAAAACAAAAGAAAGTCAATATAAAATAAAATTAAATCAATTCAAAACCAAGTCAATTCATTAATAAATCAATTTTATTAAAAATAAATTGGAATGATATTAATTTAATTCTACCACTGATAAAAATTTAAACAAATAATGATCACTTATTATTCATTGTATTCAATTCATAAGTTCAATCAATCAAGCTTATTTATGCATATGCAATGATTATCAATCAAATTTGAATGCATATAATCGAGAATTCTACCAGTGGATCCTCTTGGTATGTAAAACCTCTGAAGTAAAAAAAAATTTAAACTCTTAAACATCAAGATATCTTTTGCTATAATGGTCAAAATTTCATTAAGAAACTCCACAGTTAAGCGTGCTCATCTCGAATAAATCCTAGGCTGGGTGACCACCTGGGAAGTTACACCAATGAGACAAAAACTATGAGGCCCTTAGTCCAAAGAAAATAATATGTCGGTAGTTAAGAGTTTTGACTGTTACAAATGATATCAGAGGAATACACCAGTCGAATGATGGGAACTAAGTGTCATACAAGACTAAGTGCTATGTCATGGGAGCCATCTCTTGAATCCTGTATGGGATAAACGTGGCGGGAGTTACCACTTAAACTTGTAAGGATTACCTATAAAATCCTATATGTTTGGTGGATGATTCTAGGATAAGGATACTGACAAGAATGTTAGTTACTTGAGTGGAGGAGATTGTAAAATTTCTTAAGTAAAAAGAAGCTAAACTCTTAAACATCAAGGTGCCTTTTGGGGCAATGGTTGGAATTTCATTAAGAAACGATGTGGTTAAGTATGCTCATCCAGGAGAAATCTTGGGATGGGTGACCTCTTGAAAAGTTACACCAATGGGACAAAATCATGACTTAGGCCAAAGCGAACAATATCTCGATAATTAAGTGTTTGGGCTGTTACAAGGTTCATCCCTATTATCCTATTGAATCAGACTGTAAGCACTAGGTCGTAATGGTGCTAATGTTAGTATATCAGAGTGTTTAGGTTTTCTCTGACTTTCACTAGCTCCTCTTTTATCTATCTTGTTCACGGACCCTTCACTGTATTCTCTAGATCCAATAGTCTTATATTTGTAGCCTCACCTAGACTGCTCTGCTCTAAATCTTGATTTGCCTCCTGTCATTGTTGTGGATAATCAACCATATGATGTCCTCATTGTATATATCTAAAGTATTGTCCAATCATTAGAAAATTCTATTTGTTATACTTCTTGCCACATCAGATATACTATGATACACTTCCTGCAACTATCTCAGATCCTCTACAGATGTCAAACGATTTACCATTCCTTTCACTATTATATGCTCTGGTCATGTCATTTCCTGATATCTTCCTAGTTATATATTGTTGAAATGTTGAAATTGTCAAATCATTCTCTGTTAATTTGACACTCTCTACTAATTTAGATAAATCTTAAATTTTGAGTGGGACTAGCAAATGCCTTAGCTCATTCCTGAGTTCTCTCAAAAATCTATAGTATTTTTTTTTCTATTGTACTAATCAAATATGAAGTGCATTATCAATGTAGTAAATTCAACTTTGTACTGCATCACGGTCCTGTTGCCCTGCTCTAACCTCATAAAGGCTTCATGTATTTGTTGTCGAGCTAATAAAGGTGCAAACCAATTCCTAAACACAATAATGAACTCTACCCAAGTAATATTTGCATTCTTCTTCCCTTGAAATTTCTCCCACTGTTATCCTATCCACTATCTTTATGCTTTTCTCCTTCAAATAAAGTTAGCTAGTGGTATATTCCTATTATCTTGACACTGCATACTATCAAATATTTTTTCTATCCTTAATAACCAATGCTCTGCTGTCTGTAACTTTACAACTCCTTTGAATAATTGGGGATTTAACTTATAAAACATCTGGAGATATTTGTCTTCATCATTATTCTTAATCCATTCTGTCTATTTTAAGTTTCACTTTTAATTTGAGCAATCATATTGATAAGTTGTAACATATTATTAGAAGACACCGGAGATGCAACTGCACTTTGTTCATTCTATACATCTTAATCATTTGAAACCATTTATCCACTGATATAATTCTCTTTCCTAAACAATCAAGCATATAAATTATAATACTTCATTCACCACTTTCACAATTATAAAAAGTTATTAAAACTAATTAACTTCTCCATATTAAAAAAATAATGATAATTCCCTTTGATACTGCATTATTATTAATATAAAATGAATTAACAAAGTAAAAATATTTTCTGCTTATCAAAAAGAAAAAATAAGCCAATTGGCTAAAGAGAAGAACTTAAAAGTTCCATCAAAATGACTGACTGTTTCCTCTCTTTTTCTCCCTTGTGCTGACTCACAAGGCCACATGGAGAGCAACACCAAAATCTATCAAATCAGCTACATATTTAATTTCTAATAAATCACAATCCAACAAATGAAGAATTGCATAATCCACCCCATAAAAATAATTATTAACCATTACCTAACCTTCAAGTAGTTGAATGTGTAGCTTTTATGTCAAATCTTTACTGTATAGGTTTCATGTAACTTTCACATATTGCAAATCAATTTAAAATATTTGCACTTTTGCAACCTCAATGGGCGGATTGAGGGTCGAGCATTAGGAGGCATTTGTCTGTACTAGTTAGATGGTTCAGCAGACTTCTTCAACATAGTTTTTTCTTTTGTGATTTATGATGAAATTATTTACAAAATTAAAAATATATAAGCAACAGCATAAATGTAATGCTCGGGCAAATGTACAGAAGAACACCAAAGAATTAAAAAAAAAAACTTCGAAAATAAAAAACTCATAAAAAAGACTTGGAATGTCAAATGAGTCACCCAATGGATATAAATTTATGCTTTAGGGGTCTCAGATGCAAACCCGTTTGCCCAAGAAAAGATTATTACGTGCGGTATTCGGACGCATTATGAGGTCAATCCGGATGTGTCATGTCACCCAATGCACAGTGTATTGGATGACATGGCGCATCTGAATTGGCCTCCGATCGGGCCCGGACTCCGCACGTTATTATCTGTCTTGCCCAACGGACCATCCAGGATTTGCAGAATGTGCTAATAAATAGGGTGCATAGGAAACTCATCATACGTAAGTGAAGAATCTTCCCGATCTCTTAATATCCACATATATTTCTCTAGAATTGGAAACATTGGCTATTTTTAAACCCCTCATAAGCAGCAACCAAGTAAATGTCGAACACCTTAAAGCATGCCGTTTGTGCCAAATGTATTTGAGCCAACACACCATACCCAAATCCTCATAATATGAAATTAAAAAGGAGAATGTAAGAAGGTTTTTCGCAGCCTTGCCTTTTTCTGCTTGTAAGTCTCATATGAGGCGCTATAAGCCATTTTAATAATGCCACAAAGTTAAACAAGAAAGCATGTGAGGAAATTCCATCTTAAAAAAAAAAAAGAGATCATTTCAGAACTTTCAGAACAAGAAAGCATGTGAGGAAATTTTTAAAATAGAGATACTTATTAATTTTTTTATTTCATTAGCCATCTTAAGAAAAAAATTAAAAATCTCTTAAGTTGATGTTTGAATGTTGGACTTGTTCATACCCTTGCCAGCGTGGCGCTTAGCTGGACTTAAGCTCAGAAAATTCGTCAAAGTTGGTGTTTTGAACACCAACTTGCCTTTATTTATTCCTTTTCTTTAAATTAATGATCCCAAAATAATAATAATAATAATAATCATCATCATCATTAAAAAAATTATTATTATTATTATTATTGACAATGTTATTGTACAATTCATAAGAACAAGCAATAACATCAAAATTTTATGAACATGATGTTGTCATGAGTATTAAAATCAAGCTAGAAAGATGTTATATAAGATAGAGAAATTTATTTCTTAAATAGAACTAAAGTTTTCCACATAAAACTCTCAATAACTTTTCCCTTCAAAATCCAAAATTTCATCTCCTCCCAAGCCTTCTTCGCCTCTCGTGTCAAAATACTTAGAAATTATTACATATGGAGTTCATATATACCTTTGATATGAACTTCAATCAAAACAGATCACATGTACACAAAATATGTATAATACACATTTGTGTACATAAATGTCCCAATTTTAATTGGAATTCGAAGGAATCCAAGTTCCGTACGTAATAATTTCTCCAAAACACTAGAATGAAGAAATGGATAAATTATTACATGCAGAGTCCAAATGTAGAGTTACGTTCGGACCCTAATAAAAACGTGACATGTATCTTTGTACACAGTATGTACAAGCTTATGCATAATGTGCATATATTATCTACATAATATATATAAATTTGTACACACTATACATAATTATATAACTTATGTACATTGTATTGTAGAGACACATGTTACATCTTAATTGGAGTCGGACTTAACCCTTTACTCTAGGGATCCGTACTCCGCAAGTAATATTTTCTGGAAGAAATGAGGCTGGAATACAATATTTCTCCCTCAAATTGGAGAAATTATTAGGTGCGGAGTGCGTCCGGAGACCAATAAAAATGCGTCACATCAGCTCATTGGAAGGCATCCAACTCGGTATCGGCACTGTACTTGTGTAAACGGTTCTCCCGTCCGCACTGGGCACCTAATAATCTCCTCAAATTGCCGCCTCCCAAATACTTAAACCATCAAGGAGAAAGAAACGAGGAAAGCGACGGAATCTTATTGGAGAAGATGCGACGATATCTTGCTGGAAAAGGCATCGTGGGACCAGTGAGTTTAGGGTTCTTGTGGACGATTGGTGCTTGCAGGAGAACGCATCGACGGGACCGACGGCATGCGAACAAGAAGAGGAGTTTGAGGGAATTGCGTCTAGCCTTCTCGGTGCTAGATGATAAAAATATTTAAGCAAATTTCATCATTTCTCACGTAATTTTCGGTACATTTTCCTTTTCGAGTTCTTATGGTTTTCTTTCCCTACTTGCTTCAAATTTCATTTCTTTCTCGGATGAAAATCATCAGATGATTTCAATGATTACCGCAGTTTGTAATGATGCGGCATCTACATTTCTGAATACACTTACTAATGCAGGTTTTAAACTTTTAATTGAGAATATGGGACTTCTTGCTTGCTTAAGTCTGATGCTTCATTTATAGGTTCTATGATGCATTTCAGTATGTTCACTTATTTTATTTAACCCTTCTTCCTTATTCCATATGAATTTGTAAGGCTTCATTGAATACATACCATTATATATACTCATGCGGTAAATTGATTTTACCTTTCTTTTAGACTTTTTGGGTATATTCCAGATGAGTTTGAAATTGAAAAGAACTTGCTTGTGGGATCTTCAGTTTGCTCTTTGCATTCAAGGACCATATTCTTCGCCGCAAATCATGCCATGCTAACTTTTAAATTCTTAGCTTTAATTGATTGAGTTGTGCTCCCAAATGCTAGTTATCAATTTATTTTGGTAAGATAGTCATATTTGATTGGATCATGTTAAAATCATATAGATCAATATGTTGTGCTGCAAAAATAAATAAAAAATCCTGGGAGTATCTTTCTTTCTTCTACTAGATTGTTTTTTGTTTATGAATATAAGCTATTTGTTTACGCTCAATGGAATTTTTTTTTTTTCTAATAAGTTAATTTTGAAGTTCATTCAATTAAAGTCTCATTTTTAAGCTTGTCAAGTTGCTCATTAATATGCTCTTTAAGTTTCGTTCGGTTGCCTAACGCTCTGATCAATAGGTTTGATAGTTTTTTTTTTAAAACAAATGTGTTTGATAGTTTTTTTTTTTTTTTTTTGTAAATGTGTTTGATAGTTAATAGGCTCAATAAAGCTCATTAGGTTAACTACAGTATGAGCTCATTAGTAGGCTTAACTGGCTAATAAATAGCTCGATGGTATGGTTCATTAATCTGTTCAACAAGACTCATTTATTTTTCAAACGAGTTGCTTGTTTAAAGCTCGATCACTACAGGAAATTCTTTTCTTTGCGGCGGAACAATCTGCTGCAAAATAACATAAATCCGTCGCAAGTAATGGTTGGTGGTGGATGTATTTGCTTGTGGTGGATTTGCGACGGAATTGATTTCACCGTTAAAACCCGCATCGCAAAAGT
Organism: Dendrobium nobile; assembly: GCA_022539455.1. Taxonomy (NCBI): domain Eukaryota; kingdom Viridiplantae; phylum Streptophyta; class Magnoliopsida; order Asparagales; family Orchidaceae; genus Dendrobium; species Dendrobium nobile. The sequence goes on along the minus strand of CM039733.1, from coordinate 5,417,710 downwards.
ATTTGCAATGGAACATATCCATCGCAAATATTTTGCGCGGATATACGACGGAAATTTCTCCGCAAATTGCAACGAAAAATACAATGTACATTTGACGGAAAATCTGTCGCAAAGCCGTCACCATTTGTGATGGGTATTTCTGACGCAAACAATGATACTAGATTATCATATCAACGTTTGCGACGAAAATTTCATCACAATTCACTGGATACCTGAAACATTATTAAAAAAAAAAAAAAAGCTCATGCTATCTGTTATTGAGCTTTCCAACTGTACAAATTCAAACAGTTTAAAAGCAATAATCAAATGCAGCAATAAAAAGCAATAATAATCCAACAATAACATTTCAATAGCTCAAATAAACAACTACATTCCATAAAATTCTGCAGTAGTTATAACAGTACTGATAAAGTTTCAATATTTTTTATACATCAAAAGAAATAAAATGCATAAAAAATATTTATACAGACACTCTAGGAAGAATCTATATCCTTGCTCTCATGCTCGGCCGATGTAGGCACAGGTTGATTTCGCCAATCTGCTCTCTCAATCTCCTAAGCTCATATAGTATCTGAATGTTCATGTCCGCCTTTATTTTTCGGATATTTTGTAACTCAGTTGTAAAGTTAGCCACTTGTTGGTTATATAAACTCTTCTGGTTGCCTAAGGAGTAGCTGATAGCAAAAGAGGATTGTCCCTAGTATGCGTAGGCTTACATGCCTAATCCATAAACCCATCCCTTCAGTAAATCTGCTCCAAATCTATCACAAAAAATACGACAGACGGAAAATTTCGTCACAATTTCAGATAAATAAATTTTCATCGCAAAGTCCTCTGCAAATCTGTCGCAAATTGCCGACTTTCCTATAGTGGATAATGATAATATGAACTGAATTCGATCCAAGCTCAAATTATTTTTGAATGATCATGATTTTAATTGAATCAAACTTTAACACAATCACATAATCTTAAATCGAGCTTGAACTTTGCTTAAACAAGATTTTAGTAAATAAGTTATTTTAATAAACAAGCTCAAGCTCGAATAAGCTTCTACTTGGCTCAAATAAGATTGATTCATTTGTAGCTCTCCTTTGCTCTTCTTAAAACTTGAATAAGGACTTACGAAACTATGAGAAATGATAGTGCGAGAGAGAAAAAATTGGGTGGAGGGAGATGATCGAGTAGGAATTGAGTTGGTGGTTGATGACAACTCCTTGAGCATGATGCATGGTATTAAGTGCAAGGAAGAGGAGGTCATTGTTCTATGTTTGATGACATCGACAGTTTAAGTGTTTTCAACAAAAGCTCAATTGAGAGGAAGTCAAGAGAAGGGAAGGGAGAAAAAAGTTTCAATACCTTCTCCTTATATCTTAAGTTTAAGACTTTGTTGGTCATTTGCTTGTTGATTAGTAGTTGTTCGCGCATCTACCAATTCAATGTGAATTCGATCTATCTCTTGACACTACAAAAAAATAGAAGTTATCATTGTAGCTGATTCAGTTCTATATTATGCTAATTGGTTTTCTATGGTTGTCATCTCTTTAATCTTCCCTTCATACTTTCGTTTATATTCTTCTTGAAGATATTTAATCTTCACAAATTCATTATTCCAGTCATTCAAGGACTGAGTTAGATCAAGTTCAATATCCATTTGTCGCAATATCTGAAATAAGAATATGAAATATATGATATATGTAAGAAATATATTTTTATATATGAAAAGAAAAGCAAGAAAAACTATTATTTACTAATTCATCGGCTCATCGACGTCTGATACATTGATTAGTCAAAATTTTTTCAGGAATATATAATTTTGAAAGAGAAACATTTGGAGGAGAATCTTTACGATCTTTACTACTCGTCGTTATTACTACTTTCTCATCTACTTTTTTCTTTTTGTTGGACAAGAGGGGTGGATCATTATTATTTAAGGATAGTTTGGAGGCAATTTTTGAAGTTTGTGCAGTTACCTCTTGAACTTTGTTTGATTTTTTTAACATAGTTGCATGAGACATTCCCGCATGAATAAACATACCAACTTTGAACAAATGATGCTCTTTTACATATTTATCAAGATAACGTATTGCATATAGGAGATTTTCAACATCAAGCGTATTCATAACTCTCAAAATATCTTCATTTCCAGCATGAATGGGAACTAGCAGTTTTTTTAATTTTTCTCACTTCTCTATAAGATTGCAGTCTTTATTCACAAAGAACAATCCACTGGGCCAACTATTTGATGGATCTCTGGTTTGAAGATCTAACCATTAGATCCGAATGTGATACGACTTTGTATATCACATGTAAATTGACCTATTCTCGAGAGGTACTCTGGTGTCAAAACTGTTCCACGATCCCTAAAGAAAGCAATCAACCTCACAACGATTAACATAGCTTTACAAGAAAATTGAGATAAGCTGACTCCACGTATTGTTAAAATATTAATTAATTCAAGAGCATGAGGAAAATCGTAAGCCTTCTCATAAACTCATTTCATAAATGGTTAAATATCCAGTTGAAGGAAATCATCCCCGATCAAAATTTTCAAGAGTTTTTACAACAAGATCATTGGGAAAATGAAATTTCTTATGGAATAGTATCAAAGAATCACTAGTGGTTGTAAACATTATGCCATCAGCCCTTGCTACCTTGTATGATCTCTTTGAACCATCAATTTGTGCAAGGGGTGGTTGATCATCTTTTGGCATGGGTAGTTTGAGAGGAGAATGGTCACTCATTATCACTTGTTTTACAAAAAGGGGGAGACGGAAGCTTGATAGGGGATACCGTCTATCCAAGATAGTGGAATGCCTCTAATGTAAGAAAAAGTAAAGAATAAAAGGTGAAGAAAAAAAAAAGACCACTCCTACATAAAGAGGAGCACTGTAGCTTGATAGGAGACATTGCCTAATAAGACGCCAAGAAACACAAAGATTATTACACAAAGAGGGGCATTATATCTTGATTGGGGATATCACTTATCCAAAATAGTGGAATGCCTCTAATATAAGAATGAGTAGATAATAGGAGAAGAAATGCAACGAAAGATTGAAGATGAGAAGTGATGCAAAATTCTTCATCTCAGAGGAGGATATTTATACTTGAAAGGAGATTAAAAGAGTTTCATGAATATAAATGAGATGGTTATGAAATTTTATAGAAAAAACTTACATGAATTCATGAAAGTGAGTTACATGAATTTATGGAGGGAGTTATATGGCTTGAAATAAAAATGAAAGGGAGGGGTCGCCAAATGGTGCACCCATTAAAACTCCAAGAAACGCCTCCATTTTCACATGGCGTGGGCAGCCAGGTGGAGAGGCGCAGGTAGCGGTTGCGGCGAAGCAACAATAGGCCATCATGGGTAGGCTGCAGCCAGTGGTTGCGGCGGTATGTAGCCGGTCGAATGGTCGGCCCAATGGGCCCAAAAAACATTTGGGCCCACTTTTGGACCCGAATAGGCCTAGTCCTACATTTTTTGGGTCCTTGAACCTTTTTTTCGATTTCTTAACTCGTTTTTTACCATTCTAAGGCCCAATGGAGTCTCTACAATCAAATTCGAGTTCATTTGAAGATTTACAACCAAATTCAAAGTACAACAAAGTCTTTATAATTAATCAACGCACTGACTATTATTTTAAAAAATTGGAATAAATTTTCGGACTTTGTAAGCTTTGTAAAAGTAGGGGGAAAATGATACGTCACCAAAAATTATCTTGATCTAACATGAATCTCAAGACATACTTGAATTAGAAACCTTCAAATTTTAATTTATGACCATCCAAATGAAGATCTCAGCAAACTTATAGTTAAACTAAATGTCTTGAAGACACGAACCCAACGACATCAAAATCGGTCCAATCTGAGCCCAAATGAGTATGAATCAAAGGGCCAAAGCATATTTGAAAAATTCTAAACATTAATTGAATAATCAAATGATTTTTAATATGACATGTTTATAGTCAAATTGATTGGCTCGACGAGACGATTCCGACGAGCCCAATATCATTTAATTCTGGCATCATTAAGGCACTTAAATGCTTGATGAAAGTTCTATATGATCAAATGAACTAATATGGATTGTTGGATGGAGCACTCCTAATTTATCCTAGATTTTCTCCATATTTATGGAGCATATCACTCCCAAAAACCTATAAATAGACACTCATTTGCACATTTGGGAGGGGAAAAAAAGAAGAAGAGAGAACTAGTGAGAGCTCACTTCCATCTTTCAGCCATCACCACCGACAACCACCGCCAAATATTGTCAACGAAAACCATCGTTACCACCAACGACCAGCTTCAAAATCATCACTTTCTCCAAAATACTAACTAGATTTAACCTTGTTGTTGGATATATTTGTCCATCTGTGGACATCAATTTTCTAAAATCCTTCTTGAGAAAATTAAGCCTTGTTGTTGGGCATAGATCGTCCATATATGAATATTTGATCTTTGTACTCTTCCTTTCTTCAATAGTGAAGAAATGGAACAATTATTAGGTCCGGTGAACGTACGTAGAGGAACGTCCGGTCGGAGGAAAAATCCCACCAAAAAACTCGGTATTTACTCGGTATTGCTAGGTATTATTTGATAATAACGAGGAATACCGCTCTGTGAAGACCAATACCGAGTTATACCGAGCTATACCGAGCAATACCGAGTTGTACCGAGTTTTTTCTAGGAAAAACTCGGTATAGCTTGGTATTGGGTCTTCACATGATGGTATTCCTCGTTATTGTTTGGTATTGCTCGGTATTTGCTCGGTATTTCTCGTTTTTTGGCGCGATTTTGCCTCCGACCGGATGTTCCTCTACGTCCGGTCGGAGGACGTAATAATTGTTTGAAGAAATGAGGATCTTTGTATCACTTACTACATAGTGGATTTTGCAACAGCACTAGGCCCCGTGGTTTTTTCCCTTGGTCTTATCATTTTTATTTGTTTGTGTAAAATATTTGTACACTATTAAGACGGGAAACATATACTCTACTGACTCAATTTTTGTAGCACTTTAAATCCTGGATATAGTAAGTTCTGGAATTCGGCGAGTTTAACCTCTTAATTACCGCGTGATTAATGGAGAAATGTCCGCGTCCTGGCTTCTAGCGGCAAGTTGTTGTCTTTGTTGAAGTTTGTTTTCAATTTATATTATATTTCAGATTGATTGGCTCCAATTTTAACTTTGGCAAACAAATCTTAATAGCTTCATCTTTTATGATTAGTTTTCTTTTCCGTTAACAATTTCACCTGAAATTTCTGCTTATATTACGATGCTGTGTATTCTAATGCTGGTGCAGATCAGATTTCTTCCATTGTAGCTATAACTTTCATTTTTGCAAAACTTTGAAGCTCTTTCATGGAGCTAACTTACAAGACATAAAGTTTCTGTACTACCACTTTAAAAATAAGCAAAGATGAGCAAAGTTTCTGGGCTTCCACTTCTCATTATTCCACTAACAAGCTTCTGTACCACCACTTAAAAAATAAGCAAAGATAAGAACTAACTGAGTAAGATAAATCATAAATCAAATCTTCGAAATTTTTTATTATGAGATAATTAAAGCTGCTTGAAGTATCCCCGAATTAGTGTAGAATCATCTTTGATGGCTCCATATGCTTTTCTGAGAGATGGAAATTCTTCTCTAGCTCATCCAACCCTTCCAGCATCATGGATGCAAAAATAATCGCCTTAAATCTGAAATTATGTTTCCAAACTTCACAGAATTTAAAAGTTATCTTATCAAATAGTTTTCAAGATTTAACACCTTTAGTATTTAGCAAATTCAGATTTACAGAATATACTAAATCCTACTAAAGTTAAACTCCAAACAGCCCTTTGAATTGATGAATGCAAAAAGTTGCACTTTGTTGCTTGGATTTGATTTATTTAAATTTTGTGTGTGTTCTTTCCCTTTATTTCTATCTTTTATGGATTCATGATAAACTTACATTTTTTTTGTTCAACCTAAGCAACTTCATAATGCACAGTAGACCTAATTCACTGCATGTGAAGGATACGTGAAAAGGTTGTAGCAGCTCCATTGACAGAGATAAGATTAGAGTGAGTTGCCGTAGATGGTTTGGACACATAAAACGTCAGCTTTCCGATAATCCGGTGAGGATAATAGATGTCTTAGATTTGACCTATATTAAGAAAGGTTGAGGTAGGCTTAAAAAGACTTGGATATGAAATATTAGAAATAAATTTTTTATTAAATTTAAATGAGAATTTGATACTTAACAGGGCACAATTTATTTGTTGATTTGATTGCATTGAAAATCGTACCATTTGTGGGTAAAAAGAACTAATTTTGACAATCTATTTTGTAATTGTGACAGGTTTATCCTCTTACATTTGAAGATCAAAGGGTAAAGTCTTCATCTTCTAATGATTTTTTTTATGGAGTTCGATCACTTTTAGAAGTTTGCTTTGTGTGTCCAAAAATAGAGAATTACAAATTGTAATTAAAGTTGCAGAAGTGTAAAGCTAACCCGAGAATTGTAATAAAATTTGATGTTATTTTGTGAAATTTGATCCCTTGTTTATCATATATTTTTTTTATAGTGCTTTTAAATATTTTTTTTTCTCTGCCAACATTGTCATCTGACAAATTAGTGGTGCTCCATTAAAGGATTTTTTAATAATATATATTTTACCCTACATTATCCTTTTTAAAGATCTTTCAAACATAAACAAGTATTCTTCGATGGATTTTCTTTAAAAATAAAGTGATCCTTAAGGCTCTGTCTAGTGAAAATGATTTTCATCCACTTGTTTGATTGATAGAAAATTAAGTAAAAGAATTTTTTTTCTTCTTTTGTTGAAAAAAAATTAGAAGTTTATTTCTATAGAAGGTGATATATGAGTCTCAATGATGATTTGATAATCTTCTTCTTTTTTTTTTTTTTTACTTTGAGTTCTCACTTTCTATTCATCCCCTCTCTCATCATCAAGTGCACCAATACATTTTGGAGCTAAACAAACAGTTTTTGCTCATTCTGATGCTCTATAAGCTTTAGGTTTCGTTTGAGACAGTTTTTATACTGTTTCTTAAAGCAGCTTATTAGTACTAGGAAGCTATTTTAAGAAGCAGGAAGAAAGTCGTCCCAAACAAAGCTTTAGTAAGTATTATAAAACATCATTTGTTGAGCTGCGTTGAAAATATATACTTAATTTATTAGCTTAGGCTATGTTTGGGACGGCTTTCTTAGGGTTTTTTAAAGTAAATTTTTAGTACATAAATTAAAATTTTTATACTAAAAAATTACTTTAAAAAGCATTAAGATAGGCGTCCCAAATGAAGCCTTAGATTCTTCAGCTCAATTTGTGATATTTCAAGAGTTCTAATGTGACTTATTCCCTGACTTTAGGTTTCATTTGGGGCCGTTTTGTTTTTCTGAAGGCAACTGTAGTTTTTGTTTGCCCATTATTTTTTTACTATTTTAAATATTTTTTTATGTTAAGAAATTATTTATATTATAATTAAAAAAATATGTATTTTCTTCATAATAATTTTATAATTATCTCTATGAAAAATAACATCCATTTCAAAAAATCCTTAGTGACTTGTGATGCTAGATTTTACACTTGCAAAGATCAACTATATCTCCTTTTTTTATTGTGACGAAGAACCACTGTCCTTAGGCCAGTGAAAATCCCGATCGACCTAGCATGCAACTCACACCAATTTACACGGGGCAACACAGGCTTTCACTGTTTGCCAAGGGATTCGAACTAGGGACCTAGGCTTTGCCCAACTGGCTCGTCACTACCCGGATAAGCAGCGGTGGGTACTGGATCTCCTTTGATCTAAGACTTTAGTTTTCTCTAAAGCTCCTATGACTACTGTATTTTGGTGACTATCCCAGTTATCTACCCCTTCTCTGGTACTTTGTATGGTGGATTTGTTCTTCTCTTCTAATACTATTTTTGATATTTTCTGGCTGCTGCAATTGTGAGGCTGAAATATTTATTTATATAATACATTGGGTCTGGCCCCTCAGCATTAAAAAAAGAGGAAAAACAGGAACTGAAAACTTAAAATAATAAATGGAAAGAGACATCAGTTTGTGGTTGCAGATCCCCACACGACACCATAAAACTGTACAATATTTAATAATTGCTACGCAATCTGAAAACGCTTCCCATAAAGAATTTGCCACCATAAGATATAAAGCTCCTTAATTAACTATTTAACTTCAAATCCTGAAATAAATACTGTCATTCCTGTTATGATCCATATGAGAGTCACAAAGAATTTTGAATTGTAATTATTTTCTTGGGAGCCTCAAAGTCCTATATAATGAGTACATGTAAGTAAATCTAAGTTCTCATATGATAAAAAAATATTATCAAAAGAGTAAAATTCTTAATATAATAATAGTTTTTTTTAATATTTTTTATATATTTTTTATATAATAATAGTTAGTGTGGCACTACTGCATTGGCATATCACTATTATTATTTTGAATTGATGGCTATTTATTTATTAGTTTAGGACCTCTGATATTTTAAATATGAAAGTTTTTGGATATGATGATATACTTATTAAATTTTAATTATAATATGCTATTAAATCATTAGATTTATTTTTAAATAATTATACTAATTTTTATTATATTCATCTCAAAATAAATCTAATAACTGTAAAATTCAATCTGAGCAAAAAATTGATAAGATATCTGTAGATATTTTTTTTCTATTTCAACGTCTTATTAATTTCTACTTAATGAATCATTCAATAAATTCTTTTGAAATTTATATTAAATTTATTTTAAAATAAACCAATAAATTTAAACTATATCTTAATTAAAATTCTCTCGAAATATCTAAAAAAATTCATTTAATAAGTGAATTTGATCATGCTCAAAGCTGCTCTGACCCATATGAGTATGCAACTTTGTTTGTCCATTCAAACCAGATACCAATAAATTTAAGCTCGTATAAGGCCAAAAACTGAGAAGTTATTCAGTACGGAGATCGGATGCAAAACGTCCTCTGAAGACCAGCAAGAATGCGCCCCATCAGCGATATCGAGCTGCGGTACCGAGCACAAGATGACGTAGCACATTTTGATTGGTCTCCGGATGACGTTGGGCGAATAATTTTTTCCCAAAAACTTCCCCAATGCCAAGAAAGGAAAAAAAAAGTTCGTGCCCATTATGAATGATTCAATAATCACAGGTTCCGTTAGTTAGTGTCCCCCACTTTTACAAGCATGGAGAGCTGGACAACTGCCCTAAGAAAGTGACTCATTAATGACAGCACATATATAACTATTATAGAGTTCTTGAGCTTCACGCTCTTTGCCACAGAACTTGTCTCTTGCGATTTTTTTATACCTTTGTGTGATTTTTAGGGTTTGTATTTTATAAAGAAATTAGATTTCTGAAGTTATTTAAAAAATTGCTCAGAATCAGCTAAGGTAATGAGTAGTCAGATGCATGGTTATATAAATGGAGACCTATATCTGATAACTTGGATTCTTGCTCAGACATTTGACTCTAGGAAAATCATGAGCACCTTATTCTTCATGTTCCAAGGTTATTTTTAGGACCACCTCATTCTTAATGTTCTGAGAAATCATATTTTCTAACATCTTGTTCATCTATTTTTGTTAGTTTAGTGAGAAGATAAATTCTTCCATTTTATTATTCTCAGTCAATTTATTTTACCTCCAAAAAACTCATTTTCCACTCTAAAATACAGTAAAATTTCAAAATATCGTAATTCATATCCAATCGAATTTCGTTTCTTTCTTATTTCATGCGCTTCCTGTGAAGGTAACAATCTCTCTCATCTTTCGCGCTCTTTTTGACAAATTCTGCAACTCATTTTTTTTGCGTAAGTGAACAGCCCGACTCCAATATTGACGCCGCACTGTTCTCATACCGAATTTTTACATGAGATTTGGAGTTCTAATGCAGCGAATGAGACATATGATATACGGCAATATACAGTTATGTTGAAGATGATCTAACTCATAGTTATAAATATAATCTATTTATAGTTGAACCACATCAATCCTAATATTCTTGTCTCCATATTATTTCATTATTCATTTGTCGCATTTACAATCGTAGTGCTAGTCATTTAGTTTAGTCAATTGGTGAGAGTTTCATTACATATGTTTTAAGGTTTTAAATATGATTACATGTACCTTTAGCATGCTTGATATTACTGAAAAACTTTTATTAAAAAAATGATAACAGATAAAATGGCCTCTCATATATAAAAATAGCTGAAATTTAAGATTAAAAAAAAGAGTTCATAGCTAAAATGATATAAGAGTTAGATTGTTAGGAAGCTAATACTAATTTATTTGAGTCAATTGAAGCTCATGATATTTTTTCCTCCTGACAGCTTTTCTAAATCTTCTAGACTATATAAGCTGCTGCTACATCACTCACTAAGATATCAGATCTCTCTAAAAAAATCTGTGGCGGGCTTCTACTATGTGCGCACATGGAATTGTCCAACCATTGAGGCTTTCACACTGAATATGTTGGATAGTGTGGGCAACTTTCTGCAATGCGCAGAGAGAGATGGAAATTTTTTAAGAGCTTTTTTTTTATAAAACAGTTATTATTTTATTTGATTTTCTCTTTATTTTTTGAAAAAATTATATATGAGGAGCAACAATATTTATAATATAACTTATACTATATTGTCTTAACTATAACAAAATTAATGTCCAATTTTTTTATACAAAAAAATAATTCTTGTAGGCATAATAATTTTCAAAAAAAATTATTTTAATAACCTTCCAATAACTCTTTTACAAATGCTACAACCGCATCAAACATATTCTAAGGCTTTATTTGGGACAGCTTTTTATCATTATTTTTCGTTGGTTTGAAGAATTTTTTGTAATAAAGAGTTGTAGAAAGCATTATGAAAAATGTCCCAAATAAAACTTAAATTGCTAAAAAAATGAACTTATTTAAAAAAAAAACTTAATTAAGGTTCCATCTGATACGGCTTTTTTACAGCTTTCTAAAGCAACTTTCTAATATAAAAATTTTCTATTTCAAAAAATTTTTGTGCTAGAAAACCACTTTAGAAAACAATAAGAAAAGTGTCTCAAACGAAACCTAAGTCGCATTCATTGTAACATCAAAATCATCTGTCTAAATTAAAAAATCAATTTTATAAGATAAAGAAATTCATCTCCAACCAAAAATATATGAGGAAATCCTCCTAATTGAGTTATTGTTGTTCAAACTCTGTATTTGATGAGGTTTATATATTCATCAATTGCATTAAATTGTAGACTCAAGCAAATGTGAAATTATTCTGTGCGGAGGCCGGATACAGAATGTCGTCCGGAGATCAAGTAGAATGTGCCACATCAATTGTACCAAGCCATGGTACTGAACGGTATCGAGTGAGAGGTTACATGTATGGCGTATTCTTATTAGTGTCCAAATAACATAATATTCAGCATCCACACTGAATAATTAATCCAACGAAAGAGCCAAAACAAGCAGCTGTATTTGTTTTCCCCTTCCTTTTTCTTGACGTCGACAACTTAATAAATAATAATTTGTCATTTAATTACAAATACAGAAGCTTGTACAGTACGCCCAAAATCACATGCACTATTTAGTACCGAAATCAGGAAAGTTCAAATAATGGTAGCATAAATCACTTTCGCTGGGCAGACCCCATTTGCCTAGCTAGCTTTCGCCAGAATAAGCTAATGATATATATATTTTCTTATAAATTTATTGTTGCGTGAGGATCACAATGATGATGTTTCAACGCATATGCACCGCTACTGTACTTATTTTTTTGGGGACATTTAGGTCAATTAAGTCAAATTCACACACACAACGCATGCACAAAGACTCGAACTCAAAACCTTTTAGTTGGAAGCCTAAGCTCTCAACTAACAAGCCAAGATGAGCTATGTGTGCTACTGTACTTCTAACTTTTTTGTTTTTTGGAACGTATAGGTCAATTCAACCAAATTCATATTCATATCCCATATGAAAGGCTTTAAATTCAATACATATTAGTTGATAGTCAAAGCTCCCAACCAACACGTAAAAATGAGCTGCATTTCTAACATTTATCGGATATGCAGCATTAAAAATATTGTAGAAAACAAAAAAAAAACACAAATAAGCCTGATGTCACATCAACAGAGCTGTGACAGAGCTCCTTACGCGGCGCACAAGTTATAAATTTTATGTTTGGGCCATTTACACTTATTCAGACGAATTCACACACAGACATCACATATGACATAAGAATAAAATCCAAACCTCCTAGTTTATATCTTAAGCTCCTAACAAATATATCAAAATAAACTGCGTTGTGTTGAATTTTGCCTGCACGTGATTCTCATCACTATGTTTGAGGTTTTTATTTATTTTTTTAATTAAAATGTTTTTATCAGTTAATGGAAAAACAGCTCAAAAACAACAAAAATAGAAATAAAAAAAATAAATATATGGTGAAAATGAACTAGATATCAATGAAGAAATATTCATTTATCCCAAGAGGAGAAATCCTAGTGGTCCTTATTCAAATTGTTTCATTTAAATACCAGTAAAGTTGCTTTGACATTTTATGTATAAACCAGATGAGAGATGGTCGAAAGTAGGGCCCTTATAATGAAATAATGGATATATCAGCTTATTGCTCCTCATAATTTTTGCTAGGGGATGTCCACAATTTTAGGTGTGCACTATAGCTTCTAGAGAAGTTGTGGCAAAAAATTTTTGCAAGAAGAACAGTATGAACGAACATCTTCAAATTCTATTTTCAGTTATTAGCCACAATTTTTTTTTTTTTTTTTTTTTTTTTTAGATAAAACCCTCAAAGGGGCCTACGTGTTAATATCAAAAAAGCGATTACATGGTCCTTAAAAGGAACCACTAGCTCCCTATTGCTCGAACGAGCTACAATCAAAAAGTAAAGAAAAAAACCTACGAGTCTGTGGTTCCTCAACCTAATATTACAATATAAGGAAAACAAACTACCGGGGCAGTAAACAAACGCCACCCAAAAAAGGAAGCTCATCAAATAGACGTTGAACATCATCTTCCTGCAAAAATGGAGAAGCAAAAAGAACAAACAAAAAAAGAACACAATACAAAGTACCTTGATTCCACAGAAGATCTTATACTTCAAAGTTGAAGGAACCTTGCAGAACACGCTCCCAACCATCTGAAGCAAAAAAGTCTCACCTTTAACGTTAGCCCTGTCAGCTGTAGCCCAAAAACAATAGTCCCCAACCTGTAACACAAAATAACTCCAAAAACAGCACATACTGATAACCAAATTCACGTAAGAATGATAAATCTTGCAATCAACAAAAATTCTCCCCTTCACCAAAAGGAAAAATTGAAAAACCTGGCAACACAAGCCATCACCCAAACCATTCAAAGAAACAATCCCCCGAAACCAGCTGGTCGAGCAACCCAGAAGCTTCATCACACCCAAGCTAGCAGAGGAAACCCCAGCAATCACCACAGCCACAGTACAACCCCCGCAGCACCCATAAACTTCATCACAGCCCAGCCTAACCACCAAACAGCTCAGAACCCAAAAACCAACATCATTCAAACCCCTAATACTTCCTAATATAAGGCAAGCCAGACCGATCCAATCTAACCAAACCATTGACAGTTCTAGGAATATCGTTACTGTTAAATTCCACATACTCCCGCAATTGGCAACCAATAGTAGCCAAAGCATCAGCACATCCGTTACCCTCACGATGGATATGAGAAATCTGAAAAGTAATAGTAGCCAAGTCCTGCTTAAGATCCCTAATCAAATAATAATTCTCTGCATTAAACAAAAAATTACTATTGATATAATGCAAAATATTCATGGCATCAACTTCAATCCAGACTCTATCAAAACCCAAATTAATACACATTTTGATACCATAAATAACCCCATGAAGCTCAGCAACACCCGCAGACTTACCAGAAACAGGCCCAGCAAACGCCTTAATCACCTGCCCCAAGTGATTTCTTAAAATGCCCCCACACCCAGCCACCTTACTATTATACGAACCATCAGTATTAAGCTTAATCCAGTCAACATCAGGCTTAAGCCAACGAATAATGCAAACTCTATTCTCCTGCACACCCGGAATACTCGGAATATTAAAAGCCTGGAGCACATGCCGGCAACCTTTAAAATTGATACACTTGAGCAAACCAGACTCATACAGCAGCTGGATTTTATCACAAACAGAACGAATAATACGAGAGGCGTTCATCTTAATACCATCATGCTTCGCTTCATTTCTATTCTTCCAAAGAAACCAAATGATAATACTAACCAAACAATTCCTAACATGGCCTTTATTTGAAGAGAACCAGCATTTAAAAATATCAATAATAGAATGAAAACTGTGATAAAATTTAAAACGAAACAACTCTTCAAAATACAACCAAACATCAACAGCAATAGGCCCATTAGCAAACACATGGTTTACCGTTTCAATATGCTGACAGCAATGACATTTAGAAGCTAATTGTATACCTTTTTTCATCAGATTCATATCGACCGGAATAAAATTATAAATCACACGCCACACCAGAATAGCATAGGTGGAAGGGATCGAATTATGCCAAAGCACAGAAAAAAATGGGTTATGAGTCTTATTCTTCTTGATGCAATGCCAGGCTTCCTTAGCCTCAAATAAACCATTGTGCGAGTTAGTAAAGAGAATGGAATCCTGATTCTCGCATTGAAGAGGGATTTTGATAATCAAATTAATAATAAAATCAGGAACATGCTCTTTCAGAAGATTAATATTCCACAACCCATCAAGAATAAAATGATTCACTTGCAGAGTAGAAATGGATCTAGTATTAAGCAACATGTCAATAGAAAACTTACCCAACCATTGATCTTGCCAGAAAAAAACCTCGCCTTTACCAACTCCCCACTGAATTAGACTTTCCATGTTCCCTTGAATTTTACATAATCTCCTCCATATAGGGGAGTCACCCCTTTTAGGAAAACAAGTAGAAGGATGCATACCCTTACAATACTTACTGTGTAAGAAGTTAGCCCATAAGCTCTTATTAGTTCTGAAATTAAACCATAGCTTATAAGAAAAAACTTTACTCATGTCGATCATGGTCTTACAGCCCAAACCCCCTTCCAGAAGAGAGCCACAACATTTGTTCCAAGATCCCCAATGAATAACACCTTTTCCTTGCTTGGCACCCCAAAAAAACTTATTCAACCTTTTGTCAATCTTATCACAAACAGCAATAGGGGGATTAAGAGTATGAAGAAGATAAATAGGCAAAGCGGCAAGCACACTCTTAATAAGGACAAGTCTACCACCATAAGAAAGTAAATTAAAAGCCCAATTATTCAATTTTTTATCTAACTTGTCAATAATATTCTCAAACAAGAAAGACTTTTTCTTCCCTTTGTACAAGGGAGTACCCAAATAAGTTAAAGGTAAAGACATATGAGAAATCCCAAAAATCTCTTGGATTCTAGCAATACGATGAGCACTCACAGACTTACTAGTAATGAAACCACTCTTATTCTTATTAATAGTTAAACCACTTAAAAGCTGAAATCTATCCAAACATTTAAAAAGCAACTTCAACATTCTAATAGAACCATTCGTAAAGATTATAAAGTCATCCGCAAAACTCAAATGGGAAATAGGAAAACCCCCATAGGTAGCATAGTTAATCGAAGGATACAACACATACAACTTATTCAAAGCTCTAGATAAATATTCCATAGAAATGATAAACAAAGCAGGAGAAATGGGATCACCTTGTCTCAGACCGTGAGTCGATTTGAAGTATCCGTGAGAGCTCCCATTGATAACAATAGAGAAAAAATAATTATTGATACTATTTTTAATAAGCATGATAAAATTCTCACTGAAACCCAAACAATTAAGCACTTTATACAAGAAATCCCAATTAATGTTATCGTAAGCTTTGGTAATATCAATTTTAATAACCATGTTACCACCAGTTATAGGTCTATGAATATCATGAACTAACTCTTGGGCCAGCAAAATATTATCAAAAATCGCTCTACCTTTAACAAAACCAGTTTGAACCGGAGAAATAATTTTAGGCAACAGTAACGACAATCTACCCATAATAATCTTAGCATTAAGCTTATTCAAAAAAGAACAAAGACTGATAGGCCTAAAATCATCCCAAAAATTAATGCCATCTTTTTTAGGAATTAAAACTATAGATGTAGAAGAAAAGACTTTAGGGTAAGGGTTACCCTTAAAAAAATCAATAACAGCATCAATCAAATCCTCCTTAATAATACACCAAGTTTTCAGAAAAAACTTGGTATTGAACCCGTCCACCCCCGCCACCGAATCAGAATTCATATTACTCATCGTATCCCAAATTTCTTTTTCAGTAGGCAAAGCAGTTAACATATTATTATCATCACTATTAATGAGACAAGGAACTATAGAAGTATCAAAACATAATTGAGAATCAAAACCTTTATTAAAATGCTTAGAAAAGTACTCAATGCCAGATTCATAAATAAGATTGGGAGAATCTAAAATCTCCCCATTCGGTTTAGTCATTTTATGAATATAACGAGCCACCTTTTTATGATTAACCAAAGCATGGAAATACTTAGTATTTCTATCACCATCACAAGTAAATTTAATAGCCGCTTTTTGCCTCCAATAAACCTCCTCCATCTCTTGAAGCTTAAAAAGATTAACTTTCGCTTCATTAAGCTTCAACAGATTCTCATTGGATTGATCGTTAATGTAATCCAACTCAATACCATTCAAGTCCTTCTCGGCATTCAAAATATTATTAAAAATATTTTTAAAAACTACTTTGTTCCACTATCTCAACATTTGTTTCAACCTCTTTAGCTTCATACTAAGCCTATGCATACCCTTAATACCATCATCAGGATGTAACGGGCTAGACCAATTAGATCTAACAACATTAAGAAAATCATTATGCAATAACCACTTGTTTTGGAACCTAAAATTACCATACAAATTATTACTAGCTAAATTAATGTTAAATAAAAGAGGGGAGTGATCAGATAAAGTTTTAGAAAGATGCTCAACATGCGTAAGAGGAAATAAGGAAAGCCACTTATCATTAAAAAGCAACCTGTCCAAACGTTGCCACATAGTACCTCTGTTCCAAGTAAACGAATTACCAGTAAAGCCAATATCATGTAAATTACAATCAGAAGTCATGTTATTAAAGTCCCACATAGCTTGAAAATTAGGGTTAGCACCACCTATTCTTTCAGACGAGTTAGCAATGATATTAAAATCCCCACCAATCACCCACGGATCCCCAATGGACTCCGCAAAAGTTCTCAAGTTGTCCCAAAGTGCCAACCTCCCTTGACGATTACAAGCAGCATAAACAAAAGAACTAAAACAGGAAAGATTTTGATACTCAATCATAGTGTGAACAACTTGTTGATTGTCTTGAATGACATCCAAGTTAATAGAACTATACCAAAAAATCCATATTTTATTGTTGCAGTTACCAAAAGCCTTGTTAAAACCAAGAAACTTACAAGTAGCTTCCATGTTACTAGCAGCAATAAGAGGTTCTAATAAGACTAAAATAGAAATCTTATGAATCCTACACAGGTTCCTCACTCTATTCCTAGAAGGAGAACCTCCCACCCCCCTAATATTCCAAATAAGCGTACTAAACATTAGAAACTTTTTTATTAAGATTAGGAGAAACAACAACTCTAGGAGCTGCTGCCAAAATAGCTTTAATATTTTTACTTTTCTTTTTAGAATTAATTATAGCTAATCCATTATTACCCTAAGCCACAATAATTAGTAGAATCAATCCAAATCTCCTTCTCTAAATCAATAGTAACACCCATTTCAAGATAAGTGTTGGTTTACTTTAAAAGGTGGGCAAGTTACAATGAGTTGGTACATGATCTTATTGAAAATATATGGTAAATCAAGAAGAGGAGACATGCTAAAAATCATGAACATGTTCCTCATTTATACATTTGAAAAAAAAAGGGAGCACAAGTTGAGTAGATGCTGCAATTACCCTACTGAATGCAAACTACTATAGGTGGCAATTCACATCTTTTTTTTTTTTGGTTAAAACCCTCTCATGGGGCCTACGTGTTCATTCAAAACATCGGTTACAGTAACCTTAAAAGGCTCCACCAGCTCTCTAGTGCTCATAAGATCTACAATCCAAAAAGAAAATAAAAGTCCTACGAGCCGGCGGATCCTTAAACTACGATTACAAAAAGAACCTAATATAGGCGGGCTATTCAGCAATAGCACCCAAAAAAGGAGAGACCAATTAATCTTGATAGCTTTCAGCTCCGCTCTCCTGCAAAAAAATCTACTATATAGCAAAATGAACAAACATAGAATAAAATAACATACCTTTCTCAAAACTCTGCTCCGCTTGTAATAGTACCTACAAAGAAACCTCAAGAAAAACATTAGTCCAAGAATAGCACGTAACACCATACCAAGCCACCACCAAAAAAGAGAAGACCCACACCACACAACACCCAGCAGGTTATGCCAAAAAACTTGCCAACAGTATCTGTAAGCAGCCCTTCCCTTACCAACAGAAATGCCCTCCAAAACCAGCCAAACATCACCGTACCCACCAGCACCAGAATTACAGCCAGTAGCTCCCATGAAACCCATAACACAACCCAACGAGACAAAACCCCCAGTTAAAAACGAAAAACCACCCAGACAGGCTCCAGACAGAAAACCAACCGCACCAATTCCACCACCACAAAACCATAAGCCACCACACCCCCCAGTTGATAGCACAAAGCTCCCAGATAAACCAAGCGAGCAGCCAAAGAAAATAACCCCAGAACAGCACCACCACAACCCAGAAGCCAAAACACTCACCCATGCCTAAAGCGTGGCATAGCCACCTTGTCCAGTAACAGCATACCAATCAAGGATTGATCTAAATTATGAATATCCAACTCCTCATAACCACGAAGGGACGAACCCTTAATCGCTAACCAATCGGCACAGACATTACCTTCCCATAAAATATGAGTTATATAACTGTTCATCAAAGGCAGTAAATTTTTTACTTTCCTAATAGTATAAAAATACTGAGCATTACCAAAGAAATCCTCATTCAAAATTTGAACCAGATTTAAGGAATCCACTTCAATCCAGACCCAATTCAAACCCATTTTTAAACACATTTCCAGACCCAGAAGGAGAGCATTAAGTTCAGCCAAGATAACATCCCCCACATTCTACGGAGAAGCAAAAGCAGCCAAAGTATAACCAAGATGATCCCTAATGATACCCCCCGCACCCGCCTTATTATTGCCAACCGACCCATCCGTATTTAATTTCACATATGGGGGTTTCGGTTTGATCCAGTAAACAACAGAGTCAACATTATTAGAGGATAACGTTACCAGATTGATGCCAAACTTCACCGCAAGATCTTTACACCTAGTAAAGGTCTTACAAGAAATAACTTTATAATTATACAGCTGTAAAACCTTTCTTCTCACATTATTAATGATATTAGAAGCCTCCATCTTAATATTATCATGCTTAGCCTTATTCCTTGCTTCCCAAATGTACCATAATATGAGAATAGGTAACAAATTGAAAAAATGACCTTTCACAGGCATAAACCAATTTGTCAACATAGAAATTAAATTATCATGAGTAGTAGAGAGATTCTTACCCGTTAAGCTATTAAAATACAACCACACCTGCTTAGCCACCATGCCTTTACAAAACAAATGATCAATATCTTCATTAGAGGAGCAACATAAACATTTAGAAGCAAGAACAATACCTTTCTTTTGCAATAAATTATCAATCGGAACGAAACCTTTAATGCAACTCCAAACAAAAGTATAATAAGTTATAGGGAAAGAACTAGCACAACATGTTAAGCCCATAACAATTTATTTAATTCCCAAAATCTATTTGCATGGCTTTTTTATTTAATTTTCTTCAGTATTCACTAGCACAACATTTTCTATATCATCAAAGAAAAAGTACGTTTGTATATTAACTTCTTTTCATTTTTTTTCCTTTGTTAGTTTGCATTCATCTTTATTTACATGTAAAAGGAGTAAAGATCCATTAATATAAGTATTTGATGCTCATAAATTGTGTTGACAAATTGATCTATGCAAAAGAAATGAGAATTTTCCTTTGGTAGGCTGGTGTAAAATTAGTGAAATCTTCACACATTTTTCAAGTCTCATTGACATTCTTGACCACTAGGGCATTTGCTAACCGAACAATGTAATGCACTTCAAATATGAACTTGAAAAGTATAAGTTTATTAACCACATGTTCTATTACTTCTCAAAGGTTTGGACCAAAATTTCACTCTTCTAAATAACCAACTTGAATGTTGGATCCACCTTGAGAGATTACATGATTATGATGAGGTTAATACCAATAATATATGTAGGGCTCTAAGAAATGGAATATTGATTCTAATATAAGAAGTCCTTATAGTATTAATTCTCTTTTTTAATCTGAGAGTAGAGATTCAACATTTACTATTTACTATTTATAAATGATGCCCCTTTAATAAAAAAAATGGCAATGCCCTTAATAAGAGAGAAACTATAGATTGTGTCATCATCTCGAATGTGATATGAGATTGTTTTTTTAGAAACAAGGCTGATATGATTGAGACTGATTCCTATAAGTTTGACTTACAAAACTTGATACAAAAAAATACCATATGTAGCCAGATGTCCTATCTTGCTTATATTGGTTATATATCAATATATTTCTTGCATATTCATATGATATGAGTATATATGATATATTGCACATATGGCATGCCATAATATGATCTACACATGATAAATGAGATGACTGATTTAGATACATGATATGATTGATAAGACTTATACAAGAGCATATGATATATATATATATATATATATATATATATATATGAATCCCATATTATGAATTATATGATATGCATAATATGTTATGTTGCACTGACATTAAGTAAAATAGCATTGAACATGTACAAAATGTGCATACATAACATAACATTGTACGGCATGCATGTGAGAATAATAGGTGTAAAAATTAAAAAGAAAAGTGTGAAAATTTCTTAAGAGAATATATGAACTAAACTATTTTGTAACTTATATGTATAGAAATGATAGAACCTATTGAGTTTTATTACATTATTAATTAATCACTGCTCATTAGACAAAATTATACATATTATTATTGCTCATATATATGACCTAATATTATTTATGACTACCACATGCTTTTATAGTTACATGCATGTCATGCTAATATTGGTTGAATGATTACATTCATACTATTTTTAGTTCAATGCTATTTTACTTAATGTCAGTGCAACATAACATATTATTCATGCATTAATTTCAGTAGTAGGATTTGATAGCCTACCTAGCTGTTAGCTTGTTATGTAGTTTTAAATATTTTTTTAAGAATGGGACATGATCCATTAGAGTGAGATTAAACAGGATTCAGATTTTTTTTTTCTTTTATAGATGAATTAATGGAACTCCTAATTATTATACATAAATTTTAAGGCATGACAGGTGCCAAGGCACCCACAACAAAATCCAAATCTTGATTTTCACATTTTTTCCAACCCCAACATTCGCTATTATATACCCTATTCAACATTCTAAGACTCATAAGTAACAATTAACTTAAAAGCGAGGATTAGTTATCGAAAATTATTTAGTTTTTACAATGGATATTACTGGTGGCCCTCCAATAAATGCATTAATTTTGTTGTTCATTTGATTATTATCTCTTGCTTTTATGTTTGCTAACCATCAGTTGGGTCTAAAAAAAAAAAACCATCAGTTGGGTCAATGTCACTATAGATCGGTTGAACCAAGATAAAGTGACTAAAGCAACCCGATCAAATCAGCCTCTTAATTAACTCCAATTATTTGCATGCCTTAGTGGTATACTTATGGTTTCATTGGAAGTAGAAGTACCGATCAAGATTCCAAAACTTCAATGCAGCCTTAAATATGTTTTTTGCTTTAATTAGAGAACAAGAAGAGAAAAGCCCTCCACAAAAATATTCAAGTAATTTGAGCTATATTTTTTTTTCATAATTAATATATAGGTTCTCACTATGATATAATCATCCGTTACCGGCGACTTTTATGCGGCCTAATTTTTCAAAATGATTTTCCTGTAGTATCTGTCCCTCAAATTTTCTACATTTTTTTATTTAATTGTATTTATGATAAAAAATATTTTTTTAATGCTAACAGTCTTCTCTCTTAATCAATCTCTAAGAAGTTATATTTATCCAGTTTTCCTCTAACATCACTTAATTATTGAAAATTATATCCAATAATTATCAAATTTACAATCTTAACTATATTTAAACAATTAATATTAATACATACGTATAAGCAAAAACTAGATTCAGAGGGTGGAAAATAGTTAAAGCCCACCTCATTTATATGAGAAGAAAAACAAATATCTATTGCATATAAAAAATAATTATTCAATATATAATTTTATAAATAAATTAATAATAATACACAATCAGTTGCGTTCTAAAAAAAATTAGTTTTTTAATCATTCTCTTTTTATAAGCACTTTCTTTTAGCCGTGACCAGTATAGCATTTTCTTTTTTTTATTTTCCTTCGCTCTGTATACTCTTTATACTCTTTACCCTTAACATCCAACTTAGCTGAAACTCTCCACTCTGTAGATCTCCATACCTCTTGGTGATGTAATAATATTCGCTCTTCCCATCTTTCTCCCTCTGCCATCTCCTCCACTTCTCTCTCATAACCCAAAATCCAGCTTCCTCCCATGCTTCCTCTACAACAGATCACATCACCTCCCTTTCTTCCCTAAAACAACTCACATATATCAAACTAGAACCCTAATATGTCGGCGGCGGAAGGCGGCGCCTGTGGCGACGGTAGGCCGAGCAGATACGAGTCGCAGAAGCGCCGAGATTGGAACACGTTCGGCCAATATCTACGAAACCACCGCCCGCCGCTCGAGCTGTCGCGTTGCAGCGGCGCGCACGTGCTTGAATTCCTGAGATACTTAGATCAGTTCGGGAAGACGAAGGTCCACGCCCCGGGCTGCCCCTTTTTCGGCCAGCCCTGCCCGCCTGGCCCCTGCTCCTGCCCGCTCCGACAAGCTTGGGGTAGCCTCGACGCGCTCGTGGGCCGCCTCCGCGCTGCCTTTGAAGAAAACGGCGGCCGACCGGAGGCGAACCCGTTCGCAGCTCGAGCCGTCCGGCTTTACCTACGCGACCTTCGAGATTCCCAGGCTAAAGCTCGCGGGGTTGCTTATGATAAGAAAAAGAGGAAGAGGGCGATTCCACCGCCGCCGGCTTCAGCTTCCACTGCAGTTGACTTTGATTCATGTCAGCAGCATCAGTATGATAGTATATTGATGATTCCTGGCGGCGTTAGCGGCGGCGGCGGCGGCGCTGGCGCTGGTGTTGATCAAATGGTTTGCGATGGAGAGGTGCACGCTAGTGGAGCTATGATTCCGCTATCGGCCTTTCATTAAATGTCTGTTACTCACTACTTGTGCTTTGTTAGTCGCTGATTTCTTGCTTGTTTCGAGGACTGTTGAGGTCCGAGGAAGAAACTGCGCGCGTGTTAGCTTTGCTTCTTATGATGATAATGTATTGAAGTAAATAATTATTTTGAAACTTTATGATAATGAATCAATGATGATGTCTGAAATATACACGATATATTTTATGAATTGATTTTGATATCTTAATTAGGGTTCTTCATAACAGTTGGTAACATTTTGAACTGTTGAAATTTCTGATGGATTTTGTAAGAGCTTTTTTAAGTAATAACTACAAGACGTGAAGAGGTTTGCGCGCTTTTTATCTTACTATCATTCAGTGAATTGCTGTTTCTTTTGAGTTTTTTTCTCCATTAAGTTTCAGAGAAAATAAAATAAGAGGGTTTTCTACTTTTCTTGATGTGCAGTAGAGTAAAGTTTACTTATATGGAGGATTTTCTTGTTGCTTTTTTTATTATAAAGTTAGTATTGGTATTTTTTGCCTGATTGTGAAATACTTTAAGAGAGTAAGACTATGGTTTGGGTATTCTTGGTTGGAAGGATCAAAGGCTCTGTCACTGTAGGAAAAAATTATTTCTTAGTATTTTTTGAAAGACTTTCTCGCAAAAACTTTTATAGCAGTTTCAAAATCGCTGCACGCCAACGGGTTTTTGCAGCCGGAGGAGAAGATTTCAAGGTGAGGATATATAATAAGGTCTAGCTAGCCTTGAAATTCAGCATTGTAGTTTCTGGTTTCGTTTCTGATCGATGACTCAGTGATTCAGTCAGTGTTGATTTTACAGGAGAAGTGATTGAACTTCCTGGCATGGAGATTTGCGAAAGTTACTTGGTTTTTCTTTTGAGAGAATTTCTTTTATCTGTATTATTCTATTTTATTTTATACATGTGTTACGCTATAAATTAAACATAAATGTATGGAAAAATTCAGAGAAAAAATATGGATTAGATCATAAGAAAATCTCTAGCTATTTTATCAGATAGTTTCTTTTTTCTTAGCTAGCCATAGAGTACTTGATGGTTCTTTAATTAGCAGCAATTCGAGCTTAGTTTGGCAAAAGATAAATAGAAGATTTGGTGTATGTTAGAGTGGATTCAATTTTGAGCCTGTTTATTTTAGTTATATTTGGCATTCTTGATATTGCTTTGCTGTTCTAATTTTAAATTTTTAAAAAATAATCTCTTAGATATATTGATGCAAAATGCAACCAGACTAACTAGAGGATTATAAAATTTTAAAATTTAAAAACATAATATTTCTGCTGGTGTAAAAGAGGGAAAACCCACAGCTGCTACCATCCTCCCCCAAAAAAGCATTATGATCAATGTTAAAATTGCTCTCCACAACAACCTTCTTAAAATCCAGGCTAACACAAAGAGAAAGTCCATTAAGCACAGCCAGAAAGAACCCGTTCAGATTATCCACAGCCCCAGAGTTCCCAGCAAAACCGATAATATACTTCCCATACGAATCCCTGATTAAGCCCCCAATGCAACAGTTATTCCCAACCAAAACAGTATGAATGTTCAACTTAAAACAATTGGAAATAGGGCAAGACCAAAATAAAATCCTAGTAACCGGGGAATGCAAAGGATTAGCAGGAGTAATCCCGAAAACCTCAGCAGCAAAAGAAACCTTCTCAAAGCTCTTGTATGATAAAAGATTAGCAGAGAAAAGAGCAAAAACTTTCTCCTTAATTCTAGCAATAATATTATGATGGCTCATAACAGTATTATTAAAACTGGATTCATTTCTAGTTAACCAGATAAACCAAACAATAAGAAGAGGAATAACATAACAGATATGGGCCTTCACACTAACCATCCAGTCCTCAAACAACTTAAGCACTGAACATATAGGACCCCTACTATTAACTTGAAAAATTTCCTCTAAGTAATTCCAACCTTAACAGCAATAGGAGAAGAGACAAACACATGTTGTAACGTTTCTAAGTTAAAGCAGCATTAACATTTAGAAGTGGTAAACAAACCTTTATTCCTAAGCATATCATCCGTAGGAACAAACTTCTTAAGGATCCTCCAATTAAAGACAGAAACAGTGGTCGAAATGCTCTTGTGCCACATCATTTTAAAAGGCTTGGAAGACAATTTAATGTTTCTAAACACATGCCAAGCTTGTTTAGTAGAGAAAAGACCATCTTTAGTAAAATTACAAAGCAAAGCATCTTTAGCACAACGATTAATAGGTATATTAGTAATCAAATTAATAATAGAATCCGGAATAACAGCAGATAACTTCTCCACATCCCAACCAGTATCCGAAAATAAAAACTTAACTTTAACCGAACTCAACGAATTAGAGGTAAGGAGTTGATCAATAGAAAAGCCATTAATCCAACGATCTTGCCAAAAGAAAACGTTGCCCTCCCCAAGACCCCAAACTAAACAAGGCTCAATTTTCCACTTAGCCTGAACCATACGATGCCAAACTTTAGAATTACCCTTAAAATAAAAACACATGGAAGGATGGGAATCCCCACAGTACTTGGACCTCATGAACTTAGCCCATAAAGAACTATTAACCCTTAAATTATACCACAGTTTAAAAGAGAAAGCAGAAGCCATATCAAGCATGGACTTACAACCAAGATCACCTTCCTGATAAGTCCCACAACACTTAGATCAGGAAGACCAATGAATTTTAGAGTTACTAGAGGAACCCCTCCAAAAAAATTTATTGAAAATCCTATCAATCCTCAAGCAGACCAACTTAGTAGGAAACAAGACTTGAAAAGAGTAAACCGGGATAGAGGCAAGCACACTTTTGATAAGGACCAACCTACCTCCATAACTCAAGAAATTAGAATCCCAAGTAACCAGTTTGTTATGCACCTTAGAAATTAATTCATCAAAAAGAAATGACTTCTTTCTACCTTTAAATAAAGGAATCCCTAAATATTTTAAAGGCAAAACAGCTTGAGAGAAACCCGTATAATCCTTGATGTCCACAATTCTATTATGCGGAACATTCTTAGAAATAACAAACCCACTCTTACCTTTATTAAAAACTAGACCACTGACTGCTTCAAAATGGTTAAATAAACTCAAAACTTTAGAGATACTATTTTTAGAAGCGTTCAAAAAAACAATGAAATCGTCAGCAAAACATAAATAAGAAATGTTAATACCACCCATAGTTTTGTAATAAAGACTAGGAAATTTACAAAACAAATCAGAAATCCCTCTGGATAAATAATCCAAAGCAAGAATAAAGATCGCCGGAGAGATAGGATCCCCTTGCCTCAAAACCACGAGAAGATTTGAAGAACCCATGACAATTACCATTCAAGATAATAGAAAAGAAAGGGCTTTCAATACACATGCTAATAAGAGAAATAAACTTACCATCAAAACCAAAAAAATTTAACATTTTATAAATAAAGTTCCAATTGATGTTATCATAAGCCTTAGCAATGTCAAGTTTCAATATCATGTTCCCCCCTCTAGTTTTAATGTCCAAGTCCTGACAAAATTCTTGAGCAAGCATGATGTTATCAACAATAGCACGACCCTTAACAAACCCCATTTGATTAGGAGAAATGAGATTAGGAAGAAGAAAAGAAAGACGATTCACCAAAATTTTTGAAATTAATTTAAAAAAAACAGAACACAAGCTAATAGGCCTAAAATCATTCCAAGAATTCACCTCATTACTCTTAGGAATCAAAGCAATAGAAGTAGTAGAGAAAAATTTAGGGATGGGAGAACCATTAAAAAAATCAACAACATCACCATAAACATCCTCACAGACAAAAAGCCACGTATGTTGAAAAAACTTAACAGTATACCCGTCCGGCCTAGCCACCGAATCAGCATTCATATCAAATAGCGTATTCTTAACCTCTTCCATAAGAGGGCACAAAGAGAGGGACACATTCTCCTAATGAGTCACCCTATTCGGAATAAACGAATGATCGTCAATATGATCAATAGGACAAAAGTTTTTATTAAGATGATTTTGAAAAAAATTAACATCAAGATTAGCAATCTCCTCATCATTCTCAGTAAAAGAACCATCCACACGAGCAATTTTGTGGATACCATTAATAGCACGTTTTTTAATAACCAAAGCATGAAAATACCTCGTATTATTATCCCCTTCCGACAAATGTTTCATCGCCGCCTTTTGTTTCCAGAAAATTTCTTCCTGACATTGGAGTTTACAGAGGCACATCTTAGCCTCATTAAGGACAGCACAGTTAGCAGCCGTAGGATTGACTTGACAACAATCCTCAAGCCCGTTAATTTTCTCTTCCACCTCCGTGATATTGGAGAAAATATTTTTAAAAATATGCCTGTTCCACCAATTCAGAACCATTTTTAACCTTTTAAGTTTAGCCCAACGTCGAGCTATACCCCCAATAGAGTTGTCCGGATAAATAGGCGCCATCCAATTAGTTTGCACAACATTAAGAAACGAATCATGAGTAAGCCACATGTTCTGAAATCTAAAACGAGAATGCAAACCCACCCTTTTACAATTAACATTAATAAGCAGAGGGGAATGATCTGAAAGGGTACGACTCAAATGCACCACCTTAGAAGAATTAAAGACATTAACCCAAGCATTATTAAAAAGAACTCTGTCAAGCCTTTGCCAAAGATGACCCCTATTCCACGTAAATTTATTGCCAGTAAAACCAATATCAATAAGGTTACAGTTCATAATCATGTCGTTAAAATCTTCCATAGATTGAAAAATAGGGTGGGATCCCCCAACACGCTCAGAAGGAGTAGTAATAGAATTAAAATCACCACCCACCAACCAAGGTAAAGAGGAAATACTGTGAAAATTCTCAATCTGCTCCCACAAAACTTTCCTAACAAAATGAGAAGATGCAGTGTAAACAAAAGAAGCAACACATTGAAAGTTAAAGGATTCAATATTACAGTGCAAAACTTGAGCAAAGTTACCAATCACATCAATCCTAACAAAATCTTTCCAGAACACCCAAATTTTGTTAGAAACATTAGCAAAAGCATGCTTAAAGCCCAAAAATTTAGCAGTAGCAAGAAGCTTGTCCATAGAAATAAGAGGTTCAAGCAAAACAAGAACAGAAATATTGTGGATACGACATAAATTTTTAACCGGAAGACTATTGGAAGAGCAACCGATCCCCCTCACATTCCAGATAATCGTATTAATCATAAAAAACAAAATTAATGAGCAGTATGTAAACAGGTATTCCTAGGAGAATACAAAATAACATTTTTAGTTTTTCTACCCCTCTTCCCACGGCTCTTAGAAAAACTAAGATCATTATCCATTCTAGCATAACATTTAGTATTTATTTCAATTTCCGTATCAGTAAAAGCATCACATTTATAATGATCAGAAAAAGGGAAATCGTTGTTCATCTCACCAACCAAGGGATCCGTAGCTAAACATTCCGGTTCCAAAAATAGCACACCATCCTCCTTAGTAGAGGCATTCAACTTTTTGTTATCTGATAAAGGATTTTCCAAAACAACATTAGTAAGAGGAGATTTAACAGAAAAAACAAAAGGAGCAGTTTTAGTCACTGGAGGATTTTCATTAGTAACATTAACATTACTGCCATTAATAATAACTCTCTCCAAAGAGTTAGAAGAAATTGCTTCCCCTTCATGTAGGACAACAACCAACTCATCAGAGCTTTTCACAATATCAGCATTAACCCATTTTTGTTGATCTAAGATGCTGTCATCACCAAGAACAACAGGACCAATTAGAGAATGATCAGCTATACCTTCATTGCCAGCATTCACAAAATCCAGATTGTTAGTAACAGGTATCGTGATAATAGGAACAACATTTTCTTCCCCCTTATTTCCACCAGATTCAGCGCCTATAACCTGAACAGAAACATCATTACCCTGTAGCACATTACTTACAACATTCTCCTTAACTTCATTCACTATAGGCACACTTTTCTCCTTACGTAAATTAGGATGTAACCGAAAGCATTCATTGATCCCATGACCAGTCTATAGTGCGAGCAAAATACCGGTAAGTTTTCAATTTCTACCTTTTGAAAATAGCCATTGATCTCCGATCCTAACCAGATTTCTTGCGGATGTTTTTTCGTCACATCCAGCTCAACTAATATTCTAGCACCGACGGTCTCGATAGAGAGGCAGTGGCTTGGTCTGTCTGTAAAGGCCGACCGAACACAGACGCAAGGCCAAACAAAATATGAGAATTAAAAAAATGCAGGCGCAGATTAGGAAAAGCTAACCAAATAGGAGCAATGGGGGGATTCTTCCCTCCCGTCAAAGTCCGGGGACCATTTAAGGAGCCTCATTTGGCAACCCTGAATATAGTAGGAGCGCCAAGAGAAGATACGGCTATAATCCAGATCGTTAGACAATTGTATAGCTACATGTTTTGAATCAAGCAAACCGACAGTAAAGGATCCAGATAATTTCAAACTATAAAAAAAATTTCTAATAACATCTAGATTGGGCCTACGAAGCATGAACTTACCAACCAGAGTGAAAGAAAAAGGAGCTGCCAACTGATGAACCACCACATCCTCAAATAACAGAGCTGGACAACCTTTAAAAGTCGAGTGCACAAAATAAACTTTGGATGAGGACGACGACGGTCCACCAGAAACAACATCTTTAAAAGACCTAGTTTTACCAGCTAGTGCTGGAGCAACGCCCGGGGAAGACGACGTCGGAGCCGACATCGCCTCCCACTCCAACAAAGAAAAGATAAAACCCCCAAACCACCAAAAAACCAGAGAAAAAAACAGGGGAAGGAGGTAGAAAAACCAGGAAACAACCGATCCATAGAGAAGAACAAGTTTACCAAAGGAAAGGCTAAGCAGGGATAGCCAAACACCCGGAAGAAACCAGAGCCAGGGGCCTCACCCCACGAAACAGAGAGATCGCCACAAAATCGCCTCAAAGACGCAGAGAGACGGCTAGGGCACCTTTTCGATATATGTTACATCACTTGGGATTGCTGATGGACGCTCTCTTTCATCAATGGATTCTTGAAGTCCTTGGATTATTCTTTTAATGTTGTTAATTCTGAGGTTAACTCTGTTGCCAGTGCTATGGCTCGTTTTGGTAGCAGTTTTAATGACATTACAGATTTTACTTTCTTCAATCTTACCGTGCAGATTCAATTTTTGATCATCTTGGATAAGAGGAATGTTCCGTATGTTTTGGGTATGTAGTTCTGTCTGGTTGTCCCTCTTTATTTCGGTTGCCTATGTTTGTTTTTGGCCAGTCTTGGCTGGGGCTGGTCTTTCTCTATTTGTTGGTTGCTGCGATCCTGGTGCGGTTGCTATTGGTGTTGTTGGGTGATGTTTCTGGTGCCTTGCTCTCCTGGGGGTTTTAGTTTTTGTTTTGTTCTTGGGTTTAGCTGCAGTATATTGGTTCCTCTTTGTTCTTTTTTGAGCTTTCAGAGTTCTTCTGGGTGTTGTTTGGGGTGGTGTTGTTCTGGGCCCGGCTGTGTTGGTTTACCCTCGGTTGAGTTGATTCTTGGCTGGGTTTTTGGCAATTCAGGGAGTTTCTTCTTCCTTTTCGGCATTTTTTTAAATTATCATTTTGTCTGTTGGCTTAATCTCTTCTTTAGTACCTTTGTTTGCCTGTTGTGCAGGTTTTTGGAGCACCGCGCTCGTTTTGTGCAGGGTACGTGTGCTGATTGTGAGATTCTGTTGACTTTGTTTTTCTTTTCCCAATGTTTTTGGGATCTTAGAATGTTATTAGGTTACTATGTATTTTTGATTAGTAGGGATTTCGGGCTCTTAGATTTTCTTTTTAATTTTGATTGTAGCTCTTTGAGCGGTTGAGGGCTAGAAATCCTTTTAAGGACTTTGTAATTTTTCCCTTCATTAACTCGTAAGCTCGTTGGTGGGTTTTAATATTAAAAAAAAAACTTTAAAATTTGTGCTAAGATTAATATATATGTATACTTTAGAATATAATAATTAATATTAATTTTAATATACATTAAAAAAATTAAAGTTATAATTTATATATAAAGCTCAAACAACTTCTAAAGTTTGTAATGGTTAAGGCTCTTATATGGAATGTGAGGGGTATTGGGGGGGATGAATCGAGAGTTAGAGTTAGAAAATTATATAGGGTGCATAACATCCAGTTGTTGGTTTTAATTGAGCCGTTTATTTCTTCGGATAAGCTTGATTTTACTGCTTCTCGTTTGGATTTTTCCATGAAGTTTGCTAATTGTTCTAATAAAATTTGGATTATGTGGAATAGTGATATTAGTGTGGATATTCTTGATGATTTCCATCAAGTTGTTCATGTTCAAATATACTTCTTTAACTTTAAATGTAATGCTTCTTTTGTTTATGCCGCGTGTACTAGGTTGGGTCGGTTTGTCCTGTGTGATCAATTAAATGAGTTTGCTCTGAATTCTAATGGCCCGTGGTGTGTGGGTGGTGATTTTAATATTATTTTCAATGCTAATGAGAGATTGGACGGAAATCCTCCAAACATTAATGCCATGGAGGATTTCAACTCTTTAATTAATGATTGCAATTTACACGACATTGGCTTTTTTGGGGGTGCTTTTACTTGGAGTAGAGGAAATTTATGGTAAAGACTTGATAGGATATTATTCAATAATAATTGAATTGCTAATTTTCATATGACTCATGTGGAACTCATGTGGAACATTTGAGTAGATCTAGTTCTGATCATGCTCTATTACTTCTAACTATTAAAGCTAATAGGATTCATGTTCCTTTTGCCTTTAAATTTCAAAATATGTGATTATCTCATCATGATTTCATGAATGTGATTTATGATAACTGGATTGCCCCTATTTTTCCTAATAATAATATTATTGGTATGTCTAAATTATTGGCCAAGATGAGTAGGCTGAAACATGTGTCTAAGAATATGGTGGAATAAAAATATTTTCAAAAATATTTTTACTAATATTAAGGAGGCTGAAAATGAGGTGATTGAGTTAGATAAGGTGTATTTGGATAATCTTAATATTGACAATCTTTCTGCTCTTAATAATGCTAAAGTTAATCTTTTTCAATTGCAAGATCAAGAGAAAATTTATTGGAGGCAGAAAGCTACCTCTAAAATCATTATGGATGGGGATAGGAATACGAAGTATTTTCATGCCATGGCTAATAAGAAAAGGATTAGAAATCATATATTCAAAATTGTTAATAATCATGGGAGGGTTTTGGATAATGAGGATTTAATCTTCAATTATGGGGTGGAACACTTTAAAAACATTTTCAATAATAATGTTAACATTATTCCTATTATTAATCTTTATGTTGTTCCTCAAAGTATTAATGACAGTGACAATGACAATCATTTGCTCGTTCAACCTCCGTCTGAGGAAGAAGTTTGGAATGTTATAAAGGATATGAATAGCGATTTCGTTGATGGGCCTGATGGTTTCACCACTAAATTCTTTGTGAAAACTTGGAATATTATTAAGTTGGATTTGTTGGAAGCTATTAATAATTTTTTTTCTGGTAACTCCTATCCTAAATTTTTTTCTTCTACTAATGTTGACTTAATTCCTAAAAAGAAGTTTACCAATAATTAGAATGATTTTAGACCGATTAGTCTATGCTCTTTCTTTAATAAGCTTATTTCTAAAATTATTTATACTATACTTGTTAATATTTTGCCTAGAATTATTTCTTATAATCAAACTGATTTTGTGAAAGGTATGAGCATTTTAACAATGTTTTCCTTACTCAAGAGATCACTCATGATGTCAATGCTAAAGTGAAAGGGGGCAATATCATTTTTAAACTTGATATTACTAAATCTAATGATAACTTGCATTGGAATTTTTTATACAATGTCTTATCTTTATTTGGTTTTAGTCAATCATTTATTATGCTTATTAATAATAGTATTGAGAACTGTTACTGTTTAGCTATCATAAATGGGAGGAATCATGATTTTTTAAAATTATCTTAAGGTTTGAGGCAATGTGATCTTTTATCTGCCGCTCTCTTTATTATTGTTGTGGATTATCTTTCCAGGGGCTTGGAGGAATTATATTAAATGTATCTGAACCTTCTTTATCGTACTATTGGTGGTATTCCTATTACTCACCTTAGTTTTGCTGATAATTTTATTATCTTTTCTAATAGCTCTATTAATAACATTAAAATTTTAGTTAATTTCTTAGCTATTTTCCAAAATATGAGTGGTTTGGCTATTAACAAAGATAAAAGTAGTTTTATTATTGCTAAGTCTATTAAACATGGTAGAATGAATGCTATCAAGAGGATTTGTGGTTTTAATTGTATTTCTTTGCCTATTAAGTATTTGGGTACTCTTATTTTTAAAGGTAGAAAAAGACATCAAATTTTTGAAGATATTTTCGTTGTTTTTCAAAGAAAAATTTATGATTAGACTTCCAACTTCCTCTCTTTTTGTGGTAGGCTTGTGCTTATTAAAAGTATTTTAAATTCTATTCCTATCTTTATTTTTCATACTTTGCAACATATTTCTTCTATTTGCCTTAGATTGGAGAGAATGATTAATAATTTTTTTTGGGGATTGAAGAATAATAGTTCATGTATCTATTGGGCTTCTTGGAAGAATGCTTGTGGGGTTTTTAACGAAGGGGGTTTAGAATGCAATAATATTTTGGAAACTGTTCAGGCTTTTTCATATAAATTATGATTTTCTTTTAGATCTAAAATCTGTTTGTGGACTCAGTTTATGAATGTTAATTAAATATTGCAAAGAGCTTCATCCTATAGCTTGTAGTTACAAAAGATCTGACTCGTTGGTTTAGAAAAGATTGTGCAACATCAAATGGGAAGCTGAACAATTTATTCAATGGTTAGGGAATGATTCTATTGATAGCCTTTTGAATACACATACTTTGTATAATACTAAAGTTCATAGTTTTATTGAAAATATGAGTTGGAATGTTAATAAACTTAGGGAGGCCATCCCCTTTGATTTAATCATTAGTATCCTGAACATCCCTTTACATTTTCATTGCAATAATAAAATTTTATTTAATATTTCTCCATTTGGTAAATTTATGCTTAAAAATGTTTGAGATACTATTAAAATTAATTATGACAAATCACTTATTGGAGATGTATTAAAGGTTTCCTTCATGTTGACACTTTACTTTGGAAAAAAATTTTAGTTTTGCTTCTAAATGTCAATGTTGTTTTAATATTGAAAATATTAACCATGTTTCACTACAGGAAAATCGTCAATTAGCGGCGGATTTTTCCGACGGCTTGCCTGCGGCCTATTTTTCCGACGACTTTCCATCGGCTTTTCGGCGGCCTAAATTTTAGAAAAAATTCCGACGGTTTTCCGGCGACTTTCCGGCAGTTTTCTGGTGGTTTTGTTTCTGGCGGTTTTCCGGCGGCTCTCCCGACGATTTTCCGGCGGCTTTCCAGCTTTTCTGATGGTTTTTAATAATTAATTTAATTAATTAATAATTTTTGTTTATTTAATTAATTTTTAATTTAATTTAATTAATTATTAATTTATTTTAATTAATTATTAATTTAATAACTAAGTATAATTAAGTATTAATAAAATAACATATTTAATTAATTATTAACTTTAATATTTTATATTTTTTATTAATTTTTAATCTTTATTTTAATATGATATAGTTTAAATAAATTATAATATACAATTTAACACATTTTCAATTTCAACATAGTGGTTGAGACTTAGCAAAACCAAGGGGACATGGTTCGAATCCCGGGCAGGCCACGCAGCTGGGCAGCACGGGCAGGAGTCCAGGCGGGCAGCGGGAACTCTAAGAGGGCAGGGTGGGAGCTCAGGCGTGCAGCGCGGGCAGGCCGTCCGGCGGGCAGCGGGCAGGGCGGGAGTTCGGGAGGTCAAGGCGGGAGAATGACCGGGCAACGGGCAGCCGGGTAGGGCGGGGGTTCTTAGGCGCATTTTTTTTAATTTAATTTTAAATATTTTTCGATGACTTTTTGGTCGCCGGACAATTGCCGGAAGTATTTAACGCCGGAAAATACTGCCAAAAATATTTTTTTGGCGCCTGTTTTACCGGTGGAAAATTTGTTGTCGGAAAGCCGCCGAAAATTTATAAAACCGCCGGAAAATGATGCCGGCAATGATTGATTTTTCTGGAGTGTTTTCGTTAATGATTGATATATATATATATATATATTACATTTAATTAATTAAGTTTTAATTAAAGTTATAATTCTAATTAATATTTACTTACTAACTATTTAATATAATTAACATATTCATTCATATTCATGTCCAATAAGTCATTCTTAAACAATAATAAATCTTATTTAATCTCGGATGGGTGTCCTACACCCTTCTAGGAGTCCTCATGTTGCATTTTAATTTTCCCCACATTATGGGATAAAAACTTGATGTTGCTGTTGTTATATAATATAAAATTGATTTATTATTTATTTTGCAGTTCTAAAATAAGTACTACATAATTTTCTATCTAATTATCTTATTTAAACGCTAACCAATTCAAAAAAAAAAGGAAAGTTTGGGAATGAGAGATCATAAATTTTATTGTTTATTAAACAAGAATAGTTTGAAAATTGAATTTTCTTCACAACTATTTTCTCTCAATTTTACATATCATTTCCTCTTTAGAGATCACTAATTACTCTCCTTTTTCAGTTTTACCTTCTTCTTACTTTTTTGGGTACAACGGGGGATAATAATATTGAATTTCCAAATTCTATTGCTCCCATATCTTTGGTAGCTAATGATGTTTCAGATTGTTGTTTGGGGACAACTGTGAATGTGCCGGTTGTGGATGTTCCTATTACACTTATTTCTTCTGAAGAGTTGAAAAATCAATTGATTTTCAAATTCAATTTGAGTCATGTGGATCATTCAGATTGGTTGGATGGGTCTTGCTCCTCTCCTTGTAGGGATGTTAGAGATGGTTTGGATGATTCAAATGATGATTTTCATGAGTATAGCTTGAATGTAAGTCGTTGTGCTATAAAAATCCAAGTTCATGGTGTTGGCAAACGAGGTTGGTGTAAAACAAGAAAGAAGTTATTTGTTTTGTTGGTTTGAGTATTTTGTTAATTCGGCCTCCTCTTCCTCCTTTTTGTTGTTGTTTTCCTCTGGTTGCAATGATTGTGGAACTTATTTGGTCGTTCACTTGGTTCATTATTGTTGGTTGTGGGGGAAGTGCTTCTACCTTCTTCTTTATTTATTCTTGTCTCTTTGTTTAGCATTGTTTGCAGGGTGGCGCTTTCTTTACTTGGATTTAATCTAGATCACTTGGGTTGCTCTTGGTGATGGGTGTGTAGCTTGGCCGTGTATTGGGGTGCCTTTTGTGTTGCTGCATTTGGTGTTAATATTGTTTCTTTATTTGTATCTCATATTTTATTATGTTTTGTTTTGCTTTTTAATTTCTTGTATTAGATAAGGTTTGCTTTCAAAATATTGTATTTTTAGCGAGTTCAGATCCTCTAAGGACATGTAATTTTTATCTTTACTAACGTGTAGACCCCGCCGTAGGTTTTATCCAAAAATAAAAAAACCTTCCAATCAAAAGAAAACACTGACTTTCTGTTGGATTTTTCCTCTCTCCAATGCTTTAACTCTCAACCAGAGTATTAAAAGAGAAAATGGGTAGGCCACTTCATATAAATTAGAATGGTTTGTAATATTCAGTTAGATCATTGTGAAGGAATCGTGCATCCATTTCTTTATTCACTTAAAATGGTTTGAAGCGGCCATTCAGGCACTGCATTAGATGACTTGTGCAATTGGAACCTCTCCATACAAATTTGGGCTTATCTTCTTGCAACTTCTGAAGTTTTAAGGCATGGAAGGAACATCATTGCAGGTGATCTCAAAATTTTCTGAAACTGTAGCACTATATATATATATATATATATATATGTATGTATATATATATATGTATGTATGTATGTGTAGTGTAAAAGGATCCATGGTTAGAAGTTGTTAGAAATTTGTCCAATATTTTTATAAGCGATGAAAGATTTTTAAAAGCTAAGAACTATCAGAGCATGAATAAACAATTTTCATCAATAGTGAAGCCCCAAATAGATTGTCTCATGAGCAAAAGCACTCAAGATACCAGATAGGGCTGCAAGCGAACCAAACGTTCGACGAACTACTCGTTGTTCGGTTCGATTAAAGCTCGTTCGTGATCGTTTAATTAACTAACAAACAAACTTGAACAATATTTTAAATACTCGATTCTTAAATAAACAAGCTTGAACACTAATGCGTTCAGCTCGTTTACGTTCGCGAACTACATCAGTTGATGTTCATGAACAAGCTCGATAAAAAGCTTGATTCGGGTTCGATTAAAATCGCTCGATAAAAATTTAAATAATATGTTATTATAAAATTGATAAATATATATAATATAAAAACTTTAATTATAACATAATAATATAATTATTTTTTATTAATAACAAGAAACATTTCATATTTGTCCATGTTTGTTAGATTGTTTGTTTAGGATGTTCATGAACAAATTTAAGGTTTGCTTGTTTAACATATTGTTTGTGAAATATGTTCATGAACATAGCTTGTTTAAAGCTCGATAAGCACTAAACAAACGAACATGAACCAAACATAAACCAAACATGAACACCCTTAATTAAATGAACCAAACATGAACACAAATAATAAAGCTCGAATCAAACACGAACCAAACATGAACAAGCTAATGTTAAACAAACACAAACATGAACACTCACATACTCGGCTCGGCTCGGTTCGTTTGCAGCCCTAATACCAGATGAAGCCAAGAGATAATAGTAGGGATATTATTCATAGACATAGCTCAAAATTGTAAAGAATGTTTGGAATATATTTGTCTAAATTAAAAAAACTTAGGCTTCATTTGGAACATATTTTTTATTGCTTTATAAAGCAGCTTTTTAGTATAAAATTTTTTAATTTAAAATATTTTTGAACTAAAAAATTATTTTAAAAAACAGTAAGAAAGCCATCCCAAATGAAACCTTAATCGTAGCACAAGTAATCACATATTCTTTGAGATAAAACACTTAGATGGAAATAAGCAAGTTAGAACTACTGTCCCTTGCCTCCTTAATACAAGCATTTATAGGACAAAATTAAGTGGCCAACACTACCAAAAAAAAAAAAAAAAACTTGTATTTCAGGCAGACTAAACCCGCTGGAAAACTAGGAATTCCGTCGGAAATTTTTCATTTACGGCGGATTACCGACAGAAATTTGGTTGATGATAAAACGATCATCAGAAACGTTGTTCCGACAGAAATTTTTCGCCGAAGATACTTTCGGCGGGTTTACCGACGGACTTTCGGGGAAATTGTGCATCAGAATTCGTCATTTGCGAATTGCTCTTCCCGACGTTTAATTGTCCGTCAGAATTTCCGGCAGAAACATACCGCAGAAAATACCATAGGACATGTTCTACATTTTATCCGCCGATACTTACGACGGAATTTGTCCGCTGGAAACATGATACCATTTTGTCATATCTCTGTTTCCCTCGGATATTTCGCCAGAAACTTGTACCATAAATAAATAAAAAAGCCCTCCCCCACATATTTTCTCTACAACACAACACTTCTGCATAAACTATATACACATAATATTCACATTCAACCATTGAACATAAACACTAATGCTACATGCATGTAATAATAAATTTGATAACAAAACAATATTGAACAATCACCAAACAATTTAAAAATAAACATAAAGTTTATTGCACAATAACAAAACGATTAATAAAATATACAAATATAGAAATAAAATGTCCAACATAGAACTAAAATGTCTAGTAATAACAAAAAAAAGTCTAACCAAAATATGTCTCATTATTTTCCTCTTCTGCTGATGCTGACTGTTTTCCACTTAATTGCTCCCTCAATCTCTACAACTTATCCAACAACTGACTTTGTTGTATCTGCATATCAGCTTGTAATTTTTTTGACTTGATCTAGCTATGTTGTAAGAGCAGCTACCTGTTGGCTATACAATGACTCCTGTCTGCTTGTTGAAAAGTATAAGGCACCGGCCAGATGTCTGCTCCTCATATATGTAATTTTGATTACAAATATATAAATGAAAAAAGGTAAATATATTTTGGTTAATATATAAATGATTAATTTTGATTGCGAATTTAACTTTATTTAAATTTTTTTATATCTTGAAATTAGGAACTCTAAAAATTGCATAAAAATATTCATATATTAGTATATAAGTTCAAAAAATACTGTTGAACACACTTTACAAATCAAACATCAGATGGTTCGTCAAAATCATATGGCATGCATTCATGCTAAATCCGTAAGAATTAAATCAAATGATCATCCTCATATTTTGAAACCTATAATGCTCATAAAAAAATTAAAAAATATTATAAAGTAAATAATATTCTACAATATGGTGAAGAAAATTTAAAAATCAAACATAAATATATATGCTAAAAAATTTTATTGAACATAGTAAGTCAATCAAATTTAATCTATATTATAATATTAATCCAAAAGATCTATATGAATATTCAAATGAAATTTTTTGTATATTTATCCGAATAATATATTTAAATAAATATATTAATTCATCATATTAATTAAATGTGTATATAAAATAAATTTACATTCATAGATTATAAGCGTATCATTTTGAGAAAGCAGGAAGGACTCTCTCTTCTGTTTCCTGACACAGAATTAATTGCTCAAATACTGTAACAGATGATCCAATTAAGAGTTCGTGCTGACTGAGGCAGAAGCTTGTATTTGGTCAAGTATTCAGTTCTCAGTTCTAGTCTTTGAACTGAAATTTCCCAAAAAAAAAGTCTTTGAACTGAAAACTATAAATAATACTGCGCCAATGTGCTTTAAATGGTTACCATTTGCATTCATCGCCAAGTTGAAATGATTCTTATGAGTTTCGTCAGTATTATCATCATGGGCTGAGCCACACTATCTTTTAAATTTTGGGCAAATTTATGGTATAAATCTGAGACACAATAGGGGGTGCATTCTGAAAGAAGCACTACTGACATGCTTGGAAGAGAGCGCTGAAAGCATGGCCACGCTAGGAAGGAGGAAGATAGGGCTGCAAATGAATCAAATCGAACCAAGTATTGAGTGTTCATGTTTGAGTTTGTTTATTATTAGCATGTTCAAGTTCAGTTCATGTTTGATTCGAGCTTTATTATTTGTGTTTATATTTGGTTTGTTTAAATTAATGGTGTTCATGTTTGGTTCATGTTCGATTCATTTAGTGCTTATCGAGCTTTAAACAAACAAATCTTAACAAGCTATGTTCGTGAACATATTTAACGAATTTTTTTACACTATCAAACAAGCACGTTCATGAACAAATCTAATGAGTATTCTTGAGATATTAAATGAGCAAGATCATGAATATATATATAACTAGTATTTTCGAGCTACAAAATGACCTCGTTCATGAACAAACGATATATGATTCATCTTATATTAAAAAAACAACCTAGCAAGCATCGACAAATGTGAAATATCTCTTGCTCATTAAAAAAATCATTCTATTGAATGTATAAAATAAAAATAATTATATATTTAAATTAAAAATATGATTAATCTATATGAATATATTTATTGAGTTTATTCACGGGTTCTAAATCGAACACAAATTGAGCTTTTGATCGAGCTTCTTATTGAGCTTAATATCAAGTTTGTTCACGAGCTTCAAATGATGTTGTTCGTGAACATAAATGAACCGAACACATTAGTGTTCAAGCGTATTTATTTAAGGATTGAGTAAATATTGTTCATGTTTGTTTTTTAGTTAGTTAAACGATCACGAACGAGCTTTAATCGAACCGAGAAACGAGTAGCTCGTCGAACCTTTGATTTGTTTGCAGTGCAATAGGAAGAGGAAGATGTTCAGCAAGCAATGGATTCTTCGAAAGAAGCTAGGAGCAAGAGAACGCATCATAGATATGAGAAATTATTATGTGCGGTCACCGGACGTCGCCGGAGGCCAATTAAGATGAGTCGTGTACTGATTGTACCGTTACTGTATAGCTTTTAGGGTTAAAGTAATGTGACGTGTCCTGATTGACCTCCGGACTGTCTGGTGACCGCATGTAATAATCTCTCTAGAGACACAGTTATGCGAGGGAGCTTAAGCAGGACTTGGCTACCATTACTTTTCAGATTTCTCATATCCACCGTGAGGGTAACGGATGTGCTGATGCTTTGGCTACTATTGGTTGCCAATTATGGGAGTATGTGGATTTTAACAGGAACGATATTCCTAGAATTGTCAATGGTTTGGTTAGATTGGATCGGTCTGGCTTGCCTTATATTAAGAAGTATTAGGGGTTTAAATGATGTTGTTTTTTGGGTTTTGATCTGTTTGGTGGTTAGGCTGGGCTGTGATGAGGTTTCTGGGTGTTGCGGGGGCTGTTCTGTGTCTGTGGTGATTTCTGGGTTTTCCTCTGCTCGGTTGGTTGGTTGCTCGACTTGCTGGTTTCGGGGGCTTGTTTTTTTAAATGGTTTGGGTGACGGCTTTTGTTACCAGGTTTTTCAAGTTATCCTTTTGGTGGAGGGGAGAATTT
Source organism: Dendrobium nobile (assembly GCA_022539455.1). Classification (NCBI taxonomy): domain Eukaryota; kingdom Viridiplantae; phylum Streptophyta; class Magnoliopsida; order Asparagales; family Orchidaceae; genus Dendrobium; species Dendrobium nobile. Next base: position 5,375,588 of record CM039733.1, on the reverse strand, counting down.
TTGTTGATTGCAAGATTTATCAATTTTACTTGAATTTGGTTAACCGTATGTGCTGTTTTTGGAGTTATTTTGGGTTACAGGTTGGGGACAATTGTTTTTGGGCTACTGCTGACAGGGATAACGTTAAAGGTGAGACGATGATGCCTCAGATGGTTGGGAGGGTGTTGTGCAAGGTTCCTTCAACTTTGAAGTACAAGATCTTCTGTGGAATCAAGGTACTCCGTATTGTGTTCTTTTTTTGGTTTTTCTTTTTGCTTCTCCATTTCTGCAGGAAGATGATGTTGAACGTCGACTTGATGAGCTTCCTTTTTTGGGTGGCGTTTTTTTACTGCCCCAGTAGTTTGTTTTACATATATTGTACTATTAGGTTTAGGAACCGCAGGCTCGTAGGTCTTTTTCTTTACTTTTTGATTGTAGCTCGTTCGAGCAGTAGGGAGCTAGTGGTTCCTTTTAAGGACCATATAACCGCTTTTTTGATATTAACACGTAGGCCCCTTTGAGGGTTTTAACTAAAAAAAAAATGCGAGGAAGAGTTAGCTGTTTCGCAAGCACTGAATTCTTCAAACGGATTGGCTTATTTTTTCTATATTTTGGTAAGTTATGATTTTTTGTGATTAATTTCAATTTTGAGATATAATATTTATTTCAATGCATATTTATGAAAAATTACAATTTATATGATTTTTTTTTTTTGAAGACCCGATATTACTAATGGCGCTCTAGCTACTTTGACTGATTTACCTAAATTAAAGAAAAAAAAAAAAACAAGTTTAGGAACCTGTAAGTATCAACCAAATCGACAGAGGAATAAATAACATGAGGTTGATACGTCAAGGAGTGCCACAAACCGTATGGCTGGTCAGAGTTTTTTATATATTTTATTTTTATTTTTTGTGTTCATCATTCTTGCGTAAGAGCATGGAGTATGGTGTTTTTTTTCACTTTACAAAAAAAAAATCCAAAAAATATAAATTATTTATTTTAAAACAAAATTAATATTTTTAATTGATATTTATTTTTATTTTAGAGAAAAATTCATAAATTAAATATTTTATAACAACATAAAGGGTAAATACCTATAGTGATGTAGGGAAATTGATGAAGAATCATCCCAAGATATAATTCCTAAGAACAAGAACATCAAGAACAATAAATACTAAAAAATCCCAAACATATTCATTATCTTATATCTATCTCCTACAACTTGCATTTATAAAAGCAAAATAAAGTCTAGAAGATTTTAGAAAAAGAGGTAGAAAGAATCATATAATATTCCAAAGGCCTGATTTAACTCTAATATGCTCCACATCATTCTCCTCTTGTCTGAAAAGAATTCGCGTGTGAGAGCAAGGGTGGACAATTCTTAAGTCTAGTTGTGAGGAAGCGGGGATATGGTCTGACTCATGGGTGAGGCAGGAGTAAAGTTGCGTGATCAAGCGAATGTGCAAGAAAGAGTCTAGGGCGTGAGTGGTATCGAGATCGAATTACGAGGAAGCAGGACGACACGCAAGCTGGGTCTGTCACTACCCAACCCAATCGGGACGGACCCCATCATGTTGAGTCGCGACAGATAACCCCAGGATCTAGCTTTGGAATTTATTTTCAGACTTACTTCCAATATTCATTGAAATACAAAAAAAACAAAAAGCTACTATAAACATCCAAATATACAAAAAAAACTCATCATTGATTTTCTTTCTTCTCATTCTTCAAAATAATCATATACATTACAGTACATAGATTCAGACAAAAGATATAGAACAGAAAGTAAACCAGCCATGATTGTACAAAAATCAAAAGTACAAAAATACTTATACTTCAGATCAGATCCTGGACGACTAATACAAAACTTCTTTCACTTTCCCAAAACCTGAAAATCATGAAGATAACCACAGTGAGCTAACAGCTCAGCAAGACTACACTAGCCAATCTAAATTCCCAGATTCTCTCATTCCAAAACAATTCTAAGAAATGTTTAAAAATAGTTCATTTTAAATCAAATAATCACTGAATTAAAATCTCAAAACAGAATACATAACAAACCATTCTTTAATTCACATAGTCGTACAAAATTCAGAGAATTAAACAAAATTCAAATATTCTCACAGAAATCATAAAATCAGACAGAATTCAAAATATCGTACATAAATAGAATAATCAGACGGAATCAAATAACATATACAGAAGAACTGAATCGGATTCATATAACAAAATTGTTCAAATCACATTTCAGATCACATTTCAAATCAGATTTTGGAACAGATTTCAAAATAGATTTCAGAACAGATTTCCATGACTCAAACTGAATCAGACAGAATCTCAAAGGATTCTGGCCCCTTATACCTTCCTTGATGCTTACAGCACCAGAACATATCAGATATACAGAATTATCAAATCAGAATTCATTTTCATATTCCCAGACACAGACAGAATCTCAAAAGATTCTGGCCCCTTATGCCTCACTTCCCTGACACAGACAGAATCTCAAAGGATTCCGGCCCCTTATAACTCCCTTCTAACATCATTCAATTCATATAAAGCATCAAATTATCACATCATAACAAATACAGAGTAATTGAGCACATATCAAAATTTCACTTTTTTCGCATAGCGAAAGACAACATAAGCCAATGAATCAAAAATGTATAATTTCAAAAATTATCAAATTACCATAGCTCGTATAAAATAACATTTCAAAGCTTTTACTGTACTGAAGCAACTTTTTCAACATCCAGATAATTTTCTATTCGAAAAAAAACCCCATAGAGTTCAAAATACTCGGAGCAAAATTTCCAGAAAATACTCAAAACGTGCAAAATCATAACTTCTAAAACATACCAAAAGTTACGCGGTAAAAGTTTTACCGGTGTAAAGTTATACCCATTTTTCGTTAACGGAAACAATATTTTAATCAGAAAATTCGTTAAAAATCACATTTCTGAAAATTAAGAAAGGCATAATGTGTCTTACCTCGAGTCGAACTTTTCCAACTACGACGACGGACGAAAACAGACCGAAGACGTCCAAAACGTGGCTTTCTTCTTTTTCCTTTGTTTTCTCTCTCCTCTCCTCTCTCTTCAAAAATATCTCAAATCATCTATTTAATGAACTCGATCGTCCCGACAATGTTTCTGGTTCGTCCTTGGACGTTCTCCTCTAGACGATATCTTATTTTCGTCCCTAGACGATGTGCTCTGGCAAAAATTTTTGTTCTGTTCGTCCCGGACGAACTTAGGTTCGTACGGACGAATCTGCACTTTACTCAATTCGTACAAGCAGTTCGTACAAATTAACATACAGATTTTCAAAACTTTCTTCAATTCGTACAGACGGTTCGTACGTACTAACTGCACAAAAAAAATCAATAATAACTTGAAATTTAAGGGTTTCACAGGGTCGGTAGCGATAGATCACGTGAATGGGTCTGGGTCATGCAGATGGACCGAAGTAGTGTGAGATGGGATCGAGGCTGGTCTGAGAATGCGAGTCACGGGATCGGAGCTCTAGTCGGACTCGTGCACGAAAGGGCAGGCGAAATCGCGTTGATGGGCCAAAATCTTATTTGTGTGAACGGAGCAGATGGGCAGACACGGATGTAATGGTGAGGTCGGGAAGATGTGGTTTGAAGTTGGAGACGGACTGGGGAGTCGGGGAGAGCTGAATCGCGGGATGTGTCTGACAATGTGGTTGTCATTGGTACATGGAGGTCAATTCACCGGTATGGTTGACATTTGGTTGAGGCTTTGAACATCGTTGATAACCAATCTTCATCCATAATATTTCCAACCCATCCCCAATCAATGTCAGGGGCTGATGTAACAAAAGCCCAAGACTCTGATATCAACTAATGTGGGTAGATTAATGAAGATCATCACAAGATACAGCTCCTATGAGCAAGAATACTAAGAACAATAAATACTACTAAATCTAAAAAATAATCATTATATATTATATCTACCTTCTCTTGCTTAACTTAATATTTTTTACCTTAGTTTCAATGAACCACATATTTCTTATGCTTTTTGGAATTTTCTTTCTAGATATATAAGGAGCATCAGATCTACTCTTTATTATATACATAATCTCATGTGTCGGCTACCTAATCGGATTAAACCCATACAAAATATAACCATTTTCTTATTAAATTTCACATTTATTACATAAACTAAATAGGAAATAATAAAAACTTGCATATCTCCCTCGGGTTGTATGTATAATCATTTATCTTATGAAGGTCCTGAATCCTCAACCCTAGTGCCCACTAGTGTAGAAAGTCTATCTGTTGTAGGAGGTCCAGCTAGTATAGAAGCTTCACGTACTTGTGGAGGTTGGACTGGTGATGGATAATAGTATGGTTGATGGTAATGTGAATAAGGATATGTAGAGGGAATAGTTTGTGATGATAGTAGGGGTAATATGGGTAGAAGGATAATGATTGGGAAGAATCTGGTGATGAAAATAATAGGCTTCTATGAGTGAGAGAGGGATGATGAGTAACCGGTGTTGGAACTCCTTCGAACGATGGTACAATTTGTCTTTGACCCTACTCACGCGGCCTTGCCCCTGTAGGTACCATAGCCAACTTCTCCTCCCATAGAACATCATAGGTAGGGGTGTCAATTTTAGACACGACCCGAAAATCTGACCCTAATTTTTCGAGTTATGGTCAACCCGTTTAAGAATGGGTTGGGTTCGGGTCCCAATTTTTGACCCGTTTTAAATTTCGGGTTGGGTTTGGGTTGTAGTATCTCGTTCCCTTACTGTTCCTCTCTGAATTGGATTTCCCTCCCAGAATCGGCCAGGACGAAGTTGAGATCGTCCAGGCCGATCAGTGCATGGAAAACAGCTGATTTCTGGAATGTTCTCTGGAGTGATTTCTGGACTGGATCGTCCAGGCCGATTTTGGATCGTCCTGGGACGATCAGATACGACAAGAATCCCGAGCGCATCGTCCTGAGAAATCGTCCAGGGCCGATTGGTTTTGTTCTGATCGGCCAGGACGATTAGGTGGATCGGCCGGGCCGATCAGCTTTATGTTATATGGAAACCAGCTCGTTTTGAGGAGAGAGAAAATCATTTTATAAAAACGAAAATATCTGAGGAGAGAGAAAGAGAAAGGGAAAAAGAGAAAAGCTGATTTTCGGAGACCGCGGAGCGCTTTTCGTCCGACGCTGCTGTTGGGAAAAGTGGAGATCTCGTGGTAAGGACTCCGAATCCTATTTCTGTTTTCAAAGATGTTGTGTTTTGATCGAGTTGTGATCTGTTTTGTATTTTCGTAGTCGACTTTTGACGTGATTTTGATTTGACACAACTTTCACCGCACAACTTTTAGAGTGTTATAGATATGATTATTCTACACGATTTGACTGTATTCTACGAAGATTTTATCGGTCGGAATTGATTCTACGCGATTTTAATCGAATAGAAAATTATCAGGATGTTTTCTGACTTGGTTTCTGTAGAATAAAAGTCTTGCATTGATGTTATAGATATTCTATTGTAATTTGGTAGAATTTGGAAATCGTGTCTTTTTGCAGGATTTTTGTGTAAATTTGACCGACTGCCGTTACTCTGCCCGATTTTCGTATGATTTCTGATTTGATTGAGATTGATAGATTGAATTGATATGCGTATGACTATTGATATGATTGTTCTAGATTTCTTTAATATTGCTTATTGCATCGATTATTGCATTGATTGATTGATCCTGAAAGACAAGTGGAAACCTAGTTGAACGTTGGTTATAGAAACCAACGTGTATTAAACGGACTACAACAGCAACGGATTCTACAACAGCACTATGGATAATAGCCAGTGAACCTGGTTGATCATGACTAGTGTTTGTGCTTGTCGAGTAAGACCATTGTATGGAATTGTATGATCTTGCATCGTATGGATTTCCTGATGTGCATTGATTTATTGATTTCCGATTGATGAATTGATTTGATGGATTTATCGAATTGATTTCTTATCGTACGGATTCATTGATTTCATTGATTGGTCATTGAGCATTGATACTATTGATTATTGATTATTGACATTGATATAGATACTGCATTGATAGCATGGACATGGACATCGTATGGATTCATTGTATTGTCGCCTAGATTTTATAGACTCGCTGTTGCTATTGTTCTACACCGTATTGACTGTTTTATAGATTCCTTGTCTCGTATCGCTTTTCTCATTTGACTTCATTGATTAGATCGTACTGAATTGACCGTATTGATTTGATTGACGGATATTGATTGATTGCGTTGATTTATCGAATTGCCTGCCGCTGCATTGACTGGTTTTATTGACTATGGATTTCCACTGCATAGAATTGATGATCATTGATTCATTGATTTCCGCTGCATAGACTCATTGACCATTGACTGATTGAGATTGATAGATTGACATGCATATTGATAGCATCGCCGTGCTTTGATTTCAGTTGTAGGCTTTGGTGACCTGCTGGGCTATTGTAGCTCATTATATGTGGTTTAAAATTTCAGGTCCGAGCAAGGCAACTGGAATGGAGTTCGATCAGAATGTCAGACGAATCCTTTCGCTACGCGGATCCTGGGGTCGTCTCAGGTGGTATCAGAGCAAGTGTAGTGAAAGGATTTGATTGATAGTTTGATAGAATGAATCCATTCTATTCATTTTGCATACATAGTGATTGACATGTGATTGATTGCATTGTGTGTTTGTTTAGATTTCGACGAGTTTTGTTTTGGATTTGGATTTCGATCGATTTGGTTTGCTTCGTGTTTTGCTTCGTACCTTTAGGGAAATGTCGGGACGACATTTTTCTAAGGTGGGGAGATTGTAGTATCTCGTTCCCTTACTGTTCCTCTCTGAATTGGATTTCCCTCCCAGAATCGGCCAGGACGAAGTTGAGATCGTCCAGGCCGATCAGTGCATGGAAAACAGCTGATTTCTGGAATGTTCTCTGGAGTGATTTCTGGACTGGATCGTCCAGGCCGATTTTGGATCGTCCTGGGACGATCAGATACGACAAGAATCCCGAGCGCATCGTCCTGAGAAATCGTCCAGGGCCGATTGGTTTTGTTCTGATCGGCCAGGACGATTAGGTGGATCGGCCGGGCCGATCAGCTTTATGTTATATGGAAACCAGCTCGTTTTGAGGAGAGAGAAAATCATTTTATAAAAACGAAAATATCTGAGGAGAGAGAAAGAGAAAGGGAAAAAGAGAAAAGCTGGTTTTCGGAGACCGCGGAGCGCTTTTCGTCCGACGCTGCTGTTGGGAAAAGTGGAGATCTCGTGGTAAGGACTCCGAATCCTATTTCTGTTTTCAAAGATGTTGTGTTTTGATCGAGTTGTGATCTATTTTGTGTTTTCGTAGTCGACTTTTGACGTGATTTTGATTTGACACAACTTTCACCGCACAACTTTTAGAGTGTTATAGATATGATTATTCTACACGATTTGACTGTATTCTACGAAGATTTTATCGGTCGGAATTGATTCTACGCGATTTTAATCGAATAGAAAATTATCAGGATGTTTTCTGACTTGGTTTCTGTAGAATAAAAGTCTTGCATTGATGTTATAGATATTCTATTGTAATTTGGTAGAATTTGGAAATCGTGTCTTTTTGCAGGATTTTTGTGTAAATTTGACCGACTGCCGTTACTCTGCCCGATTTTCGTATAATTTCTGATTTGATTGAGATTGATAGATTGAATTGATATGCGTATGACTATTGATATGATTGTTCTAGATTTCTTTAATATTGCTTATTGCATCGATTATTGCATTGATTGATTGATCCTGAAAGACAAGTGGAAACCTAGTTGAACGTTGGTTATAGAAACCAACGTGTATTAAACGGACTACAACAGCAACGGATTCTACAACAGCACTATGGATAATAGCCAGTGAACCTGGTTGATCATGACTAGTGTTTGTGCTTGTCGAGTAAGACCATTGTATGGAATTGTATGATCTTGCATCGTATGGATTTCCTGATGTGCATTGATTTATTGATTTCCGATTGATGAATTGATTTGATGGATTTATCGAATTGATTTCTTATCGTACGGATTCATTGATTTCATTGATTGGTCATTGAGCATTGATACTATTGATTATTGATTATTGACATTGATATAGATACTGCATTGATAGCATGGACATGGACATCGTATGGATTCATTGTATTGTCGCCTAGATTTTATAGACTCGCTGTTGCTATTGTTCTACACCGTATTGACTGTTTTATAGATTCCTTGTCTCGTATCGCTTTTCTCATTTGACTTCATTGATTAGATCGTACTGAATTGACCGTATTGATTTGATTGACGGATATTGATTGATTGCGTTGATTTATCGAATTGCCTGCCGCTGCATTGACTGGTTTTATTGACTATGGATTTCCACTGCATAGAATTGATGATCATTGATTCATTGATTTCCGCTGCATAGACTCATTGACCATTGACTGATTGAGATTGATAGATTGACATGCATATTGATAGCATCGCCGTGCTTTGATTTCAGTTGTAGGCTTTGGTGACCTGCTGGGCTATTGTAGCTCATTATATGTGGTTTAAAATTTCAGGTCCGAGCAAGGCAACTGGAATGGAGTTCGATCAGAATGTCAGACGAATTCTTTCGCTACGCGGATCCTGGGGTCGTCTCAGGGGTCAACCCGTAAACCCGATTTTGACTCGGAAACGGAAAGGTGAGCTGTTGGCGGAACTCTCGTCTTTCTATCTCTTGGGTTTAATCTGCCTAATTTTTTGCGAACTCTAAAGCCAGAACTCTCGTCTTTCTCCCCCAAATCATGAAGAATCATCGGCATAAGCGGTAAGTTAGTAACGTGTGAAATGATTGAATCCTTCTGATGCCTTGATTCTATTGATTTTAAAGATCTAAATTTTGTTGTTTGGCTGGATTTCGGTCAAATTCTTCTTAGAAACTGCTATACCCAAAAGCTCGGTGATGGTGATTTGTTCTCTCTCTCTCTCTCTCAACTTCTCCCTTCGTCTTTATGTGCTGCAATAATGGTATGAAGTCTGAGCATCTTCAATAGATAGGTGGAAGTCTATTGATCTAATTTTTGCTGTTTGGTTGGATATCGGTTAAATTCTTCTAAGAAACTTCTATACCCAACAGCTCGGTGATGGTGATTTGTTTTCTCTCTCTTCGGCTTCTCCTTTAAATCAAAATATTATAATTATTCTCTTCCTCTGTTTGCATCTTTGATCTAATTTGTTCTACATTTTTGCCCCACTAGTCGCTCACTCTTACAGGGAAGCTTCTTCGCCTTGTTCTTTCCCTCTGTAAGGTTCGAAAGCCTCATTTTTTTCCCCAAATCTAATGGCAAGTGGGTCGTGTCAGGTTGACCCGGACCTGGACCGGACCCGAAGCAGATCGGGTTCGGGTAAGAAAAACTGACCCGTTTGCAAAAACGAGTTAGGTTCGGGTCGGATTGAATAGTGCAGGGTTAGTTTCAGGTTGGACCTGAACCCGACCAATGACCCGATTTTGACAGCCCTAATCATATGGATATGTCTACGTGGAGGCTCATTCCCTGAAGCCATGTGGAATGAAAATATAAGATAGTCAAATATGTTAGCATTTCATAACAAAGAATGTAGTTAATAAAAAAAAATTTCATAAATAAGTACAAAGTAGATTAAAAAAGATTTACCATTCATAAAAAATAATATTGAACTCAAATATGTTAGCATTTCACAACAAACAATTCAGTTCATTAAAATTTAAAAACATAAGTTGAGCTGCGAACTTACATTGAACTATTTTGTACTAATGAATTTTCTCTACTTCCATGCGTATCTTCAGCTTGTTCATCATTCTCACTAAGGTCCTTACTCGAACTACCAACTTCTTTCAAAAGTGTTTCTACAGTAGGAATTGATTCTTCATGCAGATCAGAAGTAGGATCACTAAAATAATTTTGAATGCAAGATTACTTTTTCATCTTATGAAATATTAGGAACTTTTCTATTAGGATTTAATCTCTTTCAAAATTTATGTCATGCAAATTAACATCCTTGACCTCTTAACTAATTTGATTTTGCTTTTGTGTTAGACCCTATCTTATTTCCCTTCTCTTATCAATCATTTGTTATTCGCTCCCTTTTGATAGTAGAACAACACTTATTTCTCTCCAGCCATCATGAGCCTCTCAATTAAAAAGATTTTTTTGAGTTCTCAAATCTCAAGCTTAAATAATTTATCTTTGCACATATTGATATCCCAAAAAGGGGGATTTCATTTTCAATTGATACGCTTGTGTAAGTTCCAAACAATGTGAGCCTACTCTTGTTGACAATTTCCGCTGCTGAAATACCGGCGCAAATTCCATCGGCTTTTTGCCGGCATTTTAAAGTTTTTCAGTGCATATTCCGCTGGTATTTGTGAATATTGCACCGGCTTACTTAAAATCGATGAAACAATAGCGGTGTAATATATGTCGTTTAAGAAATTGACGTATAATATGCCAGAAAATATGTTGATAAAGGCCCAATTTTGGCCCATCCGCTGTCAAACTTCTTATTTCTTTCCCTCTCTCATGTCCGAGAGTTGCCGAATTCTCTTTATGTATGCTTTTATTTATTTATTTATTTATTTTTTTTTTGTATGAATGTTCTCACTAGACATTTGCAAGAAAATGCATCTTGGTATTTGATCTTGATTTTAGTTATGGATGTTCTCACTAGATATTTGCAAGATAATATTGTACATTGGTGTATGCTTTTTGCTGATGATATTGTTCTTGTAATTGATAATAGTTGAGAGGGGGTTGAAGGTAAACTTGAATTATGTAGGTCAACCTTAGAGTCTAAAGGTTTCCACATAAATTGGTCTAAAATTTAATATATAGAGTGTATTTTTAGTAGTAATAGACTTAGTTGAGGGATTGTGATTTTGGGCGATGAAGTTATTAATAAAAGTACACATTTTTAATATCATTTCTCTATTTATGGTGAAATAGATAGGGATATTATTTATAAAATTCAAGTTGGATAGTGGAAGTAGAGGTATGCATTGGGTGTTATTGTGTGGACGTAAAAGAATGCATTGGGTGTTATTGTGTGGACGTAAATGAATGCATTGATCAGCATACTTGATTATAGACAGATATGAAAATAGCATATATGTGAGAAGGTTGGAGTAGCTCCAATGGAAGATAATATTAAATAGAGTTGCCTTGGATGGTTTGGTCACTTAAAACGATGGCCTTTCAAACATGCTAAGATTCTTTATATTTTTTCTTCAATAAATATTACAACATTATCTAATATATCCAAACTATATGTAGATTATATTACAAATATCAGAATACAAAGAAGTTAGATGTATAATTAATTTGTGCAAGGCGAAAGACATTAACGGATGAATTCATTAGATGAGTGAATATTTTCATTTAGACAGCTTATTAACTATCCAGCTTTTATCTCAAATGGAAAGTTTTGTTGCCCATGTTCTAAACATAAAAATCAAGTGCACCTAAGCCCATATGACGTAACCGTTGATCTATACCGTCAAGGCTTCATGCCAGAACATTGGTATTGGACTTTTCATGATGAGTATGAACCATATTTCGATCTCAATGCGGCCCATCAATAAGTGCTAATATAAACGAGGAAGAAAATATGAGATCTAATCTTGAGGATTTAAATCATGATGCAAATGGAGCACAATTTGAATAATATAAAGAATAGTCACATAATAAAGAAGTATAAAATTTTTATGATTTGTTGCAAGCTTCTCAATAACCAATATGAAAGGGGTGTATCACTCACTCAGAGTAATCCATTATTGTTAAGATGTTAAGCATCAAGGCAAAATATAATGTCTCATGTGAATATTTTAATCAATTCATTAGACTGCTCAAAGAAACCAATTCGACAGATAACATAATTCCTACATATTTATATCCGCCGGTATTTCCGGTGTAGCTTGTCTGCCAGAAATACTGATGAATATTACGCTGGAATACGACACCAAAAAGGCGTCGGCTTCTCCTATCTTTCCGCCAGCATTTCGCCACAAAATCTGTCGAAAATATTTCCGGCGAAAAAAATTCGCTAGTGTTGATTTTCCGACGCATGAATTACCGTCGGAGCATTTCGCGTCAGAAATGCACCGGAAAGCTCGTATTTCCAACGGATTTGGATTGTTACCTGTAACTATTGCATTTTCCTGAGTGTATTTCCGGCGGATTTGGAAAGCTCATATTTTCTACAGATTTGAAAAGCTCATATTTTCGATGGAAAACTTGTAATTGTGCATTTTCTTGTAGTGAATAGGGGAGATAATTGTAGATGAGGCAACAATCAAGGGGTCTAAACGAACATTTATGATATTAACAAAAGTCACCAATTTGGGTTTTACTAAATGAGGATGTAAGATAGAGCATTCATTTTTAGATGACCCAAAGACTTACAATAATCGCAAATGAAGGAAAATACTTAATCCCCATATTTTAAATATACACAAAATTTTCAAGTCTGATCCAAATACTATCAGGATAGCGTTTATAGATTTCTAGTTCAACTACGACACGAGCAACCAAAGGACGAGAATAGATCGAAGTTACATTATTAGTACACATGGCCTTCCGATAACGATCCCAAACCAAGTAGCATGCAAAAGCTAAAATCTCCTCCTCAGAGATCCAAAGCGATGACATGCTGCGATAAGTCGCAGATTTAAGATTTGAAAAAGCCACCAAAGATGCGTCCGAATAGGAATCAAGAAACTATTTAGAAGATTTACTGCCATTAAGAAAACCATGATCAAAAAATCAAACCTGATTAACCGGCATCCGACAAAATCGAAGGTGAAAAAATTAGGTGAAAAAATCAGGAACGAGGGGAAATCATCCAAGAGAAGCTAGCTCACAACACCAAAAATGAGGAAAAGATAAAAGAGAGAGAGGGAACTTCCCTTAGAGACGCGGTCTCCTCCAAGGAGGGGGCAGCTAGGATGAACCCTATCAGAGCGGGTGAGAGACAAAACAAAATAAAATATTTAATAATCTAACTTTTATCCTATGTTAACAATTAACATATACATCAAATGTAAATTAGATCATGCTCAATTCAATTTTCTTTTAATGGATATTTTTCCTATCTTTTAATATAGGCTTGATCCTGGCCTCATTATATTTAGATCACTCAAATGTTTTTTTTTTTTCTTATAAGCATAATTTATTATCCTAATGTTAATTAACTTCAAGAACATATAGGATCTTAATGATATTTTTAGGAATATGATTTGCAATACTTTAAAAGGTTATGCTGTTAGTGATCATATTTTTATGATTTGCAAGAAGAGATGGGGCTATAAAGTTAGCTCTTGAAAAATTACTAGTATATTATTAATTCTTCTACCCTCCTTAGACCATCTCCAACGGAAAATCACATTTTTCACTCCAAAATGCAGTGAAACTTAAAAATGCCGCAATTCATCTCCACTCGAACTCCATTTTTGCAAAGGTAACGGTCTTTTCTCTTCTTTCGGGTGGCAAGTTCAGTAGAGGCAGAAAAATAGCGATCATGAACAGTGCAACGTTAATATTGGCGTCTCACATTGGAGATGCTCTTAGAGAAGCAAAATCAATAATTTTACACCTCTTTTAAAAAAAAAAACCTAATGACTTTTATTTTATCTTAAAGCAATGAAAATGTTATGAATTCTTCTATATGCCATTAATATCAAACGTAAGGGTGAAAGACAATCTAAGATTTATTTATAAAAAAATAAGAATACATCAAGGGATCATAATTTAATCAAGGAATTCATTATTTTTTTTAGATTCCTTATAATCCTAATGATATTTCTATTGAGGTGTCAACTTGACCTCCATGATCATCAATGAAAGTTTATACCATTTTCATTGTTAAATGAACTCCCTTATGAAAATGATGTGTGTTAGTTCATCTTAATTGGCCTAAATACCCCTCCACTGGCTTTCCAATGATCGGGCTATGACCATTTTGATTTCTTCCAAATACAACAAAACTCAGTAATTGCTCCTACTTTGCCTCTCAAAGACTAACACTTTCACTAACCTCTTTTTAGCTTTCTTTCAGAATATTCTAATAGGCAGTGCATCTATTTATTTTTGTACTACTGCAGAGAGCTTAATATCAAATACAAACGTAATTTGGAGTGCTTACTTTCTTCTATGGCATCAACAGATATTGTCTTCCATCTCTAAACCTTTTTGCTTCATTTGCTCTTCCTGTAATCGTTTTTTATTCCAGCTTTTGATTTACTGTTGAACTCCTTTGGCTTTTGCTCGGTTCTTTCCAGTATTTTCTTATACATCTATCTGCTACCATAAAATAAAATAAAAATATATCAAACATTAAAAAAAAACCATAAAATTTAACAAATTGCAGTAAAAGTTTTCGAAATTTTTTTTTTTAATCATGGAATGTAAATACCGAAATTCAACATGAAAGAGAAGCCAAAGCTCTTCAACTACTGACCAAAGCCTCAGCGATCAGAATCTAAAGAAGCAGATAACTTCTAGTTATAGGAGGGATGCACAGAAGCTGAGCGTATGATATTATTTCCACTTTTAGCAAAATATTTAAATAAAATAATTGCAAGAAAGGACAAGGTGACAGATGGCAAAAAAAATGCTGAAAAACTGTCCCATCACTTTTTGCTAAAAAGAGTGATTGGACGGAAGAAGGGTAAGAGAATAAATAAATGATTTTTTCTGACGTTTTTGGAAGATTTTAAATTCGAGCTCTCATTAATGGTTAAAGATGTGACTTTTGATGTGACGGCTCGAGCGAGCTCCCGCCGTGCGTCCTCTCACGTGTTGGTGGACCGTCGCGGTCGCTTCATGTCCGGGCAATGGAGAAGATTGCCATGCGTATTTTTGCAGAGAAATTTCTATGCGAGATGGAGATGAACCGCTCGATCCTCGCGAGCGGTTTTCATGTCTGCCAGCTGTTCACTGATGCGATTTGCGGAACTCTATGCGGGAAGTACAACAAAGGCCTATCAGTTAGTCTTGCAGCTACAGTCTTTCGTTTTCACACGTGTGCATTCCACTGCATGAACGTACTCGTGCTGAATTTTATTTTTAAAGAAAATTTTGTACAGAACTCGTATATTAATGGGAAAAAATTTACTTGGGGAGATTAGCCAATAAGATGGAGAGGGAATTGCCATTAGCCCAAGGCTTCTATTTGATGGTGCTTTTTTTAACTTATGAAGTTTGAGTTAGAGGCGAGAATTAGGATTGTCATGGAAAGGATGAGCAAAAATGCTAACATTAGCTTCCCAATAGTTATCTTATTTAGTCTAAAAATTCTTAGAGAGAAACCTGAGATTAGACTTATGGGAGGTTCCATGGCAGAGGATTAGGGGAGAGTGGTCATAGAATAAGGAATTAGGAACATCATTATAAGAATTAGGAAAACATCTCAGCCAACTATCATTAATAAGCATTCTATCCAGCTTAAAGTGAATAGGATTATATATTCGTTGATTAAACCAAGTAAATTAATTACTAATAGAAGCTAAATCTTTTAAAGCATCATAAAAAATGAGGGCGTTGAAGTCACAGAGGCTATTATTAAGAAGAAGGATCCCAATAGATTTATCGGATGGATGCCTACAATAGTTGATGACTCCAAGGTAAATCTAAAGGGAGTTCAAAGAGGAGTTAATCTCCCTAATATGATCCCACGATAAAAGTCTCTCAAAATAAGAGGTTGAAGAATAGATAACGGGCATGTGAAATAAATTTTGAGCTCCAACCAACACTTCACCTGATATTATTTGGCTAGAAGTATATGTGAGAAAGAAACTGACTTTAGAAGGATTCCTTTTACCCAAATCCTTTCTGATTTAGCAAAATTAAAGTTGTAATAGTTAACTTAATTATCAAACACAAAGTGTGTAGCATGGAACTAGGGATCCAAGAGGGCATAAGCATGAATAAGGATTATCCAAAATATAGAGTAAATACATATTAAAATGACAAACTAGATTTTTATAACATTTGACGTTATCAGGGTTATTAAAGCATATCACATTATATGCAGCAATGAGGGGTAAGGTCATTGGGACTTTTGAGGGGGTGATTAGGAGGCCTTTTAAGCTATTTGCTTCCAATAAGCTTGGGTTATAGTGAGGGTTTGGTAGGTTAGTTTCAATCAGTGTTTATAGATCCATAATATGTGGAGGCTTAGTTACACACCATCGCTATAGGGAGAAAGTCATTTTCCTGCGACCATTTCCGTCGGAAATGAATGAAATCTGTTGAAATGTATATTTATGATGATTTCCTATAGTGCATGGAGGACTGTGTAATGTCAAATTTATTAGATGATATGAAGGAGGCAGGAGGTTTAGGGATGTTAGTAATAGTATTAATAGAGAGCAATTCCTCTATAGAAGAGTTGAGGTTGAGTAAAAGGGTTAGAATGCTGGTATTGGTGGAGAGAGGTTGGGGGGGATGGGGATTGAGGGAGAGATGAGGAAGAGGGAGAAATAGTGGAAAAGGTGGTTATGTTAAGATTAGTGGTATGGCATTGTTGGGATTGACTAGTAGAGTTACTAATATATATATATATAAATGAAAATGAATTCATCACATTTTGGCTTAAAGTTTGGGGACCATTTGTGTAAAACAAAAGGCTTCCCCCCCCCCCCCCCCCCCCCCCCCCCCCCCCCCTCATGTTGAAGTCCTCAATTTAAGCATGAAGAAAACATCACTTAAAGAGAGCAATTGCAGTGTACCTTTAAGTTTATGAGTCTTACAAATGACCAAGAGCTAGGCTTCGAAATAAGGATTGCGAGTTATTGAATATCCTACTAATGAAAGCCCTCATTCATCAGAAACAACCTTAACATCTGCCTCAAAAAAATTAAGAGGCCCTTCCTGGGGGGGATTGAAGGAGAGGGAGAAATCTTTCTTAAAGCTCTTGTTGGATACAACAATTACTCCTGTTTAGGGCTAAGGAAATGGGCATTTTGTGAAAGTTTGATGAAGGGAGAGAAATTAGCGGTCGAAGTAAGGTTCGCTATGAAGATGAATACGGATAGGGGCTCTCCTAGCCAAGCCACAAGAGAAGGCGGTGAGAGGGAGACTAATAGGAGAGGCAGCTAGGGTAAGAAACCCTAACAAAGAGTAAAATGTCCTAATTCAGTAAAGTTTGGTTTAAAGAGTTGCCCATAAGAAATGCAAAATTGACTTAGTTCACCTTGTTATGTTAGGTGGGAGCTTTGATTATCAACTAAGAGGCCTTAGATTTGAAGCTTATAAATTTGTCTAATTAAATTGACCCAAATGTCCAAAATAATAATAATTTTTGTAAAGAAAATAAATTTTTTTTTTTTGGAAAAAAACATCTTTTTCTTATTTTTTTTTTTTAATTTTTTTTTCTTATTAATTGAACTTGTATTCTTCAAGTTCCATATTTTCATCTTTAAAATTGGAGAGTACAAGCTCAATTAATAAGTCAAAAAAAAAAAAGAAAAAAGAGATTATTCTTATAAGAATCCACTATATAATAAAAGATAAAAAAAAACTCTCACATAATTGATGAAAATAATATTATTTATAATAAGACTAATTGATTGATTCTCTTTGAAGAGATTAAAAAATTTAAATATTTGCAAGCGGATAATTATAAACCCAACAACAAAATTTTATCTTTAAAAAAGTTTGCAGGTTGTCAATAGCAATAGCCAAAAAAGTTAAGAGTTTTTCCATTCACTTAGCTCTTGAACTTCTTCTCTTTATAGAGGATAAGATTTTATTTATAGTCTTTGAGTTTGTCATTTTAGTAAATTTGGTCGGAACTCAAAAAATTTCATAGTATAATTCATATTGATTCCCATGATTGTTGTAATTGTGAAACATTTAAATGCAATTATAATGTCAGAATCAAGTGATCTTAGCATCGTTAGATTCAACATCGCCGAGTCGCTCGATTTGACGTTATGTATGATACAATTACAGGTCGTTTGGCAGATCAATTTATCTTAAAAAAATTTCTAATATAATTCAAGTACTTGATTTTATCTCATTTTAGAATCAGGTCGAATCATTTGTACCATTGATAGATTCCTCTTATCGAGATGTTTAGTTTGTCAATAAATTTGTTGAAATCAAAATTCAAATAATCTTAAATTAAATTCTAAAATTTTTTAGAGACATATTAAATATAAAGGATGCTCATCTACTCCATTTTTTAAATACTTTGTGAAGAATAAAAAATTTCAAAGGATTCTTTATAATGTGTATTTAATTGTTTAAAAGTTGATGTTATAAACTCTAAATATTTAAAATTCCTGTAACCAATTGCAAATTAATAGGCCAGCGCCCGGTTGGTTGCACGGACTGTAAAAGATAAACTTACAAAGCAGTTGGCGGTCACAATGTGGGGTCAAAATCTGCGGTTGGAGAAGCTGCATTTCATCATTTGCCCTTATTTTTCGGATATTGTACGCGGCGGATCCGTTCGGCGTTGAACCCGAATTCGATACCGTTGCCGCTTTGTTTTGCAAAATAGGCCGAGCTTCTCCCTCCGACTCTATCAGGCAAGCACTACAGGAAAACCTGTTATTACCGGCGGACGAAATCCGCCGGAAACAATGCACAATCCGACGGAACCGTTAGTTTCCGGCGCATGTTCCGGCGCAAATATCTCCGCCGGTTTATGGTGCGTCGATAATTTGTTTCCGACGTATAATTTGCGCCGGAAACATTTTCGGCGCCGTTTCCGACGCATTACCGGCGCATTACCCGGTTTGTTTGCCGACGTGAAGAATATGAGAATTCCGGCGCCTAATGCGCCGGTATTTACCGTCGTATAATGCGACGGTAATTAACGACGGATAGGTCGCCGGAGTTGCGCCATCGAAATTCCACGGTTATTTTACGACGCAATTCTTGCGCCGGTAATTACCGGCGGAATATCCGCCGGACTTGCGACGGTAGTGGCCGACGGATCATATTCGCCGGTACGTACAATACACTTCGTTGTATCGTCTTTTCCGACGGATTACCGGCGCATAATCCGCCGGAAACCTGTAGCATTGACAAAAAAAAATTGCCTTCCCAGCCAACAATCCCATTTCCACACCTGCAAACCTATCAATTCTAACACATACAAGTTCCACAACAGGTTCACAACAGTTCCACAACTTCACAATAATTTATAACAGTTTCACAACAGTATTAATACTAAAAATCAACTGATAACATCATATTAAAAGTAATTGTCCAATAACATAAGTTCACATAAAAATACAAGTTCATTTCAACTAAATTACACTACTCTGACTCCGTCGACTCCTCCTCAGGTGGAGCTACGTCTTTTCCACTCAGTTGCTCCCTCATCTTGCGCATTTCATCCAGCAACTGATTGTGTTGCTCCGTACTTGTTTGCACCTGTGCTTGCAGCTGAGCTTGAATCTGTGCTTGCAGCTGAGCTTGCCAATCAACTTGTGATTTTCTTACTTGTTCTAGCTCAGCTTGAAGGGCAATTATTTGCTGAGTAGTCTCGTATGTTAAATATGCTTCACAGATAGAGCCTTCGGGTCGTGCTTTGTTCTTAGCGGTCTTCTTAAGTTTATTTAAATATCTCTCAAAAGGATACATCCACCTATATTGAACAGGTCCACCAACCATAGCCTCATATGGTAAATGAATAGGTAGATGCTCCATAGAGTCAAAAAAGCCTGGAGGAAATATTTTCTCAAGTTGACACAAAATGAATGGAATTTGCTGCTCCATATGAATCAAATTCTCCACATTTAATTTAGAAGAGCATAAATCTTTGAAAAAGACACTTAACTCGACCAAGGGCTTCAAAATCTGATCTGGCAGATAACTGAAAGCAGTGGATAGTAGACATTGCATGAAGATGTGACAATCATGACTTTTCAATCCAAATAATCTTCCTGATCTTATGTCAACACACCGGCTTAGATTGGAAGAATATCCATCAGGTACTCGTAGAGTCTTCACCCATTCACAAACTGCTCGTTTTTGCTCTAAAGTTAATGTGAATGGAGCTTTTGGTTTGAGAAATTTTCCCGCTCCACCATCCTTCAATTCCAAAGCTTTCCTTCTACAAATCTCCTTTAAGTCCATCCTTGCTTTTATATTATCTTTTGATTTCTCTTTGATGTCCATAACTGTATAGAAAATATTATCAAAAATATTTTTCTCTATATGCATAACATCCAAGTTATGTCTAATCAAGTTTGTTCTCCAATATGGCAACGACCAAAAAATACTTTTCTTGGTCCAATTATGGTAGACACCATATTCCCGCAATCTGAACTCAGCTAATCTTGGAGATTCCATTATGGTGGGCAAGAACTCTACTCTTTCAAAAATTTCTTCACTACTGAATCTTGGTGGAGGAGGAATCATCACCATTTTATTTTTAGTAAAAGCTTCTTTATTTCGCCTGAAAGGATGACTTTGAGGCAAAAACATTCGATGACAATCGAACCAACTGTTCTTCCTGCCATACTTTAAAGTGAATGATTTTGTATTTTCCAAACAATATGCACAAGCTAACTTGCCCGAAGTGTTCCAACCTGAGAGCATACCATATGCAGGAAAGTCACCAATTGTCCAAAGTAATGCTGCTCTTAGTGTAAAATTCTGTTTGGTGGAGATATCATATGTACTTACTCCTTCTTCCATAATAAACTTAAATCATCAATCAGAGGCTGTAAGAATACGTCAATCTTTAATTTTGGATTATGTGGCCATGGAATTATAAGTGACAAAAACATATAAGGAGTAGTCATACATAACTCTGGAGGAAGATTGTAAGGAGTGAGTATCACAGGCCAACATGAGTACGGTGTAGCCGACTGACTGAATGGAGTAAAACCATCTGCGCATAAACCTAATCTGACATTTCTTAGTTCTGCCGCGAATGTGGGATGTGTACGATCAAAGTGCTTCCAAGCCTCTGCTTCTGATGGATGTGTGATAACACCTTCTTGTGGAATGTGATCATTATGCCATCTCATATGTGCAGCAGATCTCATGGATGCATATAGCCGTTGTAGTCTTGGAATTATTGGAAAGTAGAACATCTTACTAACAGACACATCCTTCTGCTTTCTTCTATTTCTAGATTTGGGTTTAAATCTTGGTGCATTGCAATGACGGCATACAGTTTCTGCAATATCTTCTTTAAAGTATAGCATGCATCCATTGACACAACAATCTATCTTTGTGTATGTCAAACCAAGTTTCGAAACTAACTTCTTTGTCCGATATAGATCTGTAGGAATTAAATTATCTGTCGGATTGGTTTCCTTAAGCAGCCCAATGAATTGATTAAAACATTCACGAGCAACATTATATTCAGCCTTGATGCTTAACATCTTCACAGCAACAGATAATTCTGAGTGAGTCGTGCACCCTTTCCAGATTGGTTGCTGTGCAGCATGCAATAAATCATAAAAATTTTGTGCCTCCGTATTCGGTAACTCTTCATAAATTCCAGTTGCATCATGAACTAATTCCTCAAGATTTGGACGGATATTTTCAGCCTCAGCAACATTACTACTTGTAGAAGGACCGCATTGATAATCAAATTGTGGCTCATACTCACCATGACAAGTCCAATACCAATACCGTGGCATAAATCCTCTGCGATACAGATCAACAGTTACGTCATCTGGTTCTAGGATCACTAGATTTTTGTGTTTAGACCATGGACATCGAAACTTTCCTTCAGATATAAAGATCGGCAGCTGTTTCGCTTGCTGAATGAAAAAGTTCACCCCATTGATGAATTCATCTGTTAATGTCTTCCGACTTTGAGATAATCGGTTATACATCCAACTTCGTTGATTTCTAATATCCATTCCTATAGCAAATTAATGTCTAGTGATAACATCCATGACTAAAGCAAAAAGATATTTCAAATTTACCTTCAACTCCCTCTCTAGTCTTATCAACAAGAAGAATATCATCAACAAAAAGCATGCACCAAGGTATATCCTCTAGCAAATGTCTAGTGATAACATCCATGACTAAAGCAAAAAGATATGAAGACTTAAGCTTACCTTCAACTCCCTCTCTAGTCTTATCAACAAGAAGA
The DNA here is from genome assembly GCA_022539455.1 of Dendrobium nobile. Taxonomy (NCBI): domain Eukaryota; kingdom Viridiplantae; phylum Streptophyta; class Magnoliopsida; order Asparagales; family Orchidaceae; genus Dendrobium; species Dendrobium nobile. The sequence goes on along the minus strand of CM039733.1, from coordinate 5,353,491 downwards.
ATATCATCAACAAAAAGCATGCACCAAGGTACATATCCTATAGCAAATTAATGTCTAGTGATAACATCCATGACTAAAGCAAAAAGATATTTCAAATTTACCTTCAACTCCCTCTCTAGTCTTATCAACAGGAAGAATATCATCAACAAAAAGCATGCACCAAGGTATATCCTCTAGCAAATGTCTAGTGATAACATCCATGACTAAAGCAAAAAGATATGAAGACTTAAGCTTACCTTCAACTCCCTCTCTAGTCTTATCAACAACAAGAATATCATCAACAAAAAGCATGCACCAAGGTACATATCCTATAGCAAATTAATGTCTAGTGATAACATCCATGACTAAAGCAAAAAGATATTTCAAATTTACCTTCAACTCCCTCTCTAGTCTTATCAACAAGAAGAATATCATCAACAAAAAGCATGCACCAAGGTATATATCCTATAGCAAATGTCTAGTGATAACATCCATGACTAAAGCAAAAAGATATTTCAAATTTACCTTCAACTCCCTCTCTAATCTTATCAACAAGAAAAATATCATCAACAAAAAGCATGCACCAAGGTATATCCTCTAGCAAATGTCTAGTGATAACATCCATGACTAAAACAAAAAGATAGCAAAAAAAAAAAAAATGCAATACCTTGGTGCATGCGAAGTTCGATTGAGAGAGAGGGAGATGCTCGGCGGTGGGCGACCAGGAGAGAGGGAGATGCTCGGCGAAGTCCGGTGACCGTCGGCGGCGAAGTTCGATGACCGTCGGCGACGTCAATCTTCGGCCAGCGACGAACGTCGACGGAGGGCGACGAACGGCGACGGGCGAAGGAGGCGAGGTGAGAGAGAGTAGCGAAAAGAATGACGGCCCACAGGGCTCCGATTCGCATTTTAGGGCTTTTAGCGGCGGCGTTTCCGGCGGTACCTCCGCCGGTAATGTTACCGGCGGACAATGCGCCGGATATTTTTCGTTGAGTTTAAATAAGCCGGCGCATAATCCGCCGGAACGGTTTCGTTGAGTTTAGAAGAACGTTTCCGCCGTAATCTGCGCTGGAAATAATCCAGAGCCCTTTTCACCGGCGGTATTTCCGGCGCAATTGGCGCCGGTAACTTTCCGGCGTCGGTTCCGCCGGAAAGAACGCCGTAAACGTTACGTTGCATCATTCCGCCGGAACCTGCGCCGACAATGCCGGCGCAAAAAAATCCGCCGGAAATTCCGACGGTAATCACGTGTTTTCCCGTAGTGAAGGGGCCCATATTGCCTCGAGCACTAAAAGCACTTCGTTCCATATGATACTTTGGGCCCATATGTTCGACGAAATTATCCAATTAACTACGACTGAATTATTTTGATATCATTTACTTTTTTTTTCTATAATTATGTTTTTAACAAAATCTAAGAACCGTGTCATATAAAGTAAAAAAGACATTCAGTAACCTATGGCAGTTTAGCAACGGAGGTAAGTAAGAACTTGCAATACTTGAAATAATGATGAACTAATAAAAATCATGCAACCAAACAAATTTATCAGAATTTCTGTTATGTAATAATTTTAAAAAACTACAAATAATACTATATTTTTCTACATGAGGGGGGTTATGGAGCTGAGAGATCTAAAAAATTCTAGTGTCTTGTCCGATGACTACCTTCATCAACAGTTAGTCTCCACCATCGCCTAAGTTCTGTGTCTGACTCCTGTTACTTGACTGCTAACATCCCACACCATAATTTGACTTTTATTGTTTGCATGCAGACACCTGACATTTGTTATATTATCATCACTTGACTAATATTGTATTATTATCTCCACCTTTCATCACTTCTTTTATAATATATGTAATATCAGTAAAATAATAATTCACAATTGCATAATCTTGTCTCCTTCAATCGAATGGAAGAGTAGACTCTTGTTTATTTAGTTATATAATAGACTATTTCAATTTGACAATACCCCATGATTTTCCACCTTATTGAAATTTTCATATAAAAATTCTTGTCTCTTGTAATTTTTTTCCTTAAGTGTATGTTAGATCATTATAAAACAATAAAATATTAAACACCCTCGTTTATATATAATATTGATTCACTAACTTTGTCCCAACTTTGTCTCCTCTCATACATGCATGTCCATCAACTTTGTCTCCGGTCACTGTCTCATTGACACTAATGCGATGTGATTCGCACCATTACTTGCATATAAGATCAACGCTTGGTGTTCACATAGAATATTGTTTCATATTTAATTTGTCACCTACCATTGCTAATCATAATGATACATGCCACCGACACCAATGTCAATATTTGCTGACTTTATTCTCTATCATTAGAAACAATATCGATGCATTCCATTGCTAGTAAGCTTGATGCACACTTTGACAACAATGCCATCCTTCAATATTAATTATATTAAACAATGAGCTCTGGTCTAATCTCCTCATGGGAAAATAACAAAATATATCATAAATATCTCATGAGAACAACTCTAATATTACAAGACTCCCAACTTCCACCACAAAATTAATTATCCATAGTTTATGTCAATTATATTGCATCAACTCTTTTCCTAAATACTATGAAGGATGTCATTTATAACCAATGACATATACAAGTATAATCATTTTAATGGGGCCAAGTATTGCTATTTTTTATATTTTCTTTTAATAAACTTTAATGTCTCATGCAACCTTATTTTCTATGTGTATGCTGAATCTTTATATAAAGCAAAGATATTAAACTCTCTCACTCTACTATCATTAATATCTCACGTACATTAATCATAATTAGTTGCCCAAATTAATTATGATTAATAAAAATATATGATTGAATATAAATCTCTTTAGACGACACTCCTTATTTTGATTTATCTTACTCAACTGAATTATATCCCAAATAAGATGATTTTATATAATATGTGTGATATAGATGTTCCTTTCTCTATTGTCATCAATGATATGATGCTTTTCATAAAAAAAAACATCTCATATTTGAGTTGCTTAGGACAAAACAATATTTATCACCCTACATACTCCCCTTTGTTATAGATGTTTTCTCTTACATTCTTGATAACAAATATAATAGGGGCTTCTTTTCTTTCTATATAAGCCATGACTTCAGACACTTCTTACCACATGTATGTTAAATTTTTTGTTTTTCATTTTTGTTAAGGCGTCTCAAATTTTGTTAGATTTTATTAGATATCAGACATGGTTATATTGCATGTGAGAAATTCATAATATTATTTGGACACTACTAAAAAACTACCCTATATAACATAATGTCCTTCTTGATATAAGCTCAATTGCTTCTTAAATCAAAATTAAAATTTTAAGACTTTGTTCTCCATTCATTAAAGATAATAATACTCCAAAAAAGGCTCTATTTCGTCTCCTCTTAGTTTTAAACTACCTAAAATAAAGGGAAATGTAAATTATACATTTCTTATATGCCAATCCACATCAACCATCCCAAAGTCAAGTGGTGATGTGATTGTTATTCTTTTATGTGATCACCCTTCCCTCATCCTCTTATTTATAGAGAAGATTTATCTATACAATAAATAGCATACACCCCAATTTACACTTTACTATTGGTTAAAAAAATTCTTTCTTTGTTCAATGACCCTTATCTCAAGCATAAGAGTTAATTAGAGCTTGTGTCTCCGGTTTCTTAAAATTTCTTTACTTTAAAAAAGAATTGAACACTTCACTCAAATCTCAATCTAAGTCCTAAAATTTTCCTTGCAATCATGCATCTCTAACAAGTCTATGTTTGATCTTTCTTTGATCAAATGTAATTTTTGGTTATTATTTTTCTACTCTACTCTCTCATTTAAGTTTGATTCTGCAATCAAATTATTGGCACATTTTTTTTCCGAGGTTTTTATTTGTGAAGGTTGTCTTTTTATGCGCATGATCATTCTATTTTATTTTAGATCACTTTATTTTTTAAATGAGTGACAACTTTTTTATTTTGCTAATTTATATTATGAATTTGTAATATCATTTAAAAATATATAAATTGTACATAATTAAAATAAATAGTGTATAACTTAATCTATTACCAATAATATTCTGGTTACTCAACCCTTACTATCCTTTCAGTGAATGACTTCATAGATTAAAAAATAGGGACAAAAATATAAATTTTTATCACCAAATACAATAATATTTAATTTTTACGAGTTATTTGGTAACTTTTAAATGAAATACATATTTTACAAAATGAGGATTTTATTTTTACTTATTACAATTAAAACCCTAATTTCATAAATAATTTTGTGGGTATTTATAAATTTAAAACCAATGATAAATTTAATCGATGTTATCAATTTTTTAAGGGAGATTTACATACATACCATGAGTACTCTAATATCAGAGTTTTCGAGGGAGGTATCCGTAAAATGCCTCTAATGAGCTGGCTGTTGCCGCGAGCCCAGGGCCTTTTCGGTCCTTCCGGAGGAGATTTTTATAGATAGGCGAAGTGTTCGCTTCCAGTTGGAGTTGGGAAGGCGCCTGGAAGCTGCAAAGCGAGTCAAGGAGAAACGTTTCGCCTGGTCCAAAAGGGTGAAGGGACGTCTCGATGCAGAGGCGATGGTCAGGACATTCCCTGGACAGCATTTGATTTTGCCGTATCCGTGAGATTTGTCGGATCACGGAGGATTTCTAGGGTTTTTGTTGTATAGACGGAGAATAATTGAATCGATTGGGTTGTTAGCGATTGCCCTGAGGAATTTGGTACGAGTTAAATCACGAGAAACTTTTATGGATTTTTCTATTCAAATTGGATGCTTTGCTGGTATTGTTAACGCCGGCGAGATGCTATTGTATTTTGGTTTCAGAATGATGGCGTCTTGAGTGTGATGGATTCTACCAGAAGTTGGTTCAAGAAATTCCAGCTAAGAGAGGGTAAAGTGAAGCCTGTTGTTTCGAAGAAAAAGGAAATGGAGAGCAATAATGATGCACAGAAGCCCCCAATTGACGAGGCCCCTCTTTCGGATATAACAAAGCAGAGGGTTGCAGCTGCTAAGCAGTTTATAGAGAATCACTACAAGACCCAGATGAAGATATTGCAAGAACGTAAGGAGAGGTATCATATTTCATCATAACTAAGCTATTTGGCTTAGTATTTTTAAATTCCTTATTTTTTTCCTAGTAGTGGAGATAGTTCTCATGTTTCACTTTTCATGCATTGCTGAGCCTTTAAGAACTGTTAAATTGGAAATCTTGGCTGCATGCCAGTACAGGGAGAATCGTCCCCGAAAGCTATCAATAAAACATGCAAAGCGCTCGAAGCAATTACGTTAACAGCACACAAAAATTAAGAAAAAGATTTAATTCAACAATTCAATAATAGTTTTGCATGTCCCTGAGGTCCCATTTATAGACTAGAAAGACCCAAAATAATTAACTTCTTAGAATCCTCCATGATTTAATAAAAAAATGCATGTTTCAATTCGTCACACTTGGATTATAAGAAATTTACAATTCATCCTAGGCACAAAAACAATTCTGTGTCCAGTGTATATATGATTTTCCGAAGAAGGTAAGTTGCATGTCTGTTGTATTAGAAGATCATTCTGTCCGAACCCCAATGGTAATGCCGAAGGAAAGAGTCCTCAAAAGGAAAGAGTTTCATGAAACAATCTCATGGAACATGTGAAGTCCAACTTTTAACATCAGCTTATGAATTACCTTAGGCAGTAAACCTACTAACCAAGATATCGAAGGACTCATGTGTATGCTACATTACCCCAATCACCATGAGTCAAATAGAGTGTAGGATATTGGAAGGGAAATTTAGAAGAGTGTCTCAACCATAAGTGAGAAACTCATAATGCTCATCTTAATGTTCACTTCATGTATTTTTATTGAGCATACACTTTTAGATTTTCATCAACTCTATATTGTTTTAAAAAAAAATGGCTCTGATGAATTGAACATTTGATAGTTATTTTGTAGGTTTGCGCATAACTATTGTGCTTCTTATGATGTAATTCAAGAATCATTATAAGTGGGTTTGTCACCTCAATGTATAATCCCTTCATATCCACCATTAGCAGTGGAGATAATATATATATAAGAAAAAGATTTTTGTCTATATGGTAAGGTTTTGAGCGTGAATTCACAAGAAGAGGGAGGAAATATAGAATAATTCATGGTATTGGGTGGGGATGCGCTGTGATGTAGAGGTGTGCGTAGTGAGATGTGATGTGTGCTAGAGATATAAGTACTTAGTTATGACACCGACAAGGTTACTATAGCCTCTCGTTTGCCGGAGAGGGTGTAGGAGGATGTGGCGATGAATTTTATCGAGGGGTTGCCACGTTCATAGGGATTTTTGGTGATATTGGTAGTAGTGGACTATCTGAGCAAATATGAAAATTTCATCCCTTTGATGCAACCTTACATCACGGTCTTTGTGGCTACTGCTTTCATACGAGAGGTGGTGTGTTTGCATATATTTCAAAAATTCATTTCGTTAGATAGAGATAAGATGTTCCTTAGCCACTTATGGAAGGAGTTGTTTCGTTTATAGGGGATAGTCCTGAAGAGAAGCACAACATACCATCCCTAGATAGATGCCCAGACATCGGAGGTCAATAGAAGTGTAGAGACCTATTTGAGATGCTTTGTATCAGATACGTCGAAGAGTTGGGCAAAATGGATTGTTTGGGCCGAATATTTGTACAACACCTCATATCATTTAGCAGCACAAACCACCTCCTTTCAAGATTCTTTGTGGGAGAGATCCACCTCATTTGATTCATTATTGACATAAAACTGCACCAATATCCAATATAGATCAGTACTTAGAGGAGAGGGATAGGGTATTATCTGAGCTCAAGGGATATCTGTTGAGAGCCCAGTAGATCATGAAAAAGGAAGGTTGATGAGCATAGAAAAAAAGTATAATTTGAGCTTGGAGACATGATTTACTTAAAATTGAGACCCTATAGGTATAAGACACTAGCCAGGAGAAGGAATGAGAAATTTTCTCCCATGATATGTTGGGCCTTATGAGGTTTTGGAACTCATAGGAGCAGTGGCCTATCGATTGAGGTTACAACCTTCATCAGCATTGCACCCAGTCTTTCATGTCTCACAGCTGAGGAATGTGATAGGATATCACACACCGTCTCTACTACACCCAACTTTGACAGAAGATATGAATGTTATTTTGGAGCCCATGGACATAGAAGGCGTGCGTTGAGGGGAAACATGAGTACATGAGGTATTAATCAAGTGAAATGATTTGCCAGAGCACGAAGCTACTTGGAAGTAGGGGTGTAAGTGAGCTGAGTCGACTCGCGGCTCGCGAGTCGGCTCGAGCTTGACTCTTTTATGGATTCGCGAGCCGAGCTTATCGAGCTCGCGAGTCGAGCTCGAGCTTGAACTCGAGCTCGTTTAGTAAACGAGCTCGAGCTCGAACTCGAGCTCGTTTTGTAAACGAGGTCGAGTTCGAGCTTGATGAGGCTCAGCTCGTGAGCCGGCTCGAATAATTTTTAAAATTAATTAATTATTATTTTTATTACATTTAAATTTTAAAAATAGATGGCCGTATTCAGTTAAAAAAAAGCTGCATCTACAGTTGAACAATTCCTAAAAACATATGCATTAAACATTTTAATATATTCCCAAGACTCTTGCTGTCAAGAAATACAAGAGATCTTTCTTTTATTTATAGGAAAAAGTAACTGACAACTGGGAGTCATGCGGACGAGCGCCCCAAGGCGTCTGCAGTGTTGCTGACTCGCTTGCGAAGAAACAGGACGGGAAATGACGAAACTGGGTGGGCAGGAAATCAAAATCGAGCGGCTCAACTAGCTTGTTTATGTAACCTGAGTCGAGTTCGAGCTTGATTTTTGAGCTCGCCTCGAGCTCGAGCTCAAGTTCAAGCTCGGTGTTTGACTCGCTAGTCGAGCGCGAACACCTCTTGACTCGAGCTTGACTCGACTCGTTTAGTCCCTACTTGGGAGCCATATGAGACAACAAGGAAACAGTTCGCATCCTTCCACCTTGAGGATAAGGTGCGTCCTTTTGTGGGGGTTGGGGGGGGGGTATTGTTATGCCTACACCCTATGCGAGAGGGAGCCAGTCGCTCGTTTCTGACCCGTTGAACCATGCTGAGTAGCTGGGGGGGAATCAAAATAGCAAGGAAGGGATTTTGAAAACTATTGTGGGGCCCAGGGGGTTAATATTTACTTGTGTTTAATGAGGGTTGTATCTTTTGAAGGAGGTTATTGGCTAGGGTTAGGAGGCGTTACGTTTTTGCTGTAGTTTTTCGGTGTTTGTAAGTGTTTCTAGCGGCGCCTAAGGTTTTGGGAGAGCTGATCTACCTCTCGAATAGTAGATCAATTGTATCTTGCATTGCTTTTGAAGAAGAAATCCAAATTTAGCTCCTAAATATGCATTCCTGCACTATATTCCTATCTCTTTTGCTGATTTTGTCCACCAAAATGTATCAGATATGACTTTACTCTTTTATTGAGCGTTGATGTATCCTTTATTGTTGGTCGGTGATTGTAGTGTAAGGATGAGGGTCATAATTCTTATTTAATTATTCACATTGATTTCTCTTAAAGGTACACATAAGTGATTGCTTTGGTGCTAGTTTGTACTAATTTTGCTTGTTAATATTTAAATTTGAGTGCCATAAGTCATTTTATAATTTTTATTTCTATTAAGTGTTGTTGAATTATATAATAGTATAATACTAAGTGCCGTTGACTATGATATGCACACTTCAATTAATTGAAGTACATACTTTGTTTACACTTCACACTTTAAAGCGGAAAAACCATTTTGCGCATCATGTTGCATTTTGAAGCTTGGAATCTTGCCCTAAAGTTAAGCATGTTGATGTTGGAGTACTTTTAGGATTGATGAAGTTTCTATGAAGTTGTATTGAAAAGACAAAACCATAAAGCCAATCACGCTAAAGTGGATATGATGTAGGACTATGTATGCTTTAAATGACTGATACTTGAATTTGCACGCTTTTAAGTAAGAGCAATAAGAATTAAAACGTTATCCACTTAATGAAAATATAAAACAAGAGAGGGATGCCTTAGTTTAGGCAAAGTCACAATAATTGTTAGGATCACAAAACAATTAGAAATTTCAACATAAGCAAATATAGAAGATTTTCAATAATATCCTCAGATTAACAATGAGATTAGATGCATAAAAAATCCATCACTCATTCCCTACGTTTGCTAAGCTTTGCCAGATAGCTTTGCACGATTCCTTATGCTTGAATCACAACATACAATCGAAGAAGATTTAGGAAGGAATTTGAAGCGGGGGAAAAAGTTCATCCTTATCTTGGCGTGGCGGTGATTTGCCACTGAACGGTGGAAAGCTGTTCTTCAATGGCTTCCGAAATGATGAATATGATTCGATCCAAGTATTCCTCGACGGAATTATCTACCTCCGGATTAACGTTGAAGAAAGGTGATCCGAGGATGTCTTTGATGCCTTGTTCGTTGTAGATGAAACCGGAGTCGAGTTTAGGATCGGCCATGCATAGATTACGTAGTGTTGAAGTGTTGCGGAAGACCTCCTTTACTGTCCTTGTGGACTCCCCTGGAGAGAAAGAAATTTCTCCAAGGAATCCAAGTAGAGGAAGGGGTGAGAGGGTGGCCGGCCAAGGTAGGGGTTTGGGGGAAAGGTAGGTTTAGATTTTAGAGGTGGAGGAAGGAGAGAAATTAGGAAATAGTTTGCCTAATTAATCCTCTAAAATTGAAAAGGATTTAAATGAGAATTTAGAGAGAGAGGGGGGCGGGTAAGAGAGGTGAGAGGACTTGAATTCTTTCCAAGGGGAGAAGCTTTATGCTTGGAAAGTAATAAGGAGGGGGGGAGGGGGCCGGCGGCATAGGGAGAGGGATTGGGGAATTAGGCAAGGGTTTAATACTTACTTAAATGGGATTCTCAAATTAAGGAAGGGTGATTTAATTCCTATCCAATTCAAATTTAATTTGGATTTGATTTAGAAACATTCCTAATATAGGAAATATTTCAAAATTCAAATTTGATTTGAAATTTTGAATAATTGAAATTGAAAACTTTCCCAAAAGATATTATGTAGGAAAGGAAAGTAATGATGAGGGGTTTGAAATTTTGGAGGCAAGGGGGAAGGGATAGGCCGGCGGTTAGGCTAGGGTTGGGGTGGGGTTCGAGTAGCTTGGAGATAGGGTGATGGGATGTAATCAAGTAGTAAGGGTGGGGGAAGGTGTGGTGGGAACTTGGCCGAGAGGTGGGATGGGGGTTAGGATGGGTCGGCGGTGGAAAGGCTTGAAGGTGGCTGGTGGTTTAGGTGAGGATGGTGGGGCCGTATGGTGGAAGGGATGGGGAAGAGGAAGAAGTGATGATAGGGGAGAAATATAACCACGAATCCGAATACTTCCAAGATTGGTGGGTGATCCGATTCCTTCTCCTAGGAAAAATTATTACACCCGGTCAAAATACTGAACATACCGAGTGTACCAAGCGCGGTACCAAGTGCTGTACCGAGCACGATACCGAGCACTTGAGTGACGTGCCGTTTTGTTATTGGTCTCTGGATGCATTCGGTGTCTGGACAGAATAATTACTCCTCTCCTAGGGATTTCTCTCCAAAGCTCTCAAGCCTTGACACAAACACAAGGGTGCAGGAATTTTCATTATCATTCATTCATTAAATTCAAAAGAAACATAAGGGGCTTATATATAGCCTCATACAATGAAAGGGAACTAAAGACGACATTGCCCTTAGGGCTTATATATGACAAAACCCTTAAGTAAGGGTAAAACAGGAAATGCTAATAAAGCAAATACATAAAGCAAATAAATAAAACAAATGCATATGACGACTCAAAAAATAGATCGGCGCAATCGTGGTCGTAGATCGTCGGCCACGTATCTTATATACTTTCCATGATCTGATGCCCCCCATCAGAATAATACCTTGACGAATGAAAGTTTTTGTTGTTGCATGCAAGGTATTGGTGTAGTAATGACAGCTAAATCCAGACCTCTTTGGATAGTTTTGTACTACATAAAAGTTTCAATTGCCTTTTTAAAGCATTGATGAAGGGTCCTGAGAAATGATTTGGTAACATTGGTCTGTTAAAAAATGTGACGAATGTATAACTTAATGCTAAAGACTAAATATCTGACATTATCTCAACAAAATACCATCTCCAACTTGCAGTTCTCACTGTTCAGCATGGTATAATAGAATTAGAAAACTTAATGACATTTGTTTTTGTTTTTGTTTTTCTAACTATGGTTATAACATCTGATTATTGAAGCAACACATTTTTTATTCATGAATAGCTTCTGTAATTTGGGAAATAGTTCATCTTTTTATAATGAGGCCTTTGAATGCCTTGAAAGGAACAAGTATATGTCTATGCTTTAAGTTTATCTTGTTTTGAGACCATCAAGTATAGTTCAAAATTATTTTTGCTTGTGTACTTGCAAGTCATGGATGTTCTCACTAGACATTGGCAAGAGTTTCTACCCTGGTGTATGCTTTTTGCTGATGATATTCTTCTTGTTGATAATACTAGAGTGGGAGTTGAAGGTAAACTTGAATTATGGAGGTCAAACTTAGAGTCTAAAGGTTTTCATTTGACTAGATCTAAAATTGGATATACAAAGTGTAATTTTATATTAATAGATCTAGTGGGCGGATTGTGACTTTGGGCGATCAAGTCATTAATAAGAGTAAATGTTTTAGATATCTTGGGCTTGTTGTTCAGAGTGATGGTGAAATAGATGGGGATATTATTAGTAGAATTCAAGTTGGATGGTTGAAGTGGAGGAATGCATAGGGCTTGTTGTGTGATAGAAAATTCCCTCTCAAACTTAAGGAAAAATTATTTAAGATGGTGGTGAGGCCTGCAATGCTTTATGGTGCAAAATGTTGGCCATTAAAAGAGAAGCATAATATTAAGTTAAATGTTGTTGAGATGAGGATGCTTAGGTGAATGAGTGGCTTTACTTTTAGAGATAGGATACAAAACAACATATACGTGAAAATGTTGGATTAGCTCCAGTGAAGATAAGACTAGAGAGAGTCACCTTAGATGGTTTGGTCATATAAAACGGCGGCTTTCCAATGTCCCAGTTAGGAGAGTAGAAATATTATATTTTGCTTATGTTAAGAAAGGTAGAGGTAGACCTAAAAAGACTTGGTTAGAAAATATTAGATATGACCATTTTTTAGATTTAAATGAGTATTTGACTCTTAACAGGACACAATGGAGAAAATAGATTCATGTAGCCGAGCTCACGTAGTGGGATAAAGATTTGATGTTGTAGTTGTTGTGTGTACTTGCAAGTCCTTCATCCCTTTATAAATTATTTTATATTTATCCATCAAAATCAAACATATAAACATTAATTGATCAGAGTTTAGCAGTACATATTCCATCTTTTATATTTCCTGTACAAAGATACCCATGTTGTTCTCTATGGTTTTTAATGTGGAATATGCTTTACCCCATCCTTTTAATGTTAATACCTAAATGGTTGTTAAAATAGGAAACTTTTTAATGTGTTTTAGTTTGTGTAAATTTCAACAGAGTTATCTTGATTAGAAACCCCCTCACCAATACACATAAAAAGCCTGCTTTAGTCAATTAATTTCTGTTGATAAATATTTATGAGGTCCCTCTTCAATGTAAAATATATAGCTAACATTGCAATGTTTTTTTGTCTCATTATCTTTGCATATTTATTCTTGGCTATTTATTTGGTTTGGAGTAGAAGGTGGATATTAGAGAAGAAGCTTGCTGACGCTGACATTTCGGAGGAAGAGCAGAACAATCTCATGAAGGACTTAGAGAAAAAGGAAACTGAATTGATGCGCCTCCACAGGCATAAAATGGGAGTTGAAGATTTTGAGTTACTTACAATTATTGGACGGGGGGCTTTTGGAGAGGTTTGTACTTTTGACCAAGTTGAACTTTCGTCATTGTGTCATTACATGAAAATTTTCAATGTTTATCTAATGCGTTTTACTTTTCAATTGTTTTTGCTTAATTCTTCTGAGTTAAATTACAAATCCAATAAGACTTGTCTCGTCAAATTGAATGCTTAATGTTGTCAAACTTTAAGATACCCTTCTATGCCAGTATAATTAAAGCCTCCAATAGTATTGTTTGGTGACTTCTGCGTTACCTTGAACTGGAACTGTAGTCTGCAATTACATGGTTGTCCTTCTTGTAAAAGTGCACGTGTGTGTGTGTGTGTTTTTTTGTGGAGCCATGTACAGCTCCATGGATTTGGTTTTGAAGCGTTCATTGGTAACATTCACGCACATGTTCTGTTTTTTTAGAATCCACGTTTTCAAATATCTTCACGTTTTTTTGGACTTTATTCTGAAATTTATAATTTAAGATGTTTGTCATTATTGGATTCCTTCCATTTCTCTAATGAAATGAACGTCTTCTGCTGCTATTCTACTGATGCTGTTACTTGCTAAAATCTTGTGAAATAAAGTGGTCATGAAAGCTTAAAAGTTCAGGTAGGCATCAATTTTCAAGAACATTATTTGTTTCAATGTACATGAAACTTGGTTATCAAGCCAAGGTTTATGAGATATTTACCCAATTGCATAAATTTTAATCTGTTAACTTATATTTTATTTTATTTAGTGGTAATACCTTGGAATTTTGGTTCAAATACTGGGTGTTTTGCAGGTGAGACTTTGTAGGGAGAAGACTACAGGACATGTGTATGCAATGAAAAAGCTTGAGAAATCTGAAATGCTTCGTAGGGGTCAGGTCATACATAACGGATCTATCAATTAATTTACTTTTGCAGTTTTACTTGTTCATTTTTCTAACCGTTTTGTTTTCTTCCAGGTCGAACATGTAAAAGCTGAAAGGAACCTTCTTGCGGAGGTTGATAGTGATTGCATAGTCAAGCTTTACTGTTCTTTCCAGGATGAAGAGTTTTTGTATCTTATCATGGAATATCTTCCTGGTGGGGACATGATGACTTTGCTAATGCGCAAAGATACATTGACAGAAGAAGAGGCTAAATTTTATGTTGGTCAAACAGTTTTAGCAATCGAATCAATTCACAAACATAATTACATTCATAGGCACGATATACCTGTTTCCGTTTGTTTTGTCTTTTTATTAAATCTGCTCCCTATCATGGCTAAGCTAACTTATACAAGTTTTTCTGTGGTGGCAGGGATATTAAGCCCGATAACTTACTGCTTGATAGAGCTGGCCATATGAAACTGTCAGATTTTGGACTTTGCAAGCCTTTAGACTGCAGCAACTTCCCTAATTTTAGCGAACCTGACTATACATCCGGGTCAAACTCCAATTCAATTTTAGACGGTGACAAGACTTTGAACCGCATACCTGTTGCACAGAGAACCCAACAGGAGCAGTTGTTGCACTGGCAAAAGAACAGGAGAATGTTGGTTGGTGAAGCTTTTCTCTTAACCTTTTGAATCTCAGGACAAGAGTATCTTATAAGATTTCTTTTGAAAATATGTCCAAAGATATAATATAACATGGAGTGTCTTAGTTATAGATGCTGCAACCAGGGTAAGATCTGTGAATCATTCCATGTGAGATTCATTTTTGTCATTTCCCCCCTCTTTATTGATGCTTCATTAGTATCTTAGGTTGCCTGAAATGCTCTACATACTGGTCGATTAGATGATTGGAAACTTGGTTGCTCAAATTGTTTTCTATGTACAACAAAACTACAAAACATTATAGCTACCCTGAGGATGTTGGCCTTAGGAAAAAATTGTGATGCTCAAATCAGCTCATTAGGGACAATAACCTAAGTGCGGCTAGACTTGGAGGGAGTCTATTGCAAAACTCTTTCTATATGATCCTTCAGCTCTGAATTATGTGGATGCAAAATGTAAATAATAAGTTAGAATGGCACTTGAGGTTTATTTGAAGGTTAGTTTGAATAATATCACTGAAGATGGTTGTTGAAGATTTTGATTTTTCAATGGTGATCGCTTCATGTTGACCCTAAAAATGATGCAATCGGTTGACTAATTTAGGGATTCCCAATGAATAATGCAGTCGTTTAGTGGCAGCAGTGCCATGTTGGCTTAAATTTTTTTTCAAGTTTAGATACATATATAAATAATTTATGAAAAGGTTTGACAAGTTTTTAAAGTTTAGATACATATATAAATCCTAGTAAAACATCATATCAATTTCTAATTTAATCTTGGATCAATTTCGCATTAAGTATTGAAAACTATGAACACATACGATATGAAATAGTTGGAGCGAGTTCATCCATACTTCTTAACCCCAACAAAAATAAGATAGTCTTAGTTAACTAAAAGGAATCTAAGAACCAAGATTTTATGTTTGTATCTCTCAGACATAAGGACCTCAGTGGGGCATACACATCAAAGATCTAGGCTTTTTTAGAAAGCTTAAAAAATCACTTCAAGCCATGTGACATTAAAGAACGCATGTAGAGATATTGCTAAATTAATTGTGATACCAATTATATTTATTGTCATCAAAATTATAGAGGATATATTTTGGGCTCATGCTACTAACATCTCCTTCTTAATGATGACAAATCTAGGATGTCTTCTTAATATGGAAAAACCTTGAATGTTGAAAATGATAAATAAATAATCGTATATAAGAGTTTAGCATCCCCACCTCCTCCAATTATTAGATGCATTATATAGTAAGACAAAATACACATGGGGTGGCTTTCCTTAAATATATGCCATTTAATCTTTAAGATCTTTCCAAGTGATATAAACCAAATTTACTGTCATACCTACAATCAAACAGGGCATTTTGCAATGACCAATCCGCAAGTCGGTATCATCAATGGGGTTCAATGAATAAATAACGAAATTAGACCCACACACATGCCATTAAACTGAGCAACTAATTATGTGAAATAGAGTAGGAATGATGCTTTGTTGAAATTATTGTATTTCAAAATTTTCAAAACATGACTAGTTTAAATATGGATTTAAAAAATACAAACTTATAGGGGCTGTTTGGTTAGTTGCATTATTTGAGTTTTGCATTCTATTTTTTGTTTAGTTGGTTTGAATCAAAATAAATACTAAAATAAAAATTTGAGTGATTTTAAATACCAAAAAGTTTGTATTTTCCATGCATTTGGGAATCACTCAAATCTAGCTATTTTTAAGTCCCACATTGCACTCGCTCGAAATTCCTTCCATCAGCAAGTTCCAATCGCTATCGAGTCCACTGTTGACCATTGTCGCAAGACACCGCTACCTACTTCCATTCAATCGTCGTTTATTGTTCTTGCTCACGTTCGCTACCTATCATATGTTGCTGCCACCCATTGCTACTCATTTTTATCCTTATTTGGATTTCAGTGCATTTGTAAGGTATCAAGAAAATCACAAAAAATATTTTAATGCATTTGATTTGCATTCAACCAAACAACTGTTGTATTTTTGAAATGCATGCATTTCAGTTACTCTACATAGCTCGCATTTATTTTGATAACATCCAACTAAATACCCCTTTCTTTCAATCCCATTATTCCAATATTTCCATTTTTCCCATTTAAAACTAAACAGCTCAAGGTATAATAAGAAAAGTCTTAAGAAAGTTTCCACCTATCTATAGCTAACAGCTAAATCTTGACATGCTCGTTCAAATGGATTGAAAATTGGAAAACGTGCCATTTGGCATTTATGATCACCTTCTATTCACCATTCTTCACTCAAAATTTCAGAAAATTGGGAAGAGGCCATGAGCATGGTATATGCAGTTGAAAATTCATGATCCATGAATAAATGTATACTTGGGAAATCTTTTTGTTGTGCATAGCATGAAAATTCAAATATATATATATAATAAACACCATATCAAGAAATAAATAATCATGCATGATGATCTAAAATTCACTTTATGTTTCTACTATTGAAAGCTTATCTTATGCAGTGTTTTAGCCAAAAGAAAAAAAAAGAAGGAAAATTTGCGCTTGTTGCTCACAATCTCGAGCTACACTTTTCCTTTCCTACAGGATCATGCTTGTATGAATTGATGACTATTCTCAATATTCTTTTCTTGTAATATTTAATAGGATTTTTCGTGATTTTGATAGAACTAATTATGCCAACTATGGAAATGGTATCTAAATGAATGCTAAAGTTCTCTAATGATGGAATGAGATACCAAATTTGATGATGACAAAGACATGTCAATGATGAATGTGTAGAGATCATCTCTAACATTTACAATTTCCTTGGGTCATATTCAGTGCCCATGATTGCTGTGTGTTGGATTCACTTGGTTCATGGGGGTCAAAGGAAGCCACACCTTTGGTTTAGTAAGATCTTTCATTTGTTGGTGCTATAATGGTCATCAAGCATGGTTATTCTTGAGAGGCCTTGCTAATTTATGTGTGCTCTACTTGCTATATTGCTGCTATCATAGCATATCTCCATTGGCCTAGTGCTAGGGATCCTTGACATGAGGTAGAAGGTGACTCAATGATATTGTTTAGAACTAAACTGGGCTGAGCTAGTTTGATCTACTCCAACCCTAGGTGCTCGATACATGCAGATGAGTTGCCTGTGTTGGGGATGGAGAAGTAAACCATGCAATGAATACAAAATAAGAAATATAAAGCAGCATAAATACATGACACCAGGATTTAACATGGAAAAACCCGAAATCGGGAAAAAATCACGGAGCCGCACCGCACTAAGAAATCTATTATGAAAATGGGAGAAATTTGTATAGATCTCTCTTATTTCTCGATCTCTCCTTGCTTCTCTTCTATCTTACACTGTTCTCACTCTCAAAACAAAAGAGAAAGTCAAATAAATAACACCAAGGAACGTCACCCTTAAGAAAAATGAGAAAGAAAACTGTCAAGTCCGCCTTGAAGCACCGTGGAGCTCAAACCTTTGTCATCGGTCCTTCTGACAACGCTGAATTTAGAGCGTGTAGAGCATCGTGGGGCTAAGCTCTTTGTCGTTTCTCTTAGCAAACTTTGTAGCAATGGGGTACTCGGGAACATAGCACTGGGGTGTTCTGGAACACAATGCTGGGTGTTCTTGAACACAACACCAAGGGGCTTGAGTACACAGCGCCAAGGGGCGTTGTGCGGGGAAAAAAAAATCAAGTGCAAAGCATCCGAACTTGAACAGGGGAAGACCCCCGCACCCCCAGCGAGCACGACAAACTGAGTTGAGGTCTGTGATAACAGTACAACCCGATTGATAGACACAATCAAATTCCACACAAACTAGCACTGAGTTGTGTCTTGACATTGATGCATTTTTTTTACTCAGCAAAGGCTTTTTCAGTTGCTGATCGGTTATGGTGGATCTAGCTCAGCTTACTGGATTTGACTTATTTTATATTGATTATGATCAACCTTTTATTAATTGCTTTAATTGTCGTTGTTAACCTTAATTTAGCATTAGCCGTTTTTTGGTTGCAGGCTTACTCAACTGTTGGTACTCCTGATTACATTGCTCCAGAAGTGCTGTTGAAGAAAGGATATGGCATGGAGTGTGATTGGTAGGTTTTTGCTAAATGTTCTTTTAAATAATTTTATTGGTACCCTTTATCCTGAGTTGGTAAGATCTTAATTAGTACAATTTCATCAGGTGGTCGCTTGGTGCAATTATGTATGAAATGCTTGTGGGCTACCCTCCCTTCTATTCTGAAGAACCAATGTCAACCTGCAGAAAGGTTGCATTTTAATTTTAATCTTCAATTAGATTGTTTATTTTTTAGCAGTGTGTACAAAATTATGTGAATCTACTTCATTATCTTTCTGGCTGAACTAAGTCGTAAAGTGTCAAAGTTTATCAGTTTTTCAATTTAGCATTTCACATCTAACTGTTGTCGTCATTTAGCTTCTGTGTTTTCACTAAAATAAGGGATCTTGCTCCTTGATCTATGATTTTATCTTTGACACCTATCAACATCAAACTCAGATCCAGCTCAAATCAACTGCATCCAAAGAAATATCATTCATCCATTAAGCTCAATCTGTTTGTCTTAAACTGCACAGATAGTTAATTGGAAAACTCACTTAAAATTCCCTGTGGAGGCAAAGCTGTCCCCTCAAGCTAAAGATCTAATTACCAAGTTGCTTTGCAATGTGGAGAAGAGACTAGGAACAAGAGGAGCTCATGAAATAAAGGTTTTCCTTTGATAAATATTACTCTGCTATACTTTTGAGACTCTTTTTTGGTTGAATGCCACTGATTAACTTGTTTACAAAATCAGGCACATGCTTGGTTTAAGGATGTTAACTGGGACCGGCTTTATATGATGGAAGCTGCCTTTAAGCCGGAGGTTAAGGATGAGTTGGATACTCAGAACTTTGAGAAATTTGAAGAGGTGAGGCAACCTTATTGGGTCTCATTTGGCTTTCTTTTTCCTATATGCATGAATGGTAGATTTCAATGCATCGAGAATTTGTCTTTGAACGCAGATACTACATCTTTCTTTAATGGTAATTCATTTTTTTTTCCTTTCTTTTTGAGGACTATTGATCATATTGGGGCATTTTGTTTATCATAGCATTGTTGTTCACACGAAAATTTTCTCAGAAGATTCTCAAGTGTTTACCTTAACTTGATATAGTGTCACCCAATGGTGTAGAATATAAGAAAATCTAGGGTTTATAAGGCAACCTAGAATGAGATGCAGGATAAACATACAAAAAGTTTGCAATACGCAGGTTATTAATTCATAAATTTAGTAGAACTTATTGCTTTTAATGTATGATGATGCAAGACTAAGTATGTTTTTATATGAATGCGATAAGAACTTGCACGCTTTGAATAAGAGCAATTAACAATTATGAATGTTAGCCACTAAACGATCATAGAAAACTAAAGAGGGGTGCCTACTTTTAGGCTAAATCACATGCTAAGAACTAGAATCACCTAAGTAATTTAGAATTTCAACAGAATGCAAATTAAGTAGTTATTCAATAAAATCCCTAAGTTAACATTGAGATTAGAAACATAGAAAATCAAAACTCAAATCCTACGTTTACTAAGCGAAGGCAGAGAGCTTGGCGCAATTCCTCATGTTTGAATCACCTCCTACAAGAGAAGAGGATTAGAAGATAATTTGAATAGAGGAAGAAGTTCACCCTTGTCGAGGACTGGAAGTAATTTGCGACTGAACGTTTTGCAAGTTGCTCTTCGATTGCTTCGGACAAAGTGAAGATGATTCGATCTAGGTATTGTCGGCGGAAGTGTCAATCTCCAGGTTGACGTCAAAGAATGTTGATTGAAGAATATCAACGCGTCGTTGCTCGTTGTAGACGAAACCGGAGTTGCGTTCAGGATCGGCCATACATGAAGTACGAGGTGTTGTAGTGTTGTAGATGTTATACTTTGCTCTCCTTGGGCGGTTCCTTAGCAAACATGGGGTTTTCCCAAGTAATTTAAGACGAAGGAAGAGGAGGTAGGGGGGCCGGCCAAGGGGAAAGGTTTGGGGAGAATTGGGTTCAGATTTTGGTGGAGTTAGAGTTAAATTTGAGAGAGGATTTTGGAGGGAAAGGCTGGAATTAATTTCCAAATCAATGTCTCTCGAGTTGGAAAGAAGTTAAAGGGAATATGAGAGAATAGAGGGGGCGGGTGGAGTAAGGGAGGGTTTGGGATTTAATTCCAAAAGAGAAAGTGAGATTTTGGAAAGAAATAAAAGAGATGGGACCTTGAGAATTTCGGCCAGGAGAGAGAGGAAGGTTTTTGAATTATTTCCAAGAGAGTAGCTTGACTTTTGGAAATAATTCCAAAGGGAAACTTGAAGGGGGCTGGCGGCATAGGGAGAGAGATTGGGAGAAATAAGCTAGGTTTATTTCTTTCTTAAATAGGACTCTCTAATTAGGACATAGGTTTTAATTCCAATCCAATTTAAATTAAATTTGGATTTGAGTTTAGAAACTTTCCTAAAATAGGATTCTATTTTAGGAAACATTTCTAATTCAAATTTAATTTTGAGTGATTGAAATTTCAGCCTTCCCAAAAGAGAAATGGTAGAATAGGAAAGTAGTAATGAGGGAAATTGTAATTTCGGAAGCAAGGGGAAGAGGGGCTGGCGGTTAGGAGGCTAGGCAGTGGGTGGGGTGAGGGGAGAAGGGGTCGGTTGGGGATGAAAGGTTTGGGTGCTATAGCTGAGGGCAAGGGTGGGGATTGGTAGTTGGCCGGCGGTGGGTCTTGAGGAGGTGGTCGGTGGCTTTGGGGTGGAGTTGAACCGTGGGCTAGAAGAGAAGGGAGGAAGGGGAAAGAAAAGAGCTACAAGAAACTAGCCATGAACCCGGACTCTTCCGAGGTTGGTGGGTGATATGCTTCCATCTCCAAGGGATTCCTCTCCAAAACCACTCAAGCTCTCACAATAACTCAATATGTAGAAATTTTCATAATTCATTAATTAACCTTCTAAAGAAAACATATGGGTTATATTAGCCTTATACAATGGACAAAAAATAAAAAATATGACTTAACCCTTTGGGCTTACACATGATCACCCTTAAGTAAGGGGTGGAAAGGGAAAACACAACTAAAACAAATAAATAAAGCAAGTACATGTGAGGACTCAAAAATATATCAGCGCGATCGTGGCCGTAGATCGGCGACCACGCGTTTGATAAACTTTCCATGCTCCGATGTCCCCATCGTATAGATAGCAAACACACCATTTATGTTAGAAAATGTAATAATCATCCAAAATCCAAAAAAATTACAAGAAAACAATGACTGATAATAAAATTTAGGAACTCATCAAGATCATGTTTAAAAAAAAAAGCACAACACATATCTTATATGACAAAATATCAGTCAATTCGTAAATTCTAATGCAACTAAGCAATTAAATAGATAAGAGTAAGAGTAAAAATCACCTTAAAGGGAGGAATTGAGCCTTGTGGTAGTACTTGAGTCTTTCCTCAGGAAATAGTCATCGATAGATATGAAGCACTTGAAGAATTTACATCAAATTTAAAGTTTTAAAAATCCTTAAAGCTATTGCTGGTATCTACTAGGTACTCAGTGCTTATCTCAAGACTAGCCTTAATCGAAAGTTCTCTCTCGTTATTGAGAGAGATAATTAACTAACTATAGGGGTTTGCGTCTATGGGAAACCAGAACTCATATCATAAAGTCCTTGCAAAATGAGGGCAAAATCTCTGGGTAGTCTCTTATCTAAAACCCAATATGTCTTTTGAAAATTTACACCAGAACTTAAATTTGTTAAAACTCTCTGCATCAAACAAACAAGTGATGCGGAGAGACCGGGGTGCAAATTTTTGGAGCCCATAGTAATTTTCTTTGGAAACCTTGAATATGGAATGGTTAATACAAATTGAGCATTTTCTATTCCTCGTAATCTCTTTCCTAGTGATTTTAGTTATCTTCTATCTCCCCTTGGGTCCCCTTTTAGGCTTTTAGCATCCACTCTTTCTTGCAATCCATTATCTCTCTCCGCATCACCTGCGTCCCAATCAAGGGTAGAAATTGACAGGAAGTTCTTGATGCAACCCACGGATCAACAACAGCAAATGGACCTCCGGCAAAGACCTGAAACCAAAGGAAAATCCAAAGAAAATGGAAAAAACAGGGAAAACTCTTACCAGAACAGAGAACTGTATATTTGTCTGATATGATAAAAACTAGTCTTCTCCCTTACACTTGGTGTATAAGTATATTTTCCCCTCAGATAATTTTTCTATAATTACTATTAATATGCTAACCAACAAAAAGTAATAATAGTATCCTACTAACTGAAATAGTACGGAGAGAGTGGAGGCTGAGCACGGAACAGAATACTGAGCAAATAATGGAATACGGGATTGGGTCTCCTTATGCGCTGCATCAGTTTTGGAACAGCAGCTTAAAATGCTATCCTAAGTGTTGAGCACCCTCAAGTTTGCAATGACGTTTGGAGCAGCAACTTAGTCAAGAAACTTCCATCCCACACATTATGATTTTGAGGTTTCCCGATGGGTCAAGTGGAACAATCTTGAGGGTTTTGAAACAATCTTTCTATGAGGCACCGAGGTAGCTAGGTCCAAAGTTGGAGGAGTCTCTCTACTCTTTTGCTTCTACAAGGTTCTCCCGATTGCGAAGGAAAGCGAATTGATGAAGAGAAAGTGGCTCCTCAGACAAATGGATGTAGAACGAGATTTAGAAAATTGACTCTGAATATAATAATTCAAATAAGTCTACTGATGTTTCTGATGAAGAATAATGATATTAAATATATTCTTATCTCAATTTTGAAATGCTTTTAAGCCAATATCCCAAAAGCACGGCTAGGATGAGTACATATAGGGATAATAGTAAATTTATAACTTTATAAGATATTTTTACAAGTCGGCACTTAGTTCTTAGGTAATGCCACTGGTACAAGAGGTTTGCTATTAAACTGGAAAGGCCATGGTAGGGAGATGGACATTATTAGTTCCTTTCTCATCCTGCACTTGAACTTATATTTTTACGCTAAGGGATGGAATCCTGTCAAGGTTTGTTAGTCATGGTAAGAAAACAAATGGAAGGCGCAAAACTTAGAGCCTGTTATGTAGGATACTTGAAAATGGAAGAATTTGATTTCTATTGAAGCTTAGCTGATGAAAGCAAAAGTTGATGACTTTATCTAGTTAGTATTTGTGGCTCTTTTGACAATTGTGTGCTGCTGCTGATGGTATAATATTGGAGTCTTAGATGAATATTCTTTAAAACTTTAATTCGGATGGCTGTTGTTATGGTGGATGGCTGCAATTTTTTGTTGTTTACTGTTTTTGTTCACTTGCAACAATCTTTGTTTTTTTGTTAGGCCGGTTCAGGGTGAACCGGCCCAAGGGCCGGCTCAGTTGTTCTACAGGAGGCGGAAGCAGTCCGCCTTCCTTGGTTTTGTCCGCCCAAAGGATGGGCTCCACTTGTCCACTTGAATTCAAATTGAAAAGGAGGTGGCGGCTAGGGCTTGGGAGGGAAATTAAATTAGATTAGAAAAGCTTTTGTATTAAAGTGCATGAGAGGATTAGGGGGGATTATGTTTTGATTGATTGGAATTAGGGTTTCTTGGCGATTTGGGCTTTAGACTCACTTGTCTAGAGATTTGGGAGAGACAATCCTCCTCTCGAATAGAGGATCAATTGTATCTTGCTTTGAGTTTTGCTTTGCTTTGTTTCCACTATCGCAATCTATCGTTTCTAGATTGATTTGTTCAAGTTTTTCTTATTTTTCTCGTTGTTTTGAACCAACTATTGCTAGGGTTTCTTGCGAACTCAAGTAAATCCGATAGGATTATGTTATGCCGGTCCAGCCTGGACCGGCCCAACCTGGACCGGCCCAGCCGGTCCGGGTTTTCTTCAGGTGGAGGCGGCACAGAGAAGAGGCGGAAGGGAGAAAGGGGCTTGGGGTGGGGTCCACTTGCAATTCAAACATGGTTTAAGTGTTTTTGGAGGGAGAAGGAAGGGTAGAGAAGTCATTTGGCGAAAATCCGATAGGAATCACTTGGAATATTCAAGTGGTACCTATCAGATTACTTGCGAACTTAAGTATTTCTTATCATTTTCCCTGGCGGTGGAGCACTAGGTGATATGATATCCTGCAGATAAGTGAATTCTGCAGTTTATGCATCTTTTTGGCTATGGCGATGGACTGATTATGGAGATTAGCTTTATCTGAGGAATTCCAGCAAGGTTTAATGCTTCATTGCAACCATCAATGCGAGATTTCAAGTAGGGGATGTCAGCCACATGTTTGTGGACATCGAGCTAAATTTTGCTGGTTGGATAAATTAAAGTTTTTCATTTTCCTGTGCTTGTGGGTTGTGATTGTGGAGATCTAAAGGTTTCCGTTTCTTCATTGATACTAGTTCTTGTCATGCAATGAAAAAACATTTGATGTTATTTTCTATTTGATTAAATAGATGCCTAGTTGGATGGATTCTTTCTAGCCTTTTTAAGATTTCAGGGGAAATTATTTTCTTCTGCGGGCATGAGATTAATTATTTTCCATATGGTGATCTATTAACTTTTTGTTAATTATTTTCTATGATGTTGTAATTGGCATGATTTTGCATAGTTGTGTTTGATCAAATTTTATATAATTTGGTTTTTAACTGTTAGCGTGATTCCAATTGAATATATGGTTTTATCACTTAAAATTTCTATGCAAGATTTCTGTTCAATGAGATCACATTATCTCTTGGACAGATTTTATGAATTTCTAATATCTTGTAAGATTTCTATGCAAGCTTTTTCCTCTTCCATACATCTGAATTCACACTGGCTAACAGTAATGCTTCTTAGAAAACTATGCTTTGCTTAATGAGCGTTCTGCAAAATTATGTATATTTTGTCCATGGTTACGGACTACCCAGGATTTGTATAAGATTTAGTTAGTTCTTATTAAAATAATAATAATAGTTAAACTAGCATAAGTATCTCAGGCAAGAACTAAAAGACTAGCCCGGGAACCCCGACCTAATAATAATAATTGTTACGGCCTATTACCTAATGGAAAATGAAATTGAGCTGTTTCGACCATACTCCATATATTTTATCCTTGGTATTTTAGTTATTTGTTTTCCGCTAGCATTCTATTTTCAAAAAATTCCCTCATTTTATTTTTTGCAGAACAATCATAGATGGCATAAAGTTTGCCTCATTGTGTTTATTGTTATTGTGCGATTTGAAGATGCAAGCTAATCATATTATCTTAATGCAGACGACAGTTTCATTGCAAACTTCTTCAAAGTCCGGTCCTTGGAGAAAGGTAAATTGGTTTTCTTTACCCTTCTTTTGATCTCTGTAATATGTGCGATGTGTCAATTTGAGTTAGAAGTGTATTGGAAGCCCATTGTCACGGTCTTGGACATTGATGTAAGAAAAGGATTACTGTTGCTGATTAATTTAATTTAGATCTTTATACTTAAATCACTGTTAGGCAATCAGTTTTGTGGATGTGAAAAGATAATATTGGGTATTAAAAACTTTAAATTTTTGGTGGTATCTTTTGGTCTAGTGTGTTACCTCAATTGGAATATAAAGATGACTAATACAACAACAATAACAACAATATCAAGTCTTTATCCCACTGTGTGGGGTCAGCTATATGAATCGTTTTTCTTCATTGTGTCATATTAAGAATCAAATTCTCATTTAAATTTAATAAAAAAGTAATATCTAATATTTATAGCCAAATCTTTTTAGGTCCACTTCTACCTTTTTTTAACATAGGCCAAATCCAATACATCTACTCTCCTAAGTGGGTCATCAGAAGGCCGACATTTTATGTGTCCAAATCATCTAAGGCGACTCTCACTAATTTTATCTGCCACGGGAGCTACTCCAACCCTTTCACCCACACACTCATTTCGCATTTTGTCTCTAAGATTGAGGCCACTCATCAACCTAATCATTCTCATATCTGTAACACTTAACTTTATACTTCTCTTTTGATGACCAACACTCTGCGGCATAAAGCATTGTAGGTCTCACCACCATCTTATAAAATTTTCTTTTAAGTTTGAGGGGTACTTTTCTATCACACAATAGGCTCGATGCATTCATACGCTTCAACCATTCAACTTGAATTCTACTAATAATATCCCCATCTATTTCATCATCACTTTGAGCAATAGATCCAAGATATCTAAAACATGTACTCTTTTATGACTTGATCGCCCAAAGTCACAATCCCCCACTAGAATTATTACTACTAAAATTACACTCCATGTATTTGGTTTTAGATATACTCAAACGAAAACCTTTAGACTCTAAGGTTGACTCTATAAATCAAGTTTTCTTTCAACTTCCTCTCTAGTTTTATCAAAAGAAAGAATATCATCAATAAAAAGGATACACCAGGGAACATCTTGTAAATGTCTAGTAAGCCACACCCATGACTAAAGTAAAAGGATATGAGCTTAAAGCCGATCCTTGATGTAATCCAATTGAGATAGGAAAATACTTGGTCAAATCACCTTGTGTTTGAATACTTGTGTTTGAATACAAGTAACAACTCCTACATACATATCTTTAATGACTTGAATATAAGAATTATTAACTCCATTGACGACAAAATATCGTTCAACCTTGTAGATCCAGCCATGGCCATCCTCGCCCTCAAAGATGGACATCTTCAGCTTCCTCACCTTCGAATCACCCTCGTTGCCCCGTCCCTGAATCCTCCATAACCTCCTATTCCGTGAAGAGGAGGTGCTCCCCAGTTGTAACGATCTTCCCTCCGACGATCATATCCAACCCCTTCATCAAATTCTCCTCTTCTTCTTTAAAATTCAACACTTCTGTGGTAGAAATATTCCATTCTCCCTACAAAATCAGCAACCCTTCTTTCGAAACCAGTGCTCATCTCCTCCCTAGAAAGTGGTTCTAGATGAGGCATTACGTCTTTACCCTCCAAGATCTCCACTTCCGGATTTTCCCTTCCCCTAAACAGGTTAGGATTTTCACCTCTTCCATGGCCGGTGATGGTTTCCCTTGCTTCCGATGTTACTGGATTGGTCTTTGCTTCTAGCAATTTCTTCAACATCTCTTCTATCACAGTGAACTTCTCTTCCATCCTTTCATTATTGGATGAAATATGATTTTGAAAATAAAAAAAATTTCCCTCCAAATCTGATTTAAGTTGTCCAATTTCTCCTTCCAAAACTTCAACCTTCTTCCCGGCCATAATTCTTCCCAAGAATCACGAGAAGATCTTCTTCCGGATGAAATTTCACCATTGAAATTTCAGAATTTCAGCCGCCGATGGGCCCCAAGACAATGTTCTGATACCAATTTGATAGGAAATACTTGAGTTCGCAAGTAACCCAAAGGAGAAATACTTAAGTTCACAAGTAAACCTAATAATAATTGGTGAAAACTGCGTGGAATATGTTGATTTTAGAGAGAAATTAGTAATACGATGCAGAAATTTCAGAAAATTGTAGAAAAAACACAAGGAAATTTTTTATATTCAATTCACGAACAAGAAAAACAATACAAGATATAAGTTTCTTCAATTCCAGAGGAAGAAACAACTCTCCAAATGTCTAGCAAAGCCTAGAGCCCAAGAGAAAACCCTAGATATCAAATCTTTCTTCCAATTCAAGATGAAACTCTAATCCTCCCAAGGAAATTAATTAAAACAAAATTCCTAAAATGCCCCTAATTGAAAATTTTCCTCCCAAAGTAATGTTTAATTAAGTTGTGGGTCTCATCTCTCCAACTAGCCTCTCTATCTCTCTCTTCCCATTGATTCCGCCCCCTTCTCTTGTAGCAAAGAACCGGTCCAGGTTGGATCGGTTCAGCTGGCCCTAGGGCCGGCCTAACATAGTCATGGATCATCTTGTCAAATCCATTAACCTTTAGGTGCATAGTGCGCAACAGCTTGGATGTCCTACTAAGTGTTAAGTGATTTTTTCCCAATACTAGCCTTTTTTTAGTGGACAAAGGAATGCTCTTGATGAAATTATACTCACATGGCGTATCAGAAACTCATTTTCTTCCTAGCACTAAAAATTTTGGGAGATCATGATCTATATAAAGCATAAACTCTCTGGACAGAAGATAATGATGCCAATATTAGAGTAATTGTACTACAATATAAAATGTATGATCATATGTTGAGTAACATTTGACATGCAACCAAGCATTATTCAACTTCTTGCTTAAGTAAGCAATTGGATGCCCTTGCTTGGGAACACTTAAATGCCAACTTCAGAGGCATTAGATGATGCCTCGAAAATCTTGTTATGAATATATCACATGACTTTCAAATAATGGGAAATTAATATAATACATCGCATGACTTTCAAAAAATGGAAATTTATGGAAAATCAAGTGCGAAGTTATGAAAAATTTTTTTTTTAAAGTCTATTACTATCAGCTTTACTCTTTTGATCGATCCTAAGTCTTGGGAAGCGTTAGGCATATTATTTCATTTGGCGATGCCTTCTGTTTATTTGATTGGGAATAGGTTTCCCCATTGTTGCAGTAACTGTTGTGCATGTACAGATGAAAGCAATAACCTTTACCTTCTTTTATCCGTGCAGATGCTTCCATCCAAGGATGTGAATTTCGTGGGCTATACCTACAAAAACTATGATATTGTTAATGATTATGAACTTCCTGGCATCGGTATTTTTCTCTTCTGCACTTACATTACTGGCCTCTTTTCTTCTATTTCTATAAGCGGTTAGTTTTAATAATGTTGTATTTTCAGCAGAGTTGAAGAAAAAGAGTAACAAACCGAAGAGACCCTCAATCAAAACCTTATTTGGTAATGTTTTTAACACTGCTGGAATTGCTATCCTATTCTTCCCCTCAAATTTTCTTAGATAGCATCAGAATTTGACTGAAATTACCACTACTGATCTCATTCTTCATCTTTATATTTCTACAGAAACAGAATCTCCCACTAGCCAGCCTATCCATGGGAGCTTTCTAAATCTTCTACCTCCACAGCTGGAGGTTTCTGAGAGCCCAGAGGCATCACCCTCGCGGACTTCACCCAATTCTGGCAAGCCATTATGCTTCCAACCCCAATCTCGACTAAGATAACAAATATTCATTTACGTGTTCATAATCATAATAAAAGTTTATGAGTGTTGACACAGGAAAATAAAGCAATGGCGGATTCCATCATCCTTCCAGGAGTCCTGTTCATTAGAGTATGTACTCCTCTCTCTTTATAATAATTAAAAGAGGGGTATCAGCTTTTTATTAGTTTGGCCTTTACGCTGTACTCTGTTTGGTGACTTGATTTTCTTCAAGCTGGAATACATAAAACTGCTGCAAAATATCTCAACTTTCAATTTTGTTAATCAAACATGAGCAATTCTGTTCTACGTAAAATATTTTTATTGTTATTTGTGACTTTCTCTTATGGTCAAGCATGGGCATTCTCTTCTATATGATTAATTACATGGTAAATGTTTACTTATTCTCAATGTTTATTATGTTCACCACAAGGATTGGATGTCTCACCACTATCTCATAAAATTTAAGATATTCTTATTTTAATTATGTGGTCATTTCTTAAGATGGATTTTAGAGTCATTGGATTTCTATTTGTTTTAATAGTAGGGTGGGAATTCAATATCTAATAAAATAAATCGAAATTTGAAGTTCTATTTTTAGAACTAATATAACGGAACCAAAACATAAAAAGATTAATAATTTTTTTGAAAATTAGAGTAATTTTTTTAATCTGATTATTATGATTGAGCGTCTTAAATTATGTGATATCATTGAAACACTCGAGCAATTATCAGCCATTTTTTATTGGCCTCATATCCGGCAAAATATTCTTCAATTTATCAGTCAATGCAGGGGGGGTTAAGAGATGTTTGGCTTAGTTTGGGATAACTTGTTATTGCTTTCTAAAGTTATTTTTTAATAAAAATTTCTAGTACAAAAGTTTTTTATATCAAAAAGTTGCTATGAAAATTAGCGAGAAAACTATCACAAATGAAGTCGAAACTGGCAACTATGGCACCTCTTGGATTACAAACGCCAATTTTTATTGGCCTCATATCCGACGAAATATTCTTCAATTTACCAGTCAATGCACTGGGAGTTGAGAGATATTTGGCTTCGTTTGGGAGAACTTATTGCTTTCTAAAGTTATTTTTTATACAAAATTTTTAATTCAAAAAATTTTTGTATTAAAAAATTGTTATAAAAATAATAAGAAAATTATACTATGACACCTCTTGGATTACACATCATTTCGGACCCTAGAGCAAGTTTGGGAGGATGCTTCAATGGATTTCATTGCTGCTATGCCCAATTCTTAGAGAGATTATTCTATGCGGAATTCGAATGTATTCGAAGATGAATCTGGATGCGCCTCGTCACCCGATGCACTAGGCCCGGTGATGTGGCACGCCCGAATTCGCCTCCGAACACCGTTGGGATTCGGCACAATAATTTTCCCAAGACGATGATTTTTGTCTTCGTTGATAACATAATGAAGGGTTGCTTCCATCCAGTTATTCAGCTTCCAAAGTGGCCGTCTTGTTTACTGAAATGGTAGTCCATCATCACGAATTCCCAAGATTATTGTATCAGATAGGGACAGCATCTTCCTTAGCAACTTTTATCTTCTCTCAGCGGTACTAGAGTTTAGTTCAGCTTGCCATCCACTCTATGACTCTAAACAGTGGTATTAACGAGCTTAGACTACGTTAAATCCACATAAAAAGTCCCTCCTTTCTGTTTGATGGAATTTTTTTTTTTTTTTGGACAATTAGAGGATTTGAGCCCGTGTGAGATGGGAGGAATTTCTTTCGTCGATCACTCAGTTGCAAACCCAATCTCGTTTGATGGAATTTTCACTTTGCCATACAAATGACTTCGTTCCAATCCCTTTATGGCAGTCCACCACATTCCACAGCAATAATGGATTGAGGCGGGTCCCGCAGGGGCACATACCCCTTACGAATAAATGCAGTTGAATTTTTTTATTTTGCTTGAAGTAAAATCAATATAGTGTAAAGTCCAATGATGTGGATGGCTAATAGCCGACGGTTTGTGATGCCAATGCCTAGCGGCCTTGGCGGGCATCAATTGGTCGTGGTGACGGATGGCGGCAAGCGGCCAACAACAGCTAGCAGGTATTTGCTAATGGTGGCAGGGCTAGCAGTGTCAAGTGGCGGTCACTTACAATGGTGGCCCAACAATTGTCAATCGATGGCTAGTGGTTGGCAGAGGGTAGTGAATTACGGGGGCAATGGTAGATTATTTACAATATATTTCAAAATCGATTAAACCTAACAATTTCTAAATACATCAAAATCGTTCTAGATAGTGAATTCCAAGTACTTCAAAATTTCACTCAACCTTTCTTTTACTTCAAACAAAACTTTTAAATACATGAAAATATTTATAATGAAAAATTAACATAAAGATCATAAAAGCTTTTCAACCATTAAGCCAAGTCTACTCCAAATATGATTGCTTCAAGAATATTAACAGAGAACAAATTAAATCCGAAAAGGATTACCATTTTAAACCAGATGAAGCATATAGTTTTCTTCTCTTCATGTTGTCTCTTTTTTCTTGTTCCTTGTCCTATGGTGGTACTGGTGACCATTCACTGATTGAATCATTGAAGGCATATAAACTACTCTGAGCATGCTGGAAATCTGACTTACAGTCAACATCTTCTCAGTTGAGAGATCAGTGCAAATTAGCCCTATTTCTATGGCCTGTCTAACTTGCTCATGAGCTGTAGCTGATAGTTTCATCTTCTCATCTATTACAGTTCTCAGTTTCTCATGCTGATGCATTGCAATCCAATCCACAAATCTTGATTCACTGCCTTCAAATTCTTCCCTTATATGGTTATTGGCTATTAATTGTAGAAGGAATACTCCAAATTTATAGATATCTGGAACCAAAAATGAGTTTAAATTGTAAATAACTAGCTTAAAAACAACAGAGATGGGGTAGCATTCAAGAAAAGGCAAAAAGAACTCCCTTGACACAATTTTGCCCTTTGAGACATGATAACTAATCAATGCTTAGTGCAAAGTTTTATGAAAACTTAGGCTTCGTTTGGTTCTTCCTCTTCTTTTGTAAAAGTTAGTTTTTAAAAATATTGATTAAGAGAATAGAATTTTCTAACAAAAAAGAAAATATAAAAAAGCTTTTAAAACAGTAAAAAAATGAAATTCCCTAAAAAATATTTCTATAGAAGTGTCCCATCCAAACGGAAAATTATTAGGTGTGGACACCGGACGTAGAGGTACGTCCGAACTCCAATAAAATGCCGACATGTGGATATTCAATTTGATTTATTTTTTAGTTTATATATTTAATATGTCCACGGAATTTTAAACCAAGCGCTCCAAAAGCGCATCTAAAGCGTAGGTAAAGTGCAGGTAAAGCGCAGTAAAAAAAGTACAATAAAAGAGCAGTTAAAGCACAACTAAAGTGGAGCTAAAACGTAGGTAAAACACAGTAAAAAATCTCAACAAAAGAGCAGTTAAAGTGCAAGTAAAGCGTTGGTAAAGTGCAGATAAAATGCAGTAAAAAAACATAACAAAAGAACAGTCAAAGCGCAACTAAAGCGCAGCTAAAGAACAAGTAATGCGCATAAAAAGTGCAACCAAAGTACATTACACATATCAAATTTTAAGTGGACATCCGGACGTATCTCTACATCCGGTGTCCGCACCTAATAATTTTCCCATCCAAATAACGACCAAGAAATAATTTCGCTATTTCTAAACAGAAAACGTGAAAAAACGCCAAAACAAACGAGGCCTTAAAGAAGGATTGGTACTTCAATTTTTTATAGAAAAATGTTACAAGACAAGTTGGAAAGATGAAATATTAATTTAGAATGAACTTGGGTTTAGGCAATGGAACAAAAGCACAATGGACTTACCTCTAGAACTAGAACTGCTATTTGGATGATCATGAACCTTAAGTTTTAAAATCAAAGGCTCCCCACCTTCACTCACCATGACATTAGTAGTCTTCACATCACACCTGATTTGTGGCCATTCTTCTTCCAGAAAAGACATCGCCTCTACAACCTCCATAGCCACCTTCATCCTATCCTTCCATGGAGGAGACCTCATAAGCCACTCCTCTATACTGACTCCTTCCTCTCTCTCCATCACCACAGCCCTCATCTCCATCTCATCACACCATCCCAACACCTTAACTATGTTCTTATGCCTCACCTTCACTAAAACCCTGCAATCCTTCACAAAACTTCTTCGAAACTCGCTCGATACCTTCCCTCTCTGTATCTCAATCTCTACTTCCTCCCCATCCTTCAAAATCCCTATGTAAACCTCCATCTTCTCCCTCTTCTCCACCAATCTCTCCTTAGAGAACCCATCCGTCGCCTTTGTTAACTCCCGCACAGAAAACTTATGCCTTCCTCCAATTCTCCGCACCAAACAACCAATCGCTGAAGCAATCAATACCGAAACTCCAACCAAAAGCAAGATCGTTGTCATCATTTTGAATTTATAATCTCTATCACTCTTAAGAAGACCCGAATGAATAAAGCTCGAATCATTGAACCTTTTGAAGAAGGAAATGGCTTCAACGTCGAACTCGTGACTGAATTGATTGTATGAGAGATTTAGGTTTGAAAGATTGGTGAGAAGAGTGAAGGAGTCGACGGGGAGGAAACCCGAGAGCATGTTGTGGCTGAGATCAAGAGAATGGATTTGAGTGCAATTGAGGATTTGGGAAGGGAAAGGGCCCGCGAGAGAGTTGTTAGAGAGATCGATGGATTTGATGGAGAATGGACAGTATTTCCAGAAGAAGGAGAAGGAGAGGTAGAGAGGGGCGAGCTTGGGGCGAGTCCGGAGGTCGATGAAGGAGAAGGAAGTGGGACAGTTGGGACTGTTGGAGAGGTTGCAGAGGTGTGCGGCGACGATGGTGGATTTGAAAATGTTGGTGAGGTCGGAGGAAGTGGAGTTGCAGTAGCGGAGAGAGGAGTCGTGGAGGCAGTTGTTGGTGATGGTGGAGAGGAAGTTGGGGGGTGGGGGGTGGTTCAGTTGGTCGATGAGGGGAGATGAGACGGCGGGTTTGGATAGGAGGAAGTGGAAGAAGGATATGGTGAGGAGACCGGAGGGGCTGACGGTGGTTGCCATGGTTTGCGAGGAGTTGTGGGGAGAGAAGGGAAAGAGAACAGGGAGAGAGAGTTTTTGTGGTATTACGGTATTGCCCGTGGTTTGTTGGTTATTGATTTAATTGACGAGGATAGTTTAGTAAAATCAGAACCCTCCCGCTTATTTCCAATGGATGGGTTCTTTCAGGTCGGGTTAGGGTCAGTTCCGGATTCGACTCGAATCCTACCCATTTTTAAAAACGGGTCAGGTTTCCGGATCTGAATCCTACCCGATGCGGGTCCGGGTCAACCCGACCCGACACGAATGACCAAGTTGATCTAAAATTGTTAGTTTTCGGATAAAAAATCATGTCAATCTTCAATTTTTGGGTCAAAATCGGGTCAATATCAGGTATTTAGGTCAAATAGAAGTTTTCGTGTCAATTTCGGATTAATTTCGGGTCAATTTTGGGTTGCTGGTTAACCCGAACTGGACCCGATTTTTAAAATGGGTTGATTTGTTGAACCCGAACCTGACCCGTTTCGGGTCCGGGTTGACCCTAGCCTGAATTTTTCCTGATCAGATTGGAATCATGTTTCGGATCGTGTCAAAAATTGACACCTCTTTATTATTGAAACATGATCTTTCCAGGCATTGTTGATTATGGTTAGTGCTAATATATATATATATATATATATATATATATGTATTAGGGACCGTTTGAGATGATTTTAGTTATTTATTTTTATTTTTATATAAACTAAAATATATAGCTGTTCTAAAAACAATTCCTTTTTTATTTTTTAATGAGCGGTGGTGTTAGTGGTTGTAGCTTACAGTTGTAGAGGCGGCGACTGGTGGTAATAGAGGTGACTACCGGTGATGGTGGAGATGGCAGGAGGTGGTAATAATTAATTTTAAAATATTTAAAATATGAAAATAACTTTTAACTAATATAAGTATTTAAAAAAATAATTTTAATTATTCATAAAGATTTTTCTCAATACTCTTTACCAACAAAATGTACAAGATGCTTGGCAAAAAATATCAGTCATATTTTACCCCAAAAAAAAAATCAGTCACGTGGGCTCAAGGCCGGAATCATACTATCTTTTAAAGTGATGACATAATCTTATATATAAAATATGAATGAAATTTTTTTCAGTAGAATTTAGACTAAGTGTATTTTTATTGAATGTGAGCAAAATAGTTAAAAAATATTTTTTTTTCTAAGAAAAAAAAAAGATTTCAGAGTGGGCAAAGTTCTTCTTGGTTCCACACCTGGAAGTGACATACTTTTATTGGGCAAATATTGAAATGAGTTGTAAGGCTAAGGTTTCGTTTCGGACTGCTTTCTTGTTGCTTCTTAAAGCAACTTCCTAGTACAAAATTTTTAATTAATGAACTAAAAAACCGCTTCAAGAAGCAGCAAGAAAGCCGTCCCAAACGAAGCCTAAAGCTTCGTTTGAGACGGCTTTTTTTATTGCTTTTTAAAACGGAGTTTTAGTAAAATAACAGAGTTTTAGTAAAATGTTAAAATTAAAAGTTTTGTAAAGCAAATAAAAGACAACTTCCTTATTATTTTATGAAGTAATTTTTTAGTACAAAAATTTCAATTCAAAAAATTTTTGTACTAAAAAATTACTTCATAAATCAGTAAGAAAGATGTTTCAAATAAAACCTAATTCTCTTATGAAGAAGATGATTATTTTTCCAATTCTACATCTTCAAATTTCTTTTGTGTTCTGTGCTTTTGTTTTGAACTGCGACACAATTTATTGCTGATATTAATAAAAAAAAGTTATTTTTGATTTACTATTATTCTCAAATTAAATTCTAACCATACATCAAGAACCTCTTCCTATTCCGATGAATTCTCAACCCTTAATATACCTATTAACATTATTATGAATTCTCTTTATATGATTGATAGTCAAAGCTCCTAACTAATATATCAAGATAAGTTATGTCATCGTGAGAAAGTAATATAATTGTAATATAATGAATTTAAAAATTGCGAAAAGATTAATGAATTTAAAAAAAGTAATATAGTTGTAAAAATAGTCTTTTATATATATCCTTATAATTATTTTTTATCAAATTTTTAATTTAAAAATTGTGAACTTGTTGATCCGAATAGGTTGCAAGCACATAGAGGTGTGAAGTAATTGGATAAAATTTAAAAATAAAATTGAAGTAATCTTATCTATTTGTTTGGCACAGTTTCTGAAATACCGACTTAAATTATTGATTATAATTTTGAATATTTTTATTTTTGGTTTTTTTTTTAATTTTATAAAATCAATAAAATTTCAAATTTGTATATACGAGTGACATAAAAATATCGATGTAGTATTGTCAAAATTATACATTTTAATAAAAATTATTTGTTATTTTTCTTACAAAATATTATTTTGTCTGATGATAATTAAATTTATTATTAAAATTAATTATATTTTGATTCATTCATAATTAAATTGAACTATACCAATATAATTAAAATTATTTATTTTAATTTAATGATTAAAATTAATTGATTCAACTAATTCATTAATACATTTTTGACCTTAGAGCTTCATTTCATAACACTAAAAAAGAATATTCTATATATTTTCTCTCTTATCTTTTTTTAATATTTATTTTTTATCATATCATTATATTTATCAATTTTTCTGAGTTATACATCTTTATAATTTTTTAACAAAAATAAATCTTACTCTATAAATTAATACATAATAAAAAAATTATGTTTGTGAATAGCGCATAGTGCTATGTCAATATTGACGTGACGTCACACTGTTCACTTCACGAGAATGACACAAATTTTGTGTCGTGAAACAGATAGCAGACATCAAACACTTAGGGTTTAATTGGAGATAGACTTATATACACTCTTATGAGCAAATCGCAAGCTTGTTTAAATAAAATATTACATTTTGTTTGAGTAACAATTATAATTGTATTTTTTCCTTAAGAAAATTAAATTTTTACTGATGTAAAAATATATAATGGAATTCTAGAATAAAATAAAATAAATTAAATTACCATAGTTGTTGGCCTTTGGCTATGGGTTCCACTTTACCTGGCTAGTTTGCAGAAGCCATATGCGTACAGCAAGCTACAGCTCAAGAGAATATAAATTGTCAAAAGGCACGAAGTACTTTTTTTTTTAAATAAAAGATGGCCACTCAAATTCTACTCATTAAAATTTTAAAATTTATTTCAATCAATATAATATAAATTCAAGTACTTTGAAGCTCTGTCAAAGATCTTAGGTATCTCTTTTTTTTTTTTTTTTTTTTTTCTTTTTTTTAATTTAGGGGCATAATTCTATTTTATTTACTATAAAATATAATTACAATTAAAAAAAACAAATTAGAACTCAAAGTGAAATGAGAGATCAAGATTATATTGAGTAGGCGTAGAAAGCTCGAGTCATGTTTTACGGTTCACGAGCCAGCTCATTTATAATGAAAAAGAGAAAATAATTATGATTAAAAAATAAATAGAATAAAATGATCAGAAGAAAAATAATAAATTTCATCACCCTTATGAAGCACCTCTCTTCACCCTTTCTAAGATCCACATTGAATTTAATTATTTAAAGTTAGACAATGCACATAAAAATGATGAAATTTAATTAAATGTAACTCAAATTAAAAATAATTATAAAGTCTACAATTTTTTTTTTTAAATCTCTTGAATAAGAGTCTTAAAATCTCATATTCGTAATAAATTGTATAAATCAAATCATTTATGTTGAGCTCAAGTCAACTCAATTGGCTTAAAAGAGGTTGATTCCATTGATCAATCAGATCTAATTAGACAAATTATTGGCTGCATGTGAGCTCATCATATATCTAAAAAACCTTAAAGGCCAAGAGTTAGCACATCTCTTTCTTATCATAATATTTTAATAGTCATCTTATGTCATTCATATTTACTCATTAATATAATTTATTTCATATATAGCTATGACTATAGTGACACCTATAAATATGAGGGTAAAGGGCTAATAAAGAGAAAAGTTAAGCTCTTTATTTTCTGTCAATAAAATATAATGGAGTTCTCTTGTGCTTATTCTTCCTTCATCTTCCTTTTTTCTCTCATTTTTCCTCTTTCTTTCTCTATTTTTTGTAGCAATTTTGTTACTAAGATCCAAATGTACGTCACCTACAAATAAATTTGGATTCAAAATATTTTTTTCCCTAAATTAGTTTTCTTTCTATTATAAGTAACCAATTATGAAACAACAAAATAAAGCTTCAAAAAATAAGATTTTCTTCATACTCGAAATAAAAAAAATAAAATAAAAATCATTTTTTAAATTTATTTTTATCTATATTGTTGAGGTTCTTAGCTTTTATTTTGTTCCTTCTTTAATTTTCTTGTTTTTCTTTATTAATACAAGAGCTCTGTCCAAAATTTCCCAAAAAAAAAATCTAACAAGAAGTGATTACCCATTAGTTGTTTCTCATTTACTAATTTAATATTAAATTATTTGTAGAGAGTAAGATTCATAAACTATTTTTTATCAAATTTTTTTTTTTTCATCTATAAAATGTATGTTACAAGATATAAAATCGATAAAGCAAATATCAAAAAGAATAGTTTCTTAATTTACAGCAGACAAGTTTGTGGATTTCTTTTCTGGAGAATGAAGGATAGGAAAAAAATGTAGAACAATTTATCCTAATTTAATTAAATTAATATAATATTTAATTTAATTTCTGTATATGATATCTATTTTAAAAGAAATTAATGATTATACAAAAAACAATATAATAAATTTGAAATAGAATATCTGAATCAAATTTCCTCCTAATAGAAGAAAGATGACAAAATAGTACACATCTGAACTAGCCGTTGGCGACTTTAAGAAAAGAATAAAAAGAAAGAGAAAACACCATTAAAGCTGTGGGGCGGTGCCCTACAGCATTCCATTGAAAGCCCACACACGCTGGATCCATGACCCCACCATCGAGAACAAAACCCCCAACGGCTATCTTGCATCGGTGGCGCCAGATCACTGACCGTTGATCACGGGCCCAACAACGCCTTTCTCTTCTCTTCCTCTTTTCTAAACTCATTTATAACCACTAGGAAGCCAGATCCGCTTGCTCATCACAGTCTTACGTCTTCGACCTCCACCACTCTCTCTTTCTCACACTAAGCTTCCATAGGCTGCTCGCCATGACTGTGGAAGTGAGCCCGGAGCAAACCCAAATGGTTGAATCCGCTGTGAAGGGAGAAGAGCCAGTGAAGCTGGAGGAGACTGCAGCAGAAGAGAAGAAAACGGAGGTTTCCGATGGCAAGGATCCCTCTTCGGATCACAGCTCGACAGTCGTTGAGAGAAGCCCCTCCTTTAAAGAGGAGAGCAACTTCCTCTCCGACCTCAAGGAGAGCGAAAGGAGGGCCTTGTTTGAGCTGCAAAGCAAGCTTGAAGAAGCCATTGCCGAAGGAAATCTTCTTAAGAAAGACAGCAAAGAGACAGATGAAGATTTTTCAATATGGGGAGTGCCTCTCTTGCCCAGCAAAGGCGGTAAGAGCACCGACGTCGTCCTCCTCAAATTCCTCCGTGCCCGTGAATTCAAGGTCAAGGATGCCTTTGATATGTTAAAGAATACGCTTCGGTGGAGGAAGGAGAACAAAATTGATTCCATTCTCGATGAGGACGATATCAGGGATGAGTTTGGGAAGGCGGGATTCATCAATGGTCTTGATAGGGAAGGGCATCCTGTCTGCTACAATGTTCTTGGTGTTTTCCAGGATGCTGAGATGAGCAGGATAGTATTTGGTAGCGACGAAGGACGCAAGAAGTTTTTGAGGTCGAGGGTACAGCTGATGGAGCAGGGGATCAAGGAGCTTGACATGAGACCTGGCGAGGTTTCCTCTCTGCTCCATATTACTGATCTCAAGGATGTAATCGGCTTGTCCAAGAAGGAGGTTAGGGACACCATTAAGCAGGCTGTGCATCTTCTACAAGATAATTACCCTGAATTCGTTGCAAAAAATGTAAGATCTGTTCATGCCCTTCCATAGATTATGAATCATTTTCAGCCATTCCTATTAACGACTGTCAGATGGCAGATATCACATTTTAGCTGTAAAGTTTTGTTTGATGAAGTTTATTTGTTATTTTGAAGTTCACTTAAATTAAAATATTTTTCTACCTTTAAAGTCAATTTTAAGTTATTTAATTACTAATAGGATTTCATTTTGGCAGAAATACCGCTATCTTTCAAATTAGACCAAACCCGATATGAACTTGATTTGTTTTCATGGTGCTGCAGGTAATAATCAACGCCCCTTTTTGGTACTATGCTCTCAATGCAATCCTATCCCCTTTCCTAACTCAAAGAACAAAAAGCAAATTTGTTGTTGTTCGTCCTGCAAAGGTTACCGAAACTCTTCTCAAGTAAGCCGTTCGTTTCTGTTTGAAAATCTTTTGGGCCTCACTGAAATTTGGAAATTAAGTCACTCTGACAAAAAAAAATGTTATTCTTTGTCAGATATATTTCTCCTGAGGCTATTCCTACACAGTATGGTGGTCTTAAACGTGAGAATGACAACGAGTTCTCAATGGAAGAAGGGAGAGTATTAGAACTGACCGTTAAAGCTGCTTCGGTTGGTACAATTGAAATCCCTGCACTTGAGGTATGGCTACTTCTGTCAAATCTCCATAGTGCTCTTCCACTGAATTCGAGGTTGTCGTCAGTTTGGAAAGGCTTTGTTTTTGTTTTGTTTTGATTTTCAGTTTCACTTGAAGAAAGACATATATCATTATTTCTTGTTTTGCAACGCTCTAATCTCCCGGATGACAACTCATAAGTTGTTTTCACAGTTGAATAATACATAAAATAGAAGCAGAATTATCAGATCATAAAACATATTTCCTATATTTAATATCTTCTTCTGAAATTACAAACCTGAAAATAT
Source organism: Dendrobium nobile (assembly GCA_022539455.1). Lineage (NCBI taxonomy): Eukaryota > Viridiplantae > Streptophyta > Magnoliopsida > Asparagales > Orchidaceae > Dendrobium > Dendrobium nobile. The sequence continues at coordinate 5,311,996 of CM039733.1, read as the reverse complement.
AAAATAGAGGTGAATCCAAACATGAACAAAGAATTTATCTGCTTACAACTTTTTGAAGGTCCTACACATACCTTATGATGTTCAAAGCTATAAAGAATAGTAGTAGTTTGTGTTGATTCTTAAAAATCATCTTCTATGTATATTAGGTGAAATACAAGTGTTTGCTTGTTTTCTGTTGTTGATTTGTATCTTCATATAAAATGCAGACAGGAACAACTCTCCTCTGGGATTTTGTCGTCCTGGGTTGGGAAGTGAACTATACAGCAGAGTTTGTGCCTAGTGATGAAGGTTCTTATACAATAATTGTTCAGAAAGGCAAGAGAATAGCATCTCAGGAGGAGCCAATCCGCAGCTCATTCCGGAACAACGAGCCTGGCAAAGTTATTCTCACCATTGAAAACAGCACATTGAAGAAGAAGAGGGTTTTCTACAGATACAAAGTGATAAGTGCTTGACTGCTTTCATTCTTTTGAGAAAGTGAGACTTTGTGGAAGTAGAATCATTCTTTTAGGATATTTGAACGTTTATGATTTGGGGAGTTTAACGTGGAAAAGTTTGTGAGTCCGTTATAGTATACTTTTTAGGATTATTGTTAAGTTATAGAACATTATCATTCTTTCAAGGTTGAGTATTGATTTCCGACGTCCAGATTTTATTCTATTTTCATTATGATTGTAATAACAATATATGTTATGGAGTTTTATCTCATTTGTGTTGTATACAAGCTTTCTTTCAATGATGAAATTTTGTGATGAAGAGTTTAACATAATAGTAATCTTCCCTAAAGTAAGTGCAATAAAATTTTCACGTCTTCTACAGATTTGTAGTGAGGAGATTAAAAGATTCATGTGGTCAGAGAATGAGTTTGTTTTGTATCTTGTAGTGATCTGATTATTTTTTTTCATTTTTTTTGTGCCTTATATTCTCATTTTGATGAACAGAAGCCATAATGTAAAGACAACCGTGAAGGACAACTCACACACAGCAAGTTCCAAATTAATAATATACCTTAATACATAGTGCGTGGTCCTCCCTGTTATTTAAATCAAATAAACAATTTCTCACCTTTGAGTTTTTCATTTGGGACAGCTTTCTTGCTGCTTCTTAAAATAGTTTTTTAGTTTAAAAATTAACTAAAAAATTTACTTTAAGAAGCAATAAAAAAGCCAGTCTAAATAATTTAAGTAGAAAAGAGGGGAGGTATGCTCTGCTCATTCCTGAACAAGTTATTAGGATCAACTTTACCCTTCACATAAGCCAATCTCTTGAAGTTACCTTTATAGTACCTTTCACCCCACCTTCTTGCCTCCCAATAAGTTGTCTTGTTCCCCACAACGTCCGTTCCAATGTCTAAATCCCTGTAGTTGAGATAAGCAGCCCTTGGATTCTTAGAAACATAAGGAGTCATGAACTTGTAAAACCTCCTCAGCCAATCCACATGCTTCTTACTTACTGCAGCATTATTTTCCACCCACCTCTCTGTCAAATAATGAACGTTATAAAGGTTTCCTTTCCTATGAGGAAAGGCTGTCTCAGTCTCAGAGATTTCATCCATTCTCCCTCCCCATGGATCTATGATCATCATAGGTTGCTCTCCTTTCTTGAGGAAACGCTTTAGTATTCTATTCCAGCCTTCTAAGGGGATGGGTTTTGTGAAGAAGTCGGATTTGTGCTTAAAGGAGGTGTACACAGGAGAATATCTTTCAAGCAGAATGCTCAAAGGTTTACCTTGGTATCCTGCAAATAAATTAGATCAATTTTTGTTAACTGCCCTTTCAATATATATGTATATTCACATACTGTTTTGAAATTGGATTGCATATTTAAATTTAATATTATTTTAAAAATGTGATTGCAAATATATTCATTAATGATTTATACATCCTCATTTTTCACTATTTTTATTTTGCTTGAAATATGTATGAAGCGAAGAGAAACAATGAGATGGTATGAGAGGTCAGTATAATCTCTCATTCTACTAATGGAATTTTTTTTTTGGGTGATGTATCTTCGTTGTTTTTTCTGATTTGAATTTTCATATTAAATCTTGGTGTTCTTTTTTGCTTTTTTTTTTTCTGTTGTGTGATTATACTTCAATAGAGAGAAGTTCAACAACAGCAACATCAAGCCTTTGTCACACTATGTGAGGTCAGCTTCATGAATCCTTTTTCGCCATCGTGTCCGTTTAAAAGTCAAATTATCATTTAAATCTAATAAAGAAAGATCATTTCTAATATTTTCTAACAAAATCTTTTTAGGTCTACCTCTACCTTTCTTAGGCCATTGTGTCCGTTTAAAAGTCAAATTATCATTTAATTCTAATAAAGAAAGATCATTTCTAATATTTTCTAACCAAATCTTTTTAGGTCTACCTCTACCTTTCTTAGCATAAGTCGAATCTAATATCTCAACTTTCCTAACCGGGTCATCGGAAGGCCTCCGTTTAATGTGACCAAACCATCCAAGGCGACTCTCTCTAATCTTATCTTCCACTGGAGCTACTCCAACCTTTTCACCTAAACCCTAAACCATATCTCTAAGGGTAAAGCCACTCATCCACCTAAGCATCCTCATCTCTACAATACTTAACTTAGTATTATGCTTCTTTTTTAATGGCCAACATTCGGCACCATAAAGCATTGCAGGTCTCACCACCATCTTATAGAATTTTCCCTTAAGTTTGAGGGGGACTTTTCTATCACTCAATAAGCCTGGTGCATCCCTCCACTTCAACCATCCAACTTGATTCTGCTGATAATACCCCATCTATTTCACCATCACTCTGAACAATATAACCAAGATATCTAAAATGCGTACTCTTATTAATGACTTGATCGCCCAAAGTCACTATCCCCTCACTAGGTCTATTACTACTAAAATTACACTCCATATGTTCAGTTTTAGATCTACTCAAGCGAAAACCTTTAGACTCTAAGGTTGACCTCTATAATTCAATTTTACATTCAACTTCCTCTCTAGTCTTATCAACAAAAAGAATATCATCAGCAAAAAGCATACACCAAGGTACATTCTCTTGCAATGTCTAATGAGAACATCCATGACTAAAGCAAAAAGATATGGGCTTAAGGCTGATCCTTGATGCAATCCAACCGAAATAGGAAAATACTTGGTTAAACCACCTTGTGTTTAAACACAAGTAATAACTCATGCAAAAATATTTTTGTTGTGTCTTGGAATATTCATGGCGGTAGAGAAATATATAGACTAATGTCTTAGCGTTGTACGAAGATCCAGCACACAAACAGATAAAAGAGAGGGTGCAACATTCATAAGAGATACCATGATTTTTACGTGGAAAACCCTAAAAGGGAGAAAAACCACGGGTCTGACCCAGTTTGAATGAATCCACTAGTATTTTTAGTCGATTACAAATGAGGCTCTTCCTTGGGGGAAGGCTTTGGCTTGATGTACTAAAAATATACATCTTATAAATTGCATTGCATGAGAGGACTTGAAATAATTATTATTGATATGTTTGCTTGGTCGGCAAGACCATAGTCAGTGGGAGACGGAGGTCGAAAAGATTGTTCCAGGATGTCGGTGGTTGAAGGACCGATATCGACGAAGGAGGTCAGAAGGACTGTGGTCGGCGGGCAAAGGAGGCTGGAATGATCATTATTGGCGGACGACGAAAGTTAGAAAGACCATTGTCTAACGATAGAGGTCAGAAAACCTGTAATCGACAAAGGAGGTCAAAAAGATCGTACGTAGTTGGCAGGCAAAGGAGGGAAGGACCACTGTTGGCGGGTGACGAAGGTTGGAAAGACCATTGTTTGGCGACATAGGTCAAAAAACTCGTAATCGACGAAGGAGGTCGGAAGGACCATAGTCGGCTGGCGACGGAGGTCGAAAGAACTGTTGTTGGCGGCGATAGAGGTCGGAAGTCTTACGATGTAAGGAAGTTCGGCGTCAGGTAGAAGTTCAACGATGGACGGAAGTCCGGCATCAAATAGAATTCCGACGGAAGTCCGGCGATGGGCAGAAGTCCAGGGACGGGAAGAAGTCCGGCATCGAATAGAAATCCGACGACAGGTAGAAGTCTGGCGACAGGTAGAAGTCCGGCATCAGGTAGAAGTTACTTCGGGTAGAAATTCGGCGACAGGCGGAAGTCCAGCGTTAAGTAGAAATTTGGTGACGGGCCGAAGTCCGACGTCAGTTGGTGGCCGGGCAGAAATCTGACGTCAGTTGGTTGCTGGGTAAAATCTGACATCAGTTGGCTGTCGGGCAGAACTCCGACGTCAATCGCCTGCCTGGTGGAAGTTTGATAGTGGTCGAGGAGGAGCTTGGTGGCAAGAGAGCTTCTTCCTTCTCTTCTTCTTTCCTTGCTTGGGGCCCTCCTTCCTCCTCTCTCCATGAGAAATGAAGGGTTTATTTAAAGATTTCTGAGAGAGGCATGTTTAGTAAATAAGAGGAAGTTCAAGGGTATATGAGGAGTGGTTTAAATGGACGGCTGATGTTGAATCCCTTGATAGTGGACCGTTTATTGGACATTTGAATGTTGTAATGATATTAGAATTTGACGATCTTAGGCTTGTTAGATTCGTGTTGTCTAGCCGCTCGATTCGACTATAAGAATGTCACATTTGGAGACTGTTTTGTAATCAAAATTATGGTTTGAACCTTCCATATGCGCTTCATGTCTTTGATTTGGACTCATTTGGGCTTGGATATAGTCGAATTTGGTGTCTTTGGGTTCGCATTTTCGAGACATTCAGTTCAACTGTAAGTTTGCTAAAATCAGAGTTCATATGATTTACGATTTAATTTTTGAAATTTCTAACTTGATTTTTACCTTGCACGATAAAGATAATTTTTTTGATGATATATCAATTTTAAAACAAAATTTAGTTAAAATCTGTTAGCTAATTAACTTAAAAAAAAAAAAAAAAAAACTAGCACCTTTACCTGCAAAATAAAGAACTGACTCAATCCAGCGCATCTCAATACAGTCCTCTGTCTTCAACTGGAGTTCCGGAAACCAATCCTCCATGATAAGAAGCAACTCTTTCATCTCACCAACGAACAACGAGTTAAAAGAAACCTGTACTGTTCTTTTTGTCTTATTCTGATCGTCATGCTCACTATCATTTCCCACCACCGTAAAGACTGTTCTTATAAACAATCTCTTATCCACCTTATGAGCTATTCGCTGCCATTTATCCACAAGCTTCGTCGCTCCCTCCTCCAATGTCTTTGAGACTGTGAACACAGTTACCTTGTTCGGAACCTCCACAAGCCTCACCTTATAAGCCACAATAATCCCAAAGCTCGCTCCTCCTCCGCCTCTCAACGTCCAAAATAGATCTTCCCCCATGCTTTTTCTATCCACTATCTCTCCGCTTGCGACGACGATTCGGATGTCTTCCACGTTGTCGCTCGCCAACCCGAAAGACCTGTAAAAACAAAGATAGTAGGAATACAAATTGCAAAATTATAAGAGCTCAAAGTCTTACCATCGTTTTAATCTATTGGTCTCACAATTTTAATTTTTTTAGTGTAAGTGTGTAATTCCCAAGAGGCAAGGGTGTCAACTTCAGGTCACGGGTCCGGTTCGGGTTGAATCAGGAACTAATCCGAACACTATTCGGGTTAGGGTCAACACGACCCATTTTTTACAAACGGGTCGATTTTCCGGACCTGAACCCGACCCGCAACCTGCTTCGTGTACGGTCCTCCGGCTGCCCGGCAACGGGAGACGGCAACGGCCCCCGGCGAGGCAGCGGCAGCGGTGCATGTGACGCGGGGGATGCGTCAAGCGGCGACGTGACTCGCGCAGGCAGCAACGTGACTCGAGTTGCCTACGTGTGTCATGCTCGGAAATCTCGATGTCTCAGGCGGCGACGTGACTCCGTCTCGGGCAGGCGACGCGTGGTCACGTGGGCAGCCGGGGCAGGCAATGTGGGGCATCCGGGGTAGATGGGTTTTTCGGGTCATTCCGGATTTCCGGGTCAACCCGAATCCAACCCGATTTTACAAACGGGTTGGTTTTCCGGATCCAAACCCAACCCGCTTTGAATTTTCGGTCGGATTTTCGGATCATGTCCAATATTGGCACCCCTACCAGGAGGTCATTTATTATAGTATTTTTCATATTTATAGTGAAAGATATATAATACGTTACAAATAAATACATAAATAAACTCTCATAAAAATATTTTATGATTAGCCCCAACTTTATTAATTAATTTCACAATTAAAACCTGATCATCGTCCCCAATCCACCTCCGCTTAAATGTCCGCCTACGCCGACCGTCGGACAGAGGCCCGCCGGAAATGCGGCGGTGCTACTCTTGTTAGCTATGGTGTGGTAAAGCTTGCCAAGAGAAGCACCTGCTTGCACCCAAGCTGTACGAGAGTACCTATAATCCACGTTAATGGAGGATAAAAATTGGAGATCGATAAGCACGAACTGGCTCGAAGTGGAAGTGTAGGAGAGACCCTCATAGTCATGGCCACCGCTTCGGGTGCGGATAGGAATGGAGAGGCTGCCGGAGCAGAGAACGGCGGCTTGAACGTGATTTTCTAAGGCGGGGAGGAAGATGAGAAGTGGTTTGAAGGAGTTGAGGAGGGCGCGGCGGTTGCGGACGGAGGAGAAGAAGAAGTAGTTGTAGGAAGGGGAGTGGGGAGTGAAGTAGAGATCCGAGGGAACAGAGTGGTTGCAGAGGCATTGTATGTAGGAGTTCTGATCAGCATTAATGGCGTGGGAAGTCAGTAAGAGGAAGAAGAGAGATGGAAGGATGCGGAGTTCAATGGAGGAGGGGAAGAGGAGGTTCTTCATCGATCCCCCTTCTTTTTTTGGTTTGTGGTGTTGGGGTAAGTGCATTAAGTTCTCTTATTAAAGGCAAATTATTACATCCGGTGTCCGAATCCGGACACCAATCCAGACACTCCACATCATTCAAATACACCGGATCCCAATGTATTTGGGTGATGTGGCGCGTCTGGATTGGATGTTCTGACGTCCGGTGACCGAACGTAATAATTCGCCCTAATTAAATGGGTAAATTAGTAGTAGTTATTGTGTCCGGATACAGAATATGTCCAGAGACTAATAACAAAGCGTCACATCACTTGGGTGCTCGGTACTGCACTCAATGTTATGCTCGGTACACTATGTATGCTCGGTATTCTGTCCGAACGTAATAATTTTTTGTAAATTAGATGCTCAACAAATTTTAGGGATGTCCACAAAATTTAAGGGAATTACATGCAAGGTAGTTAAAATTATTAAATTTATATATGTGATATTTAAAATTCATTATTTGCATACTATAATATTTTATAAAATTACATTACCAATTTTTGTCAAAGTCCTCAATAATGAAGAGAAATTCGTGATTGAACTTTGGGAACATTAATAATGTTGTATCCTTAGCAAATAAGACTCTTTTTAAGAACTTTGGGAACATTAATAATTTTTATTTTTTCCGCGAAAAAATTCAGGTAAATTTTCGACTTTTTTTTTTTGATAATTTAATATAAAATATTTATTCCGTCAATATTATTTTCGTCGCTTTATGCTTCCAAAAGGTGAATGTTTTTTTTAAGAAGTTTTGTTTTTTTTTTTAGATGTCGTGGCCGTCCTGTATATTTTAAATAAAACTTCTTAGATAAATTTCTAGGAAGTTTTGTTTTTTTTTTCTTTTGTCCTTTTCGATTAATTATTGGTTTAGCTTATTTTAATATGTTCTATATCATAAGAAGTTTTATTTATTTGGACTGTTAGCTTGGATTGTTAGCTTGGAATGGAATCGAAAACTGTTCATTGATAGCAGAAGTTAGGGGTGTCAATATTGGTCCTGATCTGAAAATTTGATCCGAAAATTTCGGGTTTGTTTGACCCGAACCCGAAACGGGTTGGATTCGGATTCAGCAATTCGACCTGTTTCGGATTGACCCTTTGACCCAAAATTAACCTGAAACCCGAAATTGATCCGATAACCCCAGGTTGACCTGTTTTGACCCGAAAAATGGAGATTGACATATTTTTTGACCCAAAAACAAGCACTTTTTTGTTGGCACCGGGTCATTCGGGTTGGGTCAGGTTGACCTGGACCCGAAGAGGGTCAAGTTCGGGTTCGAAAAACCGACTAGTTTGCAAAAAAACGGATCAGATTCGGGTTGACCCAAACAGTGCCGAGTCAGTTTCAGGTTCGACCCGAACCCGACCTGTGACCCGAAATTGAGACCCATAGCAAAAGTCTTTAAAAGTACTTTTTAAGATTTTAAATTGAGTTTCTTTAATATTAAATTTATATATATTTTTTTTCAAAATTTTATTTGATTGCCATTTTTATTGCTCTGATTTCGCTCACGTTAGAGATATAAACAAATTTAGTCAAACTCGAGCCATCATTGACATGAGTTTGAGTTTGATAAATTAATAGAGTTGGTCCAATTGGAGTCATAGCTGAAGCTTAATTTTGTGAGTTTGTGTCAACTCATTTATAGCAAAAGAAAGAAATTCAAGCACTTATTATAATAAATTAAAAAAAGTGAAATTAGAAGATAAATAAAAAAGAATCACATAATATAAGAAAGTGATATATAATTTTACAGAGGGGTTTACATATATACAACTTTATATCATGTTATTTTACATCCAAAATTTTTAATATCTCATGCCTACCATCATAGACAATATTAATATCAAATATGTCACTCTTATATTTTATTCCTACCACCCATAGACAACTTAAATATCAAATTAGTCACTCCGATATTTTATTCCTACCACCCAGATCATTATATAAACTTTAATATTTTATTCATTGCGCACATATTCGATATATGGGTGATAGTCATAAAATATTAAAGTTTTTTTTTGTGGTAGATAGGTAAATAATAAGATATAAAGCGATATTTACGTAATTCCCTCAATTTTAAAATATTTTTTATATTTTTATTTCTGAGCTCTTGAATTCTAATATATTTAAGTGTATTTATTTTCATATTTTTTAAATAGTACAGCTTGTGAGCTAATGAGTCAAGTTGAGGTTGGTTGAAACTTGACTCATGAGTGCATCAAGCTTAGCCCATGAGTCATTTATTGAGCTGAGCTTGAGTTAACTCAAAAGCTTGCTTGACTGACTTAAACCTCTGATTTGAGCAATTCTATTAGGCAAAATTAATATTTTTCATCGTAAAATGTGATTTCAGCGTGAGCTACAAATTTAATTACAATGTTTTTGTTTTTGTTTTTGTTTTTATTTTTATTTTTATTTTTGCAATTTTGTTGGTTGTCGCTTTGGATTTTTATGATTAATTAGGGTTCATATTATTGATAGGAATTAGAAATTAGGATTTAAACAATTAAATTTGTCAAAATTATCATTTAATTGAAAGTAGTTGACATCAATATTGATTTTAAGTTCTACAAATATTATCATATTTACTTAAAATAATAATAATAATTTGATTTTTACACTCAATATGAGTGAAAATAAAAAATTTATTTCAATTTTTTATTTTCAAGAAATCAAATGAATCATGGGTTTCACTATTGATTTTTATTTTTTAAATTCTATACTAATCTTTTATTTTTCAAATAAATTTTTTTAATGATAAATGCATTATTATTTTATTGAACTTCTAGTTGAGTTTCGATGATTTTGAATGAATTTTATTGGTCTAATTTGATGATACCAACAAGTCTTTTTTAAGTTATTATTATTATTATTTATTATTTTTTTTATGTTTAATGTCCATATATAAATTTGATGTAGATAAAATTTAATCTTAAGGACTTGATAATATTTATTAAGAATATTTTGAACTAAAGTAATTGACACCATCGATTAAGGGTTTATTTGGGACAGCTTTTATGCTGATTTCTAAAGCATTTTTTTTGTAAATTTTATTTTTTGAAACTAGAAAGTTACTTTAGAAATCAACAAAAGTCTTTGTTTGTGATGACTTTCTTACTGCTTTTTAAAACAACTTTTTAGTATAAAAATTAAAAATTTGATATTAAAAAATTGTTTTAAGGAGCAATAAAAAAGTCGCCTCAAACGAAGTCTTAATTGCTTTTGTAAAAATTATCAACCCAATGATGATTGAACAGCTCCCATTTTCCCTTTTTTGTCACTAATAATTATGTATTAATTAATTCTTGATTATAGAACTCATAATTGGTCGTGCAATGCCTATGAACCTGTATTGAACCATCTTCTGAAAATTATGTCTCCACATCGATCGATTATACTGTCTTGATTATTGGGGAAGGGTCACCACACCTTCCTATAGACTCCAACAAGCTTTAGCAGTGAAAAGTATTAAAGACATTGTGTAGAGATGTTATTTTAGGAAACGATAAACCAAATATAAAGAGAAATAGTAAAGAGACTCCAAAAATATCCTTACAACTAAAATTTGTTTTGTGGGCGCTGTCTTTTGACCCAGCAACCTGACCGAGTAGGTCAAACCCCGCCGCCTTGGACCCCCGACATATCTGTGAATCTTATAATGATGAATAAATAGGTTTCCCCCCTTGAAAATTAAGACTGGAGCCCCTGTTAGGGCGACACATTGATTTGTTACCTTTCTAAATAATTTTACATTATATGTCTTCGTTACATTTGATGATATTCAAATTAATTAAGAGTTAACTTATTGTTTCACAAGTTGTATAACACAATTAATACACAGTGCAATGCACGCATAAAAATTTTGTGAGGTGATAAAGGTTGAGAATATCATAATTATGAACTTCAATAATTGTTTTTACTATCATGTCTCAATCCATCAAGCCAATTGTCTAGATACACCTCAACAAGATTGAGTGGGTGAATGCAAAAGTAGACACTTATTGCAAATCAAGGCTCACATGCCTTTATCCTATTGAGGCGAAGCTCTCCTCTCTGTCACATTTTTCGGACCCCGGATATCGAACATAGGTTACGTCGGTAAAACTGAACTCGGTATTGTGTCGGTACTTCACAGTACCAAGCAGTACTGAGCTCGATACTGTGGAGTATCGAAGCAGTACTGAGCTCGATACTGTGGAGTACCAAGCTCATAAAGAGCTCAGTACCGAGTAGGGGTTGATGTGGCGCATTTTCATTGGGCTCTGGACATCGTCTCGTGTCCGAACCTAATAATTTCCCCTTTGAGACACTTGTAAAAGCTATTATTGCTATAGCAGCCCCAAACGTATGCGAGCACAACTTTGCATGTGTTGCGTATGTTCATCTTCCCAAAGACCAAGATATTAAGCTAACGTCTCAGGCTTTGAAATATGTCTTTGTTGGATATTATATTCATCAAAAAAGATGTTTATGCTATGATCTTCTTACTAAACACATGTTGATCATAATGGATGTTATTTTTTGTGAAAATACTTTTTTATTTTCTCTAATATGAGTTTTAGGGGGTGTTTTAAGAAAATTCTTACTATTATATATAATATTAAGGAAGATGATTGATATGTCCTCAAAAATTTATCTTGACCGGGCACGAATCTCGAGGCAAAAAGCTAGTTGGAAACTTCAAAAATTAATTCAGAGAGCACCCAAACTCCGATTTCAGCAAACTTACAGTCGAACTGAGCGTCTTGGAAATACGAACCCGACGATACCAAGTTCGACCCAATCCGAGCCCAAATGGGTCCGAATCAAGGACCCGAAGCTCTTTTGGAAGGTTCAAACCGCAATTTGAGTTAGCAAACGGTCTTCAATTTTAACGACCTTATACTCGAATCGAGCGACTCGACGAGACGAGTCCAACGAGCCCAAGATCACAGAATTCCGACATCATTAAGGCCTCCAAATGTCCAACGAACGGTGTATGATCGAAGGGTTCACTATCGGCCGTCCATTCAAACCACTCCCTATTCGCCCTCGATCTCACATCTATTTACGGACCATGCCACTCCAGAAAATTTATAAATAGAGCCCTCATTCTTCACAAGAGGGGGGGGAAGCAAGAGGCCGAAGCAAGGAAGAGAAGGAAGAAGCTCCTCCTCGACCACCGCCAGAACCTCGCCGGACCACCGCAGGAGCCTCGCCGGGCCACCGCAGGAGCCTCGCCGGACCACCGCCGGAGCCTCGCCGGACCACCTCCGGAGCCTCGCCGGACCACCGTCGGAGTTTCGCCTCACCACCATCTCAAGGCCCGACGTTCAGGCCCGACGTGCTACTAAAGGCCTGACGTTCAGTCCCGACGTCCTGCTGAAGACCCAGCGTCCTGCTTAAGACCCGACGTCCTACTCAAGGCCAGAACATCAACATCCGATCTTCCAAGTGACACTGGGACTAACACCTGACTCCTTGTCGCCTACCGCCTACGGTCCTTCTGACCTCTGTCACCTACTACGGTCCGTTCGACCTCCATCACCAGACAACGATCTTTCAGACCCCAGTCTCCTACCGTCTACAGTCCTTCAGGCCTTCATCGCCTACTATGGTCTTTCCGACCTCCATCAACAGACAACGGTCTTTCTAACCCCGGTCTCCTGCCGACCACGGTCCTTCAGGCCAAACAAACTTGTATATGTAACTCCTACCATGTAATGCAATCTATATGATGTACATTTGCCACATCAATCCAAGGCCTTCTCCTAAGGAAGGGCCTCATTTGTAATCGACTACAAATACTAGTGGATTCATTCAAACTGGGCCAGGCCCCGTGGTTTTTCCCCCTTTTCAGGGGTTTTCCACGTAAAAACTCTGGTGTCTCTTATGAATGTTTCACCCCCTCACTTATCTGCTTGTGTGCTGGATCTTCGTACAATGCTAAGACGTTAAACTATATATTTCTCTACCGCCGCGAATATTCCAGGACGCAACAGTTTGGCGCCGTCTGTGGGAACTTGGTTCCCGACTGGGGGGCAACTTTTGCTCCAATCTCAAAAGATCGCTCTTATCAACTTCCTGACATCAGTCATTGCTGCATCAGATGCGGTCTGGGGGGCAACTTTGACCCCAATTCTGATAAAAAAGATCCTTCGATGCTTTCTATATCAAGATGATATTTCAGGAATATTCGAAAAATTGCAAGGATACTTCAAATCAATTGCAAGCTTTATACAGTCCCTTGTTGGACTTTTACTTCTTGGCCAAGATCTTAATCTCGACCTCAAAAAGGCAGTAACGGTCTAAAGATAGACCTTCTTCACTTTTGATTCGGGATATACGCGGCGTTCGCCCCCTCCCAATCAAAGCAAAATCAATCCCAGGGGGATTCGATTCGACCTCTTCCACACAGGTTAACGTCGTCGAGCAAAGGCTCCGACATACAACCTCGGAAAGGTCTGACATCCTTGGTGGATTCTCCCGACCTCTTCCATACAGGTTAACATCGTCGAGCAGGGCTCCGGCATACAACCTCGGAAAGGTCTGACATCCTTGGTGGATTCTCCCGACCTCTTCCACACAGGTTAACATCGTCGAGCAAAGGCTCCAACATACAACCTCGGAAAGGTCTCACATCCTTGGTGGATTCTCTCGACCTCTTCCACACAGGTTACGTCATCGAGCAAAGGCTCCGACATACAACCTCGGAAAGGTCTCACATCCTTGGTGGATTCTCTCGACCTCTTCCACACAGGTTAACGTCGTCGAGCAAAGGCTCCGACATACAACCTCGGAAAGGTCTCACATCCTTGGTGGATTCTCTCAACCTCTTCCACACAGGTTAACGTCATCGAGCAAAGGCTCCGACATGCAACCTCGGAAAGGTCTGACATCCTTGGTGGATTCTCTAGACCTCTTCCACACAGGTTAACGTCGTCGAGCAAAGGCTCCGACATACAACCTCGGAAAGGTCTCACATCCTTGGTGGATTCTCTCAACCTCTTCCACACAGGTTAACGTCATCGAGCAAAGGCTTCGACATGCAACCTCGGAAAGGTCTGACATCCTTGGTGGATTCTCCCGACCTCTACCACACAGGTTAACGTCGTAGAGCAAAGGCTCTGACATACAACCTCGGAAAAGTCCTACATCCTTGGTGGATTCTCCCGACCTCTTCCACACAGGTTAACGTCGTCGAGCAGCGCTCCGGCATACAACCTCGAAAAGGTCTGACATCCTTGGTGGATTCTCCCGACCTCTTCCACACAGGTTAACGTCGTAGAGCAAAGGCTTTGACATACAACCTCGGAAAAGTCCTACATCCTTGGTGGATTCTTCCGACCTCTTCCACACAGGTTAACGTCGTCGAGCAGGGCTCCGACATACAACCTCGGAAAGGTCCCACATCCTTAGTGGACTCTCCCGACCTCTTCCACACAGGTTGACGTCGTCGAGCAGAGGCTCCGACATATAACCTCGGAAAGGTCCCACATCCTTAGTGGATTCTCCCGACCTCTTCCATACAGGTTAACGTTGTCGAGCAGGGCTCTGACATACAATCTCGGAAAGGTCTCACATCCTTGGTGGATTCTCCCGACCTCTTCCACACAGGTTAGCGTCGTCGAGCAGGGCTCCGGCATACAACCTCGGAAAGGTCTCACATCCTTGGTGGATTCTCCCGACCTCTTCCACACAGGTTAACGTCGTCGAGCAGGGCTCCGGCATACAACCTCGGAAAGGTCTCACATCCTTGGTGGATTCTCCCGACCTCTTCCACACAGGTTAACGTCGTCGAGCAGGGCTCCAGCATACAACCTCGAAAAGGTCTCACATCCTTCGTGGATTCTCCCGACCTCTTCCACACAGGTTAACGTCGTTGAGCAGGGCTCCGACTTACAACCTCGAAAAAGTCTCACATCCTTGGTTAACGTCGCTAGAATGTCGTCAATAGACTTCTATCTGACTTCTCCATAATGTTAAAAATTCTACCCGATTTTGAATTTCCTCCTGTGCTAAACTTTTTCCTTGCAGGACTTTCGACGGACTAATACCCGACATCGGACTTCTCCATGTCGTCAGACTTCTGCTCGTTAGCGGACTTCTACTCGTCGTCTGACTTCTGCTCGTCGACGAACTTTCATTGGACTTCTGCCCGAGGCCGTACTTCTACTCGACGTCGGACTTCTGCTCATTAGCGGACTTCTACTCGTCGTCGGACTTCTGCTCGTCAACGGACCTTCGTCGGTCTTCTACTTGACGCTGCATCTCTACCCGACTACGGACTTCTGCCTGTCATCGGACTTCTACCCGACATCGGACTTCTCCATGTCGTCAGACTTCTGCTCGTTAGCGGACTTCTACTCGTCGTCTGACTTCTGCTCGTCGACGAACTTTCATTGGACTTCTGCCCGAGGCCGTACTTCTACACGACGTCAGACTTCTCCTTGTCGTCGAACTTCTGCACATCAGCGGACTTCTACTCGTCGTCAAACTTCTGCCCGTCGACAAACTTTCATCGGTCTTCTGCCCGAGGCCGAACTTCTACACGACATCGGACTTCTCCCTGTCGTCGGACTTCTGCCCGTCAACGAACTTTTGCCCGAGGCCGTACTTCTACCCGACGTCGAACTTCTGCTCGTCAGCAGACTTCTACTCCACGTCGGACTTTTGCTCGTTAGCGGACTTCTACCCGACGTCAGACTTCTGCTCGTCAGCGGACTTCTACTCGACATCGGACTTCTGCTCGTTAGCGGACTTCTACTCGACGTCGGACTTCTGCTCTCATTAGCAGACTTCTACTCGTCGTCGGACTTCTGCTCGTCGACGAACTTTCGTCGGTCTTCTACCCGACAATACTTCTACCCGACGTCGGACTTCTGCTTGTTAGCGGACTTCTACCCGACGTCGAACTTCTGCTCGTTAGCGGACTTCTACCCGACGTCGGACTTCTGCTCGTTAGCGGACTTCTACTCGACGTCGGACTTCTGCTCGTTAGCAGACTTCTACTCGTCTTCGGACTTCTGCTCGTCGATGAACTTTCGTCGGTCTTCTAACTGACGGACTTCTACCCGACGTCCGACTTCTGCTCGTCAGCGGACTTCTATTCGACATCGGACTTCTGCTCGTTAGCGGACTTCTACTCGTCGTCGGACTTCTGCTCGTCGACGAACTTTCGTTAGTCCTCTACCCGACTACGGA
The DNA here is from genome assembly GCA_022539455.1 of Dendrobium nobile. Taxonomy (NCBI): domain Eukaryota; kingdom Viridiplantae; phylum Streptophyta; class Magnoliopsida; order Asparagales; family Orchidaceae; genus Dendrobium; species Dendrobium nobile. The sequence continues at coordinate 5,295,986 of CM039733.1, read as the reverse complement.
CTTCTGCTTGCCGTCGGATTACTAACCATAGTCGGACTTCTACTCGTCGTTGGACTTCTGACCGTCGATTGACTTTCATCGGTTTTCTGCCCGAGGTCGTGCTTCTACCCGACGCCAGACTTATTCCTGCCGTCGGACAAATACCCGTTGTCAGACTTCTGTCCGTCGATGGACTTCCGTCAGTCTTCTTCCCGACATTGTACTTCTTCCCGACGACGGACTTCTGGCTGCCGTCGGACTACTACCTATCATCGTACTACCGCCCGTCGATGAACTTTCATCGGTCTTCTACCCGACTCCGTACTTCTACTCGACGTCAGACTTATGCCTGCCATCGGACTACTATCTGTCATCGGACTCCTGTCCGTCGATGGACTTTTGTCGGTCTTCTACACGACGCCGTATTTTTACCCAACGCCGGATTTCTGCCCGTTAATATTCTTTTCAACCTCTCTCCTTACAACGGTCTCTCCAACCTCCACCGCCAACCAACTAACATCGGAATATCACAGGATCTCTCGAAGAATGCCGAGAGGACTTCTACTCAGTGAGGGATCCTGGGCTAGGACGGGGGATACCACCCGTACATAGCTAGGGGAAGGCCTCTGTCACGACCCGACCCGATCCGGGACGGATCCCGCTCGCACCGGGCCGCGACACGGAAACGAAACGGACGAACTGACCAGGATCTAGTTTTGGAATTGGTTTCAGAACTGAATCTTCCAAATTATTTTAAATCAACAGACACACAAATACATAAACACAGAGCTACTATAAATCACCAAACACAGCGGAACAAACATCTATATTTCTTTTTCCTCAAAACAATCATCTACAGATACAGTACATGGCTTTTGAACAGAAAGAAAGACAGAACAGAAAAGCCATGACTGTACAAAAATCAAAAGGTACAAACAAATACCTACTGATCAGAACTCAGAAATCTACTCCTGGACTTCCTTCCCTTTTCCAGAACCTGAAAACCACCAGAAAACAAGAGTGAGCTCAACAGCTCAGCAAAGCAACAAACCTCCAATCAAAATTCTCAGAATCCAAAACCAAACTCATCAGACAGAAATCCGTACAGAATTCGGAACAGAATCGTATCTTGAATCAGAACAGAATCAGAATCAGAACTTATACGGACATATATCAAATCAGAATCAAAGTCGTACAGATCAGGTCAAATCGGAATACAAATCGGAACAGATTAAATCAACAGAGTCAGAATCGTACAAAAATCAAAAATTCAGATCATATCGTATCAGAATCATAATTGCTTACAGAACAGATATGGAAAGTTTACAGAACAGATACTGAATTCAAAATCATATCAAATCAGATATCAGACAGATCAGATCAAATCATATCGTACGGAACTTATTATCGCTTACAGAACAGATACAGAAAGCAGAATCAGATCAAATCAGATATCAGATATCAGATCAAATCAGATATCAGATATCAGATATATATTTAATAGCTAAATTCCCTGACACTGACTGAATCTCTTTGGATTCAGGCCCCTTATAACTCCCTTTGTGCTCACGGCACCAGAACAGATGTGCTTACAGCACCAGAACAGATGTGCTTACAGCACCAGAACAGATTTCATCGGATCCGGAACAGAACAGATATCAGATTTCAAATTGAGCTCATTTCAGATTTCCCTGACACTTACTGAATCTCATAGGATCCAGGCCCCTTATAACTCCCTTTTTATAGCTTATACAGATAGCATTTCAATTCAGAATAAATCCGGGCAAATCAGAAATCAGATAAAAATCGGGCAGCACAACGGCAGTATACGGAATTTACACAATTTTTCCTGCAAATCAAAATTCACCAAATTCGCACAGAATGTAGATAATCACATTTCAGAACATTTATTCTACTGCACAGATAATTTCCAATTTCACAGAAAAATGCAGTCGACTAAAAACACCGCCGAATAAAAAATATTCGGACAAAAATCTTCGGAAAATAACCAAAATGTGCACACCCGACACGTCAACAATATACAGAAAGTTATGCGGTAGAAACTGAACCAATCAAAAGATACGGACGAAAATCATTAACGGAAACGAAATCCGGACAGAAAATACCGCCAAACACGACGGTTCTGAAAATTGAGAAAGGCGGAATGTGCCTTACCTTGCGTACAGCAATATCTCGAACAGTCTCCTCGGACGAAAACGGCTCCGCGTCGTCCGAAAATCAACTTTTCCCAAATTTCTCTCGACTTTCTCTCTCCTCAAAAGATATTTTCGTTTTATTTGATTTTCTCTCTCCTCCAAATGAGCTGAAATCAGCTTTAAAAACTTCAGATCGGCCCGGCCGATCGCCAGATCGTCCCAGGATGATCAGACCAATTTGGATCGTCCTGGATGGTTCCCAGAACTATTCTCAGGCCGATATTTTCTACAGTGCCGATCGGCCTGGACGATGTCCTCAATCGGCCTGGACGATATGTACAGAAAATCACCTGGAGCAAATCTGGGCACATTCTGGAGCAAATTCTCAACTGATCGTCCCAGGACGATCCAGATCGTCCTGGACGATCCTGGAGCAGATTTTTGATATTACAATCTCCCCAACTTCAGAAAAATATCGTCCTCGACATTATCCAATCCAAACTCAGTCAAAATAAGTACGGGTACGACCGTCTCATGTCAGACTCCTTTTCCCAAGTCGCTTCTCGTGCAGTCCGGTGCTTCCACTGGACTTTAACCATCGGAATCTCTTTATTTCTTAACTTTCGGACGTCGTACGCCAAAATTAACTCTGGCTCTTCCTTGTACGCCAGATTTTCCTGAATCTCAACCTCGTCAGCTGATACCTTCTTCCCAGAGTCTGAAACCCACTTCCTCAGAGTGGATATGTGAAACATATTGTGCACGTCAGGCATCGAATCAGAAAGCAACAGTCGGTAAGCAGATTTTCCAATTCTTTCCAAAATTTTAAAAGGTCCAACATACCTTGGACTCAGCTTACTCACTTGACCAAATCTGCTCACACCCTTCATCGGACTGACTTTGACATACACAAAGTCACCAACTTGAAACTCAACAAACCTGTGCTTCTGATTATAATACTTCTGCTGTCGATCCTGAGCCGCTTTCAATCTTTCTTTTATCAAACTGATCTTCTTAACAGTTTCATCAACAAAAGTGGCACCCAGTTCCTGTCTATCTCCGATCTCAGTCAGAGTCAAAGGAGTACGGCACTTCCTGCCATACAGAGCTTCGTACGGTGCCATACCAATACTGGACTGAAAACTGTTGTTATAAGCAAACTCAATCAACGGAATATGATCTTCCCAGCTTCCGCCAAAGTCCAGAACACAAAGTCTCAACAGATCTTCCAGCACCTGAATAGTCCTCTCAGACTGTCCATCGGTCTGAGGATGAAAGGCTGTACTGAAATGCAGTTTCGTACCCAAGCCTTGCTGAATACCTTTCCAAAGTCTGGAAGTAAAACGTCCATCTCGATCTGAAACGATCACTCGAGGCACACCGTGCAATCTGACTATTTCCTTCACATATATCTGTGCCAAACGATCCACAGGATCGGTCTGTTTGATCGGAAGAAAATGGGCTGACTACGTCAATCGATCTACAACTACCCAAATGGCATCGTGCCCTTGTCTAGATCGAGGAAAACCATCGCAAAGTCCATCGTTACCTCATCCCACTTCCACTCAGGGATAGGCAACGACTGCAACAGTCCACCCGGTCGCTGATGCTCTGCCTTCACCAACTGACAGGCTTCGCATCTCGACACAAACTCTGCCACATCCTTCTTCATTCCAGGCCACCAGAACAAAAGCTTCATATCAGCATACATCTTACCACTGCCTGGATGAACAGTGTAGCCTAAATGATGAGATTCATACAGAATCTCCTGCCTCAAATTCCCAAACACAGGTACCCACAATCTGTTCTTACAGAAAATAGCACCAGAAGCAGAAATTCGAAGTTCAGGAGTCTTACCAGATCCAATCTGTGCAATCAACTTCGAATAATCAGAATCTGACTTCTGGGCTTCTTGAATCCTTGCTTCCAAAGAAGACTGAATGCTCATCTGAGCCAAATCCACATCACTGGAGGAAACCACCTCCAACTGCAATCGCTCCATATCTCGAATCAGGAAATCATCAAAAGTAAGATGCAAACCTGATAATCCAGAAGATTTCCTGCTCAGAGCATCCGCTACCACATTCGCCTTCCCAGGCTGGTACTGAATAGTCAAATCATAATCCTTGATCAAATCGAGCCATCTTCTCTGTCTCAAATTCAGATCCTTCTGAGTGAAAATATACTTCAAGCTCTTATGATCAGTGAAAATCTCACAACTGACGCCATACAGATAATGACGCCAAATCTTCAAAGCAAAAATAACAGCAGCTAACTCCAAATCATGCGTCGGGTAATTCTTCTCATGTGGTTTTAACTGTCTAGAAGCATAAGTAATTACCTGACCATGCTGCATCAGTACACAACCCAAACCTTTCAGTGAAGCATCACTGAACACCTGAAATCCTTCCGTACCTGACGGAAGTGCTAACACTGGAGCTGAAGTCAAACAGTCCTTCAATCTCTGAAAACTAGCTTCACACTCCGGTGTCCAAACAAAAGCTACTGACTTCTGAGTCAGTCTCGTCAGAGACGTCGAAATCTGTGAAAATCCCTTCACAAATTTCCTGTAATACCCGGCCATGCCCAAGAAACTACGTACCTCAAATACCGTAGTCGGCCTTGGCCAATCAGCAACCGTCTGAATCTTCTGGGGATCTACAGAAATACCTTCTCCGCTAATCACATGCCCCAGAAAAGAAATGCTCTTCAGCCAGAATTCACACTTGGAGAACTTGGTATACAGCTGATGCTGCCTCAGAGTCTCCAACACAATCCTCAAGTATCTGGCATGATCATCCTCAGAAGCAGAATATACCAGAATATCGTCAATGAAGACGATCACAAACTGGTCCAAAAACTCCCTGAAGACTCGGTTCATCAAATCCATGAAAATAGCAGGCGCATTGGTTACCCCAAAAGGCATAACCAAAAACTCGTAGTGCCCATACCGAGTACTGAAAGCAGTCTTTACCACATCAGCTTCCTTCACTTTTACCTGATAGTATCCGGATCGCAAATCAATCTTCGAAAACCTAGAAGATCCAGAAAGCTGATCGAACAAGTCATCAATCCGAGGCAAAGGATACTTGTTCTTGATCGTGACCTTGTTCAAGTCTCTGTAATCAATACACATACGGAGTGTCCCGTCCTTCTTCTTTACAAACAAAACAGGTGCTCCCCAGGGCGAAACACTAGGACGGACAAAGCCTCTGTCAACCAACTCCTGAAGCTGAACTTTCAACTCAGATAGTTCTTTCGGTGCCATCCTGTACGGAGCTTTTGATATAGGAGCTGTACCCGAAAAAACATCGATAGAGAACTCCACCTCTCTATCCGGAGGCAAACCAACCAACTCCTCAGGAAAAACATCAGCAAACTCCCGTACCACTGGGATCTCAGAAACAGAACCCACCTCCAGGTTCAGATCCTGCACCGAAGCCAAAAACACTGGGCATCCTTTCTTCCACATTCTGCTCACCTCCAAAACAGAAATTAGACTGGAGAGAACACCTCGTAATCCATGGAATACAACTCTCTCTCCAGCCACAAGCAAACTCACTTGCTTCTTCATACAGTCAATCTGAGCCTCATACCGACTCAGCCAATCCATGCCCAAAATCACGTCATACGAAGAAATCGGCAACAAAATCAAACTAGATTTTCACTTCTTTCCAGCAATGTCAATCTCACACAAACAAAACTTCCGAGCAATCAAATGATTTCCAGCCGGTAAAATCACAGACAAAGAAATCGGAAGCAAAAACGGGTCCAAGTGTAAAATCTCAAAATAGTGCTCGGACAGAAAAGAGTGACTAGCTCCAGAGTCAAACAAAACACGACAGGGCTGATCAGAAATGTAAATCGTACCTGTCACAACATCCGGAGCATCACGAGCCTCCTGCTGACTTAGGCTGTAAACTCGTGGCTGAACTAGAGCAGGAGCTGAAGCAACAGAACTACTCTGCTCCCTCTGAACTGTAGGTGGTCTCCGTGGTCCAGAACTAGTACCACCACCTCTACCAGAAAATCCCTCAGGGCGAGGAGGAACAGTCCTCGGTCTTCCTGCTGAACTGACAGGTCTGACAGAACCCTCAGATCGGAACTCAGAACGCCGATTAGATCCAGCCTGTGGACACTCTGCAATCCTACGTCCCGGTTGACCACATCTGAAACAAAGACCAGCCATCCCGTAGCACTGGCCATGGTGTCGCCGTCCACAACTCTGGCACACAGGTGCCGAACTAACAGATCCAGAACTCGTCGTACTGGTAGCAGTACCAGACGACCCTCCACTCCTCCTGGAATCAACAGATCCAGAACCAGCTACAAATCTCCTCTTTCCAGAGGAACCACTGCCAGAAGCCTCACCTCCAAATCTCTTCCTACTCGCAGTCCATCGCTGCTGAGTAGCCATCAGATCATTCTCAATCAGACGAGCCCGCTCCACCAGCTCAGAGAAATCAGAAATATGAAAAGGTACCAGGGGCTGTCTCAAACTATCTCGCAATCCCCTCAAAAATCTGTAGCACCTCTCAGCAGAAGTATTAACCAGCTGCGGGGCGTACCTGGCTAACGCAGTAAACTCAGCCTCATACTGCATCACCGTCTTGCTCCCCTGAACAAGTCTCAGAAAACTCTCCTGCATCTGCTGTCGTGCAGAAGGGGGAACAAACCAATCTCGAAATACCTCAGTGAACTCTTCCCAGGTAATCAAAGAGTTCAGCCTACCCTGAAATCTGGCTGCCTGCTGGCCTTCCCACCAGTGCTCAGCCTCTCCATCCAACAGAAAAACAGCCAACGGAACCTTCCTGTCTGACGGACACTGCATTCCGTCGAAGGTCTTCTCCAATCTCCTCAGCCACTCCTCGGCTGCTCTGGGCTCAACAGCGCCCTCAAATCTCGGAGGTTTCAACCTCAAAAACATCTGTAGTTGTCTATCAATGTCATCAGATCTGACAGTAACAGCTCTGCTCTGAGTCTCGCTCATCATCTGAGCAACAAGCGTAGCAAACTGAGACAATGTATCTGCACCGGCCACTGGGGCTGTACTCCCCACTGGTGCTGCTTGACTGACACTCTACCCGTCTGTCATGTCTGGGTCTGGCTGATCCATACAGAAAATCCAAAATCTGGAAAACTATCACAAAAACAACACAAAAACAACACAATAAAAAGCCAAACGACCCAAAACTACCCCCAGACAACTCACTGCTCACTTCCTATAGCTCTGTCTGACAATCCAACCAATTTCCAAAACCAGTGCTCTGATACCACTAAAAAGCTTGTCACGACTGTGGACCTCCGAAAGAGCACCGTGCGAACGGGTCAGTTGGAAGGGACAGATTGGATCGTGCATACGACTGACCATTGGGGATAGAGACTGTCGCTAACACACCCCGATGGATAGTAATATACATAACCAAATCACGGGTTTCCCCCATCCGATATGAGAGATCGAATGGGGTTTAGTAGATGTGGGATCAAGTTTCCCACGGGCGCAAGCCCCCGTGGTTAATTACATCCCAGGCCGGAGCCTGAGAAAACTCTCGATTAAGGATCATACATTATCCTCTCCTAAAGTGGGATTGGCACATGGGTATAGACTAGGAAATCCTATCCAAGAGGAAGAAGGGTCCGAAGGGGTGAATCAAACATACATGGCTCATACCAGCATTCGGAGGCTCCAGGGTACTAAATAGAAACTGGAGAAAATCAAAGTCAGGCATCCGATCACATGCGTGAGAGAAAAGATGGAAGTGGCGTCATCCTGTGACGCAGATAAGTAGGATTTAGGGTCCCTGAAAAGAAGGAACCTACCTACTATTTTAGGCATACTACGAGACCGAGTGTAGTAGCCTCGAATCCTAGATCTAGGTTAGGCTTAGTGTTCGACGAGTAACACTAAGGCCCGTGTCCTAACTAGTGCAATGCAAAGATCTGGACTTATCCCGGCCTGGATGGGGGAGCCAGCTAACCACCTAATCGATTCAAAACCATGTTGTCCAGTCAATTATGAAAGATGGGTGGGAGGTACAGTTTCTGGAAATAGGACCGACATCTAGAGAATTTCCTAAGTGGTCCTAGACTTATGTGGGTCAGATGCTCCTAGCTAATGCAATTAAATTTCAATTAGTTGGTTACTAATGCAATGCATGCTAGTTGAATCGTCAGCTCATGAATGCTATGGATTTTAAAAAACAGGCTTAATATAAAATAATTTTTAGAAAAGACTGGGTCTCCCTAGGTCCGGCACTTCATCCTCATAGGCCAGATTATCCGGACTCTACCCGCAGGCAGGGAGATGTCTTATAAGAAGGAGAGAGAAGATGCAGTAATATGCATGCGACCCCGGACGATTCCGGCAATTCCCTAGGTTCGTTAGATTTCTATGTTATTTATAACTTAAAAATTTTAGAAATTAGTTACGAGTATAAAAATTTTGTAGTCCTTAGAAGAGCCTACGAAATCCAGGCGAAAACAAAAACGACATGCAAGAAAGAAACCTAGGAAAAAGCAGGCAATTTCTACTGCACAATCAGGTAAACACATCAATATAAATCCAAAATAATCAACTAAATGGCCATAGGCAAATTGCCCTTATTACACCCCAGATATACAGAAAATAAAGTGGCCGGGCTCCACTGCCAACAACCCGGATTTCTAAGCTTATGACAGACGCCAACAACTTTGAGTGGGATATTGGGTCTTCAAACCTTTAGTCTTCTGGATATCTTCTCCTTGGACTCTTTGGAATTCTCCTCCTCGGACTCCTTGGAAATCTCCTCCTTGGACTCCTTGGATCCGTCGTGGCTTGAATATCCAAACGAAGAGACAATTCCCCCAGCAGGGGTGTATTGCCTTTTCTCTTTGGATATTTAAAGCCATCCAACTCAGTCTTCCAAATGGAAGAAGACTCTCCCCTTTAGGGATGCCTTCTTCTTTTGGAGTCTGAGTTGGATAAGAATATCCCGACTCATAGTTGTTTTCACAACTCTTAACAATTATTACAAATTTTTACATGAATTGAAAAAACAGTAAATCTAAGAATTCCTGCAATGTTATCCTAGTAAAAATCATCCCAAGCAGTTTATATGAAAATGAAAATGCTAACACCATTGACCCTGTGCCAAGCCATGCTCTTAATTTTGAGGGCTAAGCAGCTCCACCTGTGCAGTTATAATTATTAATTTAGCCCTCATTTATTCAGGGGGGCTGAGCAAGCACCTGCATAAGACAACATTAGAAAATATAATGGTGCCCCCCTTTTATTAGCATTGAGCATGGCCACCTGCACGGAAGAACAGTATATATATATATCGTTCCTAACCTAGGGGTAAGTCTAGCGCTCATCACATCACAGAGTGCAATAAATGTAAGCAAACACACCAATCATTTTTCAAACAGCATGCAATGAAATCCGCGAAAGCTCCGGCACACAGCAGAAAAGTAAATCCCAGCGGCCTAACCTAGATCTAGAAGTGGTGCCCTAGCAAACAATTCTATGTGTGTGTAAGGCTAGTGTGGTTTGGATATGTCCTAAGCAGGGTAATTAGTTAAAATTATCTATAGTTCATATTTGTTGAGAGTCTGAAAAGGATATTTTAGTTGAAGTTCAAATATTAGTGAATTAGGTCCATTTTAATTATTTTAGTTTGTTGTTCAATTTTAAGAGCTTAGGATACTGACATTTAAAGTTTAAGTGATATTAGCCAATTTTAGAAAGTTCTAGGTCCTCCTAGGAACTAAGTTAGGGGTCCAAAAAGTCACTATGGGAAAAAGGCTAAGTCTGGGATTTCCATCATCTTAGGAAAATACCAGACCTCAATACGAGTAGTTAGACAGGTAGTACATTGAAATCGGAGTTTCCTATCCAAAGTTATGAATTTTCTAAGTTTCGGGCCCTAAATGAACTAGGGTTGACCAAAAAGTTGACTTTCTAATTTATGTGAGTTTCTGGACATCTAATATTTTTTAATAAATACTAGACCCTAATAGAAGTCTAATGCCACTGAGTTTGCCTAATTTGGAGTTTTCTACAATTAGTTATGAATTTTCTAAATCTGAGGTATTTGTGGAAATTTCTAAATTAATTAGGAGAAGGCCCTATTTTGCAATTTTGGCCCAAATCAGCCCCAAACTGAGTCGAATCACTCCCAAAAGTCAGGGATGACCTGAGAAAGTGATCTCCTAGGGTTTGGAGAAGATTTGGGATTTTTAATAATTTTTAATAATTTATTAGGGGCAAAAAGGTAATTTCCACCTATGGTCAAATTAAGGGTCAACCTGAAGTCAAACTAGGGAGCCCTATTTATCTAAGGTCAAGGATCAGGGTTTGGTCAGTTTGAGATATTATGGGTAATTTTCTGACCTAAAATATATTTATTGTATTTTCCGGAAGGTCTCAGGGCCTTAATTAGTAGGTTAATTAGGGTTGGTTAATTAAGGGCTCTAAAAGCTCCTAACAATTCCCAGAAAATTCATTGATGTTTTAGACGTCACTAAGTTTAAGTGTTGAGGTTTTCATGTTGTTCTGGGGTCTATCCTAATCCCTAGAAAACTTCTACGTTCGCTAGACAGGTCCTTAATTTTTGTCCTTAGGGTGTCACTACGTTGTAGGAGTTTAAAGTGATGTTTAGTCTAACCCTTCAGGTAATAAATGCATGGGAGTACAAAAATGAAATAAACACACCATGTCCTTAGATCTAGGAGAGCCTAGGCTAAGTGCTCGTGGTGCAATCCTATACATGCATTCTACGTAAAAATAAAGGTACAGACACTTAATGAAGGGATTAGTGAATGATTGGAACTCAATCACCCACTAACCCACTCCCCCATGATTGCTCTTCACATCTAGAATCCATGTCTAAAATTTCATTGAAACAGCGGGTCTCCCAAAAAGTAAGATTTAATTATAAGTAATTTAAAAATAGTTTCAAAATAATTATGAATATAAATATATATTTTTGGAAAATAAGATAATTGAAAGTAAGTCAATTCATAATACACTAACATAGGGAGACCCACTGACCACCCAAACGAAGTCTCAAGCGATTTGAAAATATTTTGTATCCTGAAAATAATTATCATAATTAATATTTAATATCAAAAATACTCGAATAATCGAATCCAAATAGTGATTGGTCAAAACAGCCAAAATCGAGGGCTGGAAATGGTTCCAAATTGAAATACGCACTTTCCTGAAAAGATCAAGGGGTCACATGTCAAAATCCGACTTAAAACGGCGAAGATATGAATTTCCGAAGTTTTAAATATAATAGAATAGTATTTTAAAATAGTGTAGATTTACTGTTTTTGTAATAACAGCAAATGCAGACATGCTTTTTATCTGAAAATAGTTTCAAAATATGCAGAATTCAGAGTACATACAAAACCAGGTGCTGTGCGTCGACAGCGGACTTAAAACGACAAAGTTATACAATTTCGAAGTTCAAATACGATAATTAAATATTTCTAAACATTGCTATTTTACTGTTTTGAAAATAATTGCACACAGACCCACAAATTTCAAATGAAACCAATTCCAGAAAGTGCAGAATCTAAATACGTTCAAAACAAGACGTTGTGCGTTAAAAACGGAGCGAAAACGAGAAAGATATGAATTTTTGAAGTTTAAATGTCATTAAAGGCCTATTTTAAAAAATAATTTTTAAAAGAAAATAAAAATAATAATAATAATAATAATAATAATAATTGACAACATAAATAAATCAAAATAATGCATGTTTATTAATATTATACTTAAAATAGTGATATTATAGTATAATAATAATAAAATAATAAAAATAATATTTTTAAAATAATATTAAATATATATTTTTACTGTTTTATTAATAATTCAAAATATATACACAATTTTAATAAAAGAAAATTTTTATAGGGTAGAGAATGAAAATACGATCAAAACGAGGTATTGCACGTCAAAAACGGATCAAAAATGAATTTTCTGTGATTTTTTTTGAGCGAAAATAGCTTTAAAATAAAATAAAATTGATTTTTAAATAAATTAGATGGCGGCGGCGGCTGGGTGCGCCACGTGGCGGCGTCCCGTTGGATCCGCGGTCCGCGCCAATGATTGGCGCCGCCGCCAATCATTGACCAATGATTGCGGCGGGACCCGCGGCTCACTTAAATGAGTCAGCGAGAACGGGAGCCGTCGGATCACCCACTACACAGATCGGACGGTCACGATCTAGGCGGACGGGGTTCAGACCGGCTACAGAAATCGCGCGGTCTGCAGAGACCGCGGACCGACGTAATCAAGACCGTTGATCGCGCGATCAACGGTCCGAAAAGAGACTGGATCGGACTCCCGCTGAACCGAAACCCTAACCTATTTTTTTGATGATTTCTCTCGATCGGGTAGACGAAATTGAATGAAATTTTAGATCTGAACTCTAATAGCGAAGAGCATTCATGGGAGATTAATAACTAGACAAAATATTTAGCATATGAAAATCTATTTAGCTTTAAGTGTTCTATCTAGGGTTTGAGATATACCTCAATCCACACGGTGGATTCGGAAGATCTTGGGCTCGTTGGACTCGTGGGATCCTCTAGAACAACTTCCCTGTTGACGTCGAGGTCCAACTCACGCTCGATCGACGGGACGAAGCCTTGGAAGGAATTTCGCCTCGGGCTCGCCGGGATTTCGCCGCCGGCGGGGTCTAACCGTCGGGATTCGATGGGGGAAGATGGAGGAAGGAAGTGGGAGCTCTCACCGAAAATTTGGAGGCCTAAGGTGGTCTCTCCAAAGAGCAAGAGCAAAAAGTCCTCCAATTTGACCTAATTTTTGCTATTTAAGGGGCAAGGGCTCAAGATCTGCGGCCAAGATCGAATCACCAGCAATTTGGAGGGAAATTAGAGCTAGGGGGGCCGTGGTTTCAAGTTCAAAACGCTTGGAGGCATTAATTCCATTAATTAGCCCTTAATTTGGCTCTAAATATGTTAATATGACCTATTAATGACTTGATTTGGCCAAGTCAACATTTGACTTGGTCAAATCAGTCAATTAGGTCAATGGGGAGCGAGGATCGAGCCACAAAAGGGTTTAAAAAAGATTTAAAATTGATTTGAGCTCTTAATGGGCTAGGTGGTCAACCTGGGTTGACTTGGTCAACCGGGTTGACCCAGGGTCCAAGCTCGGGCTCAACAGACTCGACTTGACCCACTGAACCCAATGGGGAGGGCCATAAGGTCTGGCTTGGTCAATTTGACCAAGTCAACTGTTCAGGCTCAAATCTGGGCAAAATCGAGGTCAACAACGACCCGACCTGATCCGGGACGGATCCCGCTCGCACCGGGCCGCGACACGGAAACGAAACGGACGAACTGACCAGGATCTAGTTTTGGAATTGGTTTCAGAACTGAATCTTCCAAATTATTTTAAATCAACAGACACACAAATACAGAAACACAGAGCTACTATAAATCACCAAACATAGCGGAACAAACATTTATATTTCTTTTTCCTCAAAACAATCATCTACAGATACAGTACATGGCTTTTGAACAGAAAGAAAGACAGAACAGAAAAGCCATGACTGTACAAAAATCAAAAGGTACAAACAAATACCTACTGATCAGAACTCAGAAATCTACTCCTGGACTTCCTTCCCTTTCCCAGAACCTGAAAACCACCAGAAAACAAGAGTGAGCTCAACAGCTCAGCAAATCAACAAACCTCCAATCAAAATTCTCAGAATCCAAAACCAAACTCATCAGACAGAAATCCGTACAGAATTCGGAACAGAATCGTATCTTGAATCAGAACAGAATCAGAATCAGAACTTATACGGACATATATCAAATCAGAATCAAAGTCGTACAGATCAGGTCAAATCGGAATACAAATCGGAACAGATTAAATCAACAGAGTCAGAATCGTACAAAAATCAAAAATTCAGATCATATCGTATCAGAATCATAATTGCTTACAGAACAGATACGGAAAGTTTACAGAACAGATACTGAATTCAAAATCATATCAAATCAGATATCAGACAGATCAGATCAAATCATATCGTACGGAACTTATTATCGCTTACAGAACAGATACAGAAAGCAGAATCAGATCAAATCAGATATCAGATATCAGATATATATTTAATAGCTAAATTCCCTGACACTGACTTAATCTCTTTGGATTCAGGCCCCTTATAACTCCCTTTGTGCTCACGGCACCAGAACAGATGTGCTTACAGCACCAGAACAGATGTGCTTACAGCACCAGAACAGATTTCATCGGATCCGGAACAGAACAGATATCAGATTTCAGATTGAGCTCATTTCAGATTTCCCTGACACTTACTGAATCTCATAGGATCCAGGCCCCTTATAACTCCCTTTTTATAGCTTATACAGATAGCATTTCAATTCAGAATAAATCCGGGCAAATCAGAAATCAGATAAAAATCGGGCAGCACAACGGCAGTATATCATTATTTCTTGTTTTGCAACGCTTATGGAAGAGTATTAGAACTGACGTTAAAGCTGCTTTGGTTGGTACAATTGAAATCCCTGCACTTGAGGTATGGCTACTTCTGTCAAATCTCCATAGTGCTCTTCCACTGAATTCGAGGTTGTCGTCAGTTTGGAAAGGCTTTGTTTTTGTTTTGTTTTGATTTTCAGTTTCACTTGAAGAAAGACATATATCATTATTTCTTGTTTTGCAACGCTCTAATCTCCCGGATGACAAATCATAAGTTGTTTTCACAGTTGAATAATACATAAAATAGAAGCAGAATTATCAGATCATAAAACATATTTCCTATATTTAATATCTTCTTCTGAAATTACAAACCTGAAAATATAAAATAGAGGTGAATCTAAACATGAACAAAGAATTTATCTGCTTACAACTTTTTGAAGGTCCTACACATACCTTATGATGTTCAAAGCTATAAAGAATAGTAGTAGTTTGTGTTGATTCTTAAAAATCATCTTCTATGTATATTAGGTGAAATACAAGTGTTTGCTTGTTTTCTGTTGTTGATTTGTATCTTCATATAAAATGCATACAGGAACAACTCTCCTCTGGGATTTTGTTGTCCTGGGTTGGGAAGTGAACTATACAACAGAGTTTGTGCCAAGTGATGAAGGTTCTTATACAATAATTGTTCAGAAAGGCAAGAGAATAGCATCTCAGGAGGAGCCAATCCGCAGCTCATTCCGGAACAACGAGCCTGGCAAAGTTATTCTTACCATTGAAAATAGCACATTGAAGAAGAAGAGGGTTTTCTACAGATACAAGGTGATAAGTGCTTGACTGCTTTCATTCTATTGAGAAAGTGAGAGTTTGTGGAAGTAGAATCATTCTTTTAGGATATTTGAACGTTTATGATTTGGGGAGTTTAACGTGGAAAAGTTTGTGAGTCCGTTATAGTATACTTTTTAGGATTATTGTTAAGTTATAGAACATTATCATTCTTTCAAGGTTGAGTATTGATTTCCGACGTCCAGATTTTATTCTATTTTCATTATGATTGTAATAACAATATATGTAACGGAGTTTTTATCTCATTTGTGTTGTAGACAAGCTTTCTTTCAATAATGAAATTTGTGATGAAGAGTTTAACATAATAGTAATCTTCCTAAAGTAAGTGCAATAAAATTTTCACGTCTTCTACAGATTTGTAGTGAGGAGATTAAAAGATTCATGTGGTCGGAGAATGAGTTTGTTTTGTATCTTGTAGTGATCTGATTATTTTTTTCATTTTTTGTGTGCCTTATATTCTCATTTTGATGAACAGAAGCCATAATGTAAAGACAACCGTGAAGGACAACTCACACACACCAAGCTCCAAATGTCCCTGTTATTTAAATCAAATAAACCATTTCTCACCTTGAGCTTTTTCGTTTGGGACAGCTTTCTTGCTGCTTCTTATAATGGCTTTTTAGTTTAAACATTAACTAAAAAACTGCTTTAAGAAGCAATAAAAAAGCCCGTCTAAAAAAATTAAGTAGAAAAGAGAGGAGGTATGCTCTGCTCATTCCTGAACAAGTTATAAGGATCAACTTTACCCTTCACGTAAGCCAATCTCTTGAAGTTACCTTTATAGTATCTTTCACCCCACCTTCTTGCCTCCCAATAAGTTGTCTTGTTCCCCATAACGTCCGTTCCAATGTCTAAATCCCTGTAGTTCAGATAAGCAGACCTTGGATTCTTAGAAACATAAGGAGTCATGAACTTGTAAAACCTCCTCAGCCAATCCACATGCTTCTTACTTACTGCAGCATTATTTTCCACCCACCTCTCTGTCAAATAATGAACGTTATAAAGGTTTCCTTTCCTATGAGGAAAGGCTGTCTCATTCTCAGAGATTTCATCCATTCTTCCTCCCCACGGATCTATGATCATCATAGGTTGCTCTCCTTTCTTGAGGAAACGCCTCAGTATTCTATTCCAGCCTTCTATGGGGATGGGTTTTGTGAAGAAGTCGGATTTGTGCTTGAAGGAGGTGTTGTACACAGGAGAATATCTCTCAAGCAGAATGCTCAAAGGCTTCCCTTGGTATCCTGCAAATAAATTAAATTAATTTTGTTAGCTTCTATTTCAAAAAAATTAAATATGTATATTCACATACTGTTTTGAAATTGGATTGCATATTTAAATTTAATATTATTTTAAAATTGTGATTGGAAATATATTCATTAATGATTTATATATCCTCAATTTTCACTCGTTCTTATTTCACTTGTGTTGTGTCCTGGAGTATTCGCGGCGGTATAGAAATGTAAAGTTTAGCGTTTCAGCATTGTACAAAGATCCAACACACAAGCAGATAAGAGAGAGAGAGTGTAGCGTTCGTAAGAGACACCAGTGTTTTTACGTGGAAACCCCTAAAAAGGGGGAACAACCACTGGGTCTGACCCAGTTTGAATGAATCCATTAGTATTTGCAGTTGATTACAAATGAGACCCTTCCTAAATGTATGTTATATATAACACATTACATGGTGGGAATTACAATAATCAATATAGACATGTTTGTTTGGTTGGAAGGGCCATAGTTGGCACGAGACAGGGGTCTGAAAGACCGTAGTAGTAAAGCAGTACTCCGATAGAAGTCCGGGCGTCACGTGATGGTCCGACAGAGGTACGAGCATCAAGTGGTGGTCTGGTAGAAGTTCGGGCGTCAGGTGGTAGTCAGGCAGAAGTCTGGGCCTTAGGTGGTGGTCCGGCAGAAGTCTAGGGGTCAGGTGGTAGTCCGACATAAGTCCGGGCCTTAGGTGGTGGTCCGGCAGAAGTCTGGGAGTCAGGTGGTGGTCCGGCAGAAGTTCGGGTGTCAGGTGGTGGTCTAACTGAAGTCCGAGCCTCAGGTGGTGGTTCGGCGGAAGTTCGGGCCTTAGGTGGTGGTCCGGGAGAAGTCCGTGTCTCAGGTGATGACCCAACATAAGTTCGGGCGTTAGGTGGTGGCCTGGTGGAGCACAGGGGCCTCAAGTGGTGTTCTGGCATAAGTCTGTGCCTCAGGTGGTGGCCTGGTGGAGCATAAGGCCTCAAGTGGTGGTTCGGCGGAAGTCCGGGCCTCAGGTGGTGGCATGGGGGAGCACAAGGTTTCAAGTGATGGTCCGGCGGAAGTCCGAGAATCAGATGGTGGCCTGGTGAAGGTGAGGGCCTCAGATGGTGGTTCGGCGGAGCAACAACGTCAAGCGGTTGTCCAGCCGAACTCAGGTGGTGGTCAAGGAGGAGCTTGTTCCTTCTCTTCCTTCTCTTCTTGTTTGGATCCCTTTTCAAGAGGAATGAGGGATCTATTTATATTCTAGAGTGGCATGACCCGTAAATAGGTGAGAGATCAAGGGTAAATGGGGAGTGGTTGGATGGACGGCCGATGTTGAATCCCTTGATCTTGAACCGTTTGATAGGCATTTGAATGTCTTAATGATGTCGAAACTCGGCGATCTTGGGCTTGTTGGATTTGTCTTGTCGAGCCGCTCGATTCGACTACAAGCACATAATGTTTGGAAATTGTTTGGTAATCCAAATGGTGGTTCGAACCTTCCAGCAACGCTTCGGGTGCTTGATTTGTACTCAATTGGGCTTGGATTGAGTCGAATTTTGTGTCGTTGGGTTCATATGTCCGAGACGTTCAGTTTGACTATAAGTTTGCTAAAATTGGAGATCAGATGGTCCCCGTTTTAATTTTAGAAGTTTCCAACTTGATTTTGAGTCGAGATTCGTGCCCGATCAAGATAATTTTTTGATGACGTATCAACTTGAAATATGTATGAAGCGAATGGTATAAAGTGTGGTCATTATAATCTCTCATTCTACTAATGAATTTTTTTTTGTGTGACGTGACTTCGTTGCTTTTTCTTATTTTGAATTTTCATATTAAATCTTCTTCTTCTTTTTCGCTTTTTTTTTTTTGGCAATGTGATTATACTTCAATAAAGAGAAGTTCATTAATCAAAAATATTTTTGTTGCATCCTGGAATATTATTTGCGGTGGTAGAGAAATATATAGACTAATATCTTAGCCTTGTATGAAGATCCAGCACACAAACATATGAAAGAGAGGATGCAACATTTATAAGAGACCAATATTTTTATGTGGAAAACCCTAAAAGGGGGAAAAATCATGGGGTATGACCTAGTTTTAATGAATCTACTAGTATTTGCAGTCGATTACAAATGAGGCTCTTCCTTGGGGGAAGGCTTTGGCTTGATGTAATAAATATACATCTTATAAATTGCATTGCATTAGCGGACTTGAAATAATCATTATTGATATGTTTGCTTGGTCGGCAAGATGATAGTCGGTGAGAGACGAAGGTCGGAAAGACCGTTCCAGTATGTCGGTGGTCGGAAGGACCGTAATCAACGAAGGAGGTCAAAAGGACGTAGTCAGTGGGCAAAGTAGGTCGAAAGGACCATTATTGGCGGACAACAAAGGTTGGAAAGACTATTGTCTGGCGACAGAGGTCAGAAAACTCGTAATCGACGAAGGACGTCAGAAAGACAGTAGTCGGTGGGCAAATGAGGTCGGAAGGATCATTGTTGTCAGGTGACTAAGGTTGGAATGGCCATTGTCTGGCGACGGAGGAGGTCGGAAGAACCGTAGCCGGTGGTCGACGGAGGTCGAAAGAACCGTTGTTGGTGGGCGACGGAAGTAGGAAAGACCATGGTTTGGCGACTGAGGTCGGAAGTATTGCGATGGGCAGAAGTCCGACGTCAGGCAGAACTTCAACGATTAGTCGAATTTGTTGATCAAAATTATGGTTTGATCCTTCCAAATGCACTTCAGGTTTTTGATTTGGACTCATTTGGGCTCGAATTAAGTCGAATTTGGTGTCGTCGGGTTCGCATTTCCGAGGCGTTTAATTTGACTATAAGTTTGCTAAAATCAATGTTCAGATGGTCTCTGATTTAATTTTTGAAGTTTCCAACTTGATTTTTGCCTTGAGATTCGTGCCCGATAAAGATGATTTCTTAATGATATATCAATTTTAAAACAAAATTTAATTAAAATCTGCTATCCAAATAACTAAAAAAACTAGCACCTTTACCTGCAAAATAAAGAACTGACTCAATCCAGCGCATCTCAATACAGTCCTCTGTCTTCAACTTGAGTTCCGGAAACCAATCCTTCATGATAAGAAGCAACTCTTTCATCTCACCAACGAACAGCGAGTTAAAAGAAACCTGTACTGTTCTTTTTGTCTTATTCTGATCGTCATGTTCACTATCATTTCCCACCACCGTAAAGACTGTTCTTATAAACAATCTCTTATCCACCTTATGAGCTATTCGCTGCCATTTATCCACAAGCTTCGTCGCTCCCTCCTCCAATGTCTTTGAGATTGTGAACACAGTTACCTTGTTCGGAACCTCCACAAGCCTCACCTTATAAGCCACAATAATCCCAAAGCTCGCTCCTCCTCCGCCTCTCAACGCCCAAAATAGATCTTCCCCCATGCTTTTTCTATCCAGTATCTCTCCGCTTGCGACGACGATTCGGATGTCTTCCACGTTGTCGCTCGCCAACCCGAAAGACCTGTAAAAACAAAGATAGTAGGAATACAAATTGCAAAATTATAATATCTCAAAGTCTTACCATCGTTTTAATCTATTGGTCTCATAATTTTAATTTTTTTAGTGTAAGTGTGTAATTCCCAGGAGGCAGGGGTGTCAATTTCGGGTCACGGGTCAAGCTCGGGTTGAACCCGGAATTAATCCGAACACTATTCGGGTTAGGGTCAACACGACCCGTTTTTGCAAACGGGTCGATTTTTCGGACCCGAACCCGGCTCGCAACCCGCTTCGTGTTCGGTCCTCCGGCATTTTTCGTTTGGCCGCACACGATTCGGTCCTCCGGCTGCCCGGCAGCGGGAGACGGCAACGGCCCCCGGCGAGGCAGCGGCAGTGGTGCATGCAAAGCGGGGGACGCGTAAAGCGGCGACATGACTCGCGCAGGCAGCAACATGACTTGAGTTGTGAGGCAGGCAACGTGCGACATGCTCAGAAATCTCGATGTCTCGGGTGGCGACGTGACTCTGTCTTGGGCAGGCGACACGCGGTCACGTGGTAGCCAGGGCAGGCAATGTGGGGCATCCGGGGTAGATGAGTTTTTCGGGTCATTCCGGGTTTCCGGGTCAACCCGAACCCGACCCGATTTTGCAAACGGGTTGATTTTCCGGACCCAAACCCGACCCGCTTCGGGTTTGGGTCAACCCAAATCCGAAATTTTCTGGTAGGATTTTCGGATCATGTCCAATATTGACACCCCTACCAGGAGGTCATTTATTATAGTATTTTTCATATTTATAGTGAAAGATATATAATACGTTACAAATAAATAAATAAACTCTCATAAAAATATTTTATGATTAGCCCCAACTTTATTAATTAATTTCAAAATTAAAACCTGATCATCGTCCCCAATCCACCTCCGCTTAAATGTCCGCCTACGCCGACCGTCGGACAGAGGCCCGCCGGAAATGCGGCGGTGCTACTCTTGTTAGCTATGGTGTGGTAGAGCTTGCCAAGAGAAGCACCTGCTTGCACCCAAGCTGTACGAGAGTACCTATAAACCACGTTAATTGAGGATAAAAATTGGAGATCGATAAGCACGAACTGGCTCGAAGTGGAAGTGTAGGAGAGGCCCTCATAGTCATGGCCACCGCTTCGGGCGCGGATAGGAATGGAGAGGCTGCCGGAGCAGAGAACGGCGTCTTGAACGTGATTTTCTAAGGCGGGGAGGAAGATGAGAAGTGGTTTGAAGGAGTTGAGGAGGGCGCGGCGGTTGCGGACGGAGGAGAAGAAGAAGTAGTTGTAGGAAGGGGAGTGGGGAGTGAAGTAGAGATGGGAGGGAACAGAGTGGTTGCGGAGGCATTGTATGTAGGAGTTCTGATCAGCATTAATGGCGTGGGAAGTCAGTAAGAGGAAGAAGAGAGATGGAAGGATGCAGAGTTCAATGGAGGAGGGGATGAGGAGGTTCTTCATCCCTTTCTTTTTTTGGTTTGTGGTGTTGGGGTACGTGCATTAAGTTCTCTAATTAAATGGGTAAATTAGATGCTCAACAAATTTTAGGAGAGATTATTGGGTTTGGACATCGGACACGGGTTACCGATCGATATTTCAGAGTACTGAGTAATACTGAACTCGATATTATGACTGTGAAGTATTGAATTTGGTACTCCACAGTACTGATTGAGCTCGGTCCTCAACAATGAAGAGAAATTCGTGTGGATTTTGACCGGTCAATGAAAAAAACAGATAAGGAAATCACAATGATATCTCATTAGGGTGAGGATTCAATACATGACCAATGTATTGAGGACAAGCGGCGGGTTGTCGTTGGTGAATGCAACGGGACCATCGATTTGAATCAATAATGAGATTGTAATGAAGAGGATGACTAAATTAATATTTTTTGTTATTTAAAATTTTAAATGATACGTATGTAAATAATAAAGTTTAAGTATTAATTATATGATTATACGTGCTATGCATGTAAATTTCCCAAATATTTAATGGGGGCTTATATATTCATATTAATTTTATGGTATTTAAAACTTTATTAAATTATGATTAAATTTAAATTTATTATTGAATTTTTTAGGAAATGAAATAGATGTCAAATTTCTTTTATTTTATTTTTATGATGACTTAAAATAAAATGAAATACACCGTACGACAATTTTCTTATCGTCTAATATTGTATCCTTAGCAAATAAGACTCTTTTTAAGAACTTTGGGAACCTTAATAATTTTTATTTTTTCCGCGAAAAAATTCAGGTAAATTTTCGACTTTTTTTTTTTTTGATAATTTAATATAAAATATTTATTCCGTCAATATTATTTTCGTCGCTTTATGCTTCCAAAAGGTGAATGTTTTTTTAAGAAGTTTTGTTTTTTTTTTTTAGATGTCGTGGCCGTCCTGTATATTTTAAATAAAACTTCTGAGATAAATTTCTAAGAAGTTTTGTTTTTTTTTTCTTTTGTCTTTTTTGATTAATTATTGGTTTAGCTTATTTTAATATGTTCTATATCATAAGAAGTTTTATTTATTTGGACTGTTAGCTTGGATTGTTAGGTTGGAATGGAATCGAAAACTGTTCATTGATAGCAGAAGTTAGGGGTGTCAATATTGGACCTGTTCTGAAAATTTGATCCGAAAATTTCAGGTTTGTTTGACCCGAACCCGAAACGGGTCTGATTCGGGTTCAACAATTCGACCTGTTTAAAAATTGGGGTCCATTTCGAATTGACCCTGTGACCCAAAATTAACCTGAAAACCCGAAATTGACCCGAAAAGTGGAGATTGATATATTGTTTGACCCGAAAACTAGGACTTTTTTGTTGGCACCGGGTCATTCGGGTTGGGTTAGGTTGACCCGGACCTGAAGAGGGTCAAGTTCGGGTTCGGAAAACCGACCCGTTTGCAAAAAAAAAACAGATCAGATTCAGGTTGACCCGAACAGTGTCGGGTCAGTTTCAGGTTCGACACGAACCCGACCTGTGACCCGAAATTGACACCCATAGCAAAAGTCTTTAAAAGTACTTTTTAAGATTTTAAATTTAGTGTCTTTAATATTAAATTTATATTTTTTTTATTTCAAAATTTAATTTGATTGCCATTTTTATTGCTCTGATTTCGCTCACGTTAGAGATATAAACAAATTTAGTCAAACTCGAGCCATCATTGACATGAGTTTGAGTTTGATAAATTAATAGAGTTGGTCCAATTGGAGTCATAGCTGAAGCTTAATTTTGTGAGTTTGTGTCAACTCATTTATAGCAAAAGAAAGAAATTCAAGCACTTATTATAATAAATTAAAAAAAGTGAAATTAGAAGATAAATAAAAAAGAATCACATAATATAAGAAAGTGATATATAATTTTACAGAGGGGTTTACATATATACAACTTTATATCATGTTATTTTACATCCAAAATTTTTAATATCTCATGCCTACCATCATAGACAATATTAATATCAAATATGTCACTCTTATATTTTATTCCTACCACCCATAGACAACTTAAATATCAAATTAGTCACTCCGATATTTTATTCCTACCACCCAGATCATTATATAAACTTTAATATTTCATTCATTGCACACATATTCGATATATGGGTGATAGTCATAAAATATTAAAGTTTTTTTTTTGTGGTAGATAGGTAAATAATATGATATAAAGCGATATTTACGTAATTCCCTCAATTTTAAAATATTTTTTATATTTTTATTTCTGAGCTCTTGAATTCTAATATATTTAAGTGTATTTATTTTCATATTTTTTAAATAGTACAGCTTGTGAGCTAATGAGTCAAGTTGAGGTTGGTTGAAACTTGACTCATGAGTGCATCAAGCTTAGCCCATGAGTCATTTATTGAGCTGAGCTTGAGTTAACTCAAAAGCTTGCTTGACTGACTTAAACCTCTGATTTGAGCAATTCTATTAGGCAAAATTAATATTTTTCAACGTAAAATGTGATTTCAGCGTGAGCTACAAATTTAATTACAATGTTTTTGTTTTTGTTTTTGTTTTTGTTTTTGTTTTTGTTTTTATTTTTATTTTTATTTTTGCAATTTTGTTGGTTGTCGCTTTGGATTTTTATGGTTAATTAGGGTTCATATTATTGATAGGAATTAGAAATTAGGATTTAAACAATTAAATTTGTCAAAATTATCATTTAATTGAAAGTAGTTGACATCAATATTGATTTTAAGTTCTACAAATATTATCATATTTACTTAAAATAATAATAATAATTTGATTTTTACACTCAATATGAGTGAAAATAAAAAATTTATTTCAATTTTTTATTTTCAAGAAATCAAATGAATCATGGGTTTCACTATTGATTTTTATTTTTTAAATTCTATACTAATCTTTTATTTTTCATGATTTTTCAAATAAATTTTTTTAATGATAAATGCATTATTATTTTATTGAACTTCTAGTTGAGTTTCGATGATTTTGAATGAATTTTATTGGTCTAATTTGATGATACCAACAAGTCTTTTTTAAGTTATTATTATTATTATTTATTATTTTTTTTATGTTTAATGTCCATATATAAATTTGATGTAGATAAAATTTAATCTTAAGGACTTGATAATATTTATTAAGAATATTTTGAACTAAAGTAATTGACACCATCGATTAAGGGTTTATTTGGGACAGCTTTTATGCTGATTTCTAAAGCATTTTTTTTGTAAATTTTATTTTTTGAAACTAGAAAGTTACTTTAGAAATCAACAAAAGTCTTTGTTTGTGATGACTTTCTTACTGCTTTTTAAAACAACTTTTTAGTATAAAAATTAAAAATTTGATATTAAAAAATTGTTTTAAGGAGCAATAAAAAAGTCGCCTCAAACGAAGTCTTAATTGCTTTTGTAAAAATTATCAACCCAATGATGATTGAACAGCTCCCATTTTCCCTTTTTTGTCACTAATAATTATGTATTAATTAATTCTTGATTATAGAACTCATAATTGGTCGTGCAATGCCTATGAACCTGTATTGAACCATCTTCTGAAAATTATGTCTCCACATCGATCGATTATACTGTCTTGATTATTGGGGAAGGGTCACCACACCTTCCTATAGACTCCAACAAGCTTTAGCAGTGAAAAGTATTAAAGACATTGTGTAGAGATGTTATTTTAGGAAACGATAAATCAAATATAAAGAGAAATAGTAAAGAGACTCCAAAAATATCCTTACAACTAAAATTTGTTTTGGGGGCGCTGTCTTTTGACCCAGCAACCTGACCGAGTAGGTCAAACCCCGCCGCCTTGGACCCCCGACATATCTGTGAATCTTATAAAATTGAACAAATAGGTTTCCCCCCTTGAAAATTAAGACTGGAGCCCTTGTTAGGGCAACACATTGATTTGTTACCTTTCTAAATAATTTTACATTATAGTTCTTCGTTACATTTGATGATATTCAAATAAATTAAGAGTTAACTTATTATTTCACAAGTTGTATAACACCATTAATACACAGTGCAATGCACGCGTAAAAATTTTGTGAGGTGATAAAGGTTGAGAATATCATAATTATGAACTTCAATAATTGTTTTTACTATCATGTCTCAATCCATCAAGCCAATTGTCTAGATACACCTCAACAAGATTGAGTGGGTGAATGCAAAAGTAGACACTTATTGCAAATCAAGGCTCACATGCCTTTATCCTATTGAGGCGAAGCTCTCCTCTCTGCCACATTTTTCGGACACCGGATATCGAACATAAGTTACGTCGGTAAAATTGAACTCGGTATTGTGTCGGTACTTCACAGTACCAAGCAGTACTGAGCTCGATACTGTGGAGTACCGAAGCAGTACTGAGCTCGATACTGTGGAGTATCGAGCTCATAAAGAGCTCAGTACCGAGTAGGGGTTGATGTGGCGCATTTTCATTGGGCTCTGGACATCGTCCTGTGTCCGAACCTAATAATTTCCCCTTTGAGACACTTGTAAAAGCTATTATTGCTATAGCAGCCCCAAACGTATGCGAGCACAACTTTGCATGTGTTGCGTATGTTCATCTTCCCAAAGACCAAGATATTAAGCTAACGTCTCCGGCTTTGAAATATGTCTTTGTTGGATATTATATTCATCAAAAAAGATATTTATGCTATGATCTCCTTACTAAACACATGTTGATCATAATGGATGTTATTTTTTGTGAAAATACTTTTTTATTTTCTCTAATATGAGTTTTAGGGGGTGTTTTAAGAAAATTCTTACTATTATATATAATATTAAGGAAGATGATATTGATAATTTTGATCCTACTTCAAAAATTCTAGATTTAAGAAATGATATACTATACAACAATAGAACAAGTGGAGAGGTGATGAGTTAGAATCTAATGATCAAAATTAGAATCAAAATGTCTTTATAGCACTGCAAGATAATCATGTATTACCGAGGGATTTGAAAGGTTCCGGCAAAAAATTTTCGACACAAAAATGAGCCACTGAAAATTTTTCTGTCGAAAAAAAAACGAAAAAAATTTCTGACGGCTGTCCGGTGGAAAGAAAGCCGCCAGAATAAACCCGTGCCCAGAATTTTTCGCCTGCCCGCACATGCTACCCAGACTCAGGGTTGCCCGCACAGGTTTCCTAGATGCCTGCCCACTTTTTGGCTCCCGTGGGATTCAAACACAACACCTGCCCGTGAAATTTCAAATACTCAACCACTTTGCTGTGGAGGGAAATGAGTTACATAGTATATATTTTATATTTAAATATCATAATACAAAAATTTAATTTTAAAATAAATTAATAATAAAAATAAGTTGTTAAATTAAAAATTAATTAAAATAGCCTATAAAATTATTCATTGATTAAATTAAGAATATATAATTTTTTAGAAATTATTAAAAACTGCCAGAAAATCCCCCGAAAAGCCGCTGAAAAATTTGTTTAAAAATTAGCCAGAAATATTTCATCGTAATCTGTCCGAAATCCGCCTGAAACTTCATAAAAAATTCATCGGTAATGAACAGTTTTCCTGTAATGCAGAAAACCAAGAAATTTTTGAAATGGAGCCTAAGTCTCTCTCAATTGATATGCCATACCAATTACCAATTACTGCTTGAGAAAAATCCTTAAAAAATACATGAGTCATATAAGAAACATTTACCGCAACATCTCAATCCAAGTATTCCAAAATAAAGTATCTAGCAAAGCAAAGTATATAATGAATCATTATATCTCCATATATACATCATTTGCCACAAATAAATCAATTATTTATAAATCAATTACCTTCTATATTTATACCTAATAGTGTGTAGGAAGCCTTAGCAGTCCTAAGATGTGAAACCTCGTTCCCTTACTGTTCCTCTCTGATTTGGATTTTCCTCCCAGGATCGTCCAGAACGATAGTGAGATCGTCCAGGCCGATCTGCACTGTAGAAAATATCATCCTGAAATTAGTTCTGGGAACCGTCCAGGACGATTTGATTTGGTCTGATCGTCCCAGGACGATCTGGCGATCGGCCGGGCCGATCAGCTTAATGATATAAGAAAATCAGCTCGTTTTGAGGAGAGAGAAAATCATTTTAAAAACAAAATATCTGGTTTTAGAGAGAGAAAGAGAAAGGGAAAAAGAGGAAAAGCTGGGTTTTGGAGGCCGCGGAGCGCTTTTCGTCCGACACCGTTGTTGGAGAAAGTGTAGATCTCGTGGTAAGGACTCCGAATCCTATTTCTGTTTTCAAAAATATTGAGTTTTGACCGAGTTGTGATCTGTTTTGTGTTTTCGTAGTCGAAATTTTGATCTGATTTGGGATTGACACAACTTTCACCGCACAACTTTTGGTATGTTATAGATATGACTATTGTACACGATTTGAGTATTTTCTATGACGATTTTACCGGTCGGAATTGATTCTACACGATTTTAATTGAATAGAAAAATATCAGGACTTGATTTGATTTGGATTTTATAGAATAATAGTCTTGTATTGATGTTGTGGATCTTCTATTGTAATTTGGAGAAATTTGGAATTTGTGCTTTTTTGCAGGATTTTTGTGTAAATTTGACTGACTGCCGTTACTCTGCCCGATTTTCGTATGATTTCCGAATTTTCTGGAATTGATAGATTGAATTGATATGCGTATGACTATTGATATGATTGTTCTAGATTGATTTAATATTTCTTATTGCATTGACTATTGATTGAATTGATTGTTACTGAAAGACAAGTGAGAACCTGGTTGAACGTTGGTTGGAGATAGATATTGACCTGTACAGGATGGTGGGCCGACGGGCTTTCCTTTAAACATCGATTATGGATTTCTACAACAGAACTATAGATGGGAGTCATAAGGAGTTTTATATGCCGACGGGCGGCCGACGGGCAAAAAGAATGACGACTCTTATTGATTGAAACTAACGTACGGATATCTACAACAGCAATATGGATTCTACAACAGCACTATGGATTTCTACAACAGCACTATTGATCATAGCTAGTGTTTGTGCTTGTCGAGTAAGACCATTGTATGGAATTGCATGTATACGATATTGCATTGCATTGATTTATTGATTTCCGATTGATTTATTGATCTTGATGGATTTATTGAATTGATTTATTGAACGGATTTATTGATTTTATTGATTGATTATTGATCATTGATACTATTGATTTTTGCGTTGTATTGACTTGCTACAATTGATTTATTGTATTGCTTTTCTGATTGATTTTATCGACTGGATTATGGATTATGGATTATGGATATGGATTGTATTGATTCATAGATACCGGCACCGACATTGATATAGATTCTGTGTATTGATTCATAGATATTGACATCGATATTGACATAGATTATCGATTGATAGATACCGACATCGACATTGATATGGATTATGATATTGACATATGGATACCATTGATACGACAGATCCTAATATGCTATTGATACACTGATACATTGATTCATCGTACCGATTATTGATTGATTGATTGAATGGATTGTTGCCGTATGGATTTGATTTATCGTAGAATAGATTTCTTTATGGAGCTGATTGTATTGATTTCAATTGACCTGATGATTTCGTTGTACGGATTTATTTTAAATGCTTATTGATTTGATTCGATTGTTCTATAGATTTCTCCGCTGATAGATATAATTGATTGGAAAGTGCTCTATTGATTGAGATGATTTTCCTATTGTAGCATCGTACGTCGTCATTATTGAACCGTCCTCGCTGCCGTAGTATCATACTGTATATTGATATCGAGTGAATTGTATTGAATAATTGGATTGACTGATTTGCAAGAAGGATATAGATACAACGAATTGACTAGATGACACGATTGACTAGACGACACGATTGATTGAACTGATAGTATTGATTGATAGACACTGCTATGATGGATAGATATGGACTGGAAGCACTTACTAATTTGATTGCTGGGGTGTATTGATTTATCGATGCTTTTACCGCTGTATTGATTATTGACTATTGTTGGATCTGATTTGATTTCCGTATTTGCATAGATTCATTGATCATAGCCTATTGATTGATTTGATTTGATTGACCTGCATATTGTTTTCAGTGTCGTGCTTTGATTTTAGTTGTAGGCTTTGGTGACCTGCTGGGCTTGTAAGCTCATTATATGTGGTTAATATTTCAGGTGCAGAGCCTCCCGCGCGATGTTTCTTCGGTTGCTGTAGCTTTGTTTTATAGCCGTGGTAGACTTCTGTTTTGTAGCCGTTTGGCTATTGTATATGACCTTTTGGACGCTTATGTTGATATGTGGATTACTGTTGTTGCTGTATTTCTTTCCTGTAATGCAATTATCTCTGGATGACTGTATGGATACGATCGAGAAAAAGAAAAGTAAAAGATATGGAAAAAAAAAAGAAATGATAGATGAATCCTTTCACTATTGATATCTGGGGCATCACAGTTGGTATCAGAGCGAGTGTAGTGAAAGGATTTGCTTATATCCAGAGTGATAATGATAATTGCATTATTTGATCTGTTTTGTTTTACGTGTCTGATTTCTGCGATTTCATTTGATTTGAATGATTTGAATTGATCAGGCAAATGGATCCGAAAGGTAAAAAGATTGAGACTGAGTCTGCTGCTAACCTCCCGCTCACATCTGAAAATATGAATAAGTTTGCTGATATGGTCGCTCAGATGGTAAGTGATAAATTAGCGAAACGCGCTGGGCGTAGCAAGAAAAGTGGGGAAGGTAGCAAAGCAAGAATTAATATTTGTACATGTTGTGGAAAGAGACATTTGGGACAGTGTTATCGGAGAACAGGGCAATGCTTCCGATGTGGTGGATATGGACATAGAATGACTGATTGCCCGAGTTCTGAACTTAGGCAAGGACTTGTTCCGACTGTTCAGACTGGAAATGTACAAGCCATGATGGAAGATGTTCCTTCAGTGCCTACTGATGTGACTGGTACGAGTTTAGTTTATTTTCTGTTCCGATGTGATTTGTGCAATTTTTCCGATCGATTGGATTTGTTTTGTTCCGTTTTGTTCCGGACACTTTAGGGAAATGTCGGGACGACATTTTTCTAAGGTGGGGAGACTGTGAGACCTCGTTCCCTTACTGTTCCTCTCTGATTTGGATTTTCCTCCCAGGATCGTCCAGGACGATAGTGAGATCGTCTAGGCCGATCTGCACTGTAGAAAATATCGTCCTGAAATTAGTTCTGGGAACCGTCCAGGACGATTTGATTTGGTCTGATCGTCCCAGGACGATCTGGCGATCGGCCGGGCCGATCAGCTTAATGATATAAGAAAATCAGCTCGTTTTGAGGAGAGATAAAATCATTTTAAAAACAAAATATCTGATTTTAGAGAGAGAAAGAGAAAGGGAAAAAGAGGAAAAGGTGGGTTTTGGAGGCCGCGGAGCGCTTTTCGTCCGACGCCGTTGTTGGAGAAAGTGTAAATCTCGTGGTAAGGACTCCGAATCCTATTTCTGTTTTCAAAGATATTGAGTTTTGACCGAGTTGTGATCTGTTTTGTATTTTCCTAGTCGAAATTTTGATCTGATTTGGGATTGACACAACTTTCACCGCACAACTTTTGGTATGTTATAGATATGACTATTGTACACGATTTGAGTATTTTCTACGACGATTTTACCGGTCGGAATTGATTCTACACGATTTTAATTGAATAGAAAAATATCAGGACTTGATTTGATTTGGATTTTATAGAATAATAGTCTTGTATTGATGTTGTGGATCTTCTATTGTAATTTGGAGAAATTTGGAATTTGTGCTTTTTTGCAGGATTTTTGTGTAAATTTGACTGACTGCCGTTACTCTGCCCAATTTTCGTATGATTTTCGAATTTTCTGGTATTGATAGATTGAATTGATATGCGTATGACTATTGATCTGATTGTTCTAGATTGCTTTAATATTTCTTATTGCATTGACTATTGATTGAATTGATTGTTACTGAAAGACAAGTGGGAACCTAGTTGAACATTGGTTGGAGATAGATATTGACCTGTACAGGATGGTGGGCCGACGGGCTTTCCTTTAAACATCGATTATGGATTTCTACAACAGCACTATAGATGGGAGTCATAAGGAGTTTTATATGCCGACGGGCGGCCGACGGGCAAAAAGAGTGACGACTCTTATTGATTGAAACCAACGTACGGATATCTACAACAGCAATATGGATTCTACAACAGCACTATGGATTTCTACAACAGCACTATTGATCATAGCTAGTGTTTGTGCTTGTCGAGTAAGACCATTGTATGGAATTGCATGTATACGATATTGCATTGCATTGATTTATTGATTTTCGATTGATTTATTGATCTTGATGGATTTATTGAATTGATTTATTGAACGGATTTATTGATTTTATTGATTGATTATTGATCATTGATACTATTGATTTTTGCGTTGTATTGACTTGCTACAATTGATTTATCGTATTGCTTTTCTGATTGATTTTATCGACTGGATTATGGATTATGGATATGGATTGTATTGATTCATAGATATCGGCACCGACATTGATATGGATTCTGTGTATTGATTCATTGATATTAACATCGACATTGACATAGATTATCGATTGATAGATACCGACATCGACATTGATATGGATTATGATATTGACATATGGATACCATTGATACGACAGATCCTAATATGCTATTGATACACTGATACATTGATTCGTCGTACCGATTATTGATTGATTGATTGAATGGATTGTTGCCGTATGGATTTGATTTATCGTAGAATAGATTTCTTTATGGAGCTGATTGTATTGATTTCAATTGACCTGATGATTTCGTTGTACGGATTTATTTTAAATGCTTATTGATTTGATTCGATTGTTCTATGGATTTCTCCGCTGATAGATATAATTGATTGGAAAGTGCTCTATTGATTGAGATGATTTTCCTATTGTAGCATCGTACGTCGTCATTATTGAACCGTCCTCGCTGCCGTAGTATCATACTGTATATTGATATCGAGTGAATTGTATTGAATAATTGGATTGACTGATTTGCAAGAAGGATATAGATACAACGAATTGACTAGATGACACGATTGACTAGACGACACAATTGATTGAACTGATAGTATTGATTGATAGACACTGCTACGATGGATAGATATGGACTGGAAGCACTTACTGATTTGATTGCTGGGGTGTATTGATTTATCGATGCTTTTACCGCTGTATTGATTATTGACTATTGTTGGATCTGATTTGATTTCCGTATCTGCATAGATTCATTGATCATAGCCTATTGATTGATTTGATTTGATTGACCTGCATATTGTTTTCAGTGTCGTGCTTTGATTTCAGTTGTAGGCTTTGGTGACCTGCTGAGCTTGTAAGCTCATTATATGTGGTTAATATTTCAGGTGCAGAGCCTCCCGCGCGATGTTTCTTCGGTTGCTGTAGCTTTGTTTTATAGCCGTGGTAGACTTCTGTTTTGTAGCCGTTTGACTATTGTATATGACCTTTTGGACGCTTATGTTGATATGTGGATTACTGTTGTTGCTGTATTTCTTTCCTGTAATGCAATTATCTCTGGATGACTGTATGGATACGATCGAGAAAAAGAAAAGTAAAAGATATGGAAAAAAAAAATGATAGATGAATCCTTTCACTATTGATATCTGGGGCATCACATAAGATGGAAAGTTGCAATGTATAAAGAGATGGCCTCCTTACTAAAGAACCAAACTTGGTACTAGTTTACCGTCACATTGGAGTAAAATTAGTTGGGTTTCGATGGATCTTTAATATGAGATACAAAGTTAATGGCATGATTGATTATTTTAAGTCAAGACTGTTGGCAAGAGGATACATCGAATTTTATGAAATTGACTACACTAAACATTTGCTCATGTAGCAAAGATTAATCCAACCTAATTCCTATTATCCTTGGCTTCAAATTTTGATTAGCCATTGCAATAATTTGATATGTTACATTTCTATATGACGAACTATCTCAGAAAGTCATATAAACAAAAACACCATACGAACTCCGATTCCAGCAAACTTATAGTTGAACTGAGCGTCTTAAGAATACGAATCCAACGACACCAAATCCAACCCAATCCGAGCCCAAACAGGTCCAAAACAAGGGTTAGAAGCACTGTTGGAAGGTTTGAACAACAATTTGGATTACCAAACAGTTTTTAAACATAACATGCTTATAATCAAATCGAGTGACTCGACAAGATGAATCCAACGAGCCCAAGATCACCAAATTCCGACATCACTAAGAAATTCAAATGTCCATCAAACGGTCCATGATCAAGGGATCCAACATCGGCCGTCCATCCAACCACTCCCCATTTACCCTTGATCTCCCACCTATTTACGGGTCATGCCACTCCGAAAATCTATAAATAGAGCCTCCTTTTCTCTTGAAAAGGGACCCCAAGTCAAATAATTCAGGAGAGAGATCGGAGATCACTCTTGCCTTCTTGCTCCTCCTCGACCACCGCCTGTGTTCCGCCAGACCACCGCCTTACGTCGTCGCTCTGCCGGACCACCACTTGTGCTCCTCCTTGAACACCTTCTGAGTTCCGCCGGTGACGTCGTCGCTCTGCCGGACCACCACTTGAGGCCCTCACCTCCGTCAGACCACCACCTGAGGCCCGCACCTCCGCCGGACCATCACTTGAGGCTCTCACCTCCGCCAGACCACCACCTGAGGCACTCACCTTTGTCGGACCACCACTTGAGGCCCTCACCTCCGCCTGACCACCACTTGAGGCCCTCACCTCCGCCTGACCACCACTTGAGGCCCTCACCTTCGTCAGGCCACCACTTGAGGCCCTCACCTCCGCCGGACGTCCACTTGAGGCCCGGAGCTCCGCCGGACCACCACTTGAGGCCTAGACTTCTGTCTGACCACCACCTAAGGCCCGAAGTTCTACTAGACCACCACATGAGGCCCAAAGTTTTACTGGACCGCCACTTTACACCCGGAGTAAACCCAGAGTTCTGTTAGACCATTACTTGACGCCCGGAGTTTCGCCGGACCACCATCTAACGCCGGATTTCCGCCAGACCACCGCCCGACACTAAAGTTCTATCAAACCAACGCCAGCATACCAACTAATGCCCGAATTTTCAAGTAGCACCGGACTTCTGTCAGTCCATCAAGTGACGTTGTAATTTCATCCCTGTTTATCACATGATTTCAATCAAACGGTTGACATTTGTATTCTAATCACCCTCAGGGACGAGTCATCCCATTGTAATATACCCAAACACTAGTAATTTTTTTCCTTTACAAGAGTTTCCATGTAAAAAACATCTTGTGTTCTTTATGTGTAAGCTGGATATTCGTATAACACTAAAATGCATAATTTTAACTTTATCGTTGCATATATTCTAGCCTGCAAAAGGTTTTAAAAAAATCAATTTATGAATTAAAATAGTTCCCTATAGATTGGTTTAGATTATTCACCAAATCTATCAATCTATGAAAATCTTTCATTATAAATAAGGTAATACAAACCTTACATTAATTTTGAAATGGCAACATAACAAAAATTTCTACCCTTATTTTATATGCGAATGATGACATGATCATTACAGGCAATGCTCCAAGAATAATGAGAAGTTGAGAACCCTATAGGAGTACACGTGTCCAAAAAAATTGAAATAATAGACTTAGGCCCCTTAAGGTACTTTCTTAGAATTGATGTATCTCAATCAAGTAAAAGAATCCTCCTATCACCAAAGAAAGTATGCCTTAAATATGCTACATGAAATTCTAGTGAAAGAGGACTTGAAATTATGTATTGAAACAAGCTAGGTTCTAGTAGAGAGGGAGAGATACAAGAGACTTGTGCAGTCATACACAATTTTGAGATATCTAACATCTACCCCATGAAAAATTTCAATATCTAAAAAACATAAACAAGCGAAATATAAAAGTTTAAACATATTTCGATTAAGGTTGGGGAGTTACTTTAGGATACGTTACCTTTGTAGGTAGGAACTCAATTAAAGGAATGATCTATGAAATTTATAAAATATTGTAGTTAAAACTTCTCTTACAAGAGCTCAACTATTCCCAAATGCAACCAATCTATCTATTAGTTGTGATAGTGGACGACGATATTGATAGCAATAATATGCATCGACGTTGGTAGGCAAAGCTTTGGAACCCTCATAGTCCTAAAATTCTCTTCACTAGGAACAATTATTAGGTCAGGTGACCTGATGTAGCTCTACGTTCATACGCCAATAATATTTCGTCACGTCTTCTTACTTTTTACCGTGCGGCCCGACGACCCGACCCGAACCGGAACCCGAAATTGCTATGTTCGCGTATTGCTCGGTATTACTCGGTATTGCTAGGTATTGCTCGATATTGCTTGGAAAAAACGAGAAATACCGCTCTGTGAAGACCAATACCAAGCAATACCGAGAAAAACTCGGTATTGCTCGGTATTACTTGGTGCTAGGTATTGGTCTTCATATAATGGTATTTCTCGTTATTGATCAGCAAAATCGATTAATACTAGCAATACCTAGCAATACGCGAACATAGCAATCCCGGGTCCGTTCCGGGTCGGGTTATCGGGATGCACTGTAAAGAGTAAGAACACGTGGCACTATTTTACTGGCATCCGAACGTAGATCTACGTTAGGTGACCAGACCAAATAAAAGTTCCTTCACTTGGGAGTTGGGGCCTCAATTAGACCACCCCTAACTGTATAGATTTATTGGCTATTTATAAATTTTGGATCAGACTTTTCTAGTCAATTTTATTAGAAATTATATCACTCTATCGGATAGTCATAGTTGATTTGTCTTAATAATTTCTTTTTTTTTTTATCATCTTAGTGCATTAATAACATCATAATTGATTTATCTTGAGCTAGTAGAATATATCTCATCAACACTATCATTTTGACTATATGCTTATTAAAATTAAAGTTTGGATGGTCTCATACTTTATTTGATTAGTTTCTTACTTTAATATTTGTGCTTTAAAATACCAAAATTTATATAAAGATTATATTTGATCATATGAATTTTCTTATGATATTAATACAAAATTATATAATATGATTTTAATGTTTTTTCTAATGAAAGTTTAGTGGGGATATACTCAAAACCAATATTATTCCCATGTAAAAAAAAAAAAACTTTTGATTCGTGCCGTGTTAACATATAAATAAATATAAATGTTAAATATTTGTGAAGATTAGAAAAAGTCGTCTCTGGTAGATATTTTCATCATTTTTGGTTTTGTATTGGAAACACAGGACTAAGGGGTTGTTTGGTATGCAGAATTAGGAGTGTAAAGTAATATAATTACACGTATTTGTTAAATAACAACATAAAAGAATTAAAGAGTGGCAAAGCGAGAGGCCTTAAGCTGCAGATCTTAATTATAATTTTTGTTTGATAAAATTTTTTATCAAAAAATTTTTGTGTTAAAAAATTATTTTCTACAACAACTTTAAAAAAATTACTTTCTATACAGCTATTTTACAAAGTAATAAAAAAATTGTCCCAATTAAAATTAAGTTTTATTTGCAATTGTTTTTTATTGCTTTCATGATAAGAAAAGTAATTAATAAAAAAAATAATGTCCGTTTAAAAGAAAAAATTTTCATGATATTTTCAAAATTTTACTTTAAAAAAGAAAATTAATTTTTAAATTCTGGCTGAAAATGAGCTAATAAAAAATGTTAATAATTTTTTTTTTAATTAAAGAAATATTTTAAATAGAAAAAATATATATATATTTTTTTAGAAAATGATAAAAAGAAATGTAACTTCTCCATTTTTCAAGCATAAGCACCCCCATGAGTGAAATGATATCTCACATCTCATAATCCTCTTTTTATAGATTATGGTTTATTAAAGCATATTGATGTAAATGAAATACTTAAGATTTTTTATGATCTGAATTTATGAGGATAAAAGTAAGTACGCAGACGATGAGAAATTATTCTATGCGGTTATCGGATCGTCTGAAGACGAATGAGAGTGCGCCACATCATTGGATACGGAGCAATACACAACAAAAAAATGATCTGATGCGCTCTCATTCATCTCCAAACATCCGAACACTATCCAGTGATCGTACAGAATAATTAATCATAGATGAAATGTGTAAGTGTAATATTAGGGGTGTCAATATTTGACCCGGCCCAAAAATTTCGGGTTCGGGTTAGGGATTTCGACCCGTTTGTAAAATCGGGTCGGGTTTGTGTTAATCTGGAAATCCGAAATCAACCCGGTTTGACCCATTTTTAATTAATTTAGGAGGATTTTAATGAATTTTTATGAAATAAGTAAATGATATTTCAAAAAATTATAAACATTATTGCCCAAATTAAATTAATTGAAGTAAATATTACCTAAATTTGATTTAGATTTAAATAAATTGAATTAAATAAAAAATTTAATAAAATATATTCAAATCGGGTTGGGTTCGGGTTGACCCGGACCCGAAGCGGGTCGGATTCGGGTTCGGAAAACCGACCCGTTTATGCAAAAACGGGCCCGGTTCGATTCGGGTTTAACAGTGTCGGTTCGATTTTGAGTTGGACCCGAACCCGACCCGTGACCCAGTTTTGACAGCCCGAGTAATATGATATTAATGAATGATGTTTCTCTCCTGATACTATCATAATCTATTATAATGTGAGTACTGTCTAAGTTCGAATGCGAGAAAAAGCGGTCAGAGCATGCATGAGGCTAACAATGGGCAAATTTTTTAAGTGGTGGTAACTCATCAGAGCCAACCTCGATGGATACAAATGAACCAAGATGACATAGCTAGGGATCGACAAGCTAGAAGGCTTCGTTCGGAGAGCAAGGGTTTCGTCTCTGGGTTTAGGGTTTAGGGAAGTCTTCCACCCGCCCGGCCGGTTGATTGCTTGCTGTGTGCGGCTCACCACATGTGAAGTTGAGTGCTCATTCTACGCCTCTCTTCCTTCGGAGCTGCTTGGGTTTCGGTGGCGCCTCGTGCCTTCCACCCATTTCTGGGAAGTGTTTTTTCCTCATTCTCTTTGTTTGACTTGGTTTTTAGGCTATGGTTTTCTGTCTCTCGTCGTGATTGTCCTCCGGCCGCTCTCGGTTGGAATGGCGGTTAACGACGTCATTGGGCCTGGTTTCTTAAATGAAAATTCTTCTTCTGGATCATTTCT
Organism: Dendrobium nobile; assembly: GCA_022539455.1. NCBI lineage: Eukaryota > Viridiplantae > Streptophyta > Magnoliopsida > Asparagales > Orchidaceae > Dendrobium > Dendrobium nobile. Next base: position 5,257,200 of record CM039733.1, on the reverse strand, counting down.
TGAGGTCCTTTCTGGGGCTTCTCCTTCCGCGGAGTTTCCCGACCTTAGGTTGACTACACACCGTGGTTTGCCTTCATTGTGGATTTCGGAGGAGGAAGTTCTCGCTTTGGTGAAGCCGTTCGAGTTCTCCTTGATCGGTTTTTTCCCTGCCCGCAGACCATCTTTAGATGCCATTCGTCATTTTTTTTTCAATCTTAAGCTCATTGGAACTTTTTCTGTTACTCTTTTAAATGCCAGACATGTGCTGATTAAATTGAGCAAGGATTTAGATTATAGTGATGTCTTCTCTCATCGTTCTTATTTTGTTAACAACTGTTTTATGAAGCTATCCAAATGGTCTCCCTTTCTTGATGTCAATGTTGAGTCTCCAATTATACCTATTTGGATTTCCTTTCCTAACTTGCGCCCCCATTTCTTTTCCCCCCATATCCTTCATGGTTTGAGGTCTTTGTTTGGAAAACCGTTCAAAACGGACAATGCTATTGTTGTTGGTTCTCGTCCTTCTGTTGCTAGTGTTCTTGTTGAACTCGATATCACCAAACGCTATCCTGATCGTATTTGGCTTGGCCCTGATAACTTTGGATATGTTCAATCTGTTGAAATGGAGGATTTTCCCTCTTTATGTGGTCACTGTAAGTCCATTGGTCAATCGAATTTGGAATGTGCTGTTTTGCATCCTAATCATATTGCAAACTCTGAGAAGGCTACCAATGTAATGCATGATACTCTGACCCGTCCATTATCTGTTGCTTCACCTACTGATAATTTGGATGTCATTATAGAGGATGGTGTTGATCCTATACTTTCTTCATCTCCATCTCCTGTTTTGAATGATGGTGTTGCTGATGATGCTAATATGGGTATGCAAGAGCTGGGGGAGGGTTTTTTGGTTTCTGGTATGGTTGCTTTGTCTCTTGATAGGTTGGAGGGGTTGAACAACGGCTTTTGTGATGGCAACACGGTGGTGTTGAATGATTCTAACAATGGTTTGGTTGTTGCATCTGAGGAACCTTCCTTGGCTTCTTCTGAACATGTGTTGTCGCCAAGGAAAATGCTCTTTTTATGGATGTTCCGGTTGCTATTATTTCTAATGAGGAGTTGAAATCTCAATTGACAATGAAAATGAAGGATTCCTGTGTGGATCAAAATGATTGGCTTGATGAGTCCTTTGCATCGGCTTGCGGGGGTGATGGGGATGACATTGATGGGGTCGAGAATGAGCATCATGGGATGTTGAAGGTTAGTCGGATCGTTCAGAAAGCTTTTGCTATTGGGGGTGGCAAATGTCGTAGTCGCAAACACAAAAAGAAGTAAGCCTTCTTATTTCTACTGGTTGTAGTGGATTTTTGGTTTTGGCTATTGTTTGGTGGTTTTGGTTTACTTCAGCCAATCTGGACAATGATGGGGCAGGCTCATGCTCGCCACCTGGATGGTCTTTTGCTTGCTGGCAACCTTGGTGGTTGATTATCTCGTTTTGGTTGGACATTGGTGGCCCTTCTTTCAGATATGAGATGATGCTTGTTTCTCTTGAGGTTATCTTTGGAATGGTTTGTGGGCTGTTGCCTCCAATGGATGGTCCTGGCCGGGCATCTAGGTGATGATTGCAGGATGGCTCATGCCATTTTCTGAGTCCGTCAGGCTTCTAGGTCTTTTTTGGTTCTCTTTCTTTTGAGATCGTTTTCTTGAATTTGGTGTATTATGCTTTGTATTTTGTTTGTTCTCTTTTGGGCCTATTCTGTAATTTCTTTTCTATGGAATGGAAAATTTTAATCATTCAAAAAAAAAAAAAAAAAAAGACAGCTTGGGATCGAGTCTATAGGCCAATCAGGAGCTTCTCTTAGCTTGATTGCTACCATTTACTATGAGCGTTGCTTTTGTGGTTTCTGGAAAATCTTACATTACATTTCACCTTCACTCCAAATGCCAAATTTTGGGCTTAGCTCAGTAACTCAAGTTGATCAAATTACCAATCTTTTGAGTAAGTTGCATTCTATTGCAGACAAAAAAAAAAAAAAAAAGGTTTGGTTGTCTTTTATTTCAGTTTTTACGGAGAAAGAAATTGAGATCAGTCATTTATTCTCTTCTCCCCCTTTTTCTTTAAAAGAAATGAAAGTTATATTTGTTTGTAATTAGAAATCTGGATATTCTTTTTTCATTATAATATACACGTAATTAACTTGGGGACAATACTTTTCTAATTCCCCTCTTTTTATATTTTTATTCTTATTTTGTTTGTTGCATGTTTTGATTAAAAAATTAGGTCAAATATACTGATCAAATTTTCATAAAAAATATGTTAATTGTTCATTGAAAAGTCAGCTATAGAGGATTTAGTGAGAAGGATGAAGGCTCTAAATCTTTTGCTTAAAAGTCTTTCAAGTGGCAAAAAGATAGCATGGGTTGTTTTTTAGTGTGGGGAAATTAGAGGAATAAGAGTCATTTTTTAGTTATAAATTGTTATAACCATTTGTAGCCTTCAAAGTAGGGTTGCAAGCGAACCAAACGTTCGACGAGCTACTCTTTGTTCAGTTCGATTAAAGCTCATTTGTGATTGTTTAATAAACTAAACAAACAAACTTGAACAATATTTTAAATACTCAATTCTTAAATAAACAAACTTGAACACAATACGTTCAGCTCATTTATGTTCGCAAACAACATCATTTGAAGTTCGTGAACAAGGTTAACATTAAGCTTGATAAAAGCTGAATTCATGTTCGATTTTGAACTTGTGAATAAGCTCGATAAAAATAATTAATATTTGACTATAAAATTAATAAATATAAATAATCATTGTCTTTGTTACATCAACAATTGCTTTTATTATAAATGTGTTTGTTCATAAATATGTTCATATACATGTTTGTTTGATAATTAAAAAAAATTTGTTAAATATGTTCACGAACAAGCATGATAAGCGCTAAATGAACGAACATGAACTGAACATGAACCGAATATAAACACCCATTAATTTAAATGAACCAAACATGAACACAAACAATAAAGCTCGAACAAATATGAACCAAACTTGAACAATCTGATATTAAATGAACACAAATATGAACAATCACATACCGGCTTGGCTCGGTTCATTTGCAGCCCTACTTCAAAGTGACTACTAGTGTTAATGGAGAGAGTAGACTACAGAGGCAATATAAATATAATATAGTTGTATAGAAATTGAGAATTCAACTAAAGGTAGAAAAATATGTTGACATGTGTAGAAAATCCATTGCATAGCATCATAGAATATTGCTAATCTTGAAGAATATTGCACCAATGATAACGCCCATTAACAGATTTACTAGTTCCAACCAATTTGAGTTTGCCACGTACTTCCCAGCACAAAACAAAGTCACGTTGTCCCAAAAACGAGCTAAGCATCCAAACTTCAGATATATTACAAAATGCACTGAGCCATGTTATAAACTCCACTCCACACAGAAAATATAGAAACCATCAAAACACTAAACAAACCAGCACAGAATTTAATGTCCTACACCCCAATACGATCTCACATAATCAGATAGAAAATAGAAATTGACTAAAAAAAGATTCAAGAAAAGTGGATTTCTGTCAGGCTCAGCCCTCCACCTCCTCTTCCTCTTCCTCCTCGTAGTCTTCCTCTGCAGTCGCATCCTGGTATTGCTGATACTCGGCCACCAGATCATTCATGTTGCTCTCGGCCTCAGTGAACTCCATCTCATCCATGCCCTCGCCAGTGTACCAATGCAGGAAAGCCTTTCTCCTGAACATTGCAGTGAACTGTTCGCTGACCCTACGGAACATTTCCTGAATTGAAGTTGAGTTTCCGATGAAGGTGGATGCCATCTTAAGCCCCTTGGGTGGGATGTCACACACACTAGATTTGACATTATTGGGAATCCATTCCACGAAGTAGGAAGAGTTCTTGTTCTGAACATTAATCATTTGCTCGTCCACCTCTTTGGTGCTCATCTTCCCACGGAACATGGCCGAGGCGGTGAGGTAGCGGCCATGGCGCGGATCAGCAGCGCACATCATGTTCTTGGAATCCCACATTTGCTGGGTCAGTTCTGGAACTGTGAGGGCGCGGTACTGCTGAGATCCCCTAGAGGTCAGAGGAGCAAAACCAACCATAAAGAAGTGGAGGCGTGGGAAGGGGATCAGATTCACGGCTAGCTTTCGGAGGTCGGAGTTGAGCTGACCGGGGAAGCGGAGGCAGCACGTAACACCACTCATGGTAGCCGAGATGAGGTGATTGAGATCACCAACTGGAATGAGAAAATAACAGGCAGGCGGGCAGTCAGTTAGAACATGATTTACTTAACACCCAAGGCGCGCCATAACTTATGCTCAACTCGAATTCAACCCATTTTTAAATACGAGTCAGATTTTCAAACCCAAACCCGACCCGATTCAGTTCCGGGTCAACCTGACCCGACACGAATGACCTGGGGTTGACCCTAAATTGCTAGTTTTCGGGTCAAAAATCATGTCAATCTTCAATTTGCGGGTCAAAACAGGTCAATCTCAAGTTTTCAGGCCAAATACGAGTTTTCGTGTCAATTTCAGAACCCGACCCGGTTTTTAAAACGGGTTGATTTGTTGAACCCGACCCATTTCGGGTCCGGGTTGATCCTAACCTGAATTTTTCCCGGGTCGGATTTCGGATCATGTCAAAAATTGACACTCCTAGCCATAAGTTCAAATTTTGAAAATTAGAACTAAAACTTCAACTTACAGGTAGGAGTTGCAAGCTTGAGAGTGCGAAAGCAAATATCATAGAGAGCCTCATTGTCAAGAACCATGCACTCATCAGCATTCTCAACAAGTTGGTGAACAGAGAGAGTGGCATTGTATGGCTCCACGACAGTATCTGAGACCTTTGGTGATGGAAAAACAGAGAATGTGAGCATCATGCGATCAGGGTACTCCTCCCTGATCTTTGAAATAAGAAGAGTGCCCATGCCGGATCCTGTTCCTCCACCCAACGAATGGCATACTTGGAATCCTAAATAGAATTAAAAACAAATAACCAACACAAATTAGACAATTCTATGTTGCATGTTTTTTCTCATTTTCCAAGGATTCACATTGCACTGTACAGGTTACTCACCAACTAGGACGAATCCTCCATGAACAAAGAACAAATAACTTAAATGGACAGTTCCAAAAAAATCACGATAAAAATAAATAACTCATAACTTTATATTTTTCAAGTAATTTCTTAAAAGGAATGCATGGTGCTAAATGTGAAAAAATATGGTGGAATGAATAAAATATAATCCAGGGCTCGAAGAAAACAATAATTGTTCTGAACTCTAAAGCAAATTAATATTCCAATAATATAAAAGAACAAAACATAACAGCATGGAAACTTAAAGGCTTGTATAAACACAAAATCAAGACAATTAATTAATATTAACAGGTAGAAATTGAGTTTGATAAGGAATCATCTCCCTAGTAAAGCAAAGATAAAGATTTCTAAGTACAATCATATTATATATTAATCATCATTATATCTTGTATGATTTAAAAGGCATAAGTACAAGCAGAATACACTTGGTTAAGTAAATAAAAATATGCTCAGATGTCTAAAATTATGCCTGCATGAAAAAGCCAAACAAAAAAAAAATAGCTATTGCAGAAGCCTTGCCTATTTTATCTTATTGCAGATAACATATCTTTCGCAGAAAGTTTACTCTCATACAGCATTTATATTTTGTCTAATATATCTGAGGAAGTATCTAGGATAGTTGTAATGCAACCTCAACTCATAATGCAAAAGAACAATACTCTTCAAAGCAATGCAACATTCAATAATGTTAACAGAAACAGAAACAAAGAGATCAAGTAGAAAAAAAAATCACACTTGGGACAGCTGAAATGTAGGAATTATAGAGGATAAAAAGTGTGGCATTCAACAGAGTTTCAAAAATAAAATCAGACAAACTAATGCAAACTTAACTTCAACATGTCTCCATCTTGATGATTTAACGGCTATAACAACAATAAAACATTCATTATAAAACAATTGCACAAGAAATAAAACTTGAGCGCACAAATTTCCTTTTTCATGTCGAATATAACTTTTCAATGAAATGAAACAGAAACAGTTCATTTAGGTGGGCAGCTAGCATGAAGAAATGTCTAAGGGTTACCATTTGACAAGTGAATTTAACCGAAACCTAAAAAAATTATAAAATGATGATAAGTTTGATATAGCTGAATGGATCCGAAGTTGGAAATGGTTAGATAATTGCTTGTAAGAAGATAATGTAAATTGAGTAACAAAAAAAAGAGGTAGGCCATGGGATAGAGAGAACAGACCTAGCTTGTGTAAAGGATAATTCAACTGCAGTATGGTACTACGGTTCAAATGAAACAGAAACAACAAAAATGTTGGAGGTATGTTTATAATAAAAAACGTAACAAAAAATATTTAGAAAAGTTCCCTTAGGCATGCCCCCCTACCAAATTTCAACCAAGTAATTAAGATACATAAGATCAGCCATAGCTTGACTTCGAGAAATATCCCTAATCCGCCTACATTCAACCAATCACTGTGTACATACATTAAACTGACTTATTACAATTTTAAATCCATTTACCGATCAATAGTTTGCAATAATCCCAATAGCTTAATAATCTTTATGAACACCCCAATTAAGAACGTTATTTCTTTTAAAGAAACCCAAACATTTTAGCAACTAAGCAAATGCCTTACGAAAAAAAGATAAATATACAAAAGCAGAACACACCCACACCTCATACATAGCAAATTAGGACATGGCTGGCAATATATACACAAAAAACAAAACCTAAAAGGCAGAAACGAACCAAAAATAAACCATGCTGATCCAAATCGGTATTAATATCATGCCATTGACTTGGAGGAAGGATACAACAGAAAATGAATGCAAACCAAAACTAGAGTTCATAGATCTGATACCTTGCAGACAATCACAGTTCTCTGCTTCCTTCCTCACCACATCCAGGACAGAATCTATTAGCTCCGCCCCCTCGGTGTAGTGTCCCTTCGCCCAGTTGTTCCCCGCCCCTGACTGTCCAAAGACGAAGTTATCCGGGCGGAAGATCTGCCCGAACGGCCCGGATCTGACCGAATCCATTGTGCCAGGCTCCAGATCCATGAGAACCGCTCTCGGAACGAACCTTCCCCCGCTTGCCTCATTGTAGTATACATTGATCCGCTCGAGTTGCAGGTCAGAATCACCACTGTACTTTCCGGTGTGGTCGATCCCATGCTCGTCACAGATCACCTCCCAGAACTTTGCACCGATCTGGTTGCCGCATTGTCCGCCCTGGATGTGCAGAATTTCCCTCATCTTCTCCTTCGAAGATCCGCGCACTGGTTGGAAATTAGGCTAGGGTTTGAGCGCAGGACAGACGAAGAAAGCGGAGAAGAAGAGCTGCAGAAAAATGTAAGACAGCAAGGTGAGATTCGGGAGCTTTTATCGAGAGAAATCTGGGTTTGGAAACTTGTGCGTAAGGTTACCGCCCCGAACGGAAGGTATAACTACCTTCTGTTATATATGGCTACTGTAACCTTTTCGATCCCTCGTGTCATTGCCTCACCGGTGGTAAGAAATGCCAGAGCAGGTAACACCTTTTTTATGCGGAGAGCAGATCTGCCGTCCATTAGAGAACAAATCAAAATTTACGGCGGATAGTTTCGAATTTTATGTAGTCGATTGCATTCATAAAAAAATTTAAAATAAAAGACAAGATTGTGCCACGAGAAGAAATCTTTTTATTAGCGTATTCTAACAAAAAAAAATAAATTAAATTATTTTTTTTTTTAGAATTTATTTTCAATTTTCAACCCGTTTAAAAATTGGGTTGTGTCTGAGTCAACCCATAACTTGAATATGACCCAAATTTGACCTGAGTTTATATCCCCCACCTGCACACGCACAACTGGAGCTCCTATGACGTGCTTGAACATGTATGTGCGGCCCTTGCAACCTTGCCCCCATCCCGTGGCTTGCGCTCGCATTTGTGCAATCACCCTCGCCCCGGCCCCCACCTTGTGGCTCGCGCTCGCAACCTCTCACTCGCGGCTGTGTGACGAGCTCATACCCACGCAGTTGGGTTGGGTATGGGTCTGAATTTCTGACACGTTTGTCTAATTCGGTCAGAATAGTTTAAGGTGGGTCAGTTTTAGATTAGACTCAAACTCAATCTAAAAATCCATTTTGACACTCTCAATTACGAACTTTTATTTGGTCCGGTCACAAGACGTAGCTCTACGTTTGGCTGCCAATAGAATCGCGCAACGCGTTCTCACTATTTACCGCACGGCCCGACAATCCGACCCGAAACGGACCCAGGATGGCTTAATATTTCTCTATTTTGCTAGGTATTGCTCGGTATTGCTAGGTATTGGTCGATTTTGCTCGGCAATAACCAATACCGAGCAAATACCAAGTAATACCGAGCAAATACCGTCGGTACAACTCGGTATTTCTAGAAAAACTCGGTACAACTCGGTATTTCTAACAAATACCGAGTTTTTCTAGAAAAACTCGGTATTTCTCGGTATTACTCGTTATTTGTCTTCACAGAGCGGTATTTCTCGTTATTGCCAAGCAATACCTAGCAATACCGAGCAAATACCGAGTAATACCTCGCAATACGCGAACATAGCATTCCCGGGTTCCGGTCTGGGTCAAGTCGTCGGGCCGCGCGGTAAAGAGTAAGAGCATGTGGCGACATATTATTGCAGCTGAACGTAGCTCTACGTCCGATCAAAGGACGTAATAATTTTTCCTTAATTACAGACTATAACTGCTCAAACTTCTAACATAACACTCCAAGAGATTTTGCCCATAACACATTATATTGCACATAACATACAACACAAACTTAAAATTATCTTATTGTGCACGTTTATTGTATTATAACAAGGCAAAGAAATTAACTATTCTAATTCACAAAAATCAAGTTTAAACTTCTATTATTAAGACACTCAATTGACTAAAATGGGGTGATTTAAGTGACATAAAAGAACTTGGAGAAATATAATAAAATTCTAATGAGTGAATTCCTTGAATTTCATCTTATTCCTTCCAAAATAATTTCTTAACTCAGAATCGTAAGGATTTAGTAATATTTATGAGACTTTACTTATATATATGAAGGATAACATTAGATCTAGCTTGAGTTCAAGTTTGTGGCTCTAATCTAATGCAAGCTTTCTAAAAGCTAACATGTCATAATTGTTTAGAAGCATTCAAACATCATAAATATATTAGTAAAGTTTTTTTAGACGGTTTTTTTATTATTTTTAAAGCTGATTTATAGTACAAAAATCTCTTAAAAGTAGGATAAAAGCAATGGTCTAAAGCTGAAAAAATTATTCTGTGCGAATGTTGAATGCCGTCCGGAGACCAACTAGAATGCGCCACACAGCGGCGGAGCTACCTTGGGGGCACGGGCCCCCACTGAATTTTTATTAATGTCTAAGTAAATATCATTATTGCTGCAGTTTTTTAGGTAACTTTGGGTAAGAAAATAATGCTACTTTATTTTAGGCAAGCAGAACTGTAGAAGGCGGGCTGACAGAAAAAAAAAAGAAGAGCCGCAGGCTACATCCGAAGCAGGTTTGAGAGGGGAAAAGAAACGCCGTTGCCCGTTGCTTTCTTCTTCATCGTTGTCGTCGCTGCATTCTTCTTCACCGTGGATCGACTGCTTGCAACGGGGACGACAGATTGGCGGGTAATATTCTTCTCCTTATGAGTTCTAATGTTTTTAGATTCTGAAATCAAAAGGTAACCTTCGGTGATTTTCTGTCAAGCAGCTTTTTGATTCAGAAGGTAATCTTCGGTGATTTTTAGACAAACCAGCGCTAGCTTTGAAGTTTTTAGATTCAGAAGGTAACCTTCGGTGATTTTCTGTCGAGCAGCTTTTTGAAAAATGATGTATTAAGAGAATTATATTGCAATGATTCTGTGAGAAAACTGCAATTAGAATTTAGAGATTTTTTTCTGATAATTTTCTGCTACATCTTTGTTAAGGACTTAAGGTAAATGTTGTAATTTTTGTGCTTTCTTGTTAGCCATAATGAAGATATAAATAAAGTTGTTTTGGATAACGCTCCTCGAAATAATAAACTAATAGCTCCAGAAATCCAAAAAGAAATCACAGAAGCTGTAACAATTGAGGTTTCAAATGTTATAATCAATGAATTAAGAAATGATGTATTTCCGATTTTACTTGATGAATCTCGTGATATATCAGTTAAAGAACAAGTTGTTATTGCATTACGTTATGTTGATCCACGAGGGTGTATAATTGAATGTTTTATTGGGATCGTTCATGTTGGAGACACGACAACTCAAACTCTAAAGATGACTATTGAATAACTTTTTTTAAAGTATGGCATAAGTGTGGCACAACTGCGTGGACAAGACTACGATTGAGCAAGTAATATACGAGGTGAGTTTAATGGACTAAAAACATTAATCATGAAAGAAAATTGTTCAGCTTATTATGTCCATTGCTTTGCACACCAACTCCAGTTAGCATTAGTTGTAGTCGCAAATCATCATGTTCAAGTTGCTTCTTTCTTTAATATTGTGACAAGCCTGTTAAATATTATTGGTAGTTCATGCAAAAGAAGAGATATGCTAAGAGGAAAACATTATGACAAGATAATTGAGCAACTAGAAAGTGGAGGAGCTACAAAAGGTTGCAGTTTAAATCAAGAAATTGCACTTCAAAGACCAGGAGACACTCGTTGGGTTCTCATTATAATTCACTCATCAGCTTAATTCTACTGTTTGGGTCTATATTGGAGGTTCTTAAGATATTGATACATGAGGGATCTAACAGTGAACAAAGAGGCGAAGCATTTTCTCTACTTGAATCTATGCAAACTTTTGAATTTATTTTCAATTTGCATATGATGAAGCTCATATTAGGAGTTACAAATGAGTTATCCCAAGTGCTGCAAAGAAAGGATCAAGATATTATAAATGCTATAACTTTGATTAAAGTTTCCAAACAAAGACTTCAAAATATGAGAAATGATGGTTGGGATAATTTGTTTAAAGAAGTTGGATTATTTTGTGAGAAGAATAACATAAATATTCCAAACATGATTGACACATTTGTTGTAACATCAGTTTGCTCCAGGATCGTCCGGGCCGATCGTGGATCGTCCCGGGACGATCAGTTGAATTTTTGCTCCAGATTATGTACAGAAGTTACAGAAAAATTTTCCTGTAAGGATCGTCCGGGCCGATTTGGGATCATCCCGGGACGATCAGAGCAATGCACAAGTCAGAGAGTAGGGGTTTTTATCATCCGAGAAAATTAATTATCGTCTTGAGAAATCGTCCCAGGACGATGTGATTTTGTTCAGATCGGCCGGGCCTATCAGAAGGATATTTAGTTGAAATCAGCTCATTTTAAAGAGAGAGAAAATCACAAAAATTATAAAATAGCTTTTTGAGGAGAGAGAAGGTCGAGGGAAAAAGAAGAAAAGTTGATTTTTGGACAACGCTGGGCCGTTTTTGTCCGTCGAGACAGTTCAAGAAATTGGTGTACGTAAGGTAAGGCACATTCCGCCTTTCTCAATTTTCAGAACGGTGAAGTTTGAACGATTTTTCTGTCCGGATTTCGTTTTCGTTAGCGAATTTCATCCGTATTTTCCGATTGGTTCAGTTTTTACCGCGTAACTTTTGATATGTTTCTGAGGTGCCGAGTGCGCACATTTTGATTATTTTCTGGAGAATTTTGACCGGATAGTTTTGATTCGGCGGTGTTTTCTTTTGACTGTAATTTCTGGTGATGTCTAAAATTGTCTGGGCAGTAGAATGAAAGTCTTATAATGTTATTGTGAATGTTCTGTGGTAATTTGGTAAATTTCTGATTCGGTGAATTTTATGTAAATTCCGTATACTGCCGTTATGCCGTTGGATTTTCGTATGATTTCTGAAATTGTCCGGATTTATTCTGAAATGACATGATATGATTGTGTGCTATGAAAAGGGAATTATAAGGGGTCAGGATCCAGTGAGATCCTGTCTGTGTCAGAGAAAATCTGAAATGAGCTCTGAAATCTGAAAACATGTTTTGTTTCGGATCCGAGGATAAGTTCTGTTCTGGTGCTATAAGCACATCTGTTCTGGTGCCATGAGCACAAAGGGAGGTATAAGGGGTCAGAATCCGAGAGATTCTGTCAGTGTCTGGGAAGGGAGGCATAAGGGGCCAGAATCCGTTGAGATTCTATCAGAGTCAGGGAATCTATTTTGACTTTTGATATGTTCTGAATTGTTATGATTTTTGATTTCCGTACGAGTTTGATATGAATCATGATTCTGATACGATTCTGTTCTGTTCTGATTTGATTTGATATGTACGATTTTGTTCTGTTCTGATTTGATCTGATCTGTATGATTCTGTTCTGATTTAATTCTGGAATTATGATTTCTGTGATTTCTGTTCTGTTCCGATTCGATATACGATTCTGTTGATCTGATTTCTGTACGGATTCTTGTCTGATGTGTTTGTTGTGGATTCTGAGGATTCAGATTGGAGGTTTGATGTCTTGCTGAGCTGTTGTAGCTCATCCTTATTTTCTGCGTAGTTTTCAGGTTCTGGGAAAGGGAAGAAAGTCTTGGAGTAAGAGTTCAGAGTCTGATTTGTTATAGGTATTTTGTACTTTTGATTTTTGTACAGTCATGGCTTTTCTGTTCTATTTTTTTTTTGTCTGAAAGCCATGAGTTGTATTTGTATATGATTCCTTTGAGGAAGAAAAAGTTAGTTGATCGGTTCCGCTGTATTTTGATGTTTATAGTAGCTCTGTGTGTCTGTTTCTGTGAGTAAATGTTTGGAAGAAAGTTCTGAAACAAATTCCAAAGCCAGATCCTAGAATTAGTTAAGTCAGTTTGAGTCTTGCCACGACCTGATGCTAGCGGGATCCGTCCCGGTCGGGTTGGGTCGTGACATTTGTGATGCAAGGAAGATCAAGGTGTCGTACGGAAAGTATAACAAATAAATATCATTATTAAATCGAATTATTTTACACTGTTATAGATATGCAACTTCAAGAACTCAACAACATGTTTGATGAAATTAACACAGAATTACTTATGTGTGTGGCATGTTTAAATCCATATCAGTTATTTTCAGCTTTTGATAAAGAACGATTGATTCATCTTGCAAAATTTTATCCGTCAGATTTTTCAGAAATGGATCTTATCATACTAGACAATTAAATTGAAAGTTTTATTATTGATATGAGATCGAATGATGCATTTATGAATTTAAAAGGACTTTGAGAACTTGCTCAAAAAAGGTGGAGATAAGAAAGAATGATATTTTTCCTTTGGTGTTCTTACTTATAAAACTTGTTTTAATATTGCCAATTGCTAATTCAACAGTTGAACGGGTATTTTCTGCAATGAACATTATAAAGAATCATTTACGCAATCGTATGGGAGACTCTTGGATGAATGATTGTTTACTTACTTATATTGAAAATGATATATTTAATAGTGTTGACAACAACTCGATTGTACAACGATTTCAAAAAATGAAGACTAGGCAGGAGAAACTATAGATGATAGATAAGAAGAATCTCAAAATTTTCTGTTCTCAATTGTAAGTTTTTTTTTGCTTTATCATATATTATATCTTTCTTTTTATAATGAATATAATGATTTAAAAAAAAAATTTAAAACCGCCTATGTCGGTCCCAAGCCCGGATGAAAAAGGTTGAGGGTTTTTTTTTTACTTCAATGATTTGTGCCCCCATAAGAAAAAAATTCTGGCTTCGCCCCTGGCGCCACATCACCCTTTCGTTCGGTACCGCGGCTCGGTATTGCTCAGTACCGCTCGGTACCGTGGCTCGATACCACTGATGTGGCTTCACCTGATTCGCCTCTAGACATAAAGCTGCATCTAGCGTCCACACAGAATAATTTCTCCTAAAGCTGACTCAAACTTCACGAAGTCTTAGGCTTCGTTTGGGTCTAAAACATCAAGTTTTAAATTTTGTACTAAAATTTTGTTTTAAAAAGCAATGAAAAAGTTGTTCTAAGACGTTTGGGACGACATTCTTCCCGCTTAGTAAAGCGGCTTCCTAGTACATTTACCTAAGACGTTTATGATGACTTTCTTTCCGCTTCTTAAAGCGGCTTCTTTGTACAAATATTAAATGTACTAGGAAGCCGCTGTTGACCTCATTATTCGAGGTCAATTTTCCCGGACTCAATTCTAGCACCTAGGTCTTCGTAGCCTAGAATAGACGTCACCCGTAGGATTTCCCTTAGGTGGATACCTATTGACGTAGCATCGACTTGAACCTATCACTCAACTCAAATCAGGCTCGATTTTTGATTCGTCGATGTCGATTGACTCAATCTAATTTATTTTCGATCAAATTGATACATTATTGGGCTCAAATCAATTCACCAATCGAATCAAAATCAAATCAAATTAACTCAAATTGAATTCGATTTCAATGGCTCCGATTAACCCGTTTTGACTCATCACAAGTATATATAATAATAATTGATACGTCGGCAAAAATTATCTTAATCAAGCACGAATCTCGATGCAAAATCAAGTTTGGAAACTTCAAAAATTAATTCGAAGACCATCCAAACTCCGATTTCAGTAAACTTATAGTCGAACTGAGCGTCTCAGGAATACAAACCCAACGACACCAAGATCAACCCAATCCGAGCCCAAATGAATCCAAATCAAGGGCTCAAAGCGCTGTTGGAAGGTTCAAACCGCAATTTGAGTTACCAAAAGGTCTCCGATTTTGACGAGCTTATACTCGAATCGAACGGCTCGACGAGACGAATCCAATGAGCCCAAGATCACCGAATTCCGAAATCATTAAGGCCTTCAAATGTCCAACGAACGGTCCACGGTCAAAGAGTTCAGCAACAACCCATAACCACCCACTCTCCCTCTCCCTCAACCCATAACCACCCACTCTCCCTCTCCCTCAACCAAAAAAACGTTTCAAGCCTCCCTCCTCTCATACATGACACATTCAAGCCTCCCTCCTCTCATACATGACATATCCAAGCCTCCCTACTCTCTCGTGACGAACCTAAGCCGAAGCCACTACCTCCTCTCGTCGAGCAGCCGTAGTCGCACGAAGTCTCCTCCTCCGAGTCATTCGCACACACAGAACAAAGCCCTCACTGCAGTTCACACGAACAGCCTTTCCTCAAGCCGTGGCTTCCACTACAGTTCGCGAAAACAACCCCAGCCCCGTCGCTTCCTCTGTCCAGGTATTCTTCATCTAAAATAAAGTAAAATTCATGTGAGCATATCAATTATTGAGGAAGCAAGTAAACATTTTCTCCCACGGACTTTGTAAAATCCTAAATATTATGTTTGGTTTTATTAGACAAATTCAGTTATAAATTAATCCATATTCATTTGAAAAGTTTCAGTAATAATGATAGATGAAAATGCCTATATTTTGTTTCAATGAGTTGGGAAGTGTTCTTTATAGTGAGTTTGACCAAGAGAAATGAAACAACTCACTTCATATTTGAGATTAGAAAATAAATTTTACAAATAGTTGTGATAATATTTTTTTTTGACGTTTGATGGTAATTTTCATTTTCATATATCTACATATATAACCTGTTGGAATTTATCAGTTGAGGCTTTTTTTCTTTTGATCCGTTTATTTAAGCTTTGCCTTGATTAGAGATAATGTTGTTCTATTTTAAGTAGTTAGAAAGAATAAAATGGCATCAAAATCCATTTTCTTGTGATTGCATTTTAGTAGTAAATGTTAGGTTTCAACATTAAGGAGGTTTGTTGTTTGTTGCATGAAAAGAAGAAGTTTGATTTTTCATTATCAAATATGTATATGAAAAGTAAAATGTTTGGTTTTGAAAGAAGAATATGTGTATCTTGAAAAATACTTTTTCTGTATTGATAAAGAAGCGGAGATTGTGAAAGATAAAATGTATATATATAATTTAAAAAGTAAATTAAGTGGTTTTAGAAAGTGATTTATGTTTGACTTGAAAGGTGAAATGTATATAGGTGAAAATATGTAAAGGTAGAAATTTTAGTCGAACTTGTGTATGATTTGGAAGAGAGAATTGTGAAGATTTGAAAGAAAAGTGTATGTGTTGAAAAGTGAATCAAGTGTGTAATGTTGGAAAAGCGAGAAGTGCATATCTTGAAAAAGGAAGTGTGTGAGTTTTGAAAAAGTAAGAGTGGAATTTGTATGATTTGGAAAGGGTGATGTGATGAATTCGTATATGATGGTAGAAGAGTATTGTAGAAGAAAGGATGGAATGTGAATTCTAGATTGTGAAAGGGTAAAATGTTTTGAAAAGATAAATTTGTTATGTGAAAGGTAAGATGTTTATGTGTATCTTTCGGAAAGTAAAATGATGGGTTTTAAAAGTATGCTTGTGTGTGTTTTTAGGAAGTTTTAGAAATTGAAAGTTTATGTTTATGTTAGAAAATGAAATGTGTAAAAGTGGAGATGTATTTGAAATTGTATGTGTTGAAAGGTAAAAATTTTGTGTTTTTGGAAAGTGTATGTGTTGGAGTTTAAAATGTGTAGAAAAGGTACATTGAATATTGAAGAGTTTAAAAGTGTTTTGAAAAGAAAGAGTGTGGAGTATGATTTTGGAAATGTTGAAATATGCAAATCGTAAGAGATAAAATATTCGTTTTATAAAATTTGTGTGAGTTTTGAAAGAATGAAAAGTGTAAATTTTGAAGAGTGATGCTTATGAAAGATGAAAGGTAATCTATTTTTGTGTATAAGTGTTAAAGGTGGAAATATATGTTGGAAGATTACAAAGTGTACATCCAAAAGTAAAAGTTTCAAAAGATATTCAACAAAACCAGTGATCAAGCCCGAAGAAAGGTACGTCTTTTATTTTCAGTAAATTTTAATTATTTTATTATTATTTATAAAAAGTGCTTCTAATCCCTGTTTTTCTTGTTTTCTTTTATTTATTTGCATGAACTACAAGGAACGGTACCGTTCGAGGGAACAAAAGGACAAGGAGCTAATGACTTCAGTCGCCTCTATCCAACCGGGTAGAGGTGCTACGGGCGGAACCACCGGGTCGTAGCCCCCGGTGACTGTGAGTATTTCTAAACTTAGAAAACCTTTAGGGACCCCTTAATGTGGTGTGCGCAAACCCTTCCCTTTTAGGTCCCTGTAGTAACTTCAATTTAATTAAGATTACTTTTTGCTCTTAGATCCCTAAATCCCTTTACATGTACGAAATGTCCTAAGGGTTAGTAATAACAAATTTTTATCCCATACAACAGTAGTGACACTTAAGGACAAAAATTAAGGATCGGGTCTTAGAAAACTTAGACTTAGGATGCATGTACACTTTAGGGTAGAAACATATAACATGGAAAATTTAGTGACATTCATTATTATTATTATTATTTTATTTTATTTTTACTTATTTATTTAACAAATTAAATTTAATTAATTAAAAATTTTCTTTTAAATAATAATTAATTTAGGATATATCAAAACCACACTTTCTAATTCACACACTTAGATTTGTTTGCTAGGACAACCAACTCTAGTTTTAGGTTAGGCCGGTGTTTATTTCTTTATTGCACTGTGACGGGCTTTTTCTCGAGTTTTATTGCATGCTGGTTGTAAAATGTTGGTGTGTTTGTTTATTTATTTTTACTGCAATCTGTGTTGTGATTTGATTAACGATTAGATTACCCATAGGTTAGGAGCGATCTGGATTGTTAATATGATTTTCTGCAGGTGGCCACACTCGTGCAGGGCAGAAAAAGGGGGCTAATTAATCAAAAATTTTATATAAATGCTACAGGTACTCCAGTTGCTTAGACCCCAAATAAGAAAGAGTGTGGCCAAGTGTGGCTAATTGATTTAATTTAAAATGCATATATATAACTGCTTGGGATGATTTTTGCTTAGGATAACCCTGTAGGTGGTCTAGATTTTCTTTCTTTTTCTGTAAAATGTAATATAAATGCAAATGTATTTGAAAATTATCATAAATGTGAAAGTGATTTTGAAAGTGGGATATTACATCCAATTTGGAAACCAAAGAAAGGAAAATATACCTTAAAGGATTATTCTCTTTTATTTGGAAAGCCAAATTAAGATGATTTAATATCCAAATAGAAAAGAAAATACCCCTCATAGGGATGAGTTTCTTTTCATTTGGATATCCAGAACCCGATGGACCTGAGAAGTTCGTAGAAGAAGAAAAGACAGAACGAAAAGATTGAAGAAAGAAGATGAAGAAATGAAGATTCAAAGAACAGTATATCCCATTTCAAAAATCACTTGCGTCATTCTTAGGATTAGAATCCGGGTTTGTTGTCAGTGGTGCCCGGCCACTTTACTTTTCTATAAATTCTGGGTGTAATATGGACATTGGAGATTGGATATTATATTTGGATTATTAAAATTTGTTTGTTTATATTGTTTGTGCAGTAGCTTTTTTTAGGGCCCTTGCATGCCGTGTTTTGTTTTAGCCTGGATTCGAATCGGAGAGATTTTTTTCGTAAGGGTACGCTTAAAATTTTTTTTACTTGTAATTAAAAATAAAAATTTTTAGGCTCACATAGTAACTCTAACGTTCTAAGAAGTAAGCTCGGGACCGCCGAGAGTCAGCATAAGCATATTATTACTTTCTCTTCCTTGTTAGGCACCTCCCCGCCTGCGGGTTCTGGCAGACCACTTGATTTATGAGGGTGCAGTTCTGTCAAGGGGAAGTTGTGCCATCTCTAGGGAAAAACCTATTTTCTAAGCCTAATTTTAAAACTGCTTCATATTCATTTTATGCATTCGAGTCAATTAGCATGCATTGCATTAGATACAAATTAAAAAGAGTCTAAAACATTAATTGCATTTCTAGACATTTTTCACCCTACATAAGTTGAGGGGCCAATTAGGGTCTGTCTTAGATGTCGGCCCCCAATTCATTAAAACTTAAGCAACGTCCCTACCCATCTTTCATAAGAGACTGGATACATGGTTTTAAAGCACCTAGGTGGTTAGCTGGCTCCCCAATCCAGGCCGGGATAAGTCCAGATTTGCACTTCATTAGTTAGGTTCGGGTCACTATTTAATAGTACCCAAATTAGATTTAGGTTCTGAGGCAGATTCTTTTTTAGATCTTAAGTCCTCGCCCTCCGGGAATATAATCCCAAATTTCTAATAAAATGTCAACACAAATATAAAATTTTCTCTTAAAATGTAAAGCCCAACATAGGATAGACTGAGGTTGCCTCTGAGCTTCTCAGAATCCGGCTCCTCCTACTTTTTCTCCTTTGACTCGCTAATAAATGTTCAACATTGAGCTTTCTCCTTGGAAAATCCTTATTTCTGTTCCTTGTCTTCTACTTTGTAATCAAAAGGGTATGTAATCACTGCTTTAATCGAGAGTTTTCTTAGGAGCATTCCTCCTAAGATGTAATTAACTATAGGAGCTTGCTCCTATAGGGATTTGAGAACCCCAGACTAAAATAAACCTTGTTTTATTCATATAAAACAAGGGAAGAATCTTTGGGAACGTAGATATTTTTAAAACCTTATTTTTAATTTTGAATAGACTTG
This sequence comes from Dendrobium nobile, assembly GCA_022539455.1. Taxonomy (NCBI): domain Eukaryota; kingdom Viridiplantae; phylum Streptophyta; class Magnoliopsida; order Asparagales; family Orchidaceae; genus Dendrobium; species Dendrobium nobile. The sequence continues at coordinate 5,237,624 of CM039733.1, read as the reverse complement.
TAGAATGTTATTATTATCTTTTCAGATAATATAATATTATACTTGTTATATTCAACTTTAGAAATAATGAATTTTATAAAACTCATTCTCGCTTTTGGATATCTTGAAGAATGTTATGTTCATCTTTTAAGATGATATAATATTCTTCTTGTCATATCTAAATAAAAGAATGAATAAACTTTTTTTAAAAAAATGTATTTCTATTTTTAAACATATTCTATAGAATTTCATGTTCATCTTTTGAGATGATATGTTATTCTTTGAACTATGTTTGATTATAGAAATATCTACTTTTCAAAACCCTATTCTGATATTGAATCCATTGTAGAATATTGTGTCAGTCTCTCGAGATTGTACTTTATTCTCAATGTAGTATTCGATTACAAAATAGGAGAAAATCAAATCTGCGTGGTGAGACACAATTTTTCCCACCAGCCGCTTTTCGAAGCAGCAAGAAAGCCGTCCAAAACGAAACCTTAGCCTCTTGCACATAATATATAATTTTAAAATAATTTTATTTACTCTTTGGATCACCATCACAATTTCTTTTGATTTATCCTTTGATTCATCATCACAAAGACTCATAGAGAAGAGTTAATAATAGCCATCTCAAAGAAATATATGTATTGTTGATGAGACCTTTAGGGAAGACATGTATTTCACCCTAATGGGGCGCCTTAACAGGGCGAATTATTGCGTCCGATCATTGGATGTCCGGACATCCAATCCGGTGACGCCACGTCACCCAAATAAACTGGGTTCCGATATATTTTGATGACGTGACGACACCGAATTGATGTCCGGACGAATTCGGACGCCGGACACAATAATTTGCCCCTTAATAGAGAACTTACAAAGTCTGGGGAGTGGGTGGGGCACATAAGCAGCACCATGAAAAGTTGGCCACTCTTGGCAAGTATTTTAATTGGGTGGTCGATATTTGTGAATGGATGGTCTTAACAAATTAGTAATTCATAGATTCCTTCACGTGATTTTTATAATGCACACATTTATAATTGATACATCATCAAAAAATTATCTTGATCGGGCACGAATCTCGATGCAGAATCAAGTTGGAAACTTCAAAAATTAAATTCGGGAGCACATGAACTATGATTTCAGCGAGCTTATAGTCAAACTGAGCGTCTCGGAAATACAAACCTAACGACACCAAGTTCGACCCAATCCAAGCCCAAATGAGTCTGAATCATGGACCTGAAGAGCTGTTGGAAGGTTCAAACCACAATTTGGGTTACCAAACGGTCTCTGATTTTGATGAGCCTATACTCGAATCGAACGGCTCGACAAGACGAATCCAATGAAGATCACCGAATTCCGACATCACTAAGGCCCTCAAATGTTCAACGAACGGTGCACGACCATAGGATTCAGCATTGGCCGTCCATTCAACCACTCCCTATTCGCCCCTGATCTCACACTTATTTACGGGCCATGACACTCCAGAAAATCTATAAATAGAGCCCTCATTCTTCACAAGAGAGGATCCAAGCAAGAGAGAGAAGAAGAGAAGAGAAGGAAGAAGCTCCTCCTCGACAGCCGTCGGACCACCGCAGGACCACCGCCGGACCACCGCAAAACCACCACCGGACCATCGCCGGACCACTGTAGAACCACCACCGGACCACCGCAGGAACCTCGCCGGACCACCACTGGAGTTTCATCGCACCATCGCCTTAAGGCTCGACATTCAGACCCGACGTCCTGTTGAAGACTAGACGTTCTGCTCAAAGCCCGACGTCATGCTAAAGGCCCGACGTCCTGCTCAAGGCAGGATTATCAACACCCGGACTTCCAAGTGATTTCAGGCCTAACACCCGACTTCTATCAAACAGTTACTGATTGTAAATCTAATCACCCTGAGAGGGGATTCAGTTCTTTGTAACTGACTCAAATTCTAGTGGATTCATTTCAACTGGGCTAGGCCCCGTGGTTTTTTCCCTTTCTAAGGGTTTTCCACGTAAAAAATCTTGTTTTCTCTATGTGTGAGCTAGTTATCCGTACAACGCTAAGACTTAGATTTAAATCTCTATCGACGCGTATTTTCTAGCCTGCAACAATAATAAATATAATTCTTAATGATCTGAATAGGACCTGATAATAATTATTGAACTTATTGATATTTAGAGGATTGGAAAAGATAATTAAAAATTAAATTTGGAAAGAAATTTGATAAGGGCATATGTGCCCTTGAGAGCACTAAGGTGCTTTGCTCTTTATATGATAGAACAAAAATTAAAGTGCTTAGGCTTAGCTCTTTGTATGACAGAGTGGACTGTAGTCAGCAGGCGATGGGGGTCGTAGTGGACTATAGTCGATGGACGACGGAGGTCCAAGGGATCATAGTCGGGGGGTTGTAGTGGTCGGAGAGAATGTAGAGGGTGACGGAGGTTCGAGTGGATGGTAGTTAACTGGCCACGATGACCAGAGTGGACCGTAATCAGTGGAGCGATGAAGGTCGTAGTGGACTGTAGTCGACAGGTGATGGTGGTCCGAGGGATCATAATCGATGAGCTTTATAGGTCGAAGGAGATTGTAATCGGTGGGTGACAGAGGTCCAAGTGGACCGTAGTCTATGGGTGACAATGGTTAGTGTGGACCATAGTTGACTGACAACGGTGGTCGAAGTTGATCATAGCCTTCGGGCAACAGAGGTCGGAGTAGATCGTAGTCAATATGTTTAAAATGTTTGCATCAAGATTCGTGCTCAATCAAGATAAATTTTTATGACATATCAATCTTAAAATTTTTATCATTTTAAAATAATAAGTTCAAATATATTTTTTTAACTATCTATTTCAAGTGTAAATAAAAAAAGATTCAAGAAAATATTAAAAAAATTAATTTATGCCCTAATAGAATAAATCTTTGCCTTGAATATGATGAAGTATCTATCATTAATATACATGAACATAATAGATACACATATAAAAATTTATATTTTAGGTATATAAATACATGAAAAAAAAAAAAAAATCATTACATACCGGGGGTCTTGCCTCTTCGGCTTCGCCGGATGCCGGTTCAAGTGAGCCGTTCTTTTGGCATCAATTGCTGTAAAGTGTCGTCGGAGAACAACACCGCCTCCTCCTCACCTGAGATATTTGTCTCCCGCTTCTGTTTTGGTTTTGTTCTTTGGTCTTTCTCCTGGGTTCCAGGTCCGCTACCTGCACTTCCCTCTTCACGTCCCCCTTCCCGCCAAACCCTAATTCGATGCTCTGGATGATGGATTGATCGCATTATAGGGGCGTTGGAGTGAAAATGGTGGAGAGACGGAAGCCTCTCATATTGTCCTCCACAAGAGATCTTCTCGATTCTGTACTCTTTTCGGCGAATTCGAGTGCCGAAGGGAACGATGGGAGAGTGACCGCTTGGAGGCGCCCGTCACTGCACCTGAAGGCCGGAATCCTCAGGTTTTCCGGTGATGGCACAGGAGGAAGCGAGCTTCATGAGTGCGTGCATCTGGTGGGGGTATCTTCATCGGTGCTTAAAAGACTCTGTGTGACCTCTGGTTCAGTGGTAAGTATTTGTTTTCTGAAGTTGTAAGTGTTGGAAAGTGGTTTTAGATGAAAAGAAGGGAATTATTTATTTTATACCGTGTTTCTCTTTGCAAAAATGTTGATGCAGCGATCAATCAAATTCGAAAAGAAAAACTGAAATTTGAAACTTAAAAACATCAATGAGCTAACGTTTTTTTTTTTTTTCGTTGCAATACAGAACTCTTGTTGTGGCAAATTTGATCAAATTTAGGACACTTGAAATATCAATACCAAATCTTTGATAATAGAATTGATTAAGAAAAGAATTTATCAAAGTGAAGAAATTTCTTGCTCGCATAAGTATAAAGATATATGTTACCTGGAAGTTATCTTTTACACTTGCACCACATTTGAAGGAATCCCACATCTTCCTAGATTAAAAAAATGTATCGAACTGAATTATCGATGCACCTTGAGCCATCTAATCAAACATAATTTGTTAATCTCCAGTTGAAGCTCATAAATCATGATTTTTACTATCTCATCTAAAATCAAACTAAACTGAGCCGAACTGAACGAAAAATCCGATCTAAATCGAACTAAAGCTGAACCGAACTGTTTGGTCCGGTTTCATTTTTTAAGGTTTGGTTTTGATTTCCACCATCGATGATTGGTTTGATTTAAAACCATGGTAGGTTTAAAACCAAATAGAAATGTCCCCTCCCCTTCATATTCTTTTACAGTCTTTTTATCATTCAATTTTTATTACTTTTCATTAAGATTTTGTACTCTAAATCTTGCATGTTGATTAAGCTATCTTGGGTTACATGGTACTACTAATTTTAATATTTCAAATAATCAATATTTTACTTTTGTGGTAGGATAAAAGCAAGAAGATTTATTGATTCTTTATTTCAAGATTTCGATTGTGGGGATATTTTTTGATGTGCTTCAAATCTTGCAAATATGTCTAGGTTCTCATAAAGAATGCTGATACCCAAGTTGGAAGGCTTGTGAAAGTTTTAGCTCTTGATCATCCAGTTTTAGATTCAACACAAAAAGAATATAGAACTTCTACCATTATGCCTTCTTCACAACACGTAATGCGTGTTTTACCTTCAATTGAGTATACTGCTAATCACATTGTAACATTTGATGTGGAAGTTGCTTATGTCACTCCACTTTTAGCATTCAACCTTGGATTGCATGTTTCATCCCTTAAAGTTCTTCTTCATGGAGGTCAAGAATCTTTGAAGTCTCTTTTTGAGGTTGAAGAGATGGAAACAGTGCAGGGAAAGAGGAATGAAAATGTGAATGTTGTTCTTGTCTCATGGACTAATTTGCCTAGATATGCTTCACACCTAAGAATTTCTTTCATAAAGATGCCTCAGTGTGGCATGCTTGAATCTCTCAAGGGAACTTCTAAAATTGAGGCTGATGATCGCCAAGATTTGATTGATTCAGCTTTGAATGATTACTTCAAGGTGGATAGGTATTTAACAAAAGGAGATGTTTTCTGCGTTCAAATAGACTGGAGTTGCAATTCAGAGATGTGCACTGTTTGTGACAAAAACTCTACAAAACATTCCAATAATTTGATATACTTCAAGGTAAGATATCCATTTTCTTCTTCATAATCTTCAGCAAGGCAAGGGATTATAGAACTGCTGTTTCTTTTGAATTTTTACGTGTTGAAGGTGTGTGCTCCTTTTCAGGTGGTGGCATTGGAACCATTAGATGAGCCAACCCTTCGTGTTAATCGCAACGATACAGCTCTTATTCTTGGAGGAAGTGTGGAATCTGCTATTCCTCCAGATTTCTTTATTGGAACTTCTAGAAATTGTATGCCCTTGCAGGGTGATACAGTGAAAAACTTGGCATCCATTATTGCACCTACCATATGCCCTTCTGTGCTGTCATCAAAATTTAGAGTTGCCATACTCTTACACGGTCCCGCAGGTTCGTCTACATTTGCTATTTTAATTTTGACTGTCAATTTTAATTTTACTTGCATGAGTGTAAGTTCAACTATGTGCATAGGGTGTGGAAAACGGACTGTTGTTAGATATCTTGCTGGCCGGTTTGGCATGCATGTTGTGGAGTACAGTTGCCATGATCTCACAGCATCATCTGAGAAGAAAGCTGCTACGGCACTTATTAATGCCTTTAAAACTGCTCTTAGGTATTACTGAATGATTAGATTTGTTATCCATCTCTTTTCTTATTCAATGTTGTTTTCATCTTTCTTTAGCGTAACAAACTATAATTTATGGTTGTTTCATGAATTGTCTCTATGACCTGCATCTCTCCAATGGCTTCCTGATGTAGTATGTCTTAGGTTCTAAGATTGTTAATTCTGGTTTAATATGGTATTTGGAAACTAATGTAACGCACACCCACAGGGGACAAACTAACTATTAATCCAAAGAAGTTATTGACTATTTTTGATGAAAATTGATAAAAATCAATTGAAAAGAAATTTTTATGACGTTCCACTAAAAATTAATTACTACAATTAAGGATAAAAAATGCCATACAGACGATTAAAACTTCATAAAAAATATTGTCTAGATTGTATTGAATTCAACAAATACAGTCTCCCTTTCAACCAATAATGGAAAAAATGTAGGAGATTAAAAGTTAAAAGATGGAAGAAGGGAAATATGTCATTAGAAAAGCATGCTTCGTGCCTCCCACAAAATTTGATCAATGATTGAAATCTCTGATTAAATGAAGAGAAATAGTCTGCACATCCACAAAGAATTTTACCTACGCCACAAATTATCATTGATACGCCATCAACAAATTATCTTGATCGGGCATGAATCTTGATGCAAAATCAAGTTGGAAACTTCCAAAATTAAAATTGGGACCATCCGAATTCCGATTTCAGCAAACTTATAGTCGAATTGAAAATCTCGAGAATACAAACCCAACGACACCAAATCCAACCCAATCCGAGCCCAAACGGGTCCAAATCAAGGCTTAGAAGCACTATTGGAAGGTTCGAACCACAATTTGGATTAACAAACGATTTCCAAACATAACGTGCTTATAGTTGAATCGAGCGGCTCGACGAGATGAATCCAACGAGCCCATGATCACCAAAATTCGACATCACTAAGAGATTCAAATGTCCATCAAACGGTCCATGATCAAGGGATTCAACATCGGCCATTCATCCAATTACTCCCTATTTACATTTGATCTCTCACCTATTTACGGGCCATGCCACTCCATAAATCTATAAATAGACCCTTCATTTCTCTTGAAAAGGGATCCAAGCAAGAAGAGAAGAAGGAAGAAGAAGCTCCTCCTCGACCACCGCCGGAGCTCCGCCGGACCACCACCTAAGGCCGGACTTTCGTCAGACCACCACCTAACACCCGGACTTTTTCCAAACCACCACCTGAGGCCTAGACTTCCGCCGGACCACCGCTTGAGGCTCTGTGCTCCACTAGGCTACCACCTGAGGCTCGGACTTAAGCCGGACCACCACCTGAGGCCCGGATTTATGCCGGACCACCCTTTGAGGCCCGGACTTATGCTGGACCACCACCTGAGGCCCAGATTTCTGCCGGACCACCATTTGAGGCCCTCACCTCTGCCGGACCACCGCTTGACGTTGTTGCTCCGCCGGACCACCACCTGAGGCCCTCATCTTTGCCGAACCACCACTGGAGGCCTTCGCCTCCGCCGGACCATCGCCTAATGTTGTTGCTCCACCAGACCACCACCTGAGGGCCTTTGTCGGACCACCACCTGAAGCCCTCACCTTTGTTGGACCACCACTTGAAGTCCTAGCCCCCGCCGGACCACCGCCTAACGTCATTACTTCGCCGGACCACCACCTGAGGCCCTCGCCTTCGCCGGACCACCACCTGAGGCCCTCGCCTTCACTGGACTACCACCTGAGGCCCGGACTTCTGCTGGACCATCACTTGAGGCCCGGACTTCTGCCGCACCACAACCTCAGGCTCTCGCCTTCGCTAGACCACCACCTGAGGCCCTTGCCTTCACTAGACCACCACCCGAGGTCCGGACTTCTGCCGAACCATCACTTGAGGCGTGGACTTCTGCCGCACCACCACTTGAGGCCTGGACTTTTGCCAGACCACCACCTGAGGCCCGAACTTCTGCCAGATCACCACCTGAGGCTTGAACTTCTGTCAGGCCACCACCTAATGCCCGGACTTCTTCCAGGCCACCAATTGACGACCAGAGTTCTCCCGGAATGCTACCCTTCTACTACGGTCTTTCGGACCCCTGTCTTATGTCGACTATGGTCCTTCCGACGTCCATCACCAGATAATAGTCTTTCCTGACCTTGGTCTCCTTCCTACTATGGTCTTTCTGACCTCTATCTTATCAATTATGATCCTGCCGACCAAGCAAACATTTTTATGTTTATTATTGTAACTCTTACTATGTAATGCACTCTATATGATGTACATTTGTGACATCAAGCCAAGGCCTTCTCTCTAAGAAGGGCCTCATTTGTAATCGACTGCAAATACTAGTGGATTCATTCAAATTGGGCCAGGCCTTGTGGTTTTCCCCCTTTTCAGGAGTTTCCACGTAAAAACTCTGGTGTCTCTTATGAATGCTACACCCTCTCCTCTTATCTGTTTGTGTGCTGGATCTTCGTACAACGCTAAGACGCTAAACTTTATATTTCTCTACCGCCGCGAATACTCCAGGACGCAACAATCATAAATGACTTGGAATTTTTATATAACAAATTGTAAGAAATTGCTTGAAAAGTTTTCAATAAACTGTCAAAAAAGTTAGGCTTTGTTGATGTCTTCTTTCTACTTGCTTTATGGTAGGAAACATAATTAAGAAAAAAAGGGTCTATTTGGATGATTTTAACCTTTATATGTGATCCGTAAGTCATCAAATGATTGTGATGAAAATGGGTTCAAGTAGATATAAGGTTGCTAGAAATCAACCCAAAGTGGCCAATTTATGTGAAAAGAATGATGAATTCATCACTGATTTTGCTAAATGGGCCATCTTGATACAAATAGTCCAGAAAGTCCCCTCACTGTTCGAGGTACTTTAAAAATGATCAGCGCGAGACAAAGTGTGGATAAATTTGCGAGGAGCTCAGACACTCATATATTTAAAAAAATTAAATATAATGTATAATTAAAAATAATATCGAAGGGATTGCAAATGATTTAATGATTTCAGATTTCTAAATGTTGTTTTTAGTAGAAAATTATTGATTTTTCATTTGTAAAATTAAAAATCAAAATTAAAAATATATGATTTGTGAATTTATGCTTTGCATGAGCATCTTATTGTAGATCTGTGTAAGCAAACATAGACTTCAATGTCCTGCATGGCTTTTTGTTTTTGTGATTTCTCGCTGACAAATGCTGAATTTCTAAGCGTCTTTTTTTATCATTTTCTCTATGTTTGTTCGCGTCTTAACCATAAGATGTTGGACGTATATTTAGTTTCATATTTTAAGTTTTTATTATTTTTGAATGAAAAAATTTCTTAACAGGTATTCACCTTGCATACTTCTTCTTCGCTCGTTTGATATGTTTGGGAGCTTTTCTGCTAATGATGGTTCAGCATTGGATCAAGTTGCCATTACATCCGAAGTTGCATCAGTTATTCGGGATTTTACTGAACCTTCACTTGAAGATGAAATCTTGCACCCAAGGCAAATGAATGTTGGTGGTTTGGTACGAAGCTTCCAGTCAAAATTCAATGATAATATTTTCTTTACTGATTTGTTAATCACTACAGTTTTGTTAGTTCGTTTATCACTACAGTTAAACGAATTTTGTTGATTTTATCGTTTATCACTACTGTTTTGTTAATTCGTCTTCATTAATTGCCATTGCTTATGTTTGGCACTTCGCAAATCAGTATTTAGTGGAACCTGAAAAAGTTAGCAGGAAGGGTGTCTTGTTGGTTGCAGCTGCTGACAGCATCGAAAGTCTGCAACCTGCTATTAGGCGATGCTTTAGCCATGAGATTAGCATGGGTTCTCTGAGTGAAGTGCAGCGCTTTGAAATGCTGTTTCAAGCACTTAAAGGTATTAATACTGCAAATAATGAGGTAGGAAGGTAATGTTCTCCCATCCTGTTTTTACGGAACTTCCTGCATTTAGGTTTAATACCAAAATTTTACTTGCAGAACATCACTCGAGAATTTTTGAAATACATAGCTGAACAGACATCTGGTTTTATGCCGCGGGACATAAGTTCTTTAGTTGCTGATGCTAGCGCCAGAGTTATACAGAGGATTCTAAATGGTGGCAGCAATTATTATGTTGAAAATGGAAATTGTGTCCCATTTGCCAAGGATGAAGGAGGCTCTCGTAAATGCTCACTCGAGCAATTGGGCAAAGAAGATTTCTCCAAAGCTTTAGAATGCTCTAAAAAAAGAAATGCTTCCGCTCTTGGTACTCCTAAGGTGAGCCACAACATATAAGGCTAGAGTATGCTTTGTGACGCTTTGTCGCAGGTCCAATGGGGCATTATCTACATATATATTGTGTTACTAAATGACGTGTGATTATCAATCCCTTGCTGATCCGTTTGTTTTCCATAAGTAACTGTGTATATCAGTTATTTTAATGTATAAATTTGCACGTTTGAATGATATAAATCATGTACTTTGTACTCGTGCTAAAGCCTATTCTTGTAGTTTACTGCACAGTAACTAGATTTGCTGGTCACATTTAGTTTCTAAGTTTACACTGCTATCTCAGGTGCCTAATGTAAAGTGGGAAGATGTAGGTGGCCTTGAGGAAGTGAAGAGGTCGATTCTCGACACTGTTCAGGTTAAGTTTTCTAATTGTTCTCCCTTCTCTCCTTTTTGCAATTGATTGATCACTTTTTAAAAAACACAGCAGGTTTGCAAACAGATTGATGCAGAATAGTTACATAAATTACCATGATTGTTTCTTTTTTAATTAATATGGCAGGAGTTGGGATAGTTATTTCTTATTGATTTTCATTATTTCTTCCTCTAGCAAAATGAATCAAAATTTTGGCATAATCAAAGTTCTTATATAAACAAATAATTGTAATCTGATGATTGGATTTGTAATACATTCTTAGTGATTTTGCAAATTTAGATGGTTAAAGAAACTAATATTTGTAATGGTTAAAGAAACTGTAATGTAAAACCTAAATTTTTCGAATATTATAATATCCTTTTAAATTCTTTTGCTATGAAAAGCTTGCATGACAAAAGAAATTAAAATTCTTTTATTTATTATGCTCCTGAAAGAGTTAGGAGGGTTCACGGTGGATTGTAGTGGAGCTCTGTTGCACAATAATTCAGATGTCTGTGACTCGGTTGCTTTCCATAATTATTAATGTTATTATTGATGCTCAGTGCAGTTGCCTCTTATTCATAAGGATTTATTCTCTTCTGGATTACGCAAACGGTCAGGTGTTCTTCTTTATGGACCTCCAGGAACAGGAAAGGTCTGCAAATCTATCTAAGTGGCTAGAATGATGTAGAAGTGGCCTGTGTTTAAATTTTGGCATTTTCTATAAATTTGCACTGTGTATCCTCCTACTAGTGACGATGGAAATTATGAGTAAAACTGATACCTTTTCGGTATTTTGACTATTTTCAGACTCTGCTAGCAAAAGCTGTTGCAACTGAATGTTCCTTGAATTTTCTTAGTGTGAAAGGGCCAGAGTTGATTAACATGTACATAGGAGAATCCGAAAAAAACGTTCGAGACATATTCCAGAAGGTATTTTGCTATAGAATGCACAAAAAAATGGAATTGTCATCATTGCATACTTATATTACATATGAAATTTCATTATCTACAGGCAAGGTCAGCACGCCCTTGTGTCATTTTCTTTGATGAGCTAGATTCTCTTGCTCCTGCCAGGGGAGCATCTGGTGATTCAGGTGGTGTTATGGATCGAGTTGTTTCTCAGGTGATTATTATTTTTGTTTATTGTAGATGCCATCTGATTGATGCTTTCATGTTTAGCTTTATCATTTTTTTTATTGATGTTTATTATTGGTAGATGCTTGCAGAAATCGATGGCCTTAGTGATTCCAGTCAGGTACTTTCAGTTCCTTGAATAGACTTTTTTTGTCGGTAGCAAATATAAAATGCCTTCCTTGTTTTTTATGCTTAGTTGCTTTTCAAAATTCCTGCAAAGGTTTGATTTAGTATAGGTGCTAGCAATGGACCTAACCCTTTTTTTCAAATTTCTTGCCAAACATCAGGATCTGTTTATTATAGGTGCAAGCAATAGACCTGACCTTATTGATCCAGCACTTCTAAGACCAGGCCGATTTGACAAACTTCTTTATGTTGGAGTGAACTCTGACGCTTCTTATAGAGAAAGGTTTACTCTTGCTGAATCAGAATTTATTTATTCCTTGTCCTTTGCAAGACAATTATCATAACTGGTTTGTACAAATGTGTCAAACCATTGCAGGGTTCTTACAGCGTTGACACGAAAATTCAAACTACATGATAGTGTATCTTTGCTTTATATTGCTAAGAGATGCCCTCCAAATTTTACTGGTGCAGACATGTATGCTTTGTGCGCGGATGCATGGTTTCATGCTGCGAAGCGGAAGGTATGATAACTGATTTTCTTACATCTTTGGCTTTGGTTTTTTTTTTTATTTTGAAGGATAAATTTCTTTTGAAGGATATTTAGTAACAATTGTCCCTTGTAGCATTACAATTATAAGGTAATCAGCCATTCCTCTTGATAGAAACAGTTTGATTTCAATTAGTTGCATTTGTCCATTATAATCCCATTTTGCCGAATCTAGCAAACTTAGCAAATGAACAGCCTTCCCCGTTCATTTGTAGAGAATAGGGCTTTCCTTGGCACTGCTAACGAAGGAAGTTATTCTTATTATACAATTTTGTATTTCGGATATAGATAAATGTTTGAGTATGATAGCTGGCAGCAACAGTCGAGCTGCCCATGTGGGGCCTAGGACCTCCTTTATCACCTATAGGAGAAGAGGCTTTGGGGGGAAACTCTTTGGGAAAGATGTTAGGGGCACTTATTAGAGGATTTGAGCTTTTTAGGGGTTAGGGTTTTTGGATTTTATGTTTTGAAATTTCTGCAACAGTTTTTTTAAGGTGTTAGGGTTCCTAGTAGCTAGTAGGAATTGTGGCAGAGACGATTCACCTCTCAAACAGTGAATTAACTTATATCTTGTCTTACTTTGCTTAGAAATTAGTAAAAACGGCTATGTTTCGATTATTTTTGGATCTATTTGGAGTAAGTCGCTGTTTTTTTATATTGTTTTGTGTTGTTTTCATCATCAAATCCTACCATAGTATCACTTGGCCCTTATTGAAATCAAGTAAAACTGAATTGTTATCTATTGTTCTGCAAATGTATTATTTATTACTATTTATCTTTTAAGTTTAATACAAATTTGAAACTGGACTCCAGCCTTATCACAGCATTCTCTACGCTTTGTACGTACCCCTCATTTCCCATGAAAGCCATACCTTAGCGGTTGGAAAAGGTTAAATCGGATAACTTTTGCAATGTACTTGATTTCCAGGAAATTTGTCTAGCTTTAGCCACCCAAAACTAACTTCGACTTTCTCAATGTAAAAATATGACATTGCACATGTACAACAAGTGCATGTGTAGAATGAACGATAAGTATTATATACTAGTCCTTTTCATTGATTTTGAGAATGCTTGCATGGTGGTTCTGTAAAAAAAAGGCCGATTAAAGAGAACTTCAAATCTATTAATTGTATTTGATAGCGTTTTGTTCAGTGAATGCTTAAATTGAACAGTTATATTACTTGTTGATTGTTCATAAAGTGTCCAAAAATGATATCGTGAGGCAACCTAGAAAAAATGGCCAAGTACCTGCCTATAATTTTTTTTTTTGAAGTATCCTAAAACTGACTTTTAAAATAGCATCTTACTTTTTATTTCCGTAAGATGCCATAGTTTAGAGAGAGTTGCCTTAGATGATTTGGTCACATAAAACGACGGCCTTCGATGACCCAGTTAGGAAAATAGAGGTATTAGTTTTGACTTATGTTAAAAAACGTAGAGGTGGACCTAAAAAGACTTGGTTAGAAAATATAGAAATGATCTTTCTTTATTAGATTTAAACGAGAATTTGACTTTTAATCGGACACAATGGAGAAAAAGTATTCATGTAGCCAACCCCACGTAGTGGGACAAAGGCTTGATGATGTTGTTGTTGTAAGATGACATAGTTTATTTGGCCTTAAAAAATTTATTTTTCTCATGTTAAAGTTAGTTTGGTTCTGTCTTTGTGAGCTTGTTCGACATTAGCAATACTTCTACTTTTTCTCTTGATGTGATCACGTCCTTCACAATTCACAATTATTTTGTTATTTATCTGGGCCATTTCTTAGGTGAATCGCTTGATAATTTTTTATCTGACTTTTAAAATATCCTCTTCATTCTTCTTTAGGCTTCTCAGAATCTGCAAGAAACAACTATTATAGATGAAGCCGAATCGGTCACTGTTGAGATGGACGATTTTATGAAGGTATGATTCAAATTCATAAGCACACTTTTATCATATGGGTAGAATTTGCAGCTTTTGGTAAGCATATAGAAGGTGCCGTTCTGCTCACCTTTTGGTAGCTTATTGGCAGGTCCTGGGTGAGTTATCGCCATCATTATCATTGGCAGAAATGAAAAAATATGAACAGTTGCGGGATCAGTTTGAAGGCTCTTTGAAATAGGAGGAAATCAGATCATGGTAATTATATTATTCAAAGCGTTATACCTTGGCTGAGGCCTCATAGTAAAGAGTCAAAGTTCGTTAGCATAAAATGTACAGTCATGTAATTTATTTCAAAATTAGAGTGATATTTGGTTACAGCACAGTTGCAGGGGTTTATGACATGATCAAACCCGAGTTCCAGATCTGTTTCAAAAACGTGCATTACAAGAATTTGGATTGAATCCAGATCTGCATTACATGAATCATGCAGTAAACTTCCATGAAATTATTATTGTGCTCCGGCAATAGAAATTTTATTTTATTTTGAATATATATCCAAAATGTCGAGCAAGTTAGACCAGAGAACTTGTAAAGAGGCGCTTACCTTACGAGGACTCAACTCTTTCAATGGCTTTCCCTTGATGAAAAAGGCACGCCACTGGAGTCTTTCATGTAGTATGAAGTGAAAAGTGTTAATATACAAGCTAGGAACAAACTAAGTAAGAGCCATTCTTCGAACTCACTTAGTGGATGAGAGATAACCATCAAACATAAACTTTTCAAAAAATAATAAAAAAAGAATTCTTTTTTATTTATTGTACTTCATATGCATAAATCTTTATCCCTGATTTTCAAATACGATCATTAATTAATTAATAATTATCCTTTGGAAGTGAACTGATTTGATCATGATATTGTTTCATATCTCTTATTTAAAGCATATATCCTTTATTGGATCTACTTGAAATAAAATTTAGTTCCTAAAGTATCTAAGTTTTGGCTTTTTCATATAGACAATGTGGCCAAAGCTTTATGAAAGTACCTATGTGGGATATGCACAATGGTAAGTTTGAAGTAGTGCTATTAGCTATAGTTAAGAGTAGATTGATATAACATTACATTAATAGTTTTTTGGATCTATTGTTTAGAGTTGTTATGAAATAAATGGGAATATTATCAGCAGAATTCAAGTTGGATGGTTGAAATGGAGGAATGCATCTAGCATGATGTGCGATAGAAAAGTCCCCCTCAAACTTAAAGGGAAAATTCTATAAGATAGTGGTGAAACCGGCAATGATTTATGGTGCCGAATATTGGCCATTAAAAGAGAAGCATAATATTAAGTTAAGTGTTGCAAAGATGAGGATGCTTAGGTGGACGAGTGGCTTTACCCTTAGAGATAGGATACAAAATGAGCATATACGTGATAAGGTTGGAGCAGCTCCAGTGGAAGAGAAGATTAGAGAGAGTCGTCTTAGATGGTTTGATCACATTAAACGGAGGCTTTTCGATTACCAAATTAGGAAAGTTGAGGTTTTAGATTTGACTTATGTTAAGAAAGTTAGAGGTAGACATAAAAAGACTTGGTTAGAAAATATTAGAAATGATATTTTTTTATTAGATTTAAATAAGAATTTGACTTTTAACAGGACATAATGGCAAAAAAAGATTAATGTAGCCGACCCCACGTAGTGGGACAAAGGCTGGATGTTGTTGTTGTTGTATACTTACTATGTTAAAAAAATGCTAATAAGCTATTTATCATTTAGTTTGTGTTGTGTGCATTTGTCATTATTATTGGTGTGTTGATAGATTCCTCAAATTAGAGATCAAAATTTGACTTTTGATTGTCTTGCTTTAAGTGATTAAGATTAGAGATAAAATATTTAATCACATTATTTTTTCAAAAAACTATATTTTAGAAAATTTGTGAAGATAAAGATTGAATTTTAAAAAAAATGCAAAAGAAAATAGAATTTTTATGCGGAAAATTCTAAGAAAATTCGAAGAAAAAAAAAACTTGCCTTGGACCAAATATATAAATAGATTATAAGAGTATTCTTCTCCTTTCCCCTTAATCGGAGAAGATGAGATTCAAAATATCTAATACAAATTTATTGTTCTGAAAATGTGGAAGCAAGCTGGAGATACTGATCAAAATGTTAATTTGATTAAAAATTTGTTGAAATCAATTTTCCGATGATTTTGAGTTTTCCTCTGAAAGTTTTTAAATATTGAATCAATATTATGCTGATGAAAGCGAATCTCTTTAACGCATATCAACAATATATAGGAACCCAAGTCTTTGACTCCGACTATTAAAATATTTGATATATAGAACGAACGATATATAGTTAGGTTAGGTTTAGGTATGTATTAAGGCCAATATTAGATAAGCATTGGATAATTCATAATTTAGTTATGAATTAAGCCCGTCCAGATGTTCATCAATTTTGCGTTTACAAGCTATTCTGAGAATTTTATTTATATACCTTTTTTTACTACCCAACTTAGACCTAATTTGATTGGATGTTTTTTGTGCTTTTTCTTTTTTGTAACGATAAATTTATTTCTTCTTTATGTTTGATTCCTCAAACCACGTTTTTAATAAGATCATTTTTTTCATTTTTCTACTGTTTTGAGAAAACTTTTATACATGCTTCTCCGTTAGAAAACTCCTTTATCTGAACTGATGTTTTTTAAAACTACTTTTTACAAAACTACGAGATAACGAAGCCTTAGGGAGAGATTAATCTATACAGAGTCCAGATGTAGAGTTATATCCGGATTATGAGTGTACATAATATGTACACATTGTATACAAAAATATATAATGTATATTTATACACAGTATGTACATAATATATATATATACACACTTACAGTCCGAACATACTTCTACATCTGGACTCCACATGTAATAATCTTCCTTCTTATGCCAGCAGCACAGCAAATCGCTGTTACTGTCACATAATAACAATGACTTTATAAAGTATGTTTAAGAACAATTTTTATGTGCGTTCCACTGCACCAGCTTGCAAAATATAAGCCATACAAGGTTTGTACAAGAACAGTCAAACGAGAATGCTGATGAAATATGATATCCTTACTCTGTTAACAATGGAGATTTGTCCTACCTGCTACTTATATTACTACCATTACACGGATAGGAGGTTGAGCTACCAAAGAGATACAACAGCGCCACCTAGCCTCTCTCTCTCTCTCTCTCTCTCTCTCTCTCTCTCTCTCTCTCTCTCTCTCTCTCTGATTTTGTCTTTTCTATTCAAGTTTAGGGTAAAATAGAGACACTATCTCACCACAAGATAGTCACCAGGCCACCCAGCAACTTCCTCTAAGTCCCAGCTCACGTATAAATACCAGTCGCAGTATCTACTCTCTCCATCACTAGAAGCAAAATGGCTTGCAATACTACTTTGGTCTTCACATTGTCTCTTCTCCTCGCCCTCGTCTTCTCTAACAAGTACTCACCATGCCACGCCGCTCGCCTTCTGCTACAAGTCACCGGGAATCCAGAACTCCCTCCTTTCCCTGAAATCCCAGCTTTTCCCAAGCCCGAATTGCCTCCGTTTCCCGAGCTTCCTCCCTTCCCTGAATTCCCCGCTTTCCCTCAACCCGAACTCCCTCCATTACCAGAATTCCCCACACTGGCAAAGCAGGAAGAGTCTAATTCGGCGAAGGTGGAAGAGCCGAAGCTGTTCGAGCCCGAGCTGCCTCCGTTGCCCGAGATCCCTCTTGACTTGCCCAAGCCTGAGCTTCCGCCATTGCCGGAGATCCCAGGTGACTTGTCGAAGCCTGAGCTTCCGCCATTGCCTGAGATACCTAATGACTTGCCGAACGTGGAGCTTCCACCATTGCCGGAGATTCCTCACTAATTCGCCAAAGCAACCATAAGCTTCTCATCATAGTCCTTGTCTTGCTCTGTAGTCGATTAATCAATTCTATCTTATATTAATATTGCTACCGAAATATTAATACGAATATAATGATGATTTTCATCCATAAATTTTTGGTGTTCTTTTTTTAGATTAGTGGAGTGAAAGTCGGATGAACGCCTGATCAGTTATGAATTATGATATATTCGGAATAATTTTTTTCGTAACTGTGTTTATCAGATCTCAATTATAATAATTTTTCATCATTTTTCAAAAAAAATTATCATAAAATTTTACTTTTTATAACAAGAGTTGATAATATCTTACAACTTTCAAAAAATAGCTGTTCGGCTTACTCACAACAATTAAAAAAAAATTATTTTCATCATAACAATTTTATAATTATTTTTATAAAATATTAATGTAATTCCAAACAGATCTATGATCCGAACTGATGCATCAAAATGAAAATACAAAACATATGAACAAATTTATAATTTCTTCAAAAACTCCTATAAAGCCACACATAAGGCATTAAAATAACTTTATAATTTCTCTTGATTCCAAAGAACTCTAAAAGTTTGAATGTTCATATTATAACGCTCCAATACCGATATCTATGATAATACTTAGGGCGCTCTTAAAGTTCCATACAATTTTTTTTTCTCAAGAATATAGTATTGCAGCATTATAATTAAGACAATGCTTAAGCGTTGATTATTTTATCAAATTATTTAAAAATAAGTGCATTTTTATAGAAAAATGTGGCACCTACAAAATTTGAAGTTTGTCAATCATCTCTTAGAATTTTATTTTCTCTCATCCTTGACTTCCTCCTAAATTTGTTCCAATGTGTCTACTTTTATAACTTATATATATTCATTGAATTATCATAAAATTTATTCAATCTTTATATTTTTAGTTAAAAACATATCATAATAAGATATTTTAGTGAGTAACACTCACTAATCAAAAACTCCCAAACTTCAATAATTACTTATATCCTTAAGTAATGAAAAATACTTTGTTAAATGACTTAAAAAACATAAACTTCTTTGATAGATTAGATCACTCTTCTTTGGGGCAAATTATTACATTCGGTCACCGGGCGTGGAGATAGGTCCGGATATTAATAAAATATTATTTTAAATTAAGCGTAAAAAACACAGGAAAAACGCAGTCAAAAGAGCAGGTAAAACACAGTCAAAGCGCACTTAAAGCGCAGTCAAAAGTGCAGGTGACATGTCATGTTTTTATTGGATGTCCGAACCTATTCGGCGCGTCCGGTGACCGGATATAATAATTTGCCCTTCTTTGAAATCATCTTTGTTTTACTGTTTTGTGTGCAGTCATTTTGCATATGGTGGAATGATTGGTGGATTCTAAAAATAAACTTTATCTGATCCAACATTTAAGGCTGAATTAAAATAAGTTATATAGCTAAATTGTTGGGTTATTGAATTTTTTCCAATATCTAATGGTGATCTTAAGCTATAAGACTGAATTTTGTTAGAGAAATCTTAGGATGCTTGACTTTCTCAAATGCATCTCCTAAGGCCCTTTGGCCCTGCACAAAAATATATAAATAAGTGATGGGTGCCTGGGTGGTCTAGTTCTGCTATTATTATTCTCTTCTATAATTATCAAAAGCTTCAACGCTCTGTACATTAAGGAGCACCAGAACCATTGCTCTGCATAATACTCTCAGGTGTAAAGATTTTTAATAACTACAGAGCCAGTATATACTTATCAAAACTTCAAAGCTCATAAATTTCTTAGAGTCAAGGGATGCAAATCCCTCAGCAGTCCGACCAACAACCACCGAGCGGTTCTCGTTCAGTGGAAAAAAAATCAATTGAAGCCAGTAAACTGCTTATTATTCAAGTTTTTTTTTCAAACTAAATTTTATTCCAAACAAGAAAAAAGAAAATACAACATAAACCTAAAAACAACTGAAGCTAAAATACATCAGATAACAGAAAATGTAAGCAAACTCAACATAAAAGACAACCAAAGACGTAGAAAAATGAGCCAACCCAGCAGACTCAGTAAATGACAAGAAGCTCCTTTCAACAACCCCACAGTCAGGTATGGACAATCCATTGGTGGCAATAACTCACAAACACAATCATTGATCAGCCTACAATTAACCCACACAGGCAACTACCAAGCAGAAGGGCTTTACCACCAAGGTTTCTAAAAAAACAGGGCCAACAAGACGGTAAGTAGAGAGCCGCCTCATCATCTTCTAGATCATTAATAAATTCCATAAAATAAAGCGCACGGCACCGAAAGTGAGAGGGTAACCCAAAGACTATTTCTTCTTAGATTTATTTTTATTTTTTTTTGCCATCGTCATTGGATATTGTTTAATCAACAATGCAACCCACTATGAAACTATATATATCATCATTTACATGCTCACCAAAATCATCACCCTCTCCCCACAAGGCATGGTTAGGACTCATCCAACCAATCAGATTGATCCAAAACTGAGTTATTCAAAGCCAAAGCCATATGGGCTTTCAAATCTGCATCAGACGTTGCTGAAATAGGAATATCGACATACGTCACATTTCCCTTCGATACATTCACAATAGGAGACAAATCTAACTCAACATTAATAGGTAAGCTTGAAACAAATTAGCAGAAGGACATTCATCATCTCGGATCATAGGCCCCAAAGGAATAGAACCATCATAAACCACCAACGCATGGATTGGCGAACCTAGCAAACTAGAAGCTAACATATCCTCACCAGTAGCTACACCCCAGAAACAACAGCAACATACATATCACCCGAATCTGCTACAACATCAGCACAAGAATGGCTAGCTATAAGATTAATAACACAATTATTTTCGATCAAATTTCCATCCACACCATCACTAATAGCATTCATAGGTAGAACCGAAGGAGCATGTTCCTTCTCAACAAAAACAAAATCACCAAAAGCTAGAACCAAATTCAATTGAGCAGCATTATCCCTCGAACAATCAGCAACAATCCCAACTACAACACCATCGGGACCCAACTCCAAAGCTCTATCATTAGCATCCTCAGCATTCACCATCCTATTGATAATAGGCGAAGGAAGCAAGGAAGGGATGGCACAATGATCCAAATTCTCTAAGACATCGTACTTATTTCCTTCACAACTAATAATACCATTAACAGGTTTAGAAACATCAGGAGTAGCATTAGGCGGGGCAGAAGAGAGGTAAGGACGACAATCACCCATCACATTCCCAATACAATTACAAGAAGCACAAAAGGGGAGAAATTCCTCCATGACAACTTGCTGAACATAACCAAATTTTTTAGGACCTAACCAAACTTTATCAGTGCAAGATTTAGTGATGTCAATATCAACCAGCACACAAGCTATGGAAGGCCGAGAACCAACAGAAGTAGCAGTATCAACCTTCAAACGCCGGCAAAAATTGAATCCAGGCCGTGAATTATACAAGGAGAGCAGAGATGATGATGGAGATGCGAAAAAGAAATCCAAATAGGGATCACCAGAGATTTAACAGCAATATCAAATAAAGGAGATCACTTGATTAGTTTCATTTTCATGTAACTATTGTACACTAGATAAATTTAGACCAAGTTAGCTATAAGTTATGCAGAGTTTTTTTGTTTTACAAACCCTACCAAAGCTATCGTTCCAGCAAATTGTTGTAACATCCACACCATAATAATGAATTTTACCAGCTGTATTAAATACAATTCTTATGTACGTTTCATTACTCATTGCAAAATATAAGCCATACAAGCTTTGAACAAAAACAGTCAAACTAGAATGCTGATGAAATATGAAATCCTTACTCTGTTTAACAATGGAACTTTGTCCTACCTGCTACTTATATTACTACCATTACGCGGATAGGAGGTTGAACTACCAAAGAGAGAGATACAACAGCCACCTTGCCTCTCTCTCCCTCTCTCTGTAATTTCTCATAACAACTTAGCCACCCACCCAGCAACTTCCAAGTCCCAGCTCACTTATAAAAGCCAGTCGCAGTATCTCCTCTCTCCACACTAGAAGCAAAATGGCTTCCAACGCTGCTCTGCTCTTCACATTCTCCCTTCTCCTCGCCCTCGTCTTCTCTAACAATTACTCACCGTGCCACGCCGCTCGCCTTCTACTTGAAGACACCGAAGAGCCAGAACTCCCTCCTTTCCCAGAATTCCCGGATTTACCCAAACCAGAATTGCCACCGCTTCCCGAGCTTCCTCCCTTCCCTGAATTCCCCGCTTTCCCTAAACCCGAACTCCCTCCATTACCAGAATTCCCAACGCTGCCAAAGCAGGGAGAATCTAATTCGGCCGAGGTGGAAGAGCCGAAGCTACCTCCATTGCCTGAGTTCCCTCATGACTTCCCCAAGCCCGAGCTTCCGCCATTGCCGGAGATACCTCATGACTTTCCCAAGCCCGAGCTTCCGCCATTGCCGGAGATACCTCACTTATTGCCAGAAGAGCCGCCAAAGCATCCATAAACTGCTGAGTTACGTACAGTTCATCTATCTTTATCATTTTCCTTGTCTTTATTCTGTGTGTTTCTAGTTACTGTCTTCGTCTTCTTCGTGACGGATTTGTTTAAGATGTTGTTATGAAGTGAAGCAGATCACCTGTAGCAGTTGTATATGTCTAGCTATTGAGATAATTAACTATTTGCACTGCATTGATTTGTCTTTCATAATATCACGATTTGAAAAATATAGTATAGTAATTAACGGTTCAAATTCCCCAAAAAAAAAAAAAAAATTAACGGTTCTGTTCCCCCTTATTTTAGAGATATTTTCTTTGGTAATCCTTTACTCCTTAAATATGTGTGTGATCAATCATATTTGTAATAGCAGTTTGTACTATATTTTTTAATCCTATACGACATTTGATAAGATATTTTTTAAATCATTAGATTGAATTATACATTTTATTATTCAACTGTTACATATTAAAAAAAAAAAAGAATGATGTGAATGATATAGCTTTGTAGGATTATAAATGATACATCCTCAAAAAATTATCTTGATCAGACATGAGTCTCGAGGCAAAAATTAAGTTGAAAATTTCAAAAATTAAATCAGAGATCATTTGGGCTCCGATTAATGCAAACTTACAGTCGAACTGAACGTTTTGAAAATACGAACTCATGACACAAAATTCAACTCAATCCGAGCCCAAATTAGACCAAATAAAAGACCCAAATTAAGCACATATGAAAGACTCAAGCCATAATTTGGATTACCAAATGGTTTCCAAATGTGTCATGCTTATAGTCGAATTGAGCGGCTTGACGAGTTAAATTCAACGAGCCCAAGATCGCCAAATTGTGATGTCATTAAGGCATTCAAATGTCTAATAAACTTTCCACAATCATGGAATTCAATATCGGTCGTTCATTCAAACCACTCCCAATTTATCCTTAATCTTCCTCCTATTTACTGGTCATGCCACTCTTAGAAAATTATAAATATAACTCTTATTTCTCATGAGAGGAGATCCAAACAAGGAGAAGAGAATGAAGCAAGAAAATAAGGAAGCAAAAAGAGAAGGAAAAAAATGAAAGAGAGCTCTCTACCACCAAACTCCTCCTCGACCATTGCCAAACTTCCACCCAGCAGCCATCGATGTTGGAGTTCTGCCTTACCGCCACCTGAAGCAGAAGTTCTACCCGGACGCCGACTAACACCGGAGTTATGCCCGACAGCCGACTGATGCAGGATTTCTGCCAGACCGTCAATTGAAGCTGAATTTTCGCTCGACCACCAAACGTCATCGAATTTTCGATCTCCATTTGCAACTGGATTTCAACCCGACGGTTGATTATTGTAATTTGATCGCCCTCAATTTTGAGGAAGAATCGGTTACTTGTAATCAATTCAAACAATGGTGGAAACTTTTTCAGTTGAGCATGGCCCCATAGTTTTTCTCTTTTTCACGGTTTTCCACATAAAAATTATGGTGTTTTTTATCTTCTGTTTGTGTGCTGGATATCAATACAACACTGAGACGAAGAATTTTAACTCTATCGCCGTGCATATTTCAACCTGAAACAATAAATATATAAATATTTAGCTATAAATAATTTATTCAAAATTTCATAAGAATATATATTTGATTTTTTTTATTTGACAAAAAATTTTTAAATAAAATATGCAAGTTAAATATATTATTATTATTATCTATATTTATAATTTTTATATATATTATCACATGCCAGAAAATTTTTGTTAGTAAATGGTCGGTATATCAACAAAAAATTCACTTGATCGGGCATGAATTTCAATGCAAATATGAGATTAATGCTTCAAAAATTAAAATAGGGACCATCTCGTCTCCAATTTCAGCATGCTTATAGTCAAATTGAACATCTCAAGGAGATAACCCAATGACATCAAATTTGATCCAATCTGAGCCTAATTGAGTCCAAATCAAAGGTTTAAAGTCAATTTGGAAGCTTCATATCAACAATAATTGTACTAACAAATGATATCCGAATATAACATGCTTATAGTTGAATCGAGCGGCTCGACGAGACAAATCCAACAAGACTAAGATCACTAAACTATGACATCTCTAAGGAATTTAAATGCTTAATAAACATTTCATGATCAAGGGGATTACTATGAGCCATATGATAGACCACTCCAAACATTCCCTTGATCTTATGTATATTTACTAGCTATACCACTCCCAAAAAAATTTAAATAAACCACATTCTTCTCATGAAAGGGGAAAGGAAAAGGAAAAAGCGGAGAGCTTTGAGATTGAAGCAACACCCTGACACCACCGCCGATGAAGTTGCGCCACCAGGCCGCCGCTATTGAATATGTTGCCGACCATCGTCGTCGGACCTCCATATAAATTCCACTAAAGAGCCTTCCTTCGACCACCGTCGTGATTCAATTACGGTCCTTCCAAACACAATCACTACGCTAATTAAGGTCATTTTGACCACTGTCACCCATTGATTATGGTCATTCCGACCGCAGTGAACCATCGACTATGGCCATTCCAACCACCGTGGCCAGTTGACTATGGTCATTCTGACCACCGTGGCCCGTCGACTACTATCTTTCCTATCATCGTCGTCCACTGACTCCAATCATTCCGACCACTGTTGCCCACCGATATTATGATCCTACTCTATATATATATATATATATATATATATATATATATATATATATATATATATATATATATATATATATATACATATATAATTTGGCTCTATTTTAGATATTTTTTAAAAATTAATAGCTTGTGACGCAGCTCATGCTTCCATTAGCCGTTTAATCGATATAAGCAGTCCATACATTTTCAGCGTTCTCAGTAGGGTGCACAGCTCTTCAAGTACCACATTTAGCTGAAGTCCTCATGAAATTTAGTGGGCCAGCGATGTACAATCTAGGCCCATTACGCAAAGAGGCCTGTGCTCTTTCAGTAGCTTTACAAGTAGGCCCAGGTATGGAGCCGAGCAAATAAATAACAACATGAGAGCATTTGAGAAGGGACTAAACATGCCATCCACCATTTAATAAAAAAATCATTAAATTAATGATTATTTGATTATCTCATTATCATGCAAGTTAAAAAAACAAATAACTATCAATCTTTCTTATACTATAATTACTTAAGCTAATTAATTCTTCTTCATGGCTCTGATTTGACAAATTTTATGTTAAGAAAAAAATAATTTCTCGAATAATTCGATTATGCATTATATAACGATCATTTTAATTTTTAAATTCAACATAAATTAAATGTAATTATCTATGTTTTAATTACTTTTGAATAAAACCACTCATAAATATATAATTATAGTTTTTGTAATTATTTTTATAATCTTCAGAATATATGAAAAAAATTATACTTATGTTTTGTTTGCTGATGCTATCATAAGGTTATCACTAATTTTTGTAAAAGGGAGGATATTAAATAGGTTATTAATAAATTAAATTTCTTTATATATATTTATTTATGATACTAAACATAAGTAACACAAAGTGTAATCCTAATATATGGTAGAAAAGGATCAACTTTATTTATTTATTTTATTTGAAGCCTACAATATTCTATATGGCTCTTTGATTTGTCAAAAAAGTAGTGAAGAGTAAAAGAAATTTTTTAGTTAAAAATTATTTTGACCTATAAATTTTTATAGTAGAAAATTGTTTTAGAAAGCAGAAAGAAAGCTGTCACAAATGAAGCGCAAATCTAGCACAGAAAAGTGATAGTTCAAAACATTAGGATTTGTTTACGATGGCTTTCTTATTGATTTATTTTTCATATTACAACTATATATAGTTTTGTTTTGTCTACAACTTTCTTGCTACTTTCAAGAAATTTTCATGTTATAGGAAGTTATTTTTTATGATATATATATATATATATATATATAGTAATCTTATAATCACCTTTAAAAAAAAACTACACCAATTCCAAATAGATTTTCAGTCTGTCATCTGTTTGTTTCTGTTGAATGTGAAATTATGCTCTAATCGAAAATAAATTGTTTATAATGCTATAATTCTCCAAGAAATGCTAACTGCTTTTGATTTATTTTTGAGCAGTTTCTTAAAATATTAATTTATTCAAACATTCATTCACACATATATAGAAAATTTAAGGATTTGGATATAAATTTAATATATGAGAAATATAATCTTAGAAAATTATGATTCATTTCAAAATATTTGATTATTGAGTTAATTGACACTCTTTTGAAAAATTATTCCAATAATTTTATAATATTAAACTATTAGTTAGCCTTATTGGGTAATTTTTTTATTGTTTTATTTTTCAAATCACAATTATAATTTTGTTTGACTACTTTTTTATTACTTTAAAAAAAATTGATGCCAACATGATGTTTTTAAAAGATGTTTTCAAAAAATTTTTGTTCTTCATAATAATTTTAAAATAGACCGCATATTATTTCATATGTTTATTTAATAATTAATATTACTAAGATATAGTCAACAAAAAAAAAGCAAGAAAATGAAATAGTAAAAATTTGAAAATAATTGAAAATGATATGTCTATTGTCGGAGAAATTATTCTTTGGGGAGTCCGGATGGGAACAACTGTTCGGATTTCTGCATATTTATTGAGTATTTGTTGAGTACCCTATAAATTTAGGATACTCAACAAATACGCAATAAATTGTAAATACTTACAAAATACTCAGCGAATACTTACAAAATACTCATCAAATACTCACAAAATACTTAGTTATACTGAAAACATAATCTTTGTGGAGTGTTTATTGAGTATTTACAAATACACATTAAATACGCGCGCAACAAATTCAGATGATTCTCGCCATACATCTGGGACTCCGCATAGAATAATTTTTTCTATTGTCGACAATATATTTAGGAAAAAAATGTTATATTCAAGGTTTTGAAATGAACCAGTAGAAGGAGAGGTTCACGGTTTGACCGGTTCGATTGGTTCGACCGGTCGATCTGGATGATATAATAAATAATAATATTATTAAAAAAAAATAAAATTAATGATAAAATTTCCTCTAATACATTCATTATACATTCTATTTTCTTATCAAACTAATCAAATAATATAAATATGATATCAATTAAGTTTATAAAACATTAACAAATAAGACAATAATAAATAATATAAATATTGCATTTAATAAGTCAATAAAACATAAACAAATGCATAGCTAAATCACCACTAGAAAGCAAATATAAATATGTAAATAAATTGTTCATAATTTCATATTAAGACAAACTTCAAATATAAATATGCAAATAAATCTAGAAGTCATCTCCTAAATTTGAAACATCAAAAGTTATATCCTTTGCTAAATTAAATTGCTCAAAAGTAATCTCTTAGATTCTAAACTAAACTTGTCAAATACTTTCGACAAGACCTAAAGAGCAGATATTCTAAACTAAATCAATCCAACCGATTAACATAAAAAGGAATTGCTAAAAACCATTTCGAACATATAAGAGTTGGGAAGAGCAGGGCTGTAGGAGTTGTTCAAAGAAAACCAAATGAAAAGAGCATACAAGCCGAGAATACTAAGATACCTGGGAAATAGAGATAGCACGAAGGAAAGCGTCGTTCATCCGTCTATCCCCATCATTTGTCTCTCCCAGTTGTTCTCCTCCCAGGCTCCCAGTCGTTCTCCTCCTAGGCTCCTAGTCGTTCGCCTCTCCCGCCGTTCGTCTTCGTAGGGTTTGTGAGAAAGAGGGAAGAGTGTTGCGCGTAAAAGAGGCTTCGACTCATCATATTCGAACCAAATCAATTTTCAGCCGTTAGATGTTCGATTAGTGGCAAAAAAATCATGTGATTTGAAACTGGCCAGTTTTTTCCAACGATCCCAATCCGGCAGTTTGATGGTTCAACCGTCATTTGAACCGATTTTTGGCCGATTTGATACAACCCAACTCTAATGGTGAAATCGGATCGGCCGCCTGACCGGTTCCCAGTTCAACCGGTTGAACCGGCCAGTCCGGTCCGATTTTTAAATCCTTGGTTATATTTGATCATGAAATGTAAGTAGTACTTGTCATATATAAATACTACTAAATAAGTTATAGGCATCTAGGAAAAAAAAGGTTATATTAAAAAAATTAACTAAAAACAAAAAAAAAATTAAAATGATACATATTCCGAATTTACTCGCAATGAATTTCTAATTTATAAATTTATTTTTAAATAAGTTTAAAAAATATTGAAGTGTTTTTAATCTTAAACAAAATTTAAAAATTGAATATATTATATTTAAATTTTAATCCTATTACATACTAGAAAATTTGTAGAATTATGGTGAGAGTTTAATGTCTTAGTGTACGTTGTACAAAAATTTAACACGTAAAAAAATTTATGGGTGACCAAAAAGTTTTACATGGAATATCGAGTGAAGAGAAAAATCTATGAATCTAGCTCGACTGTAATAATTCATTATTGAGCAAAAAATACAAAAATCTTCGCCCCCTGTCAATTAAAGAATATAAGAGTAGTTATTATACAATTTTTTGATTTCCCTGGCAGAGATTATAGAATTTAAATTTTCAAAAGTTGGCCCTTAAAAACCTAATAATAGGGTTAGATATTAACAAGAATCTGGAGACGGTGATAATGATTGCTAGAGATGGTCATTGATGGTGATAGCAAAAAATTACAATAGAGCTCTTTAGTCCCCTTAGCTATTAAATTCATCCCTTTTGTAAAGAATTGTTCTATATTTATAGGTTTTTTGAGATTGACATTTAATAACTTTGGCTATAATCCAAAACACTCAATCTTACGATTCTTATTGATCCCCTTAATCATGAACTTTTATTACGTCCTCTGACCGGACGTAGCTCTACGTTCGGTCAGAGGATTGTTACTTAGTTTTTGCTCGGTATTTGGTCAGTATTGCTAGGTATTGTTTGGTAATAACGAGGAATACTGCTCTGTGAAGATCAATACCGAGTAATCCAAAAAAATACCGTGTTTTTCTAGAAAAAACTCTGTATTTTTTGGGATTACTCGGTATTACTCGGTATTTTGCCTTCACATAATGATATTTCTCGTTATTGTTGGTATTGCTCGGTATTTCTCGTTTTGTGCCTGCGATCTTAGTGCCGGCCGATTGTAGCTGTACGTACGTTCACCGGACCAAATAAAAGTTCCTTAATCATAGATCATTTATCTAAAATCTAAGTGCCTTAATGATATCAAAATAAGTGATTTTGGACTCATTAGATTCATCTCATTGAGCCACTCAATATGATTAAATGCATGCTATAATTTGATGTCATTTGATCCATCAATTTATGCTAACAAATTTTCAAATGTAACTCAAGTGCTTGATTTGAGCATATTTGAAATCGAATCGATTCATTTGTATACAAATATTGATAGGTTTGTTCTGATCAGACTAGAAGTTTGCTATAATAGAAATATGGAGGATTCTAAATTTAACTTCAAAAGTTTTAAATATAAATACTATCTCAAAATTCATGCCAATCATATAAATTTTTTGCAATCATATCAAATGAAAATATTTTTATTTAAATTAAAAAAAAATATACAATTAAGAGAAAATATTTGATGTAGCATTATAATTTTTTAAAAATTTATAAGGAAACTATCATTATTTACTTCTCCAATGAATGTTAGAAGTTAAAATTCAACCGTAGATTTTTTTTGGGATTTACATACATATCATTTTATTTTACGTTATTTATATATCTAATATCTAAAATATTAATATTATATGTTTACCACCTATATAGCAAATATGAATGCATAGAATGAAATATTAAAATTTCTAGGGTGGTATGAGTGGTATGAATGAAATTATATATATATATATATATGATTGACATGTAATATTAATATTTTAGGTGTTAGATATGTAAATAATATAAAATAAAGTGGTATTGATGTAAATTCCCTTTTTTTCATAAGGAATGTTAAATTAGAAAACATATAATTTTAATTTATGATTAAAAAAATTTGTTTATCAACCGCCAGGTCCGCATACCCAACAGGAAGCTTTCAATGCGGGCCCAAGCTACATGTTCTGCTTCACCGCAGATTATCGTGCTCTATCCATGCACAGCAGGCGCAGGCTGGAAGATGCGATCGTCAGGAAATGGCGGCGCGGAGGAATCCACATGCAGACTTTGGAACTATCGGCCGATTGTAGTTAAACAGATCCGGAGGACATCGCACCAGAAACTGCCAGCTTTCCCACATGCGGAAGGACGGGTACGGTCCAACGAAAGCGACACGGGGGATACCCGAGGCTGTCGGGACAACTCCCGTTGTTCTGCTCACCCGCGGATTGGCTTAGTCAGCGATGTTCAAACATGGCGGCACTGGATTTACTTATATATTTTGCAGATTTTAACAGCGATGCTGCAACTCTTTTTTTTGGGTAAACCCGGGCGTGAAAAGCCCATATATTAAAAAAGGAAATTCAAATTACAAGTAACAAGTAGAAAAGAAAAGCAAAGAACTAAAACTAAACAAAATTCTCAAAGACTATAGCAGAGAAAAGTAAATGGAAATTTGCAACAACATTAGACTCAGAAATCAGGCGCTGTCTCAATCATCAAATAATTTCAGAATCTAAAATGAATTGAAGCAGACGGTGGCACTGGTTGCCCACAAAACCTGAGTAAGCATCGAATAACCCAGCAAAACTGGCCATCACAGTGCCTCCAGCCTGTCAAAAAGAAGCCACAAAAACGAGCCAGGTTGCCAAGAAGACCCTCCATAGCTCGGAGAGACAGTCCTTGCTCATTATCGTCCATTTGGCCCATGACCACCACAAAAATACTGCCATAGTCTCTGATGTATACCCGAGAGGTGCTGGTAAAAGGATCCATAAGCAAACTGAAATTGATAAATAATCAGAATAGCAAAACTGAACCAGATGAAACCGACCTCAGAATTTAGGTTCCAAAAAGCCAAAACAGAAAACGAAACCCTCCAGAAGAGAAAGAATGCCGGCCAAGCTAAATAACATAGAACCTGCACAGCAATAATTCTCTGTTTTTCCATTTTAAAGTTTTCAATCTTAATGCCGAAGCGATGCTGCAACTCAATTGCATCTTTAATTTGAATCTGAAGCGAACTCAGCTAACTTTCATTAGGGGTGTCAATTTTACACTATCCGAAATCCGACCCGGAACCGACCCGGAAAAATCCGGGTTCGGATTGACCCGTTTATGAAATGGATCGGATTCGGGTTCAATAAACCGACCCGTTTAAAAAATCGGGTCTGATTTTGGTTGACCCGGGAACCCGACAATGACCTAGAAATAAGCCCTGCCCGCCTCGAGTGACCGGCTGAACGCGTTGCCCGTTGCTTCGGCAATCGCGAGTCGCAACGAGTGCTCACAGCCCGTTGCCGCTGCAGCCTGCATGTCGCTTCGGAGTTCGGGCTTCTTCGCTTCGGCATTCGCGGGTCACGAAGTGTGCGGCATGCCCACTGCTTGGTCCTGCGGTCCGCCGCTCCGCTTGGCGCAGTGCGTCGCTTCAAGCTTCGCCAATCGCCGATTCAGCATTCGCAACAACCAACGCGAGCCCGTTGCTGTCGTCGCTGTGCCGTTGCCACCATGCCGCTGCTGCCTTTGTCTTGAGTCAACGGGTCGTGCCATGTCAACCCGCCAACCCGCGCGGGTCTGGTCCGGGTTGAGATAGCCAACCCGTTTGCAAAAATGGGTCGGGTTCGGGTTGACCCGTTTAGAGCCGGGTAAACTCAGGTTTGACCCAAACCCGACCCGTAGACCCGAATTGACTCCCCTACTTTTATATGTTGGTTAAAGAATTTTGACTATTAATTAAGAAATATTAATTTTGATGTGTATATAAATTTATTTTAATTAGTCTAAATATTCTCCCAAAAAAATTTATTTTTGTAAATTCAACAATAAATTGAGTTGGATTTAGAGAGAATTAAGAATTATATATAATTTTCACAATTTCTCATCAAATATATCAAAACTTTGTGATCATTTTATATAAATTTTGATTATTGGTTATTGGCATTATTTGAAGAGACTTAGTCTTCATTTGGGATGGTTTTCTTACTGTTTTTTAAAGTAGATTTCTAATATAAAAATTTTAATTTTTAAACCAAAAAGCTATTGTAAGAAGCAATAAAAAAAGTCGTCCTAAACGAAGCCTTAATTTGTGTTAGGATGAGGTTGAATGCCCTTCAATTTTAGCTAAAATTAGTGTAATTTATGACATTATTATATGTTAGGTTCTTGTTCAATTTTAAGCTATTGTTATTCCGCGAGACATTACACCAATATAAAATATTTGTATAGAAGTTATATGTGATGTATTAGATAGAAAAAATTTGAATAAAGTGAGTTTTATTTTCCTCCAAATCACTCTTTCCCTCTCCCTCCCATCCAAGAAAGATCTAGAAGCTTCTTCCTCCTGAAAATTTCCCAACATTATATGAAACTCTTGTTTTCAATGCAAATCAAAAAAATTTCTAGCCGATTGTGGCATAAATTACATGTAGATAGTCTTGCATAATTTTTTTACAATAGAACATCACATGCTAATACTTAGCTAGCATTAAAAGCTGAATGCTTGGAATATCGTAATTCAGGTTATGATCAACCGTTAATGATTAGCTCTATTATGAAATAGCAAATCAAGCTATATCATTATATTGCTCTAAATTTTTTTTTTTTTTGAATATTTAGACCAATTAAGACACTCACACACGCATCACATATGCAAGCTTTAAACCCGAATCCTCTCATTTGAGAATTCTTAATGGGGATAATGATAAAAGTAATATCTTAAGCTATTATAAGCCAAGAACATATATAAATGGACCTTAGCAATGGTCACGGGTTAGTTTAACTTCAATAACTACTTATTCCAAGTCGTAAATGT
This sequence comes from Dendrobium nobile, assembly GCA_022539455.1. NCBI lineage: Eukaryota > Viridiplantae > Streptophyta > Magnoliopsida > Asparagales > Orchidaceae > Dendrobium > Dendrobium nobile. The sequence continues at coordinate 5,204,347 of CM039733.1, read as the reverse complement.
TCATCATTTCATGCTAAAAGTGTGTCGCCAATTGCACATAAATATATTAACTCATATTCAAAAGAGCTTAATAAATTTTAAATGGCTTGTAAGAAATGGCGAATTCAGTGATAAACTATAGATTAAATTCTGCAAATGAAGACATAATTCTCATAGGAAGGTATGAAGTAACAAAAGTGATAATTTCTTATCAAAACGGCAATCAGAAGATGATGTTTCATTATGTTAATAAATACTATAAGTAAGATGCTTAGTAGGCAACATGATCCATTGAATATGACTTGCACCTAGAAATTTGAGTATTTACTAGTCTCTAGCTTTGGATCTTTCCTTAGGATGGATTGAATATGACTTGCACCTTAAAATTCAAGGATTTACTAGTCACTAGGTATGGATCTTTTCTAAGGATGGATTGAATAAGACTTGCACCTAAAAATTTGAGGATTTACTGGTCACTAGGTTGACAAACATTGAATATTTTTTGTTACCTAGTGAAAAAATCTATCAAAATTTATGGACCAAAGTGATCAAATCATGACGTTCTAATCAGGCAATAATGACGAATGATCTACTGAAATTTGATAAATTTCTAAGATTATCTCTCCATTGTTATCTCCATTGTTATTAAATTTATAGAATTCAAAAGTATTGAACTATTAATATGAATTGAATAATATAATTATCCACATAAACGATTCATAGGATCAATTCATTGAATCCACTTTACTATAAGTTGGATCAGACAATCCATGACCTAATTTTCAAATTGTACAATTGTGTTCAATTTTTTCAAAAAAGTAATCAATTCTAATCTTGTTGTATTAATTTCTATACATTTTTGGTAGTGTATAAAGACTAAGTAAATGGCATGTGGTCGTAAATAACTTGAAGAGGAGGGGCAATGTATTAGTGAGAATGGCACATATTTGTGAGTCAACTGTTGTTGGACTCGCTCATCAACAACAACCGACATATGGGAAGTGGCCCGGCCCGCCCATAAATGGTAACAATAGCTTTTATGTGACCGACTTGATGGTCGGTCCTCTACTATTTGGTTGAAGTACTTCGGTGCAGCAAAATTTATCCATTGGTGTTGCTTAAATGCTCATATGTTTTCGTTTAATTACGGTTGAGCCATTGTAATTACCACTTTGACCCAATGGGTAGGAAGAGAAACAAAATATAAATAATATTTCGACCAAAATTTAATAGGAAGGCTGTGTAGTTGTTAAGTACTTAAAGATTAGGTGCATTTTAAATGTAATATAAATGTACATTTAATTAAATATTACAAAGGTTATATTTAGTGTAAGAGTTTATTTGAAATGACTTCAGTGTTTTATAAATAATTTGTTGTAAAGTTACTATGAAAAAAAAAAAAAAATCACTATGATTGTTACAAAAAACAACTTTCCACTAATTTTTTTTTTAAATAGTGAGAAATCTCCAAAAAAGTATTAGCCGAATGAAATTGTGATATTTTATATAGCAAACAACAACAACGTTAGGCAATATATATATATATTTACGTAACTTAATATGCAGTCATCAAGCTAGTTTAATGAAATCCCACAAGTTCCCACTCTAAAGACTAGGGGCGTCAATATTTGACACGACACGAAAACCCGACCCGGACCCGACCCAAAAAATCCGGGTTGGACCTGACCCGATTTCAAAATGGGGCTAGTTCGGGTTCCCGTATTCGACCCGTTTGAAAAAACGGGTCGGGTTCGGGTTTACCCGGCGGGTTGCCGGGTCAACTCGAAAACCCGTTTAATTTAAAAAATTTGGATTCCAGCCGGCTGCCCGCTGCCCCAGCTGGATGCCCGCTGCCCGCGCCCCTCGCCGGCTGCCCACTGCCCGTGCCCCGCGCTGCTGCCCTGCGCCCGCTGCCCCGGGCTGCTGCCCCCGCCCTCGCGTGTCGCGTCCGCCCCCTCGCCCGCCGTCCGCCTGCCGCTGTTCCTACGTTCCGGAGCCGGCATAACCCAAACCGGGTCGGGTCGGGTCGGGTCGGGTTTGGATTTCGGACCCGTTTGTCTACCTGAGTCGGGTTAGGGCCCGTTTGAACCCGGGTCAGTTCCTGATTCGACCCCAACCCGGCCCGTGACACGAAATTGATACCCAATCTAAAGACTTTCTTTCTCTCTCCAATCTTGGTACACTCACTCATTAAGCTTTTAGTAAAGTTCTAGCTTACTTAGATAATTTTGGATAAAAAAATAAAATAAATTTACTCTATTTTTATTTGTTTGTTTAGTTGCAAAATATTTTTGGTATTTTGTAAGATATTTCATTTTTTTGATATTTTAATATTTAGGCACGAAGTCTGGGAAATTGATCAAGGGCTTATTCGTGACGGTGAGGCTTTGTTGCGGTTGTATGTGAAGGTTGTAGGTAGAGACTTCGTTTGGGACGGCTTTTTTATTGCTTTCTAAAACAGAGTTTTAGTAAAAAATAAAAAACTTTGTACTAAAATTCCGTTTTAAAAAGCAGTAAAAAAACCGTCCCAAACGAAGCCAGAGTTAGAGTCCACAACGACGTTACTTAATGGATGTTGTAAGATCACAACTACAGGGTGCTGTCGACATCCTATGTCAAAAAAAAAAAAAAAAAAAATCTTTAAAACCTAAACTAGTAGACAAGCTTCACCTCATCATAAGCAACAAAAATATAGCAAAAGAACATAGATGATGCTTTATCAATTCAATAAAATATTTCACCAAATCATAATTTCCATCTCAATTTCAGAAAAATCACTCAATAACCAATAACAACCAAGCCATGAGGAAATCGGAGGTGTTCAATAAAAGAAAAAAAGAACGGCAGTTGGGGCGATTGTCTGTTCCGAACGAATAAAACTCATAAAACATGGCATGAATGTTTCTTCAATTAAATGATCCAAAAACTCACAAACTATTTTGAAACTCAAAGCAAAATTCATTCAGAAATAAAACTGATAAAACGTTTTGAAACTTTTGTTTGGATGAAGAAAATGAACGACCTAAAAAATGCTAAAGAAAGAATTTAATTCCTTAGAAAATTTTGTTTGGATGAAGAAGACAAATGACCTAAGAAAACCTCATGCATTGATAATATTTATAGATAGAACTGTAATGTGTATAAATAATATTGGTAGATAGATCTTAATGGGTACTGCATATGATACATATAATTGATAGTAAATAAAATAGATAATATTGACACCTGCAGGTTATGATTCGATCTTTTACTGATTTATGAGTATTTTTAATCCAATTATTGTACGGATTTAATGATTCTCCTATCGACTATTCATTCATTGAGATGATTTCTTATTTTTATTATTGATCATTTTGAGCCTTAGGAATGATATCTGATCATTGATGAGATTGAATCACTATAAGAAAATCGATCATTATTGGCGGATTTCCAACGGATTATGATGAAATATTTTCGATTGATTTTGAAAAAAAAATTTCGGCGGCTTTCCTGCGGATTTTCTGACAGATTTTAATAATTTTTGAAAAAATTATATATTCGTAATTTAATTAATTAATAATTTAATAACTTATTTTAATTAATTGTTAATTTAATAACTTTAATAACTTATTTTAATTAATTGTTAATTTAATAACTTTAATAAAACTTTAAATAATTAAAATTAAGTTGTTAAAGTAATAATTAATAACTTTAATATTAATATTAATATTAATAACTTTAAATTATTTATTAATAATTTTAACTTATTATTTTATTAATAACTTTAATATTAATATTAATAACTTATTTTAATTATTTATTAATTTTAAATTTTATTAAATTTTAATTTTGGTAATATTCTATTTAAATATAAAATATTAAATTTTATAACATGTTTTACTTCACGACAAAGTAGTTGACACACTGAAACCGAACAACTTCTCTGTTTGAACGACCAAACGGATGGGCAGAGTTCCGGGCAGCACGGACGAACAGACGGGAAAGCTTCCATGGGCGGGCTGGCGGATAGGCAGGGTAGCGTTCGCATACTGGCATGCCTAGTGGGCGGGCAGGGCATGTGTGCAGATGGGCGGTCAGCTTTTTATTATTATTACTTTTAGTTATTCCGACGGTTTTTTTTCTGCTGAACAACCACTGGAAAATTTGGTGAACGTTCGTTTTAACGGCAAAATTTTTTCCGCCGAAAAACATTCAAATCATCCAGAAAATTAACAATTTTCCTATAGTAATACGTGATTTTCTTGTAGTGAATACTATTGAATATATTAACTTAAATGAGCATACATATTGATTATTTAAGCTTTGCATTGGAAGCTTTTGTAAATTTGAGTTTATGTTGAACTTTTTAGGAGATTATGTGGATTTTAATGATTTCAAGTCAAGGAATGGATCATGACCAGGTGGAGTGAGGTTGTTAGAGATCCTTAGGCTTTTCTTTTGATTTTGTTTTGTATTTTGTTTTATTCTTTTGTAGTCAGTGATTGAGATAGATTATGAATTGTAAGCAATCTTCTGATTATTGTAAATATAATTTTGATGAATAAATAGAGAAATATTTTGTTATGTTTGATTTTAGTTGTTTCTATTGGCTTGATTTATATTGACGAATTCAACGGAGCTTTGGTTGATTATTTAAGTAATTAAAATTGACAATTATTTCAAATTTAATCTTAGGGTGTGACATCCATCTCTAGTTAATTTAATTGCTTATGTCTTAAACGAAAGCGGCTATGATTCCTGAGATTTATTCTCTAAAGTTAGTTCTCATGTGTAATAAGTATGCACTTCTAAATCATCATAATAAGAAATAATAAATATTTATTTATTTGAAAATTGACATCATATATGTATTAGCATGATATTTAAATTAGGTTCATAAAATAAGTTATCATTATTAATCACTTTAAAAAGTATAAAGCTTTCATTTTATTATTTGATGCATGTAACAACAAGACTTTACCATATTCTTCATATAGAATAATGACTAATATAATTCCTAGAAATAATATCTCAATATGCAAAAAAATTAATGCAATTTTTAGATCTTAAAACACCTAACTATTTCGGCTAATGACCGACATCTAATATCCATCAACTATCAACATCAAAAACTTTAACTTCTTTGCCTCCTAGACTCCCTTCCAATTAGGAAAATGACTAAAATCCTCCATTTTTTTAATTTTAAAGTTGATCATAACTTGACCTTTGCCAATGATCAATGTCTACCTATTGACATATTATGCTCATCTTAGAACCAAAAGATTTTATAAATAAGTTATATGATCCCCGCTAACCATATGCTTATAGCAATCATAATAAGATGAGACCAAGTGTTATCTTAACCTTATCATGTCAGTTGAAATACATCTTAAGTGTTATGTTGCATGATGCTCTCTCCTCTTTTCATTAATGCGCTTATATTGCTCAATCACATCATTCTTGTAGACTGCTAGCCCACAATCATTACAAAATTTTGAATTCGGGCATTCAATTATATATATTAAAGCTCTATAATCCAATTATTTATGGGTTACTAATTTAGCTCATCAACTCATAACAACTAGCCATTGACTTTCAAATAATCATCATTTTTTTAAGAGTCCTTTGAGGACTTTCCTCCATCTTTTATTGATAGTATTTACCCTAATCATTTTAATTGATGTACTTCTTAAAAGATTTTTTTTCCTCACAATTCTACTAACAAACATTCTCTAAATCATCTCATTGAAGAAGACAAAGGTAATTATCCCACCTATGTCCTTTGTTGCATGATTTGAAGCATGATTTGAATGATTTCAATCCAATTTAATTTGAGCATAAGCATAATTACATGTCTATGTGGACAACAAAATATATTTATAGATTTTGTGAGAGAATATATGTGGAGACAACAACTAATATCATGGCCCACTAATTATTGTCCTCAATACAGCAAATAAGAGGCATTATTGAGAAGCTTCTAGCATAATCCACCTCTTTCACATCAGCTTTGTTCAACATTCAGGTCACCTTTAATAGATGCATATGTTTGGCATCTTATTAGACTGATTAGGATCAAGATAATGAAATTTATAACTCAAATATTTTATAAAGGAACTATATTTATAATGCAAACATTCACATTACAAATCAAATCAATTGGTTAATTTGAGCTAATCATTCCTCAGCCATTTATATTGAATTTGATGGTGAATATAAATTAGAAATCAATTGAAAAGAGTTCTTCCTTTGAAAAGGAAGGAATAAGCATTATCATACTTAGTTAATTGAAGTTTCATGCTTTTATAATATATCAAAATATACATTATTAAAAAGTTATTTCAAAAGTATTTAAAAATGGAAAGATATATACATTTTGTTTATCATAATTGAGTGAGTATTTATTATTTTATGGCACCATAAGAATCCACATATATGCATATAAGATAAGCTCATAAAATATATATATATATATATATATGAAATAGAAAAATCACGAGTCTCGGACAGTTAAAATAATTCGCTATATATGTGAAAAATATACATGTTTATTCTTTAGTGTAGTTAGCGAAGATGGAATTACATAATATTGACAATTGGTTTGGCTAGACCTGTCAATTTCGGGTCACGGGTCGGGTTCGGGTCGAACTCGGAACTGACCCGGCACTATTCGGGTTCGGGTCAACCCGACCCGTTTTTGCAAACAGATCGATTTTTCGGACCCGAACCCGACCCGCTTCGGTGCAGCGGGCGACGCGAGCTACGCGAAAGCGAGCCAGGCGGGCGAGCGAGCGACGCGGTGCAGCGGTGCGACGGGGCGACGCGGTGCAGCGCAGCAGCGGATGCGACGGGGCGAGCAAGCGACGCAGTGCAGCAGGGCGACGCGAGCGACGTAGTGCAGCGCAGCAGCGGGTGTGCGGGGTAGCTGCGCCGGCGCGGCAGCGGGCGCGCGGGGCAGCGGCCAGTGGGGCAGGCGGGTAGCGCAGGGCAGCAAGCAGCGCGGGCGGGGGCAGCGGTAGGGAAATTCAATTTTTTTTAAAATAAATGGGTTTTCGGGTTGACCCGGCAACCTGTCGGGTCAACCCGAACCTGACCCGTTTTTGCAAACTGGTCTGTTTTTCGGACCCTAAGCGGGTCACCCGACCCGCTTCGAGTTCGGGTCAACCCAAATCCGAAAATTCTAGGTCGGGTCCAATATTGGTAGGTCTAGGTTTGGCCTCCTATGCAGGAATTTTTATTGTGTCAGGTAACCTAATGTAGAGATACATCAGGTACCCAATAAAAAAATGTTACATGCACTTTAAACAAAAAGCACTCAGCTTTAAACAAAAAGTAAATGCATGTAGCATTTTTTTATTTGGTATCTGATATATCTCTGCATCAGGTTACCTAGCCCAATAAAAATTCCCTATGCAGGGCGGAGCCAGAGTGGGGGCCCTGGGGGCATGGGCCCCCACTGGCCCATTACATCTAATAGGAAAACCCACAGTAATAAAAATATCCGACAATAAATGAAGCCCGCAATAGACAAAGGGTGGATTCAAACCTACGCCTCCTAGATTCTCTCAGATGCTATAACCATCTGAGCTAAGGAACAATTCTAGTAGGACTTCAGCAATTTTAACTTAAATTATAATAAAATCTGAATTTTCTCTTCCTCACATATTTGCATTACTATATACACACACATGTCATAATTTTTTTTTTTGATAAAATTAATACTTAAATATTTAAGATAAAACAAAATAATCATAAATTTGTGTCTAATACAACTAATAAGATATATAATTTAATAAATTATTACAAACAAATATTAATATTTTTAAAAGATCTAAATATAACTTTACTATGAACTATTAAATAAAAATACCAAAAAATCATAATAAAATAATTGATAGTAATTTAAAAATTATTAATTTGTGCCCCACTAATAAAAATTTCTGGCTCCGCCCCTGCCTATGAATATAGTAAAAAAAAATTAGAGAAGCCTTGAAGGATGACAAATGTCACTACTAGTTGAACATTAACAAAGGCGATCAAGGAATGTCGACTATCAATGTTAATTAGATTACGACAATCAACAATAGATGCTAGTATCAATTAATAAAAGGTGGTAACAATCTTAAGATGATATACAGTCAGATGACAAAATATTGAAGATGACGGTATGACGATAGGTAGTAGGGTTATAGTGATTTGGTGTAGAGCACTATGATTTTTAGATTTTTAGGCTCTCTCCAATTCAAATATCTTTTATGTGAAGAATGTGATTCTAAATATTTAAATTTTTTCGAGTGAAAGGTTCATCATTTTAGCCAAAATTTTCAAACACAACTAACTAGATGGCTTGTGCTAATTTTCTAAATCATAGATACCTTTTTTAAGATTTTAGTGTCATAGTGACATTGAATTGAATAATTTTGATAATTAGACTGTAAGTACGTAAGATTCACATATCATTTGGTCTCTCAAAAAATGTCCTAAAGTTCTTAACTATGAATGATTAATTTTGACTTTTATGGATTTGGAACAAGTCACTTTTGATATTATGGGTTATTCTCATGAAAGCCTCTATTTTGATTATAAATTTACTAATAATGGAGTTTAAATTGAACCAAATTATATCTTAAAAGTTCATGTTTTGCATATTTACATCAAGGCCATATTTAATGGAATAAATTTCTCCAGATGTATAAAAACATATTTTAAAAAAAAAATTGTTTGTATATTCCACAATAAATAATAGTATGTGGAAATAACAATTTATTCACAATTTTGATATTTTAAGAATAAATTTTTATTTAAATTTAAATTAAGTAAAATTTTAAATTTTCAACCTCATAATCTATTATATAAAGAGAATATTTGGAGTTTAATATTTAGATTTTAAAAATTAGATAATTTAAGTTAATTTTAATAATCTTTCAAAACTTTTTAAACATTTAATCTGTTTATACATATTTCTATTTGGTTTATGTTAATTCTATTAATAATTATTTAAATTATATAAAAAATATTATAGTTAAATTATTTATTAAAATTTAAAAATTAATATATTCAGCTATACTGTAATGATGCTTCTTAATTAAATCGGAGATTATCTGAACTCTGATTTCAACAAACTTATAGTTTAACTAAACGTCTGAAAAATACAAACCAAACGACACCAAATTCGACTCAATTCGAGCTCAAATGGGTCCACATTGAAGACTCAAAGCATATTTGGAAGGGCCAAACCATAAATTGGATTACTAAACGGTTTGTGAACGTGATATGCTTATAATTGAATCGAGTGGCTCGATGAGAAAAATCCAACAAACCCAAGATCGTCAAATTCTTATATCATTAAGACTTTCAAATACTTCATTGAGGGGGAGGAAGAATGGACCAAAGCAAGAAGAGAAGGGTTCTCTTGCCACCAGACTCCCCCTCGACCGTCATCGGACTTCAGCCCGGTCACCGTCTATCGCTGGACTTTCGCCCGGCTACTGCCAGATGTCGGATATCTGTCCAACCACCAACTGATGCCAAACTTTGATCTATCGCCGGATTTCTACCCAACGCTTTACTTATGTTCGTCACCGGATTTCTACCCAGCGTCGGACTTTCGCTCGTCACTAGACTTCTACCCATCACCGGTCTTTCATCGGACTTCTACCTGATGCCGAACTTCCGCCAATCGCCATATTTCTACCCGACGCCGGATTAACCCCTATCAAAGGTCATTCTGACTCCGTCGCCAGACAACGGTCTTTCTGACCTTCGTCGCCAACCTACTATGGTCCTGCCGACCAAACGAACACATCAATATTGATTCTCCTTTTTTTTATGAATATTGATTCTCCTTGTTTAATTAATTTCCACCATGTAACACACTCTATATGATGTATATTTGACAATTAACATCAAGCCAATGCATTCCTCCCAATGAATGGCATCTTTTGTTATCAACTGCAAATACTAGTAGATTCATTCAATCTGTGCTAGGCCCTGTGATTTTTTTTTTCTTTTCAGGAGTTTTCTACGTAAAAATTTTGGTTTCTCTTATAAATGTTTCACCATCTTTTTTTATTTGCATGCTTGCTAGATCTTCGTACAAAACTAAGACATTAAAATTTATAATTCTCTACCGTCGCGAATACTTCAGGACGCAACAAATACTATTTTGTTTCTTTAACTCTTCTTTATTTCTATAAAAGTTTGTTATAATATTTATCTGATTTTTTTTATTAAACACTTAATTTTTTTCAATTTCAAATTACAAATTTTTATACCTTGTGCTTATTTCTTTATTGACTTAAAAATATTTAATAAATTTATTTAATATTTACTAATTTATATGACTATTGTATACTTTTTTAAACATAATATTTAAAAAAGAACTTAGGTCCTATATATTTAATAATGAATAAATTTTATGTCCGCAACTTTTCTGGACTTACCCTTTTATCAACATTGGTGCATTTCATGAAAGTTTATTTATTGGACGATAACAGAGTTCGCTGTTTAATAATTTACAGCTGATCATTGAGAAGGTATATATACCTCTCCTGTACCTGCCAGTACCACCTTCTGTACCTTCCACTTATCAATTAATTTAATATACCCTAAAAATTAATTAAACCAATAAAAAAATTTATTAAATAAAATTTTCCTATTTTTCCTCTCTATATAATGCCCGCATCCCCAAAGACCCGTCTATTCCGATCCCTCAAGGCCTCAGCCTTCTCTCTCTCTCTTTCTCGTAGTGTGGCTGAAGAAAAATTAGGCGGATCCAACGGCTGTGAGAGGATGAAAAAATTGATCAGACGGCTGGCGAAGGTGGCGGACTCCTCGCAGTACGAGCCGCTTGAAGCGGCGGGAAAAAGGGATGCAAGGCGAGCGCGAGTACCGGCGGGTCATATTCCAGTTTTCGTCGGCGAAGAGATGGAGCGTTTTGCGGTTCCAGCGGAATTCCTCGGCCGACCGCCGTTCGTCGAGCTTCTCCGGCGAACGGCGATGGAGTTCGGATACGATCAAGTCGGCGTTCTCCGGATCTCTTGCTCAGTTCACCTCTTCCGTCGCCTTCTACTTACCGCTGAAACCGATGCCGGCGACGATTTCGTCGCCGAGGAACTCGCCCGGCCCCTTCAGTACTCCGATCACTTTGCTTGCTAGGGTTAGATGCCAGAGATTCTCCCATGCTTCTCTCTTTCCTCCTGTTCTCTCAGTCCTGCCAAGAACTTTTTCCGTTTTTTTTTCCGATAATTCGTGTTTCCCGTTTTGCCCTTACTTTGCTGTGGTCTAAGGGCTTAACAGTGGAAATGGTCTATGGGTAGAATGGGTATTTGCTTTTCCCACTTTTTTTTTCAGCTCGAGAAAATGGGTAAGGTGTTTATAATGGAATTTCGTTAAATGGAAATTAATCAGGGTTTGAAATTTTGTTTATGAACAATTAATTACTCGAATTACGCCCTCGCCGGCGACGAAAATTACGGAGATCCCATAGGGCCAAAAGAGTCAAGTGATCACAATCCGGCTTTTCCACTCCCCACGAGGTCATAAATGGGGACCGAAGTATCATAGCTCATCGACGAATTATAGCGTAGGGGTATATATGGAATTGTGCCCGTTGTGTTTTTTAAATTTGTTATTATTGTTATAGTAATTAAGCATTAATTTTTAGCTAATTTTGAACTTTAAATACTAAAAGAAGCGCGCTTATGTTAAGCACAATTATTTTAACCATGCAAATAATTTTACATTAACAAAATATTAAGATCATACTCACAAAAAGATTACATACAAATAAAATATTAAAACATGTTTAGTAAAAAATTAATTTTTTTACTAAAATTCTATTTTAAGAAGCAATTAAAAAATCATCTCAAACGAAGCCTCAATATATCAGTGAATCATATTTGAATAGCAATGACAATTGTTTAATCAACTATTCAAAAAAAAATTCAACTTTTCTTATATCAAATTGTTGATGCTACATATTTTACAATCAAATCTTCTTCAATTAAGGAGAATATATTTTCTAATCAGTTTATATAGTGGATCACCAACCACATTGTTGAAGTCTATCTCCTCCTGATGCTCTATAACAAATTACACAAATATGCAATTTATCCATCCACATAGCTCATCGTGATTTATTTGTTGGGAGAGTTTTGACTACCAACCAAGAGATATTGGATTCGAAGTTTGTGCATGTGATGTGCTTATAAGTTTGACTTAATTAGCTCCACTGTACAACAACAACAACAACAACAACATCAAGCCTTTATCCCACTACGTGAGGTCGGCTACATGAATCCTTTTTCTCCATTGTGCCATTGGCAGGTCCAAGTCAGGTCCAAGTCCTGGATGAGAAAAGTTGATGGTTGCGTTAGGTAGTCGACAACCAGCGTAAAACTTGTCGAACAATAATGACATAAATCCTTTTGCTCCACTGTGAGTATCATAAATGTATTTCAAATATGACTTTCCAGCATATTGAACCTATTCTCTTCTTATCTCTCTCTAGCTCTTACTATTCTTAACTATTCTTTTTTTCCCTACTACATTACAACAATCATATGTTCTTTATTAGTCAGAATAACAAAATTCCTCTATAATAACTCTAGAAATTTAACTAAGCCCACACTTAAGACATTAATAACTTTTATAAGTATGCTTAGCCAGCTAATTAAAATATTTCGCCACAATTTAATCAGCATTTTGTGTATCATGTGAATCTAATTTTCTAATAAATCCACGATTCTTATTGCAATAAACTAAACCCCAACAGCCCAACTAGAAAAGATGCGTGCAACTCGCTTGAGCAGCAAATAATTAAAAAAGAAATTCTCCTTCCAAAGGATTTGTACGGTTGAAATTTTTATTATTTATTTCTTTGTATGATTGCTAATTAATATTATAATAACCCCCCGTTGAGTTAATTCCCAAAATAAGGCCAAATTAATACTTATTCATATCTATCTATGAGTGGACGTTAAATTGAATTTTCTATGCGGGCTATTGTCTTCATTGATTGGGGACAAAACAATAAGCTAAAAATAATCATAATAAAAAATAAAAAAATTGTGGAGCCGGTTTGGATGCAAATAGGATTTTAGATTTTGTTTGAGGCCACTTTCTTGCTGTTTAGATTTTCAGATTGTAATTATAATTTTGTTTTGCAATTATATTTTTGATGTTTTTAATAATTTTTTGTGCCATGAAGCTGCTTTCTACATTAGCTTTTAAAAAAGCTATTTTTCATAGCAGCTTTACAACTATTTTTATAAAAAGATAAGTTGTTCTCAATGGACCCCTTTTATGCGTCCTATAAATATGAATTTTGGTAGCTTTCTAGTACCAAAGTCTTGTAGGTTTCGTTTGGGACAGCTTTTTATTGCTTCTTTAAATAAATTTATAGTAAAAAAAATTAATTTTTATACTAAAGTCATAGGGCCAACTTTTTTGTTACTTCTTAAAACAGCTTTCTAGTATAAAAAATTTAATTTTGGTACTAAAAAGCTACTGTAAGAAGCAACAAAGAAGCCGTCCCAAACAAAATCTTAGTTATATTGAAAAACTGCTTTTGAAAATAGTTAGAAAGCTGTCTCATATGAAGCTTTAATGATAATAACGTTATTGACAATGGCATATTAATTCTAATTGTTGTTAACATTACTGACAAATGACAAATTAATTCTAAATAACATTTACGCAGAATTTATTAAAAATTATTAGACATTATTAACAAAAGACATTTTTCTTTTCTTTTTTTCTTTTCTGAGCAATGGAGTGTTAAAAAACATAAAGTCCAATTTTTTATTAATATACAAAATTTCCTGAGAGTGAGAGAAAGGGATTGCTGAGATGGAACTTGAAAAATAAATTTAAGATAATGAATTTAGAAAATTGACATAATTTATTTCATTTTATCTATGGGAAAAATTAGGAAAAAATATTCGATTCAATTTTAATTAAAATGATCTTAAACATTTTGACATAAATCAATTTTTATGATATTATGTTACATAATAAATAAAACTTTTTTAATATTCTATTATTTTTCATTATTTTTGCAATATTTTTATAATAAATAATATCTTCATTATTTATAAATTTATTTACAAATTTAAATCATATAAATTTATATCACTTAAATATAATAAAAAATTATACGATAAAGTTTTATATCAGTGTGTACCGATCAAAGTTAAATCAACCGGTATGAGTTTTTTTTTTAAGTATTGTTGCGGGCTAGAATATACGCGGCGATAGAGTTGTAATTTTAAGTCTTAGCATTGCACGGATATGCTGCTCACACACAGAGAACACAATATTTTTTATGTGGAAAACCCTTGAAGGGGAAAAACCACGGGGCTTAGCCTAGTTGAAAATGATTCCACTAGAATTTGAGTCGGTTACAATGGGCTGATTCGTCTTCGAGGGTGATCAGATTATAAATAACAATTTTACGAAAGAAGTCCGGGTATCAGGCAATGGACTGGCAGAACTTTGGGCCTTAGATGGTGGTCTGGTAGAACTCCGGGCCTTAGGTAATGATCCGACGAAAGCGAGGGCCTCATGTGGAGGTCTGACGAAGGTGAAGGCCTACGGCGGTTGTCCGGCGAAGGTGAGGGCCTCCGGCGGTGGTCCGGAGAAGGTGAGGACCTTCAACAATGGTCTGGCGAAAGTGAGGGCCTCTGGCGGTGGTCCGGTGAAGGTGAGGGCCTCCGACGATAGTCCGGGGAAGGTGATGGCCTCAAGTGGTGGTCCGGTGAAGGTGAGGGCCTCCAACGGTGATTTGGAGAGACTCCTGCGGTGGTTCGGCGAACTCCGACGGTGGTCCGGCGAGCTTCGGCGGTGGTCCGACAAGGCTCCGGCGGTGGTTTAGGAGGTGCTTCTTCCTTCTCTTTTTGCTTGGATCCCCTCTCAAGAGAAATGAGGGGTCTATTTATAGATTTTCTGGAGTGACATTGCCCGTAAATAGGTGAGAGATCATGGGTAAATGTGGAGTGGTTGGATGGACGGCCGATATTGAGTCCTTTGATCATGGACCGTTCGTCAGACATTTGGAGGTCTTAATGATTTCGGAATTTGGTGATCTTGGGCTCGTTGGATTCGTCTCGTCGAGCCGCTCGATTCGACTATAAGCTCATCATGTTTGAAAACCATTTGGTAACTCAAACTGTGGTACGAAGATTCCAACAATGCTTCGGGTCCAGAATTTGGACTCATTTAGGCTCGGATTGAGTCGAATTTGGTGTCGTTGGGTTTGTATTTCTGACACGCTCAGTTTGACTGTAAGTTTATTGAAATAAGAGTTCAGGTGATCCCGGATTTAATTTTTGAAATTTTCGGCTTGATTTTGCCTCGAGATTTTTGCCCATTAAGATAATTTTTTGATGATATATCAAGTATTATAAAATTTCCCTTTCTCTTGATAATGAGCTAATTAGTTAACAGAAAAAGTGATTAAAAGAACTAAAAATTGATTATAAGGGCAGGAAAAAAATGGCAAATATTTCTTACATTCAAAATTTCACATTGATAGGTTCCTACGTTAATTAATGTCTGATTTAATAAATTTTTATTTTGGTAAAAACATTATTTTAAAAATATTTTTTTTTCATAAAACTTAACCTACACCTACAGCATTTTTACTGCTTTAATTTTTAGATCAATTGATTAAACTACGTACCTTATGCCACATAATCCTTTACAAACCTAATTGACTTATATGGTTCATATATCATCAAAAAATTAATCTTGTTGGGCACGAATCTCGATGCAAAATCAAGTTGGAAACTTCAAAAATTAAATCAGAGACCATCTGAACTCAAAATTCAACAAACTTATAGTCGAACTGAACGTCTTAAAAAAGCAAACCCAACAACACTAAATTCGACTCAATCCTAGCCCAAATGGGTCCAAATCGAAAACCCGAAGCACATTTAGAAGGTTCAAGCCATAATTTGGATTACCAAACGGTTTCCAAACGTGACTTGCTTATAGTTGTATCAAGTGATTCGACGAGATGAATCAAACGAGCCGACTATCACCAAATTATGATATCATGAGGATATTCAAATGGCTAATAAATGGTATATGATCAAAAGATTCAACATTGGCCTTCCATTCAAACCACTCACAATTTACATTTTAGTTTCCTCCTATCTATTGGTCATGTCACTCTCAAAAACTATAAATATGCCCCTCATTTCTCATAGAAGTGAACCCCCGAGAGGGGGAAGAAAGAGCCAAGCAAGAGGAGAAGAGAAGAAAGCAAGAAGAGAAGGAAGAAAGATTTCTTGCTACTAGACTCCCCCTCGACCACCGTTGGACTTCCGCTTGTCTTCAGATTCCTACTCGACGCCAGATTTCTACCCGACATAGGACTTCTGCCCGTAGCCAAAATTTTGTCGGACTTCTACCTGAAGTCAGATTTCTACCCGACGTCGGACTTATGCCCGTAGCCAAACTTTCGTCAGACTTCTACCCGACACCGGATTTTACCAGTCGCCAGACTTCTACCCGATGACAACCTTCCACCCGTCGCTGGACTCATTCCCGAAGCTGGACTTCTTCCCATAGCCAGACTTTCGTCGGACTACTACTCAACACCGAACTTTGACCTGTCGTCGTACTTATGTCCGTCATCGACTTTCGTTGCACTTCTACTCGATGCCGGATTTCCACCAGATGCTGAACTTCTGTCTGTCGATGAATTTCTACCACTCATGCCCACCAATGATCCTTCCAACCTCCTCCACCAGACAATAGTCTTTTTGACCACCGTCGCCTCTCGACTATGGTCCTTCCGACCTCCGTAGCCCGCTAACTACATTCCTTATGACCTTTGTCACCATACAACGACCCTTCCGACCTCCGTTGCCCGTCGACTACTGTCCTTCCAACCTCCGTCGTCAGATAATATTCTTTCCGACCTCCTTCGCCCACCGACCATGGTCCTTCCAACCAAACGAGGACGTCAACAATGATTCTTCCTATTTTCACCATGTAACATACTCTATATGATATATATTTGTTACATCAAGCAAAGATCTTCCCCCAAGGAAGAGTCACATTTGTACTCGACTGCAAATAATAGTGAATTCAACCAAACTAGGTCAGGTCTCGTGATTTTTCCCCTTTAAGGGGTTTTCCACATAAAAATCTTGGTGTCTCTTTAAATACTACACACTTTCTTTTTATCTAATTGCGTGTTGGATCTTCGTACAAAGCTAAGACGTTAAACTTTATATTTCTCTATCGCCGCAAATAATCCAGGACGCAATAATGATAATAATATTTACATATTATATATTTTTTCCTCAAATCAAAATAAATATATATTATTAATCATATAACTCTAATGTATTTATTAAAAAAAATTATTTGATATTACATTCAAATAAATTTTTGAAAAACTTTTATCTAAAAAAAATCATGAAATTTATTTATTTCCATACAAATATCATTAAATTTATCTTGTAATTCTAAAAAAAATATTTCTTATATATTATTATAATATAATTTTTATTATGAATTTTTTTATCATTTATTTATTTATTTATTTGTTAATTAGCTTTTTGTGCTTATGTAGATAGAGACATTATAATATTAATGTAATTAACTTTCAGAGAAACATAACTATTTAAATTTCTTTTTATAAGTAAGTGCAGAGCCTGCATTGGATTCCAAGCAGCTATGCTGCTAACCATGTAGGGGTTGACAATTATCACCATTTTTAAATAAAAAATTAGAGACTAATAGCCATCTAATTAAGTGTTCATTAAATACTCTTTGAAAGAGATCTTGATTCTTGTTTCTATTCTTTAAAATTCAAAAAATAAAATAAAATAAAATTATAGATCAATCACTCAATTGATAATACATAATCAATATTAATTAAGTAGAATAGAATATTGTAAGAATATTCTATCATAATCTATATGGCAAAATTTCAGACTCATTAGATACACATTGGGATTAGTGTAATTTGTTAATATCACAAATTTCACTAATCTTAATATAAACCGAATGAATATGAAGTTCATCCTACTATTATTTTTATTATGATATTCTTTATATAATTGTTTTCTCTTGTTGCGGGCTAGAATATACGCGGCGGTAGAGTTAGAAAATTTTCGTCAGAGCGTTGTACGAATATCTAGCACACACAAACAGAGGATAAAAGAACACCAGGATTTTTATGTGGAAAACCCTGAAAAGGGGAAAAATCACGGGGCCACGCCCAGTTAAAAAGTTCCACTAGTGTAGTTTGAGATACAAGAGGCTAGTTCGTCCAACAAGTTAGGACGATCGGATTACAATGAGTTTCTTCTGAATTGAAATTCAGCTACATAGTCGAGCAGAGTTCTGGCGTCACTAAGGAAACTGGACAGAACTCAGATGTCGTTCGGAAATAGTCTCGAGTTTCGGTGTCAATTAAGATCCTGGTGTCACTTGGGCGTCCGGCGGGATTCTGGCGTCGTTCTAACGACGGGAAGAACTCCTGCGGTGATCGAGGAGAAGCTATTCTCTCCTCTCCTTCTCTTCTCTTCTTCTCTTCTTCTTGCTTGGGTCCCTCTTATGAGAAATAAGGGGTCTATTTATATTTTTTCTGGAGTGGCATGACTCGTAAATAGGTGTGAGATCAGGGGCAAATAGGGAGTCGCCGAATGGATGGCTGATATTGAATCCTTTGATCGTGCACCGTTCGTCAGACATTTGAAGGCCTTAGTGATGTCAAATTTTGGCGATCTTGGGCTCGTTGGACTCGTCTTGTCGAGCCATTCGATTTGACTATAAGCTCGTTATTAAAATCGGAGTTCGGGTGCTCCCAGATTTAATTTCTGAAGTTTCCGGTTCGATTATGCCTCGAGATTTGTGCTTGATCAAGATAATTTTTTGAGAATATATCATCTCTAATTATATCGAAGTAATGCATCTAAGACTTTGCTTGAGATAGCTTTCTAACTGCTTCAAAAAACAATATTTTAGTATCAAACAAATATTGAAAAGCTCTAAAAAATTATCACAAATAAAGCTTAAGGCTTCTTTTGAGACAAATTTTTTATTGCATTCTAAAACGGTTTTTCTTTGTTGTATTAAAAAGCTATTTTAGAAAGCAACAAAAAAATTATCCCAAACGAAACCTAAGTCCAACAAAATTCTTCGATAACAACAAGAAGAATAGATCAGGATTCAACTCTCCCTAAGAAATTTTAACAAATGCATTTGGGTCTTTTTCAGAATAATAAATTGAATTTAATGGAAAAAGATATTCTATCAATATATACCTTAATACATTTTATGTTAGATGTATGGCTTTGATTTTATTGGAAAATATAATTAAAATTTAATGATTAATATAATTTAAAAACTATATAATATAATAAAATTAATAAATGTAAGTTAATTGAAGGAGATATATTTATCATCAAATTATGAGTATTTTTTCAGCAAAATTTGCATATATGTAGAAGCTGTGTAACCTGCTCCCTTTCTAAGCTAATGAGCCTGAGTTGAAATTTGTAAAGTTTACTCCTTTATTCAATTAAGGATTTTCAACTCAGAGGAAACACACTTTAATAATATTTTATTTTCTATTTTATGACATGTGATTATATCTTCAAAAATTTTTTGCTGAAAGTGGACTTTCAATCCATATCATTTCAAAATAAAAAAACAATAAAAAAGATTAATTTAATAATACATATAAATTATGAAATTAATCTCAGGATTATTCTAAAAATATATTTACGTCTTGAACGACTACATCATTTTATAAAATTTGTTGTGAAATTAAGTTTCTTTTGGAACAACTTTTTTTATTATTTTCTAAAATAGCTTTTAGTATAAAAAAATATAAAAAAATTTTATACTAAAAAATTATTTTAAAAAGCAATAAAAAAATATTCCAAACAAAATCTTCATTTGTTCTTAGTACTTCTTGAATCAGCTCTCTTAATACTTCTTAAAATAGCTTTTTAGGATAAAATTTTAGTACTTAAAAACTAGTTTAAGAAGCAATATTAAGGACGTATCAAATAAAGTCTATAGAGAAAATAATTTTATTATTATGATTCTAAATAATAAATTTTCATCATATATTTTTTTAAATAATAAAAAATTATAATTAATATGTGAAAAATAAAATAATGAAAAATTGTACCAAAAGAAACTTTATAAAGCAGGCAACTCAAATTCATCTAATAAATCAGAAAAAACCAGAAGCCGTTACTTTCAAAATTCAAAAGCTCTTACAATGGGTGTGGTATATTTTTTATTTTATTTTGTTGCTTACTATGACTTTGTTCGCCAATAATTGGAAGCATGTGACATGTAGTAGGTCAAAGTCTTGAAGTCAATGGTCAACATTCAAATCGTACGGGCCAAACTTCGCCCACAATATACCGAAACCATTCCCATTGTGACCGAGTTCGATCCAGTTAAATTGAGCACAAAGCCCAAAGTCCCCAAAGCTTTGAAGTCCACGAAGCTTTCGCTTAATATAATTTAATATTTCTTAAATTATAATATTATAGGAAAATACTCATAAAATTCTCTTCGCTATACGTACATATGACGAAGAATGGCGTCACCTTTTGACAAATATATTTTCAATTTTAATAATAGAATTTCAATATTATGAGTGTTACGTCCAGGAGTATTCGCGGCGGTAGAGAAATATAAAGTTTATCGTCTTAGTGTTGTACGAAAATCCGGCACGCAATCAGATAAGAGAAAGGGTCTAGCATTTATGAGACACCAAGATTTTTACGTGGAAAACCACTATAAAGGGGGAAAAATCACAGGGCCTAGCCCAGTTTGAATGAATCTACTAGTATTGCAGTCGATTACAAATGAGGCCCTTCCTTGGTGGAAGGTCTTAGCTTGATGTACATCTTATGGAGTACATTACATGATGTTAATACAAAGAGTCATCGTTGACATGTTCGTTTGGTCGGAAGGACTGTTATCGGCAGGCGACGTAAGTAAGGAGGACCGTAGTTGGCGAGCAACAGAGGTCAGAAAGACTGTAACCGGCGGGCAACATAAGTCAGGAGGACCGTAGTCGGCGGGCGACAGAGGTCGGAAAGACAGTAGTCGGCGAGCGACATAAGTCAGGAGGACTGTATTCGGCGGGCGATGGAGGTTGGAAAGACTGTAGTCTGACGACGAAGATCAGAAGGACAACGTTAGGTAGAAGTTCAACAATGGAAAGAAATCCACCTTCGCGTAGATGTCCAGCGAAGTCCGATAACCGGTAGAAGTCCAGCGTCGGGTAGAAACCTGGCGAAGAATGAAGGTTCAACGTCGGGTAGAAGTCCGACGTCTGTTGGTGGCAAAGGAGAAATCCGGCTTCACTTGGGCGGAGTTTTGGCGTCAGGAGGGAACTCTGTTGCAAATTTGGAAGAATTTCAACATCACGTGGAAGTTGGGAAGAATTCCTGCGTTCTCCCGAACATCATGCAGAATCCCGGCGTGTTCGGGCGGTAGAAAGAGCTCCGGCGGTGGTCGAGGAGGAGGGAATTCTCCTTTTCCCCTTTCTCTTCTTCTTCTCTCTCTTCACTTGAGCCCCTCTTGTGAAGAATGTGGGCTCTATTTATAATTTTTCTAGAGTGGCATGACTTGTAAATATGTGTGAGATCAGGGGTGAACAGGGAGTGGTTGAATGGACGACTAATATTGAATCCTTTGATCATACACAGTTCGTCAGCCATTTGAAGGCCTTAATGATGTCGGAATCCAGTGATCTTGGGCTCGTTGGATTCGTCTCGTCGAGCCATTCGATTCGAGTATAAGTTCGTTAAAATTGAAGACCGTTTGGTAACTCAAATTGTGGTTTGAACCTTCCAACAGCGCTTCGGGTCCTTGATTCGGACTCATTTGGGCTCGGATTGGTTTGATCTTGGTGTCGTTGGGTTCGTATTTCCGAGACGCTCAGTTTGACTATAAGCTCGCTGAAATCGGAGTTCGGGTGCTCCCGGAATTAATTTTTGAAGTTTCCAACTAGCTTTTGCCTCGAGATTCGTGCCCAATCAAGCTAATTTTGTGATGTCATATCAATGAGAAAAAAGTTTTTTTTTTCTTATAGCATCATTTTAAACTGTCATAAGTTTAATATACTGTTATTATGATTTTTAAAGTATATTTAGGGTTCGTTTGGGGCCGCTTTCTTACTGCTTCTTAAAGTGACTTTTTAGTACAAAAATTTTAATTCTTGTACTAAGAAGCCGCTTTAAGAAGCGGGAAGAAAACCGTCCCAAACGAGGTCTTAATTATAAATGAATTTTAATATATATAAATATGTATAATATATGCTTACAGATATATTAAATATGTAATTTAAATATTTTTCGAGAATTAATTGATCTCTATCGTTGCCTAATATGATCACATTGGCTCATGTAAATGATAAAAAAAAAATTTAAAAGTTTTGCTCGTTTCTTTATCAAATATGCTAAACACAAGCCAAATAACACCCATCTAGCTTTTTTTTTTTTTTTTATAAGAATTTTAAATATCTTAGTTCACACATTTATTTTGATTTTAGATATAAAATAAAATTAGGGATGTTAATGAGAAAATTTCAATACTTAACGTGGGCTGATGTCAAGAAATTTGGTAAATAATGATTTTTTCTATTTAAAATAACGAATTTTTTTATTATATTTAAATTTATTTTTATATTTTATATCTAGATGTCAAGTTTTAGGATTCATTTGGGATACTTTTTTAATGCTTTTTAAAATAATTTTTAATAAAAAATTATTTTAAAAAATATTTTAGAAAAGAGTAAAAAGACGTTACGCACGAAACCTTAGTTTTCCAACATAAACAAATTTGGCAAGATTTGGGCTTTGTGGGCTGGCAGTTTACATAAAAGGCCCAGTTAGTGACAATACTATGGGTTCTGGTGTTGTACTGGGTGGGTTTGAAGATAAGTTCGCTACTGAGGGAATCTTTAGTCGTTGGTGGTGTAGGGGTCTAAATGAGTCAAGTTGAGTCTTATTTAGATCTTATTGAGCTCGAGCTAGTCTATTAAGATCAAGCTCTCTATTTTGAGCTAGTTTACTAAGCTCAAGCTCTCGATTCATTAAAAATTTAATAAGCTCGGGCACGTTAGGAAAGCTCTAGTTTCACTTGATTTCTTAGTTTTAGATTAAAATTCAGTGTTTTTAGAAATTTATTATTAATAAAGAATTAATTCAAAATTATTAAAATATATTTTATATTGCTAATTTAAATTATTTTTTTTAATTTATCTTATGACAATCAAATGACTCATCAAGTTTTCGCGCTAGGCCAGGCTGAGCTATTGCTCAAATACGAGCTAGAGTAGAGGCTCGTGCTCAAACTCTTGCCTCAATAAGCTCTACTTGTATGCTCATTAATGAGTCGGGCTTGAGCAAACTCAGCTCACTTACACCCCTTTTGTGCCTGTTTGTCTGTTTATTTTTTTATATAATATTTATAATAATAAAAAATATATGTGCATTAAGTACAATTAACTAATATTTTCAATTTTAAATAATTAAAATGAGACCGAGTAACAAGTAACCGTAGCATACAACATGATTATCTTAAAGCACCAAATTATAATAAAAATATCTGTTAAGATCAGAAATGTACAATTACAATAATGGGCATAGAACAGATGAAGCCCTCAATCTCTTTAGGTTTTATTGGAGAAAATTTTCTTATTGTTGTTAAAATAGTTTTATAGTATAAAAATTTTACTTATAACAAACACACATATTTTTCAATACTGCAAAAGATGCAACACTTCAAATGAAACAAGAAAAAGATGAAACAAAAACTACTCAACCCGACTCTCTATGAAACAAAAACTAAGTACAATAATTAGTTTACTCAATTTTAATAAACAATAATTAATGATAATTAACATTGGCCTTGAACATGAAATAAACAAAAAAAAAAAAATTTAGTAAATGAGGATCATCCATTTTGAGACAAGAGGTGTTCTATTTAAATAATAAAGTAAGAAATAGCTCTAATTAATTAATTTCATTGAATTTTGGCAACACTTTTTTCTTAAGCACCGAGATGGTGGATTTAACAAAGTAACCTTCATTTTTTTTTCTTAACGCACATTTACAAATTTATATTTCGAATGGCACTTTCATAAAATTTGTTAATTTGTTATTTTTGTTGTCACATTCAATGCAGTGATATTGCGGAAAATGTGGATGGTAGATAAGACATCTTCCAAAAATCATTAATTTGGTGACAGAGACAAACCTATGTAGAGCTTACGGGTGGTAATTGTCTATCTTAAAAATTTTCTTTTTAAAAATAGACTAAGTATTTATGATATGTTGTCTTGTGTTTACTATAAATTCTAATAATTTTGTTTTCTTCTTTTTGGGATTACACACGTCCTGATCTTATTTTAGTATGCCGGAAAGAATTATTCGGATATATGAGCTTACATTTTATAAATATTTATACACAGTATATATCAAATCAGTTTACACATAAAATACACACAGTGTGAAGAATCGCAGTCTTGGCGGTTCATTTCGTATGGATGCTGCACATAAAAATTACTTCTAAAAAAATTTTTGATTCCACTTTTACTTGAAAGAATTATATTTGATTTGCAAGTGAGATGTCAAAACTGGTTAGCGAGTCAAGTTTGGTTTCAATATGAAATTGATATGCTTTAAATCCGATCAATCTAAACCGACCCATTTAATAAATGGGTTAAAAAAGTGGACTCTGAACATAATAGATACCTCATTTTAATTAAAAAAATATATTTTTATTAATCTAGCATGTTTACTAAGCGGATCTGAATGTGGAACGGTACAGAAAACAGAGTTTGGAAAATAACAGCAGAATTTTATTTCATCCAACTCACCAGAGATACAAATACATTGCTATATATATACCGAAAGGAAGCTAGAGAAATACAATTCTAAGATGTGATTTTATTATCTAACACCCCCTTGCAAACTGATGAGTCGTTAGAGGACATTAGTTTGTTAAGTAAATATTTAAACGAGCAGCCGATAGGGATTTGGTGAAGAAGTCGGCAATTTGATCTTTGCTTGAAATATGATGCACCTGAATTGAATTATTCTGAATGCATTCGCGAATGAAATGACCATCAACTTCAATGTGTTTTGTCCGGGCGTGGAAGACGGGGTTATGAGCAAGTGCAATTGCAGAAGTATTATCACAATATAAAATAGTAGGAAGTTTTTGTGGACAGCCAAGTTCTTGAAGAAGTTGCCGTAACCAAAGAATTTCAGCTGCAGCAGAGGCCAAAGCTCGATATTCCGCCTCAGTCGATGAGCGAGCAATGGTTGCCTGCTTCTTAACACTCCAGGAGGTTAGAGTGTTACCAAAGAACATGCAATACCCGGTTGTAGATTTCCGATCAGACTGGTCACCCGCCCAATCGGAGTCTACGTAAGCTGTGAGAATGGTGCTGTTGCGATAGAGTGGAAGACCGATATGTAGCGAACCATGAAGATAGCGCAAAATTCGTTTGAGATCTTCAAAATTTTGCTCGGTAGGTTGATGCATATGTTGGCTCACTTTGTTCACGGCATAGGTGATATCTGGTCGGGTAAGAGTTAAATATTGTAAGGAACCTACTAATTGACGATAAAGAGATGGATTAACAAAATCAGGAGAAGGAGAACTTAGCTTAGTAGATTTCGATGAGGTAGGTGTGACAACAGACTTGCTATTTGTCATTCCAGCACGTTCAAGAATGATGTTTGCATATTGGGTTTGAGAGAGAAGTAATCCGTATTCTGTTTTAGTGCACTGTAGGCCACGAAATTGTGATAATGTGCCCAGATCCTTCATGTTGAAGCGTAGATGCAGTTTGGATCTTAATTCCTGTAGAAAAACAGAATTATTACCCGTAATAATTATGTCATCAACATAAATAAGGAAATAGGATCGAATCTTATCTTTTTGGTAGAGTAGAAGCGAAGGATCTGAATGACTTTTAACGAATCCAAGATCATGAAGAAAGCCAGTTAACGTTTCGAACCATTGACGAGGTGATTGCTTGAGACCGTAAATGGCTTTGTTTAATTTGCAGACGTAGTTCGGGTTGATGTGATCAAGAAAGCCCATGGGTTGTTTCATATAAACAGTGTCTTGTAAGCTCCCATGTAAGAAGGCGTTAGACACATCAAATTGATGAATAGGCCAATTGTGATGAAGAGCAAGTAAGATAAGGATCCGAAAGGTTGGTATCTTTGCTACAGGACTGAAGGTCTCATGGTAATCTAGACCGTATTCTTGTTTGTAACCAAGAGCTACTAGTCTAGCTTTATAACGAGCGATAGATCCATCAGCATTAAATTTAGTCCTGTAGATCCATTTGCATCCCAATACATTTTGCTTTGGATTCGGAGGGACAAGGTGCCAAGTACCTTGTGATTGTAGCGCTTGAAATTCTTGAGACATAGCTTGTCTCCAGTGCTTGTATTGAGAAGCTTGAGTATACAAAGTGGGATCAGGAATCGAAAGCTGATGAGTGAGATTAAGTACCTGTTTCGGTTTGAGACTCCCAGTCTTGGATCTTGTAATCATATGATGCCTACTGTTAGTAGGGGAAATAGTATGAATAGAAGTGCTGCACTCGGGATTAGTAGAAGGCTCAGAATTGGCAGAAGGAGTAGGATTGCACGAGCGAGAAGGAGTAGGATTGCACGAGCGGGGCAGAGACAGCGAATCAACAGATTAAGTAATGGTCTTAGAATTAGAAGACATAGTTTGCACAGGAACCAAAAGAAGAGGTGGTAGAGACTCATTATGCCGAGAATGAACCATGTGCCTTTGAGGTTGCTGAAAAGGAAAGATTTGCTCATTGAAGAGAACATGCCAAGAGGTGTAAATATGATTGGTATTGGGATCAAGACATTGATATCCTTTTTTATTTGGAGCATAGCCAATGAAAACGCAAGGTTTGGAGAAAGAGCTAAGTTTAGACGGAGAGTAAGGACGAAGCCACGGGTAGCTGAGACAACCAAAAATCTTGAGGTGATCATAATTCGGGGTCTTGTTATAAAGAATTTGATAAGGCGATTTATACTGAAGAACCCGAGTAGGAAGAATGTTAATGAGTTGGACAGCAGTATAAAGAGCATGAACCCAAAGATATTGAGGTGCAGAGGAGTGTATAAGTAAGGAACGGACAATGTCCAGGATATGCCTGTGCTTGCGTTCAGCGGTGCCTTTCTGAGCCGGGGTATGAGGGCAAGTAAATTGGTGATGAATGCCAGTTATGCGACAAAAATGTTTAAATTTATTATTGATATATTCGCCACCGCCATCCGTACGAATGTTCTTGATGCTAGTATGAAAATGACATAAAATAAAATTGTAGAATTCAAAAAATTTATCAAAAACATCAGATTTACGAAATAGCGGATAGATCCAACAATACTTAGTGTAATCATCAACAAAAGAAACGTAGTATTTAAAACCTTGTAAAGACATCGTAGGAGCTGGCCCCCAAACATCCGAATGAATGAGTTCAAACGGAGCAACAGATATAGAAGTAGAAATAGGAAAAGACAACCTACAACTTTTAGCAAGACTACAAGTATTACAAGCTTTAGCATGAACAGAAGATTTTAAAGCAAGAAATAATTTGTGTAAATGCTGAAGCACATTTTGGCCAGGATGACCGAGCCTGCTGTGCCAAAGATCGGGCACCGTCTGGATGGATAGTAAAGCAAGTCCAGCCGAAGTAGTGTGAGGCCTAATAGGATATAATCCATTATGGCATGGACCTTGGAGTAGAAGACGCTTGGTCTGCATATCCTTAATTTGATAGCCATTAGAATCAAAAGAAATAATGCAATTGTTGTCATGGGTTAACTGAAAAACGGAAATTAAATTGAACGAAAGATTTGGAACAAGATGAAGCCTGTTTAGTTTTAAGTCACCTGAGGGTGTTGGTAGAATACCACGACCGGTGTATTGAATTGGCAGCTGCTGACCATTGCCAATAGTGATCTGAGAATTACCATTGTAGGATTCTTGGGACTGGAATTGAGATGGATCAGCAGTTAAATGGGTTGACGCTCCACTATCCAAGAACCAGTTGGACGGATTGGAAGGATCAGCAGTTAAATGGGTTGACGCTCCACTATCCAAGAACCAGTTGGACGGATTGGAATTATCAGAAGATGTAAACAGAGCTGTCTGCTGTGAAGATGGTTGATAGTTCGGATCAAGCCGGTACCAGCATCGAGCAGCGGAGTGACCTTGTTTTGAACAGATTTAACATATGGTATTGCGGTATGAAGAGCGATCCGGTTTGGTGTTGTTGTTGGATCGATTTGATCGGTTAGAACTGGAAAAACGCCCCCTGTTAGACGCAGCTCGGCCACGATCTTTACCACGAGCAGCAGCGAGGGCAGTAGGATTTTCAGATAAATTCAAAGCTTGTAGTTCTTTTGTGGCTTCTTGAGCGATGATGATTTCTTCACTACACAAAAGGGTGTAAAAATCATCAAGATTAATCGGCTGGAGATTCGTTCGAATCGAAGTCTTGAAAGCCTGATACGTAGCCGGAAGACCATTTAAAGTGTACAGTATAACATCTTCAGGATCAATCGTTCCTCCGGCCGTAGTGATGGCGTTGATCTTGGATTTGACGGTAAGTAAATATTGAGACATTGTCTGATCGCCTTTGGACAGGTTATGTAACTCATTCTTGAGTTGAATGAAGTTGAATGAGCCGGGAACGAGTAGTGGCTTGAAGACGAAGAGCAAGCGTGTGCCAAATATCAGAACAATGAGAAAATGAGAGGACGTAAGGCACGATCGACGGAGAAATGACGGAGAGTAATGTCGACGCAAGATGTTGATCAAGAAGATGCCAGGTGCTGGTAGAGATGAATGCAGGGTCGCCGGAGTGGAGCTCCGACTGTTCTGGAGTTGGGCACGGAAAAGATCCGTCAAGAAATCCAAGAAAGCCACCGGCGGTGAAGAGCTTCTCGACCTGAGCTCGCCAAACCGGATAGTTTTCAGAAGTAAGAACGGTGGAGACAAGGTTCTTGAGATTACTCATGAAAAACTTGAGTTGAGGTGGAATAGTGACGGTAGGAAGATACGTCGGAGGTGCATCAACTGGCATCGATGTGGTGGAGGAAGCCATCGAAACGAAGAGAAAGAAAGACGACACGACGGAAGAGCGGAAAAAGAGGACGTTAACTGGTGTCTGATACCATGTGGAACGATACAGAAAACAGAGTTTGGAAAATAACAGCAGAATTTTATTTCATCCAACTCACCAGAGATACAAATACATTGCTATATATATACCGAAAGGAAGCTAGAGAAATACAATTCTAAGATGTGGTTTTATTATCTAACACTGAATGCATGATTCAAATCCGATCCATTAATTAAACAAGTCAACTTGAACTCAAATTTTTTAAGTCGGATCATAATTGAGTTGATAAGTCAAGTCGTATATTGATAGATCTACCTATTAATAATGAATACTGGAAATAGACTTCATGTGCAAAGTTTTTTAAGCATGGAGATGGAATCTAACCAAAATAAAATATAAAAAAGCACTCAAGAAGAGAAGAAAAACGCACAACTAGTTTTGCCATTTTCTATAAAAAAAATGAAAAAAAAAAAGCCTATCATACACAATCTTTTCTTATTTGTCAACGGTGCTCGTACTGCTAAAAAATTATTTACGTACACTTCTCAAAATTTTGCCTAACTAATATTTGAAGTGGACAGCTTTTTATTGTACATTTTAATATGATTAAAAATTAAAATATTATATAAATAAATATTAAATTTTACATATTAGTTCAATATAAAATCCCTAATATATATATAATATAGAAAAGTCAAAGTCATGTTCCCCAAACTTCTGCTAGCTTTCCTCATGGAAGATCCTGTAGAGGTCTTTTGCTTGGTCTTCTCTATACTTTTCAGAGCATATATCCTTAAGCAAAATCATATCAAATATTCTCTCTCTTCCTTCCTCTTCGGAAACAATTATCCGCCATCCTTCGATCTCTTCAAGGAAATAGAAATGGCTTCATCAAAATTTTTAATCTCTCTTCGTCATCTGATCTCAGGCCGCTGCTGCATCTTCTTCTGCTTCCTTCTGTGCTTCTTCTTCCTCTTCTGTGAGAGATGCAGATCTGAAGCTTCTGCTGCGCCAAAAACTGATCCTATTGAAGGTACGCCGTTGCTTTAACTATCTACCTAACTGTATCTATTTTTCTCTTTGTTAATTTTCACATACCTTCCAGCATAAAAGCAAAGGGTAAATTAATGGTGATTAAAAAGAAGAAATTTTTAATTATCAGAAGATTTCTGTAAATTTAGGTTGCCTTTCTGCTTGCAAAAATTAGCTGTGATACAGTTGAGGGAATTACATGGTTTCTTAAAATTGTTGTGATTTTTGCTTCTTCTTCTTCTTTTTTTTTTTAATTCGGATAGTAATATTTTTATGATTATCACTTAGGTAAAAAGTACATTCTCATCATAAAACGTTTTTAAATATAACAGAAAATTGCAATAAAGTGGAATTATGATAATGATTTGAAAAATAAAAATGTTTAAAAAAGTCTCAAATCTATACATGAGGGGTTGTTTGTTCGATTAAAAATAGAAATGCTGTGCATAATGATTGTAACGTATTTAAAATATTTTAAAATTATTTGAATAAGTGTAAAATAAATACAGTTGATTTTTTTATTTGAAGTAAAATGAATACAATAGAATGCCCAAATTATTGTCATTGGTCCGGCTTTAAGTTTGTACTTTCTTAGGTGCATCTTATAGAATAAAGTCTCTCTATATAAAAGAGCTCGTAATATGTTTTGTACTCTAGCCAAGCAAATATGACTTAGTTCTTTTTCTTTTAACCAGCTGATCTCTTCCCTTCCCCCCTCTCTCTCTCTCCCTCTCTCACTCATCCAAGAAGTTCAAGATGAACTTCATTTTCCTCCCAAGAAGATCCTACAAGTGGTATCAGAGCTATGTGGAGGTGGAGGAAAGCTCTTCTCCAAAGAAAGAAAAAAAGAGAGGAATCAGGACGGAGCGGTCATGGATCACGTGCGAGTGTTCGATTACAATGGGTTGGGTGTGCGGTAGGAGGCTAACCATAGAGAGGCAATTGTGCAAGTTCCGGATCAAGCCGGATTAAGATGCAGATGACTGTGCAGGTTTTAGATCAAGCTGAAGGTACGGTCGAATCCGCTTGGCTAGACGCATGCAAGCTAGATGGACGTGGTAGAGCGGCGCGCGGGCTAATTGGACTCGACAATAGTGGTGTGCGGGCTAGCAAGACGCGACATGATTGGTGTACGAGCTAGTTGGGAGCGGTAGGATCTCGTGCGTGAACGACATGCCGGAGTGCTCCAGAACTGGTGCCAAGCAGCATGGGCAATTCACGTAGGATTGGAGCCAAAGGTGGGGTTTGGAATTGTAGATCACAACTTGGTAGCATGAGCAGGTTGCTGGTTGTATGGCTTAAGATCATATAGAGAGCGATATTCACAGGAACCTAGGCAATGGAGGAGAACGCGCACGGAGAGACTAGGAACATGCTTAATCCGTTCGCATAAGGTGGTGAATCGGATGGTTGATGGGCTTGGGTCGTGACAAGGTGGATGCTACGGTGCATGGGAGGCTTCCCGCAGATGGTTGTCAGTGTCGAATTTGAGCTGCAATTCTTGATTAAATATCTTTTTTATATTTTTAAGGTGGAGCATTGGCAGCTACAATTAAAGATCATGTCGATACATATTCAAAATCAACAAGTTAAATGAGGAGAACAATTTCAGACTATGGCGGATCAAGATAAAAGCATTATTAATCCATCTGGGGCTGTTGAAGGCAATATCCAAAGATGGACTTGCGGCATTGTCGAATCGGGTGAAGGCAAGAGAAATGGAATTGAAGTCTCACAACACGATCTTGCTTTCTCTTGGTGACAAGGTATTACAAGAGGTTGTCGAGGAAGAAACAACTATCGAAGTATAAGAGAAACTAGAATCGATTTTCTTAAAAAGATCACTTTCAAATCGTTTGATCTTGAAGGAGCATTTGTATACACTCCAAATGAAAAAATCAAAGGATCCTTGAAAGCACATGGATGACTTTAATAAGATAATTCTTTATCTCAAGAATGTTGATGTGCAAATTGATTCAAATATTTTGTAAAGCATGGACCAAGATGGATATAATTGTGATTGGTCCAGCTATAGACTTGTAGTTTCTTAGGTGCATCTTATCTAATAAAGCCTCCGTATATAGAGATAGAGGTGTAAACGAGTCTAGTAGTTGGCTTATCGGGCAAAGCTTGTTTAATTTCCATAGAGCTCGAGCTCCAGCTCGACTTGAACTCATTTAATAAGCTCAAACTCGACTCATTAAAAAAAAAATTCAAGCTCGAGCTCAACTCGTGTCACAACCCAACCAGACTAGGATAGGTCCTATCGTGTTGAGCTGTTAGTTTTGGAATTATTTCAATTTTTTTGCCAATATTCGTTTAGATAAATGACGAACTACAGAGCTACTAAAATATCCAAACATTGAAAAATTCATCCATAAAATTTTTTTCATTCCACAAAATAAATATTTACACTACAGTACATGACTACAGGTAAGAGCTACACAACTAAAAATTTAACTAGTCATGATTGTACAAAAATCAAAAGAACAAAGTACCTATGACCTCATGTAAAACCCCTTAGATTTCATGATTTTTTTGTTGAGTTCATCCTGTATGAATTGAGTTTGTATGAATTGAGTTCGTCTGGGACGAACCGTTTGAATTTTTATTTCGTATATACGAACCATCTGGACGAATTGAACGTGGACTGAATAGAGGCGATCTTCTCGGGATGAAATCAATTATCGTCCACATGATGGTCGTTTAGAAGGAAAAATAGAGGAGATCGTCCCAGTACGAACAAGTGTATCGTCCCATACGATCAAAAATATCTTGTGCCATTAAATAAAGAAGTTCACTTTTCGATTTAAGAGAGAGAGAGAGAGAGAGAGAGAGAGAGAGAGAGAGAGAGAGAGAGAGAGAGAGAGAGAGAAGATACTTAGTTTTGGAGGCTGCTGAGCGATTTTCATTCATCGCTGCAGGCTAGTTGAGAGAATTGCTCATCTCGCTGTAAGAAATTCAAACCCTATTTCTGATTTTGTGATTTGGTATTTTTTCGTTCAGATTTGTATTTTCGTTAACGAAAAATGTGCATATTTTTATATTGAGAAAACTTTCATCACGTAACTTTTTGTATGTTATAGAGAATATGATTATGAGCATTTTGAGTATTTATTTGTGATTTTTTAGTAGATGATTTTGAAGATACATTAATTTATATCTATTGCTATGATATTTCATGCATTTTTCTAAATTGAGCTAAATCATATTTTACTGTTGCAATGCATTGATGAGATGATAATGAATGTGGATACATGATTAAAACTATTATTATATTACTGTGTGTAAAATGCAAATAAAGACTGGTTGAATCGTTAGTTGGAGAATGATTGACCTGTACAGGATGGTGGGCCGACACGCTTTCCTTTAAATATGATTTGATGTTATCTTCTACTGATTCACGTGATACTGATTGAGAGTTATAAGGAGTTAATTATTGTGCTGACGGGCAAAGGGTGACGACTCTGTTTACTGAGCCAACGGATATGATACTGATACTGATACAAGACTAAAAAATACCGTAATAGTTGAGGATTTTACTTGTTGAGTATGACTACTGAAATGCATGTATTTAATCATTATTCTTATTGTTACTGTACGTATTTATTATTACTATATGATTCTACTATTATTGCATTACTGCTCTTGTTTGTTGAGTATGACTATTAAAATGCATATATTTAATCATTATTTTTATTGTTATTGTATGGATTTATTGTTACTATACGATTCAACTATTATTGCATGACTGCTCCTATCACTAGATTATTATTGACACTGAATATAGACACTGATGCCATTTGATAGTACTGATTCACTGTACTGATCTTATGCACGTGATATGCTGAGCACATGATATCGAATAACTGGATTGCTAGTGTATATTCTGATACGATTTTACCATACTGATTTGATTCTAACCGTTATTATTGATGTTTTGATTTGACGCTTTATATGATTTTATACTGACTGATGTTATGGATACGATGATTTCTTTAGCGATCTGACTGATATTATATATACAATGATTTCCTTGAGATTGACGCATGTACTGGTCTATTTCTTTATAAGCTTTGATATTGTATACTGATTCTACTACTGATGATTATGGATTTTATTATTTCTGTACTATTTATTGTTTCTGCATTAATTACTGTTTCTGCATTGAATCAAGGATCATATGAAAGTGACTGTTATGATTTGACTGATTGACATGCATATTACTTCTATACCGTGCTTTGATTTCAGTGGTATGTTTTTGATGACCTACTGGGCATTTTTTAAGCTCATTATATATGGTTAATGATTTCAGGTCAGGGCAAGGGAGCTAGAGTGTGAGGTTGCTTAAGATTCTTCAGATTTTATTCTTTTGTTAGTTATTTTTTTCGTACTCAGGACAGGTTGGATATGTAATAATTATATCAGACCCTGAGTAATGTAAATGAATACATTGATATTTTAAATTATATAATATGTTGTACTGATTAATACTGATTGATGATTTTAAATAGCTCTGATATATTGATTATTTAAAGAATAAATGTATAATTCTTCTAATTAAGATTCTTTGATATTATAATTGGTATCAGAGCAGTGTTATTATAAAAATTGATTGTTACCAGAGTTATATGATTTGATTTAGAGTTGGATAGAATGAGTAGTTTTAAGTGCATTGTTTCACATACATAGTTATGTGTGTGTATTATTCAGATCATACTAAACTATGCATGCGAAAAATTAAATGGATAATCCATAGTCAAATGTATTAAATGAGCAACACAATGCAGCTCTGGTGCCCTCAGAAAGTATGATGCAGTTGGCTACTGTTATAACATAAGTGATGGGAGATGCACAGAATAAGTTAACTAGGAGTAAAGAAGAAGAAATAGATAGGCATTTACAGACATTTCATAACAGGGAGAGTCGAAAGGTGTCATTGGTTGTGTTCCTCTTTGAAGGAGAAGCTGAGAGATGGTGGATTAGACAGCAAAGAGAGAAATTTCAAGGTAAGACAATTGCTGAGATTACTTGGGACGATTTCACTACAGTGTTTAGGATGTAGTTTGTACCTCCATCAGCTCGATGACAAATGCAAGAAGTTTTTATTAAGTTGGAGCAAGGACGTAAGACGGTGATGCAGTACGAGGCCGAGTTTACTGCTCTTGTTAGGTATGCTTCTCATTTGATTCCCACTGTTGAAGAGAAGTGTTATAGATTTCTGCAAGTATTGAACATGAAGCTTAGACCATTATAGATTTATGAGTAGTGGAACGGGCTATACTAATAGAGATTGATTTGGCAGCACCATCATCAAGATATGATTTAATCAGGAGGAGTAGAGATGAACCAAGTAGGGAGAGAGATGATGATAAGAAAAGCAAGTATAAGGATTCGAGGGGATCTGCATCAGTAGCATCTTATGACAGCTACAACGAGTGCATTCATTGTGGTCGATAACATGCAGGTCAGTGCTACTTACTGATGGAGCAATATTTTAGCTGTGGATAGTAAGGACATAAGGTAGCAGACTATCCTTAGAGGGGATTTGGAGAAAGCTGATTCTGGTGCAGGAGAGTTTAGAGATACTGTAGGATAGAGGACTGTTGGCTCAAGAGCATATAATGAAAGATCAATAATAAGGATGAATGACAGAGCTGTTAGTAATAGTCAAAGGGAGACTGTTGCACCTACTTCAGTGATACCACGTGTGTACAACTTACAGTATCATGAAGATCAACAACAACCTGAAAGCTCCAATGGTAATAAATTTTTTTGAATGATTGAATGACATGACATTTCATGCATAGCTGAATGACATATGATAGAATGAACTACATGACTGTATGATTTTTGACGAGATTTGATTTTGATTCGATTTGAGTTTTGATTGGACGAATTTGTTTTATATTATTTTTGTGTTCGAATCCATAAGGGAAATGTCGGGGTCGATATTTTTCTTAAGGTGGGTAGATTGTAAAACCCTTTAGATTTCATAATTTTTCTGTTGAGTTTGCCCTGTACGAATTGAGTATGTCTGGGACAAACCGTTTGAATTTTTATTTCTTCTGAACGAACCGTCTGGTCGAATTGAACATAGACTGAATAGAGGCGATCGTCCCGGGACGAAATCAATTATTGTCCGTACGATGGTCGTTTGGAAGGCAGAACAGAGGAGATCGTCCCGGTATGAATAGGTGTATCGTCCCGTACGATCGAAAATATCTCGTGCCATTAAATAAAGATTTTCACTTTCTGATTTAGGAGAGAGAGATAGAGAGAGAGAGAAATAAGAGGAGAGAGAAAGAAGAAGCTTGGTTTTGGAGGCCACGGAGCGATTTTCATTCGTCGACGCAGTTGAGAGAATTGCTCGTCTCGCTGTAAGGATTCCAAACCCTATTTCTAATTTCAAAGATCTCATGATTTGGTATTTTCCACTCAGATTTGTGTTCTGTTACCGAAAAACATGTATATCTTTGTATTGACAAAATTTTAACATCATAACTTTTTGTATGTTATAGAGAATATGATTATGAGCATTTTGAGTATTTATTTGTAATTTTTCACGAGATGGTTTTGAAGATATAGTGATTTCTGCCTACTACTACGATATTTCAGGCATTTTTCTAAATTGAGCTAAATCATGTTTTACTGTTGCAATGCATTGATGAGATGATAATGAATGTGGATACATGATTAAAATTGTTATTATATTACTGTGATATTACTGTGTGTGTAAAGGACAAGTAAAGACTGGTTGAACCGTTGGTCAAGAAATTCCCTTACACACACAGAATCTCAAATGATTCTGGCCCCTTATAACTCCAAACATATATAATTTAATCATATGTTCACATATATCATAACAATATAACAATTAAAGAGTAATTAAGCATGTATCAAAATGTCACAATATTATATAATAGTAGACAACAGAAAATTCAATGAGACAAAAATGCATAGTTTCAAAAAATTATCAAATTACTAAGGATTGTGTAAAACAATGTTTTAAGACTTCTATTGTACTACAATACTATTTTTCAACATCCCGATAATTTTCTATTCAATAAAAATCCTGCAAATTTCAAAACCCCGGTGAAAAATTTCCAGAAAATATTCAACATCTGCATAATCGTAATCTCTGCAATATACAAAAAGTTACGTCGTGAAAGTTTTACCGGTGCAAAGTTATCACAATTTTTCGCTAACGGATACAAAATTTTAATCGAAATATTCATCAAAACTTTCACATTTTTTAAAATTGAGATGTGCATAATGTATTTTACCTTGAGTCGAATAACTTTCCCAACTGCGTCGATGAAAGAAAATGATCCGAAGTTGTCCAAAATTGGACTTCCTTTTTCGCTCTCCTTCTCTTTTTCCCTAATTTCCCTCTAATCCATCTCTGTTTGGGCAAAAACCGAAAAAGCAAGTTTTATAACAATAGAAATGAGTGGAATTAG
Organism: Dendrobium nobile; assembly: GCA_022539455.1. Taxonomy (NCBI): domain Eukaryota; kingdom Viridiplantae; phylum Streptophyta; class Magnoliopsida; order Asparagales; family Orchidaceae; genus Dendrobium; species Dendrobium nobile. Next base: position 5,166,724 of record CM039733.1, on the reverse strand, counting down.
ATATTTTGCATTTTAATTATTAAATAATATATAATAATATTATTATAATTAATTTTAAATAAAAAATTCATAGAAATTCTTTTATGGATTCCAAAAATTATAGAAAATAATCATAAATTACTTATTTTATTTAGAATATTATGATGAAATCGATTTACAAAATGGACATCTAACAGTCCCAAAACACTCACTTGAACCCAAATGTATAGATTTCTTAAGAAATTTTGTGAGTGCCTAAAAATTTTGAAAAATTTAGGGAAGCTAAAACATTACATTATAAATGTTCTGGCGAAGACGATTTATGATTTGGACTTCTCTAGGTCAACAAAAAAAACATGAAGATTTAAAGGGTTTCACAACTCGATTGCTGAAGCTCGTTTAAGAAGCTCAAGCTTTATTCGTTTATTAAGCTTAAGCTCATCTAGAAAGCTTGAGCTTTACTCATTTAATGAGCTTTATTTTCTAATTTAAAATTATAAATTTCAATATTTTTAATTTTACTTACAATTTACAAAAAAAAAAATAATTTCCATTAATGCATTAATTTTTTACTTTACATTAAGTAATTAAATATCAAATTGAAATGTAAATAAATATAAAATTACAAATTTGCAATACATTACTCTGGTTAATCCTTTTTTTTTTTCAAAATGGTGACAAATGTTATTTTTTCCATGTTTTTCTTCATTTCATTTTTGTTCAAAATCATAACACATAAAATAATCCATTACTCCTTAAAATCACATAAATCTACAAATCTCCACCTTCTATGACATTAAATTATAATTAACATGAAACTTAAACCAAGTAAATGAATTCCAAATTTAAAAGCTAGAGCAAAGCAAAACAAAACATAAATTTCAGTATTTTAGTAGATCATCACATCATTTCAGAAAATATAACTGAAAATATTACAATCTTTACGAAAGTTCCATAATGAAGCAAGAAAAAATCAATAAATGATAAAGGCTTCAAGCGCTCATCTCCATGAAACATCTCTGTTCTCCATCAAACTTCCTTGGCAATATTTTATAATCTAAATATCAAAACTTCGTGCAGCATCCCCAAAAAGCTTTTTCTAAAGCAACTCCTGTGCAAATACATGTACAACACTATAGTTAGTGTATCTGTATAATCATTACAACAGCTAGAATTCTTGGTAGAACTAAGGGACTGTTTGGTTGGGAGTAAACGGAGTGTAAGGTAAATCAAATACGCATATTTAAACTTTTGTCGTGTTTGGTTTGACGTGGAGGAGAGAAATGAAATCCCAAAGTATTCTAAATCCTTCACTATAACTCATTTTATGCGTGAAAGAAACCCACTCAAGTCAGGCGAAAAAGGAATTCAAGTGCGCGAGAGGGAGAAGCCCGCAGGAACATCTTCGTTTCATCCCTCATTTTTGTTTGTGTGGCTTCAGCGCTTCGCGGGTGAGATACAAGAATAGCAGGATCTCTTGTTTTGAGCATAGAGGGAGCGGGAGACGAAAAGATCCATTCATCTCTTCCTTCTCGTGCTTCCCAAACAGAGCGCGAGATAGAGAGCGAGAGGTGAGGAGCAGATTCGTTCGACCTTGTCTACTTCATGCGTCCAAACCGAGAGCAGCAAGAGGAGACGAAGGCTGAAGTACTCGGTGTGCTTCGTGCGTTCGACCCCATCCAGGTCCCAAGCATCTCCAGGCGTTTGTGAGAGGAAAATGCAAGAAACGGGAAGAAGACAACAGAGCTGAGAGGTAAATAGATACAGATTTTATACTAAAGGCTAAGTAAATAACGGCTTTGCTAATATCCTCCCGCAAATTAAGCATTCTGTGGTTGAATGTTTAATTTGGTTCTTAGTTCATTAAACCGAGTAATGGAAAACGGTTTAGTTAGGATATCCGCTATCTGATCATTAGAGGCAATGTGAATAAGCTGGATAGCATTGGATTCGATATGTTGCCGGATGAAGTGGTAGTCTATCTCTATGTGTTTGGTCCGTGCATGAAACACCGGATTTTTAGCAATGGCTATTGCCGAGGTGTTATCACAGTAGATTGGTGTTGGTGCAAGTTGTGGGATGTGTAGTTCTTCAGCGAGACGACGAAGCAACAAGACGTCTGATGTTGCGGCGGAGAGTGCACGATATTCGGCTTCGGTAGACGATTTTGCTACGGTGGCTTGCTTCTTGACTGTCCAGGAAATGAGAGTTGGGCCGAGAAAGGAGCTTTGGATTGAGTGGAGATTGATGTGTTGGTAGCCGGTGGTAGAAGCAAAGGTGGGTGAACTGGAGGCTGATGTTGTATGGGCGGGATAGGTGATGGTTTGCTGTTCTTGTAGGGAAAAGAATTCTCACAAAATACCACATGCCGAGAGGTGTAAATCCGGTCATTCTTGATGTCGTAGCACTTGTATCCTTTGTGGTTGGGAGAGCAACCGAGGAAAACACATTCTGCGGAACGAGGTGAGAACTTGTTGGCGGCGTAAGGCTTGAGCCACGGGAAGCAAAGACAACCGAAAATTCGAAGGTGACCGTAGGTAGGAGGTTTCCCCTGCAGGCATTGTAGAGGAATTTGAAGATTAATAGCTTTTGAAGGTAAGAGATTCACCAGGTAATTTGCAGTGGACAGAGCATCCGCCCAAAATTTGTGCGGAACATTTGATGCGTGTAGGAGAGCCCGGGTAATTTCCAGGAGATGTCGATGTTTGCGTTCCGCTAGTCCGTTTTGCTCTGGCGTATGGGGGCATGAGAGTTGTTGCTGAATGCCATTTTCTTGAAGAAATAATTTGAACGAGGTACTGGTGAATTCCCCGCCTCCATCAGATCGGAGAGCCTTAGGTGTCCTATTAAACTGAGTTTTAATAAGAGAACAGTAAGATTTAAATTTGTTAAGAGCCTCGTTTTTGGTGTGCATAAGATAGAGCCATGAGTATCGAGTGTGATCATCTATAAAAATGATATAATAGCGATAACCATCGGTCGATAGCTGCAGGGCAGGACCCCAGACGTCCGTATGAATAAGCTCAAACGGTTTACTACTGACAGATTTATTTTTATTAAAAATCAGTTTGTGGCTCTTGGCCAAGTTACAAGAGATACAAGCTAAGGAATGAGGTACAGTTTGAATATCAGAAAATTGTTTAGCAAGAGTAGAGAGAATATTGGAGTTCGGGTGTCCGAGGCGAGCATGCCAGAGAGTATTCGTCGTATTTGTTGCCGCAAAGGCTCGGTGAACAGCTGCCCTGGGATGTTGTATTTTGTACAAACCATTAAGAAGACGCCCATGAAGAAGTGGACGCCGGTCCTGTAGATCCTTAATGACAAACCCGTTAGCATTAAAGGAAATCGAAATGGAATTATCTTTAGTTAATTTTGAGACCGAGAGCAGGTTGTGCGTGAGAGCAGGGACATGAAAGAGATTATGTAGGAATAGCTTACGAGCATTGTCGGGTAGAGGAAGAAGTCCTTGACCGGAGTTTTGGATCGGCAGCGACGTACCGTTTGCAGTAGATACTGAGTCTGAACCGGTGTAAGCCGTGGGATAGAAGAGATTGCTTGCGTCGGGAGTGAGGTGCGTGGAAGCGCCGGAATCAAGAACCCAATCTTGATTTTGGATGACAGTCGGGTTGGCTAGAAGAGCTTTCGGTTGACAAGTGTCCGTTGGAGCGTATTTGAAATTGCACCTATGCCAACAATTGATGGCAATGTGACCGAGTTTGCCGCAGATTTGGCAAGTCGGCCGGGTAGAGTTTGGCACGGTGCCAGCAGCGGATTGAGACAGTTGGGACGAATTCTGCACATTCTTGGTCTTGAAGAATTTCTTGTTAGGACGACCGCGAGATTGGGTATTCTGAGCCGCATAGAGGGCTGTTGGAGACGCGGTTTGAGCAAGATTCAGCTGCTGTTCTTGTTGTAAGTGTATCTCTTCATTGCAAAGAAGCGAATAGAATGTGTCAAGATCTATAGGCGACAGGGAATTGCGAATGGTGGATTTGAATGAGTTGAACGTTGGAGGTAATCCGTTTAGAATGTGAAGAATGACATCTTCCGATTCGACTTTAGAGCCGGACGCGGATATATTGTCGACAATGGATTTGATCCGGTTCAAGTATTGCTGGAGTGATTGGTCTTTCATCGTGATCCGATAGAGTTCATTCTTGAGTTGCATCACTCGAGAACGGCTGGTCGGTTGAAAACGCCGTTCAAGAACGGTCCAGGCGTCGTTGGTGGTGGCGGAATTAATGATGTAAGGAAGAATAGATTGAGAAATGGTTGAAAATAGTGCAGAAAGAAGGTTGCTGTCGGCGGTCTTCCAGCGTATGTATGCATCGGAGGTGATGTCGTTGGGAGCCTGGAGCGTTCCGGTGAGATGGCCGGAGTAGCCGTTTGCTGCAAATTGTTGGAGAATTTGCATACGCCAAATCGGATAGTTGTCCGTCGTGAGATGATGAGGCGCTAAATTCTTGATATTGGATACAAGAAATTTTAGCGGCTGAGGTATAGTGATGGAATCGGCTGAAATTTCTGGTAGAGTGGTGGTGGAGGAGGAGGTCGGAGGAACAGTGCTTGTGGAGATTTGATCTCCCATCCCGGTGTCTGATACCATGAGAGGAAAATGCAAGAAACGGGAAGAAGACAACAGAGCTGAGAGGTAAATAGATACAGATTTTATACTAAAGGCTAAGTAAATAACGGCTTTGCTAATAGTTTGTGCTTCCTTCAAACTGCTTGAGCCCTCCAGGCCGCCGACTTCTAGGTCGATGACTCTCCAAGCTTCCGACTCTCCAAGCCACAGGCGCTTCTTCTTCCTTGGCATGGACGTCATCAGCCTCAAGAAGCGTGGCCAGGGCCCTTCGCTCATGGATCTACATCGAATTCCTGCAGCCCGGCCATTGCTCTGAGGTATGCTTTTCCACACTTATAAGCAACTCAATGTTTGTGATTTGGTTGATTTGGCCACTTCATGCGGGAACTTGGAGCTGTAGGATGGACTGACTATCTTGTACGAGAACCTAGAGCCGCAAGATGTGTCTTATGTGCTTGATTTTTATGGCAATAGGCTGAATTTATTTTATTCTGCATACACCCAACCAAATAGAAAAAAATAGTTCTCATGCATTCTATTTACAAACAACCAACAAGCCTCAAAGTATTTATTTTATATTGCATTTACATTACACTAGTAGCTATCGAGCTGAGTCGAGCTTAGCTCAAATTAGCTCAAACTTAAGCTCGTATAATATATGAGCTCAATTATAAACTCGAGCTCGAATTTGTGGCTCGATAAGCTCGACTCGCGAGCTCGTTAATGAGTCGAGTTTTCGTAGGCTCATGAGTCAGCTTATCTCACTTACACCTCTATATTGAGAGGTTGTAATAGGTTTTGGACTCAAGTCAAGCAAATAAGAATTAGTTATTTTTCTTTCAAAGAGCTGATCTCTTCCCCCCTCTCTCTCTCTCTCTCTCTCATCCAAGAAGTTCAAGAGGAACTTCATCTTCCTCTCAAGCAGATCATATACAAACATAAGTGGTAGATGATCTGGGGAAAGTGGTGGCAATGACGAGAAATTTATGGTGTACTTTGAAATGAGAGTTTTCAATACACCAAATTTATATTAGATGGTGCATTTTAAAGTTTATGAATAAGACAGATTAAAGTTACGTGAATGCTAAAAATTATTTTTGAAAAAAAAAATCTGCTAAATTAGCAGCGGCTATAACCGCTGGTAAAGACTCATTTTGTAGATTCGTATGTGTTATAACCGTTGCTATAGGCCTAATGTCCAGATTTGCATGTTTCAAAACCACTGTAATATCACAGAATTGTGGCGATTAAAACCGTTGCTAAAGGAAACGCTGCTAAAAACTACCTCTATAGCAGCGGTTTATAAACCGCTGCGGAAGCCCTTTGCAGCGATAACAAATACAGCGGATATGCAGCGGTTTAGAAACTGCTGCTACGAAAATAGCAGGTGTTTTAACCGCTGCTGTAAGGTAAAAAAAGTGCTGCGAAAACTTGTTATAATAGTAGTGATATCAAAAAAATTTTATTTATTTACCTATCTAACATTTCAATTCTATATTTATTTATAACATTCAAATCTTTAAATCACATCAAAATTATTATTAATATTATCTTATTTACGATAAAATGAATATATATTATGAAGACACTCTAAAGTCTCTAATATAAGTGAAGATCCATATAATTTTCTTCCACTTTTTCATGATCTTGTTTTGTGATTTTTTTATTTTTTTTTTTCAAAATTTCAATGTTAAATTCTGGTGTTATTTCATCTTCTAACTTTTTTTTATTATTATTATTTCATTCTTGGTTCACTTAAAAATTAAATAAAAATAGTTGAGAAATTAAGAATGCATGTGCACATATATATGCATACATATCGACGCATGGATGTAATCATGATGACTACTAATGATTCAATCGACGTGGCAGCACGAGCAGTGAACACGATGCTGGGTCGGTGGGAGCTGACGGAATCATCGTTGTGGAATATCAGCGGCGAGCTATGTAGCGGCGCCGCCATCGACAACACCGATGCCAACGAGTTCAATCCTGCCATTAAATGCGATTGCAACTTTCAGAATGTCACTATTTGCCACATTACCCTGTTGTATTGTACCTCTCACAAACTCTCTCTCTATCTCAAGATTTACTTTTCATCATCTTTATAATAAATTAATTAATCAAGCTTATGATTTTAAAATTCAATTATATCAACTACAACAAAAGTTATACAATAATTTCAAATTTAATTATATTTAAAGTTAAACAACTTTTTATATTTTATTTTTTATATTAAAATAAATTATATAAAAATTAAAATAAAGCTAATTTTTAAAGCAACTGTCAAACCAAAACAAATCTTAAGATTTTGTTTGGGATAGTTTTCTTACTTGTTACAATCACTTTTAGCATGACCAAAAGCTCTCTCAAATTAGAGAAATTATTATGTGCAGACCGTTCAGAGGCCAAACACGACGCGCAACATCATCTGATACACAACGGTACACAGTAAAATAGTAATGTTGCGCGTTCTGATTGCCTCCGGACGATATTCAGAGACCACACGTAATAATTTCGCCTCAAATGAAATCTAAATTGATTGATCTCACCATAAATTTGAATATTGTAGCACCAAATTTTATATATAGAAAACATTAAGAGTTATATATATATACAGCAAGGTGTACGCAATGGATGTAACCGGAGCATTCCCTGAGGAGCTGAGCAGCCTCACCTATCTTACGAATTTGTAAGTCTTTTCTTCCGTCAATTTACAGCTTAATTAAAAAAAAGGCATATTGATATTATTCTAATTTTTTGTTATGATAAATTTTAAAATTTTAAATTTAATTTGAAAAAATATAATATAAATTTTGTTATATTATCTTCATCTTAAAAAAATTATATTATTTAAATATTTATTTTAATCGGAAGTTTACCACAAAATGTAAAGTTTATTGAGAATATTCATTAATTACTTTTTTTTGTAGGATTATAGGTCGGAACTACTTGCAGGGCCATTGCCGGCTTTATAGGAAACTTATCATCGCTGCAGTACCTGTAAGTTGGAACAGTTTTCTTCTTGTATTTTAAAATAAATTTTTAGCACAAAATTAAAATTTTTATATTAGAAACTGATTTAAGAAATAACATAGAAAATCGTTTTATTTGAAAGATTTTCTTATTACTTCTTAAAATAATTTTTTTATAAAAGTATTATTCAATTAATGGGATTTTGGAACTAATGCGTTGTCTGGGCCCATTCCAAGAGAGCTCGGGAATCTTAAAAATCTTATTTCTCTGTAAGAATTTTTGTTTTTGACAGCTTTTTTTTTAATGCATAAATTGATTAATTAGTTGCTTCATTACCTTTATGTATTTGTATATACTATTTTTTTAATGTTTGATAATCATGCTAAGATTTATTTATATGTCAAAAATTTATGAGTCTATTTGGCACGGTTATAATTTTTTATAAAATTGATTATGAAATTATTTGGAAGAAAATAATATAACTATTATGATTGTAGAAAATAAATTTTAGCTTAGAAATTTTTGAAAAGCTATGTAAAAGAATACTAAATAAAATTATGATATATGTCTGAAAAACAAAAAGTGAAAAAATTTCAAAACAAACATTATATAATGTAATAAAAAATGCAAGTAAAAATAGAAAAATGACGACCATACGAAAAGTATATGAGTTAGAAATCCTTTATATATATATATATATAGTAGATTTAGTTTGTTTTTGTTCTTAATCAATTAGGATTTAGTTAATCTTTTAAATCCAAATTAATAAGTCTTAGAGGCATTAAATCTGAAAATTCTTTGCGTGATAGATGTTAGTAAACTATTTGGCATATATTTTCAACATTTTAAAGGAGAAGAGATAGCAAAGACAAAGTAGAAATAATATCTTAGATCTTACTTTCCCCAGATTTATGAAACACAGCATTTAGCTACCGTTTTTTGACTAAATCTTTAGTGACAGAAATCTTATAAGAATATCATTGAAAAGAATTCTATCAGAAAATTCTTGTCTTCATCAATCTCTATCATAAACAGAGGCAATGACTTCTATCTAGAAAAACAAAGTACTCAAAGTTCTTCAATCATTATGATGGAAATTTTTTTTTCCTCCTTAGGATTAGGATTTCTATCTCAAGGAGATGTAAATGATAAGGGCGTTTTGATTTATTTATTTTATTTTATCTTATTATTTTGGCAGAGGATTGGGGCCAAACAACTTCACTGGGACTCTTCCAGCTGAGCTGGGCGGCCTTAGGAACCTTCAACAATGGTTAACTAATCATACTTCTACTTAACGAAAATGAAATCAAATAACTTGTCTGCTCTTTCTGTTATAGTCTTTAGTTTGCTGAACTTATAAATGATTTACTGTTCAATTCTTAGGTACATGACTAGTTCTGGACTAAGTGGCGAGCTTCCAACTTCTCTATCCAATCTTACGGCCATGCAGACATTGTAAGTTCTGTATGCATTGAAATTTTGAGTTTAGAGAATTTGCTTCTGATCTAATAGCAATAATTAATCCAGGATGATGTCAGAAATAATTACAGGCAAATTACCAGACTTCATTGGAACTTGGTCAAACCTAACTGTTTTGTAAGATTTTTCTTTGTAGCTCTCAAGCTATATATAAGCCAAATTTATCATCCATGATTAGAGTTGTGTAGGAACAAAAGTTTAGAAAATAAATTAAGGTGCTCACTTCTATAGATGTTTCGATAGGAGGATACAAGGGAACCCATCAGTGGTCCAATTCCTTCAAGTTTTTTCACTCTCAACAAACTTTAGATCTGTAAGCTTTCCTCTTAAACTAATACTACAAAAACGTTTTATGATAAAGCCTACCAACCACCAACTAAGATTATATAGTTGTTTATAGCCTCAATTAACTGTTCACAAGTGCATTATTTACACCTAATAATTTCATCTTTTATTGAATATTTATATAATGCTCTATTCCAGACGCATAGGAGACTTCATGAATGGGAGTTCATCACTGGCATTTATTAGGAATAGACAAATCTAAACACACTGTAAGGCTTGTTGTTTCTAATCGGCAATCACTCTCTTCTTGTTTTTTTATAACTTGGTGCATAATACATGGCAGGTATAAATTTAACTCCATGCAGGATCTTAAGGAATGCCAAGATTTCTGATACTCTTCCATTGGACTTTTCATATTATACAAAATTAGTGACATTGCAAGTGCTTCAATCCTTTTACTCTATTATATATATATATATATATATATATATATATATATATATATATATAATATATATATATATATATATTTTACTTCAAAATGAAAATGATGTAGCATTTATTACTTGACATTATTTTTTTTTCTTTTTTATCTACGAAGGGATTTGAGCTTCAACAACATCACAGGCAATATTCCACTGTCTCTATTTAGCCTGAGCTCTCTAACTACTGTAAAATGACTATTTCAGCATCTCAGTTTCACTTATGTTTTTCAATATTACAAGCATAATTTACATTTTTCTCTATATTATCACTCTTAACAGATTCCTTGGGAATAATAGTATACTGCACCTTACCTGGAACAAAGATTCAACACTGAGTAATATGTAAGTATGCAAGTCATTTATGATGTAAGTTTCTCCTAAAGCAATTAAAGAAATTCTCCCTAATAATATTAGCTGGAGAATTTTCTTATTATAGAAAAATCTAATCTTTTGCTCTTTGATGAAATTTAAGACTTACAACTAAAATATCATTCCTTTTTACTCCTACAGAGATCTATCATACAATCAATTGTCAGGGAGCTTTCCATATTGGGTCAACGATCCAAACTTAGTGTGTAAGTCGTAGTAAAATTTATATTCTCTTATTTAGAAATTGCAATATTTTTTATCATAAAATATCCAATCACACCATTCCACAATTCTTCTCTTTATTGTGCTCGCAAAGATGTCAATTTAGGCGAGGGGTGGGAGTTCCATTGGTATTGCCATCTAGTACAAAATATTATATATGCCTATAAATAGGAAACATAAGAGAATTAAAAAAGAAAAAAGAAAAAAAAAGAACATAAGAGAAGAATAAAAAAGATTAAATAAAGAAACAATATCTTCAATAATGATTAAATATGTTAATAATAATAAATCGTGCATATTCCTACAATAAATAGTTTAAACATTTGATGATTTAAATATAACATTTTCATGTAAATTTAAGGTGAGATAAAGATTATTAACTTGCATTGGAAAAAAAAACAGTGACCAAAGATGAAATAGTCAAAGGTTTTGTTGCACAAAGGTTGTAATTGTTATTAGAGGTAACGATTATCAAGGAAAGATAAGAGTAACCTTTATTGAAAACAAAGAATTGACAACGAGACCTATGCCAATGAAGCATGTGTAAGATCCTGTGGAGGTATAGTGCTATAGACTATCGATGAGTTTCCTATGGAAAGTGTCCACCATAGAGTCATCATATGCTAATTATCATTGAGAACCAAGGATAACACATAGCTTTTATAGACCTACAAGAATTGAGAGGGCTAAGTTTTCCCGTGGTCAATGATGAAGATCAAAAATATAAGAGCAGCCTATTGTTGTCTCCGAAAGAATCCGCTCGTGTGGTTCGAATGCAAAGAGTAACGATCACACTATCCCGTAGACAAAATGGCGTAACCCTTTACATCGACACAAGCAGGCCGATGGAAGAGCAGATGAGTTATAGATACGATTAGCCAGGAGATACGCGGCTTTCACCTACCACCCTCGATGGATAATAATATCTATAACCCAAAAGTTCACGAGATTTCCCCTATTCGATACATCAGCTCGAATAGGGTTATTTTATTGTGGGGATCGATTTCCTTACGGGCGCAAGCCCCCGTAGTTAATTATACATCCTAAGCCTTGACTTAGGAAAACTCTCGATTAAGGTTGTTAGATTATCTTCATCCAAATGGTTAGTATCAAAGGGGTTTCTAGGCTTTCCTAATCAAAGAGAAAGAGTGTCCCCAAGTTGGCTTAATCAATCACACACGGTTCATGTCACATTCGGACGCTCGAAGAAGAGAAAAAACTGGAGAAAAAGAAAGAGACGAAGCATTCCTAACATGCACGAGAGAAAGAAGGAAGTGGCGTCATCTACGTGACGCGGATGGGTAGGATTTATAGCTTCCGAAAGATGGATAGCTATACCCACCAATAAGGTGTATAAGAAAGAGTACACTTTGTACCACCCACCTTTAGCCCCTAAATCTATAAAAGATGTAGTGTTGTATACACGACACTAGCATCTACTACCCTAGCTAATGCAATCTGGACTTATTCCTTAGCCTGATGTGGAACCTCCGAAAGAGCACCGCGCGAACGGGCCAATTGGAAGGGCAGATTGGATCGTTGCATTACGACTAACCATTGGGGATAGAGACTGTCGCCAACACACCCCCGCTGGTAGTAATATACATAACCAAATCACGGGTTTCCCCCATCCGATATATGAGAGATCGAATGGGTTTAGTAGATTGTGGGAACCAATTTCCCACGGGCGCAAGCCCCCCGTTGTTAATTACATCCCGGGCCGGAGCCTGGGAAAACTCTCGATTAAGGATCATACATTATCCTCTCTTAAAGTGGGATCGACACGAGGGTATAGAACAAGAAAGTCCTACTCAAAAAGGGAGAAAGGTCCCAAATGGCTAAATCAGACATGCGTGGTTCATACCAACATTCGAGGCTCTAGGGTACTAAATAGAAACTGGAGAAGATAAATCAAGCACTCGATCACATGCTTGAGAAAGAGAGATAGAGGCGGCGTCATCCTGTGACGCAGATAAGTAGGATTTAGAGTCCCGAAAAAGGAACCTACCTACATATTAGACATACTACAGCACCGAGTGTAGTAACCTCGAACCCTAAAACTCTAGATTGATCTTAGTGTTCGATCAAACGAATCCACTAAGACCATGTCCTAGGCTAATGCAATACAAAGATCTGGGCTTATCCCAGCTGGATGGGGGAAGCCAGCTAACCACCTAATCGATTCAAAACCATCTGTCAAGGTTCAATTAGAAAGTATGGGTGGGTAGTACAGTTATTGGAAAAAGGACCGACATCATAGAGGATTTTCTAAGTGGCCTGACTTATGTGGGTTAGATGCACCTAGCAAAGTCAATTAAATTTTAATTAGTTGGTTACTAAGCATATGCATGATGCTAGTTGAATTGTCAGCTCATGAATGCTTTGGATTTAAAAAACAGGCTTAATATAAAAAATAATTTTTAGAAAAGACTGGGTCTCCCTAGGTCCGGCACTTCATCCTCATAGGCCAGATATCTCCGGACCTACCCGACAGGCAGGGAGATGTCTTATAAGAAGGGGAGAGAAGATGAGTAATATGCATGCGACCCCGGACGATTCCGGCAGTTCCCTAGTTCGTAGATTTCTATGTTATTTATAACTTAAATATTAAATATTTTGGTTATGAGGTAGAAAAGATTTTTGCAGTCCTTAAAGAGCCTACGAAATCCAGGCGAAAACAAAGCGACATGCAAGAAAAGAAACCTAGGAAAAGCAAGTATTTCTACTGCGCAATCTAGGTAAACACATCATATAAATCAAACATAATCAAGTAAATGTCCATAGGCCAACTGCCCTTTAATTACAACCCAGGGTAATGCAGAAAATAAAGTGGCCGGCACCACTGCCAACAACCCGGGTTTCTAAGCCTATGACAACGCCAACAACTTTGAGTGGGATATTGGGTCTTCAAATCTTTAGTCTCTGGATATCTTCTCCTTGGACTACTTGGATCTCTCCTCCTTGGACTCACTTGGATCTCTCCTCCTTGAGACCCTTGGATCCGTGGCTTAATATCCAAACGAAGAGACAATTCCCCTTTTAAGGGGGGTATTGCCTTTTCTCTTTGGATATCTAAATGGAAGAAGACTCTCCCCTTTAGGGATGCCTTCTTCTTTTGGAATCCGATTTGGATAAGAATATCCCGACTCAAGGTTGTTTTTCACAACTCTTAACAATTATTACAAATTTTTACATTCATTGGAAATAAAAAAAAATTCTAGACTCCCTGCAGGTTATCCTAATAAAAATCCCAAGCATTTTATATATAAAAATGAAAAAAGCTAACACCATTGACCCTGTCCAAGCCATGCCTCTTAATTTTGAGGGCTAAGCACTCCATCTGTGCAGTTATAATTATTATTTTTAAGCCCTCATTTTTATTTGGGGGGAAGCTGAGCAAGCACCTGCATAAAACATTATTAGAAATCATTATGATGCTCCCCCCTTTTATTAGCTTGAGCATGGCCACCTGCAGGAAGACAAATATATATATATAATATATATATATGAACGTTCCTAACCTAGGGTAAATCTAAGCTCCATCACATCACAGAGTACAGAAAAAGTAAGCAAACACACCAGCAATTTCAAACAGCATGCAATGAAAACCACGGAAAGCTCCGGCACACAGCAGAAAAATAAAACCCAGCAGGCCTAACCTAGGTCTAGAAGTGTGCCCTAGCAAACAATTCTATGTGTGTGATTAAGGCTAGTGTGTGTTGGATAGATCCATAAGCAATGGTAGTTAGTTGAAGTTATCTAGAGTTCAAGTAGTTTGAAAGTCAGAAAAGATATTTTAATTGATAATTCAAATATAGTGAATTAGTCCCATTTTAATTATTTCAGTTTGTTGATCAATTTTAAGAGCTTAGGATACTGACATTTAAAGTTTAAGTGATATTTAGCCAATTTTAGAAAGTTCTAGGTCCTCCTAGGAACTAAGCAGGGTCCAAAAAGTCACTAGGGAAAAAAGGCTAAGTTTGGGTCTCCTATCACCTTAGGAAAATACTAGACCATTAATACGATAGTTAGACAGGTAGTACACTGAAATCAGAGTTTTCCTAGGCAAAGTTATGAATTTTCTAAGTTTCGGGCCCATCCTAATAATGACTATGGGTTGACCAAAAAGTTGACTTTCTAATTTAGGTGAGTTTCTAAAAATCTAATAATTTTGATAATACTAGACCCTAATAGGTAGTCATAATGCCACTGAGTTTTGCCTAATTTGGAATTTTCTACAATTAGTTTATGATTTTTCTAAAATCGGGGTATTTAATGGAAATTTCTAAATTAATTAGGAGAAGAGCCCTATTTATCTAAGGTCAAGGATCAGATTCTGGTCATTCAAGGTATTATGGGTAATTTTTCTGACCAAAGGTGTATTATATTGTATTTTCTGGAAGGTCTCGGGGCTTTAATTACCCAGTTAATTAGGTAGTTAGCTAAGGGCTTTAAAAAAAGCTACCTAAAATTCCTAGAAAATTCAGTGATGTTTTTAAGATGTCACAAAGTTTAAGTGTGTGTAGTTTTCATGTCGTTCTGGTCTATCCTAACTCCTAGAAAGATCTAAGTTCGCTAAACGGTCCTTAATTTTTGTCCTTAGGGTGTCACTTACGTTGTAGGAGTTTAAAGTGATGTTTAGTCTAACCCTTCAGTAATAAATGCATGGGAGTACAAAAATGAAATAACACACCCATGTCCTTAAATTCTAGAGAGCCTAGGCTAAGTGCACGTGTGCAATCCTATGCATGCAATCTACGAAAAATAAAAAGACAGACACCTAAGAAGGATTAGTGAATGATTGGGACTCAACCATCACTAACCCACTCCCCCAGATTGCTCTTCACACACATAAGATCCATGTCTAAATTTCATACTATAGCGGTCTCCCAAAGTAGGATTAAGGTATAAGTAGTTTTAAAATAGTTTCAAAAAACATTATAAATATAAGTATATTTTTGGAAAATGAAATAATTGAAAATAACTCAATTTATATTACATAAGTATAGGGAATCCGCTGACCACCCAATCGAGGTTTCAAAAATAGTTTGAAAATAATTTTTAGTTTAAAAAATAATAGATGATAATTAATTTAATAATAAAATAACTGAATCATAGGATAAAACAGAAAACAGTCAAGACAGCCAAAACAAGGGTTGAAAATGTTCCAAATTGTAAATACGCACTTTCCTGAAAAGATCAAGGGTCACATGTCAAAATCCGACCTTAAAACGGCGAAATATGAATTTCCGAAGTTTAAATATATAAATTTAGTATTAATAAAATAGTGAAATTTACGTGTTTTTGTAATACAGCAAATGCAGACATGTTTTTTATCTGAAAATGTTTCAAATATGCAGAATTCAGAGTACATACAAAACAAGGCGCTGTGCGTCGACAGCGACTTAAAACGACAAAGTTATGTAATTTCGAAGTTCAATACGATAATTAAATATTTTTTTAAAATTTCTAGTTTTACTGTCTTGAAAATAATTGCACACAGACCCAGAATTTTCAAATAAAACCAATTCCAGAAAATGCAGAATCTAAATACGTTCAAAACAAGGCGTTGTGCGTTAAAAACGGAGCGAAAACGAGAGAGCTATTAATTTTTGAAGTTTAAAGGGCATTAAAGTCTATTTTAAAAAAAAAAATAATTTTTAAAAGAAGTAATAATAATAATAATAATAATAACAATAATCATAATAAGTACTAGGTTAGTATTTCAAAAATAACAATATATAACTAATAACAAACAAATAATAATAATATAATAACAATTACTATTAAAAATAATAATTTAAATAATAACAAAAATAGAGTATTTTTACTGTTTTTCAAATAATTAAAAAATATACATATTATTTTTATAAAAACAAATTTTTGTAGTGTAAGGACGACGATACGAGTCAACAGGTATTATACGCAAAATCGGACGAAAACGAATTTTCTATGATTTCGGAAGTTAAAAAAATAGGTTAAAAACTAATTAAAATACAATTAATTTAAAGGAAAAGGCGGCGGCGGCTGACGGATGACACGTGGCGGCCCGGGATTGGATCCCGGGACCGCGGCCAATCATTGGCGCGCGCGCGAATGATTGCGCCGCCAATCAATGATTGCGGCTATCATGCCGCAATCAGTAGCCGTGGCGCCGCGTTACTTATCCACGTCACGCGCCATCGCCCGCCCTCGGATCCGCGCGGTTTCTGATGGACGGTCCAGATCGGAACCGGCGGCTGCCTTGAACCGCAGGCGGTCAGCCCGCGTCCAGCGGTCACCTGCGGAACGAAGGATCCGGACCGTCGATCGCGGATCAGACGGTCCAAGCAGATCCAGGGCATGCAGGCGTGCGACCGAGACCCTAGGTTATTTTCGCCCGTTCCTCTCCCTCGATACCAATCAATCGACACGAAATTTTAAAACCGTAGATTCAAGGTGCGAAGAGCATTCATGGGGAATAAATTTTTATCAGAAAATATGCACTCTATAGAAAGCTAAATAACATCGTGTGGATCTAACTAGGGTTTGAGAATTACCTTAATCCACACGTGGAGATCAGGAATCTTGGTCTTGTTGGACCGTGAGATCCCTCTAGAACAAGTCCTCCCTTGAACTCCAACTCCGAAAGAACGCCATCCGATCGCAACGGGAGAAGCTCTGGACGTCCCTTGGCCCGGTTCGCCGGAGTTGACGTCGCCGTGGCTTGGGGTCGTCGGGATTCGGCATGGGAAATTATGGAGGAGTATGAGGAGAAGCTCTCACACCAATTTCTTCTCAGAACGAGAAGGGCAGGGCAGAGCAATCAAAAAAGATCCCTATTTTGACCTAAATTTGGGTATTTAAGAGCCATGGTTTGAGATCAACGCTGAGTCGATTGCTGAATCAATTTGGAGGAAATCTCTCAGTTTTGGGCCGTGGAATTCAATTTTCAAAACGAAGGAATTGAATTAGCCATTGAATGGGCTCTTAAATGGGATTAATAGTTATAATAACCTATTAAAGGGCTTGGTTTGACAAGTCAGCGTTTGACTTGGTCAAATTCATTCAAATATCAATGGTAGATGAGATGAGCCATGAAACGGACTTGATTTGATTTTAGATTTGAATTGGGCTCAAAAGAGGCTTAATGGTCAATTTTGACCCATTAAGACTTTGGTTGACCAAGTCAAAGTTGACTGTGTCAACTCAGTTTATCATGCCCAGGTCTGGACAAAAATCGAGGTCAACAAACGGACCCCCCAACAGAGTGGCGCACAACTAGTGAACCGCTCGGTTTGGCGTTGACCGACTAAGCCACAAAGGAGTAGAGTAAAGATCATGAGTATCAAAAAAAAAGAGGGAGAAAAAGTAAGAACTCTTCTCCTGGCCTTACTCTATAGCGGGTAGAGCCTAGATAGAGTGAAAAGCAGCAGGCACAAGTATAGTATCACCAAAATGGTGAATCCAGTAGTACGGTCTCTCCTGGCCCTTACCCTTTGACAAGGGGTAGAGCCAGATGGAACCAAGGTAGCAATCACCACAAGGAGTGAAAAAGTAAAGGGAATTCTCCTCCTGGCCTTGCCTGTAGTAGGGGCAGAGCCAAGAAGAGAACTCAATGTAGCAAAAGTACCCGAGCAATCTGTCTGACTAAATCGAAATCCCCAAGCAAATAAAGGTGAAGGGGTCCCATCTCTTCCCTGCCTATTTCAGGACAGAGATTGGGGTGACTCAGTATGCTGCCTGACCAAATCGGGTCAGCAAACAAAGGAATCACGACGCCTGGTGTCTGCCTAATCGGAACAAGACACTCAGGAAAAAAAAGGTGGCGAGGAGTTTCCTGCCTATGTGCCCTGTCAGGCCCTCTCTACCAAGTAAGTCAAACCAGCTTCCTGCTTGTTCATTCAAACAGTCAGATAGAGGGGAAAAGAGATCCCATCTCCTCCTACCTATTTATCAGGACAGGTGGATATGGGTGACTCAGTACTGTTCTGATCAACTCAAGACTGCAACCAAAAGATCACGCAAATCTGGTGCCTATTTGATCAGAATAGGAACTACAGGAAACAAGCGAGGATTCCTGCCAGGTGCTCTGTCAGGCCCTCTCTACCAATGTAAAACCAAATGCTACCCGCTTTGACTGTATCTGGACAGCAGGGGGGTGAAAGTGAGAAAGGTGATCCCGCCCCTTCCTCGCTTCGGAACAGTGGATGTGGGTGACTCGAAACTCTGCCTACCTCAGCAAAAGTAAAGAAGACACGAAGTGGAAGCCTGCGTAGTCTTTCTACAGCATCCGGTAAAGGAGTGGTATGAGGAAATTTGCGCCTCCCAGGGACTCTGTCGGCTCACTCAACAGTGTTAAGAACCCTACGCAGGCTGACCGCATATGACACGGGTAGAGGTGAAAAAGGATCCTCCCGCCCCCTCCTGCTCCATTCAGAACAGGGATTGGGGTGGCCACATACTTCTGCCTGACCTCAGCCGAGAAGCTATGAACCAACGAAGTGGAAAGCCGTGCGTAGTCTTTTTAAGTGACATCTCTCAGTAACAGGGGTGTTGAAGGAAATTATACGCCTCCTCAGGAACTCTGTCGGCTCACATCAACGTAGATAAAGACCAACATACTCAGCTGACCAGCATCTATCAGGGCGGTAAAAAGAGGGTGGAAAAGGATTCCCGCCCCTCCTGCTCCTTTCGAACAGTGGATTGGGGTGCGCCACTCTTACTTCTCCTGACCCAGCGAGAAGCTCAATGAACCACAGGCCAATTGGAAGCCTGCGATCTTTTACCAGGACCATCCTAGTAAAGGGGTGTTGGGAATTACGCCTCCCAGGACTCTTGCGGGCTCAACTCAACGGTAGTGGTAAAACCAACTACAGGCTGACCGCTATGGACAAGCGGTAAGTAGGGTGAAAAGGATCCGCCCCTCCCTGTTCCTGTTCGAACAGGTGATTGGGGTGGCCACTACTTCTGCCTGACCTCAGCGAGAAGCTCATCGAACCACGAAGTGGAAGCCCTGCGTAGTCCTTTACAGGGCATCCAAGTGAAGAAAGAAGAAGTGAGGAATACGCCTCGCCAGGGACTCGTCGGGCTCACTCAAACGGGTAAGCTTTCAACATCTGCTGTAGCCAGTGCGTTGTCTTGCCAGGATGAAGAAGGCTCAATACCGCACCCAGTCATTTCAACTAGAGTGAATAAAGAGTCAGGCTCTGATGCCTTGCCGATCAGGACAGGGCAATCAAAAAGCGTGCGAAGGAGACCTCCAGGTGCTCTGTCAGGTCCTCTCTAACCAGTAAACTCAACTATCTGTCTGTTCGATTTCAACACCAGAATAGAAGGGTCAAAAGTCACCTCACACAGCCAACACCACGCCTGTGTAGGGATTGTGAGGGAAACAGGAGGTAAGTAATGGATAATTTTGAAGAGAAAAACCACCTAGGGAACCCTCTCCTTCTATGCTTCTCTGGTAACCACAAGGTAGAGGACCAAATCGTGCTGGCCATGATATTCAGAATGCCGTCAGGATCATCCTATGGACTCTAACCCTACACAAAAGGAAGGAGGACATCAGTGCACGGTCTCCTACCCAAAGCTGAAGAATACACCTTTAGTTTTCTTATAGAGTGTGCAAAGGATAATCGCATTCCGACGGAGTAAAAAAAAAACACTCAAGTAGCGAGGGGTAGCCTCTCTACGGAAAGAGGACAAGCCTAGTAAAAACCAACCCTCACGGGGAGCTACAGTGGTAAACGCCATACTAACTGATGGGACCCTGTAAGAAGTTGGAAGTGACCTCAACTCATTCATGAAGACCGTAATCCGGCGACTGAGCCTAGTGTGAATGAATGGCAGGATGGGTCAAAGAAAAAGAGTAGAAGAAACGATCTTCTGCTAGAGGAGATCAAGAGTTCTCACAAGTATGATGTTAATATCCGAAGGCAATGTATACTACATCACATACAAGAAAAAACAGCTCTAGGTAGTAAGGGGACACACTCATACCTGAGGACAATCATTATGAATATATTTATAAAATATCAGAAAAGGGTCACAGTGGTAAACACCTACCCTGATTGGGTAGACCCTGTTGGGAAAAAACAAAGAACAACATTCCATAGAACTACCCTAGCACTAAGAGTATTTATGAATGTTGAAGGAGTAAAGAAATCTAAGGAGCTGATCTTCCACTAGAATCAAAGCTCATAAGGATGCAATGCTAACACCTGAGGTAAAAGATGAACTACATTGCAACTGAGGATAAACATCAAGGTATAAGGGGACACACTCACT
Source organism: Dendrobium nobile (assembly GCA_022539455.1). NCBI lineage: Eukaryota > Viridiplantae > Streptophyta > Magnoliopsida > Asparagales > Orchidaceae > Dendrobium > Dendrobium nobile. The sequence goes on along the minus strand of CM039733.1, from coordinate 5,146,075 downwards.
ACCGGAATAGGTAATCTTAAATGAAATTAATACAACAATCAGTGCCACAAGCGGTAACACCTACCTCTGATTGGATAGACCCTAGTGGGGATAAAAAGCAACACACTACATCTCAATAGGACTACTCTCGCAGCTAAAGAGTAGGGTAAATGGTGAGTTGATATAGAAAGAAACTAAGGAGCCGATTCTCTACTGAAAAGCAGGACTCCTGAGGATTTGATGCCTAAACATCTAGAGTTAGAATGTACAACCATCACAACAAAGAAACAACTCTCTAGGTAGTAGAGGACATTCTTACACCGAGAAAGGTAACCATGATTGAAATCGATAGATTACCAAAAAGGGCACAAGGGTGAACACCTACCCTAACTTGGGCAAGACCTGTGAGAATCAAAAACAAACAAAACAACATTCATAGCTGACTCAGCAGCTAAGAGTAATGGTATAAATGTAGAGAGCAGTGGAGTAAAGAGAACTCCAGGAGCTGATCTTCCTACTAGGAAATCAAAGCTGCCTAAAGTTCGTGGCGCTAACACCTGAGAAAGATATGTACCCACACCACAGCACAACTCTGAGGTGGAACAAGGGAGCACGTCCTTGACACCTAAGTATGATAACATGAGTGAGATCTAGTTAACAGTAGGTCAACTAATGGATTAACACCGTACCCTAATCAGTAGGACCCAGTGCAGGTAAAGTAACACTATCACATTCATAGAATAACCACTCTGCAGCCATACATAGCATGTATGAATGGGAAGGTAGGCTGGCCCCAAAAAAAAAGGTCACAGGGTGGCGATCTTTTCCTCCAAAGTACCTAAACCCGGAAGATAGTGATGATTTCATCTAACATACAGTGTAGTAACATCAACTATCAAAGAGAGACTATTTTTAATCACCTAGACTTGTATAACCAACTAATTGAGAGCACAACCTGAGGAAATCACCAAAGTGCTTTTCAAGGGAGAAGAAAGAAATTGTGGGAATTTGGCTCTTGAGAGTTTTAACCCCGGGTTCCTACCTTGTACAAGGCAACCGGGTTTTGTTCTCCAACGAGCTTCCATCTTTTATCATCACAATTTTTTTTTTTTTAAATCAGGTCACAGTCAAATCATCTGAATGGAGCGGCGAGCAACAACATATCGAAATAACAAAAGGATCGACATCAAGATAGAGGAATCACAACCACGACCACACCCTAGTCACATAGGATGGTTGTGGAACCCAGTATCGTAACTCCAAAAGAGTCTAAACTAATACCATTGCATCCCTGATCACATTCAAACCATATGAATGAACGGTGCTACATCTAATCAATCAAGACCTGGATAGAAGAGAATTCTCATAGGGATAGAGGGATCAATATCACCCCCCCACCTAACTAACCATAGGTGGATATGGAACCCAAATCTCCTCTCAAAAGAGTGTAATACTACAAAAGACTAATACATTCCCGATCAAATTCAACTCTGTAATAGACTGGTGGGCTTCAAACTATCAGAGCAGGGCTATAGGAAGAAGAGAATCTCATTCTAGTAGAAGGACAACATCACCAATCCTAAACAAATAAGGAGGGGGTGGACCCAGATCACATCTCGCAATGTCCGTCAAATCAGTGATTAGACAACCCCTATCACACTATCATCTCAAATGAATGGACTGAGGGCCTTCAACTATCAGAAGCAGGACTGATAGGAGAATGCCATCACTTTTTTAATAAAGGATCAACATCACCGATCCTAACAAGTATAGAGGAGGGTTGTGTGACCAGTCAAAAGTGATAAGTGACAGCACATTTTCAAGAGTTTAGTATCTAACTCCCTCTAATTTTAAAAGGAACCTCATTTAAATTTACTAACCAGATCAAGCTCCATACTAGCTAAATCATAGACATTCTCATCTTTATATGACTATTTTCTCTCTTGCAATTGGATATCTAATCCATAAAGGAATTTAAATTAGGACAAAGAAATTTATATGTTCTTATATTGCTTGTATGAGAATACACTTCCCCCGACATCTTATAGGATATCAATGTATAATGATGATTACAAATCATAATTTTCAGAGATCAAGTATCAAAATATCGAAAGGATATAGGATTTTTTGAGATTTAGAGATTTACTAGAAAGGTGAAGCCATTTACTTATAAACTTTTGGCTCATTTGAGCCACTTATGAACTTTCATGTGCTTTGCAGGAGGTGCAAATTTCAATCACTTGATACACTTTTGTGTACTTTCCACGTCTTGGCGCTTTTCGCATTCTTTTCAATTTTTCTTGAACTTGGCTTTTCCTTTTCCAAAGTCCCTAAAAGAAAACTGTTCTCTCATTTGTTGAAAGAAGATTCATCTTCCAAGTACAAGTAGAAGAAGAACTTACTTCTCTTGGACAAGGAAAATGATCCTACAAAACACATGCCTATCCTCTGATAAGAAATGAAATCTCATGATTAAAAAATTATGAAGTGTTCTGCACATATATACTATAGTTATCTATGAGATAGAAATCACAAGATAATAAAAAAAGTTTCAACTTCTAAATCCAATTTCAATTTGAAAAAGATGTTAGTTCAAAAGAATAAATCTCTATCCCCACCCCTAAGGTGAGATAGAGAGATCATACTCTTTCATGATCAATCGCTACAAAGCTTTAGAACTAAAAAGAAGTGAGAGAGTCATCATAATTGCAAATCATCATTTTTTTTATTAATTAATCAATCAAATAAGGGAGAACGGTCCCTCCACCTCAAGTGCCGGAGAGGGGCCTACTTCCCTTTTGAGTTACAATCATTTTTTTCATTTTTTTTTAAACATATTTTTCTAGTACAATAAGAAGTAAAAAGAAAAGTGCTAACGAGAACCTGGAGTGGCCACTGTCAATTTGGCATTGGAAAGGCCTCATCTCAACTGCCTTCTAAAACCTGTACATTTGCTCATCATCTCTAAGTCTCCTATGAGAGTTGCTAGCATGACCACTCTCCCTCGAAAAAACTGTGGATGAATCTACCACTACTCTAACTATGGCCCTGACTGTAACTCTGACCGCACTGTGGCTGAAACTGTGGCTAGGAACTAGAGATCATCTGAACTTCTGAGTACCTTAGGGGTCTGAAGGCTGAGACCGAATCACTGTCCATGGAGATGATCCTTCCCAGTGGCCGATCTGGTCTGTAATGTAAGACTGTGGTGTCGTAGCTACTGCTCATCGGAGACCTCCTGCCTCGGGGTCTTCCCCTCTCATGGTCCTCGGGCTCTCTCTGCCATCCGCGTGACTCGCGGGTACTCTCACACAACTGTGTACCTGGTTATCAACCTCTCTGACACATCCTCCGAATTCATCCTCTGAACCAGAATCCGCCGCAGTGCCTCATGTAGACCATAGGGACAGTGATCCTATGTGTACTGGAGCTAAAGTGTCTCAACCGATCCGTGACCCAACAGGAGTAACACTTTGCATCCTCATCAACAGTCATCGCGGCCTCCCGACCCGGGAGAACTGTCAAACCATCTGACCAAGCTGCCTCATCTGGCTTGCTGCACTACCTCTGCCAACTGTACTGTCTCAAATGGTACCGTGCTGCCTCGACTTAACTGTATGACTGTACTAGCCCGACTGGGCGTACTTCTCCACCAACTGTACTGGCTCAGCACAGTGTCCGCCGTGTCGACTCCCAACACACCTACTGCGACCGACGGGGCTCTACAACAGGTACCCTGGCTGGCCTCTGGAGCGTACTACCTCTGAACTGACCTGAGGCTGGGCAGGCTCTCGCTGCTGTCTTCCGTCCTCACCGACGTGGGCGCCAGTCCGCAGCCAGAAGTAACCGCGGGGGTCTGACTACTGGAACTGTATCTGCAGGCTCTGAGCTTCTGTCCCTCTGCAATGTAAACCTCCTAGCAGTCTGTCTCGCAACTGAAAGGTGGCCCCGAAATCTGACGATGTATCTCTAGCGATCGACAGACCCTACTACCTGCGAGGCCGACGATGTTTCACGAATCCTCTGGGTGAGGGCTCGAACACCAGCGCCTCAGGATTCTACAACGGTAGGGTAGTGGTAAACAGGAGGAGCCGCCGCAATGCGGGCAACGTCCCGTTCTCGATCCCCACTATGTTCCAACGGGGAAAAGCGTCCTCTCCCTGAACTGCCTCTATCTCGGAGACCACACAAACCATTTTGGAACTGGCACAACTGCAACTCGCGTTAGGCCTCCGCTGGCCTGGGGAGCCACTGTCCTCTCACTAGCTACCTGGTGAGCTATAGCTATCATCCATCATCTGCTTGCCTCTGTGCCTCTACGCAGCTAACGGAGCCTCCTATTCCTATTCCGCCTGGCCCTTCTCCCAAGGCCGGAGGTGGACAGAGGAAGGAACATATCAGACCGGGAATAGGAACAACGGGAAGTGTTGTCGGGGTCTGGCCCAACAACCTCGGGGTGAGAAAAGTCGGGTGAGAAAATTAAAACCCGACACAGGTGGAAGGCGAAGGCACATGCGTCTGGCCTACCCTCTTCCTGTGGAAGTGGAGGGGAACCCGAAACACGAGGTACTACCGCTGGAACACAACGGAGGATAACAGTAGCAGCAGGCCGCCGGCGCTGGAGGGCCGGAGCAACCTGTGCTTGCAAGGAGTGCGCAGCACTGAAGCCGGACCGCTGGACGAACGGGGGGAACTACAGCAGGCTGCCGAGCGTTGAGCGCGGGGCACCTGTCAGCAGGAGCACAGGCACTGACCGCCTAACCGCTGGAGCGGGAAGTGGCCTAGGCACTGGTCGCCTACCACAGGGCGCACTGCCTGCGCAGGAACAGGAACAGTACGTGGTGCTCGGACTGGGCGCCGAGCAGCAGGACGTCCAAACGGGCCATGACTGCGCGTTCTCTCCTCTGGGAGGAAGAGCTGCAGGCAGCCTCCGACCGGGGTCGGCCCGCCAAGGGTGACGAAAGCCGAGTCAGTGAAGGAACCAAAAGTGTATTCCTCTGCCGCTGGCGGACTACGAAGCAGTGACTCAGGGAGAGTCACCCGCGCGTCCGAACCAAAGGCAAAAGTTAACGAAGGGGCGGAAACGAGCCATGGCGAGAGTCATTGCTGCCAATAAAAGAAAGTGCAAAGAATTAGTTAAAATTGAAATCACAAACAGAGTGAAGATTGATTGAGATTTGTGAAGAATAGATAGGAATTGATAAAGGGTGAAGTAGCCTGCTAGGCTGTAAAAAAAAAAAAAAAAAAAAAAAACAAGGAGAAGAGTAGGGGGGAAACCACCAGCTAAGGGGAAAGGACCTAATCTAAAGGAAAAGCCCTAACTAGAGAGTGGACGGACCTAATCTAAGGATACCAATCCCGCGGGAGTACACACAGAAAGGATAATGAAGAATCCAAAAATGGAGAGAAAACTGGTCCCACGTGGTCGCTCAGAAACCTGTGACCTCCGAAAGAGCACCGCGCAACGGGCCAATGGAAGGGCAGATTGGATCGGCATACGACTAACCATTGGGGATAGAGACTGTCGCCAACACACCCCGGATGGGTAGTAATATACATAACCAAATCACGGGTTTCCCCCATCCGATTATGAGAGATCGAATGGGGTTTAGTAGATTGTGGAACCAAGTTTCCCACGGGCGCAAGCCCCCGTGGTTAATTACATCCCGGGCCGGATGGCCTGGGAAAACCCGATTAAGATCATACATTATCCCCTCTTAAATTGGGATCGACACAGGTATAGACTAAGAAGTCCTACTCAAAAAGGGAGAAAGGTCCCAAAGGGCTAAATCAGACATGCGTGGTTCATACCAACAATTCGGAGGCTCTAGGGAAACTAATAAAACTGGAGAAGATAAATCAAGCACTCGATCACATGCGAGAGAAGAGATAGAGGGCGTTCATCCTGTGACGCAGATAAGTAGATTTAGAGTCCCTGAAAAAGGAACCTACTACTAATTTTAGACATAAACACTAGCGAGACCGATTGTAGTAGCCTCGAACCCTAAATCTAGATTGGACTTAGTGTTCGACAACACACTAAGACCAGTGTCCTAGCTAATCAATACAAAGATCTGGGCTTATCCCCCTGGATGGGGGACCAGCAACCACCTAATCGATTCAAAACCATGCTGTCAGGTCAATTATGAAAGATGGGTGGTAGTACAGTTATTGGAAATAGGACCGACATCTAGAGGATTTTCATAGTGGTCCTGGACTATGTGGGTTAGATGCTCCTAGCTAATGCAATTAAATTTAATTAGTTGGTTACTAATGCAATGCATGCTAGTTGAATTGTCAGCCTCATAATGCTTTGATTTAAAAACAGGCTTAATATAAAAATAATTTTAGAAAAGACTGGTCTCCCTAGTCCGGCACTTCATCCTCATAGGCCAGATTATCCGGACTCTACCCGCAGGCAGGGAGATGTCTTATAAAAGGGGAGAGAAGATGCAGTAATATGCATGCGACCCGGACGATCCGGCAGTTCCCTAGGTGCGTTAGATTTCTATGTTATTTATAACTTAAATATTAAATTTGGTTATGAGTAGAAAAGATTTTGCATCCTAAAGAGCCTAACGAAATACCAGGCGAGAAACAAAAGCGACATGCAGAAAAGAAACCATAGAAAAGCAAGTATTCACTGGCCAATCAGTAAAACACATCAATATAAATCAAACAATCAAGTAAATGTCCAAAGGCCAACTGCCCTTTAATTACAACCCAGTATGCAGAAAAGTAAATGTGCCGGGCACCACTGCAACAACCCGTTTTCTAAGCCTATGACAGACGCGCCAACACTTTTAGTGGATATGTGGTCTTCAAATCTTTAGTCTTCTGGAATCTTCTCCTTGGACTCTTGGATCTCTCCTCCTTGGACTCCTTGGATCTCTCCTCCTTGGACTCCTTGGACCCGTCGTGGCTTGAATATCCAAAGAAAGAGACAATTCCCCCTTTAAAGGGGGGTATTAGCCTTTTCTCTTTGGATACTTAGCCATCCAACCCAGTCTCAAATGGAAGAAGACTCTCTCCCCTTTAGGGATGCCTTCTTTCTTTTGAATCCGAGTTGGATAAGAATATATCCCCGACTCAAGGTTTTCACAACCTTAACAATTATTACAAATTTTTACATTCATTGGAAATAAAAAAAATTCTAGACTCCCTGCATGGTTATCCAATAAAAATCCCAAGCAGTTTATATATAAAAATGAAAAAAGCTAACACCATTGACCCTGTGCCAGCCATGCTCTTAATTTTGAGGGCTAACCAGCTCCATCTGTGCAGTTATAAATATTAATTTTAGCCCTCATTTTTATTTTGGGGGAAGCTGAGCAAGCACCTGCATAAAACATTATAGAAACATTATGATGCTCCCGCTCCCCCCTTTTATTAGCTTGAGCATGGCCACCTGCACGGAAGAACAATATATATATATATATATATATATGACTTCCTAACCTAGGGAAAATCTAGCGCTCATCACATCAAGAGTCAGAAAAGTAAGCAAACACACCAGCAATTTCAAACAGCATGCAATGAAAACCACGGAAAGCTCCGGCACACAGCAGAAAAATAAAACCCAGCGGCCTAACTAGGTCTAGAAGTTTGCCCTAGCAAACAATTCTATGTTGGTGTAAGGCTAGTGGGTTTGGATAGATCCTAAGCAGTAGTTATAGTTGAAGTTATCTAGAGTTCAAGTATGTTGAAAGTCAGAAAGGATATTTTAATTGAAATACAAATATATGAATTAGGTCCATTTTAATTATTTCAGTTTGTTGATCAATTTTAAGAGCTTAGGATACTGACACTTTAAAGTTTAAGTGATATTAGCCAATTTTAGAAAGTTCTAGGTCCTCCATAGAACTAGGCTAAGGGTCCAAAAAAGTCACTATGGGAAAAAAAGGCTAAGTTTGGGTCCTCCTATCACTTAGGAAAATACTAGACCTTAATACGAGTAGTTAACAGGTAGTACACTGAAATCAGAGTTTTCTAGGCAAAGTTATGAATTTTCTAAGTTTTCGGGCCCTATCCTATAGACTATTTGACCAAAAAGTTGACTTTCTATTTAGGTGAGTTTCTAAAAATCTAATAATTTTGATAAATACTAGACCCTAATAGGAGTCTAATGCCACTGAGTTTGCCTAATTTGGAATTTTCTACAATTAGTTTATGATTTTCTAAAACGGGGTACGGGGTATATGGAAATTTCTAAATTAATTAGGAAAGGCCCTATTTATCTAAGGTCAAGGATAAGATTTCTGGTCAGTTCAGGTTTTATGGGTAATTTTCTGACCAAGGTGTATTTATGTATTTTCTGGAAGGTCCTCGGGGCTTTAATTAACCAGTTATTTAGGGTTAGTTAGCTAAGGCCTTTAAAAGCCTACCAAAATTCTACTAAAAATTCAGTGATGTTTTATATGTCACTAAGTTTAAGTGTTGTAGTTTTCATGTCTGTCTGGGGTCTATCCTAACTCCTAGAAGACTTCTAAGTTTCGCTAGACGAGTCCTTAATTTTTGTCCTAGGGTGTCACTACTTTTAGGAGTTTTAAAGTGATGTTTTAGTCTAACCCTTCAGGTAATAAATGCATGGGATACAAAAATGAAATAAACACACCCATGTCCTTAAATCTAGGAGAGCCTAGGCTAAGTGCTACGTGGTGCAATCCTATGCATGCAATCTACGAAAAAAACAAAACAGACAACTAAAATGAAGGATTAGTGAAATGATGGGACCTAACCATCACTAACCCACTCCCCACAGATGCTCTTCACACATAAGATCCATGTCCCCCCCCCCCCCCCACACCCCAACCCCCCCCCCTTAGAATTTCATACGATAGCGGGCTCCCAAGTTAGTGAATTTAGGTATAAGATTTTAAATAGTTTCAAAAAACTTATAAATATATAGTATAGAGGTTTTGTGGAACAATGACATAATTGCAATATACCATAATTATAATCACATAAGTAACGTGGCGCATCCGCTGACCCCCACAACTCGAGGTTTCACAATATTTGAAAATATATTTTTAGTTTAAAATATATAGTATGATAATTAATTTAAATAATTTAAAACTAACCAGAATCCTAGGATAAAACAGAAAACAGTTCAAGACAGCCAAACAGGTTTGAAAATGTTCCAAATTGAAATACGCACTTTCCTAAAGACAAGGTCACATGTCAAAATCCCGCTGTAAAACGGCGAAGATATGATTTCCGAAGTTTTTAAATATAATTAAAAATATGTATTTTATAAATATGTAGATTTAACTGTTTTTGTTGAATAACAGCAAATGCAAGACATTTTTTATCTGAAAATAGTTTCAAAATATGCAGAATTCAGAGTACATACAAAGACAAGGCGCTGTGCGTCGACAGCCGTGAGGACTTAAACGACAAGTGTATTAATTTCAAGTCAAATACGATAATTAAATATTTTTTTGTAAACATGGCTATTTTTACTAGTCTTGAAATATTGTCCCATCAACCCAAGAATTTTCAAATAAAACCATTCCAGAAAATGCAGATCTAAAATAGTTCATAACAAGGCGTTGTTGCGTTAAAAACAGCAAAAGAGAGAGCTATAATATTATTTTTGAAGTTATAAAGGGCATAAAGTCCTAATTAAAAAAAAAAATATTTTTTAAAAAAAGTAATAATAATAATGAATAATAATAACATATACTCATTAATAAGTACTAGGTGTAGTATTTCAAAATAACATTAATATAACAAAACAAACAAATAAAATAATATATATAATCAATTTTACAATTTAAAATAATAATTTAAAATAATAACAAAAATAAGTATTTATGTACTGTTATTAGTTTCAAATAATTAAAAATAATACATATAATTTTTATAAAAACCAATTTTGTAGATGTATGAGGACGACGCATACGAGTCCAACGAGGTATATACGCGAAAATCGGATCGAAAAAACGAATTTTTATGAATTTCGGAAGTTAAAAATAGGTTAACAAACCTAATAATAATAATTATTTTAAGGAAAAGCGGCGGCGGCTGAGCGATGACACGTGAGTGCGCGCCGTGATTGATCCCGGGACCGCGGCCAATCATGGCGGCGGCGCGATGATTGCGCCGCCAATCAATGAGTGCGCAATCAGGCCGCATCAGTAAGCCGTGGGCCGCGTTACGTTATCCCACGTCAGCCGCCATCGCCCGCCGTCGGATTCCGCGCGTTCTGGTATGGAACGGTCCCAGATCGGATCCGGCGGCTGCCTTTGACCTGCGGCGGTCAAGCCCGCCTGTCCAGCGTCACACCGCGAACGAAGATCCGGACCGTCGATCGTGGATCAGACGGTCCAAGCAGATCCGGGCATGCGCGTGCGACCGAGAGCCCTAGGTTTTTTGCGCCTCGTTCTCCCTCGATACTCAATCAATCGACAACGAAATTTGTAACCGAATTTCTAGGTGCAAGAGCCTTCATGGGAATAAAATTTTACAGGAAAATATGCACTCTATAAAACTAAATTAACTTCGTGTGATCTAACTAGTGTTTGAGAATATACCTTAATCCACACGTGGATTCAGGAGATCTGGGGTCTTGTTGGACTCGTGAGATCCATCTAGGACAAGTCTCCTTTGAAACTCCAACTCCGAAACGCCAGTCGATCGACGGAGAGAAGCTCTCGAGACGTCCCTGGCCTCGGTTCGCCGGAGTTGACATGTCGCCGGTGGCTGAGGGGCGTCGGATTCGGCTTGGGAAATATGGAGAGTATGAGAGAGCTCTCACACCAAGTTTCTCGAACGAAGAAGGGGCTAGGGCAAGAGCAATCAAAAAAAGATCCCTATTTTGCCTAAATTTTGGGTATTTAGAGAGCCATGGTTTGAGATCAACGCTGAGATCGATTGCTTGATACAATTTGGAGGAAATCATCTCAGATTTTGTCCGTGGTAATACAATTCAAAACGAAGGAATTGATAGCCATTGGATGGGCTCTAAATGGGATTTAATAGTTATAATAACCTATTAAGGGCTTGGTTTGACCAAGTCAGCCGTTTGACTTGGTCAAATCAGTCAAATGATCACTGTAGATGAGGATTAGCCATGAAACGGACTTTGATTTGATTAGATTTTGAATTGGGCTCAAAAAGGGCTTAATGTGGTCATATTTTGACCCTAAGACACTTGGGTTGACCAAGTCAAGGTTGACTTGGTCACTGCAGTTTATCTTGCCCAGGTCCTGGACAAAATCGAGGTCATACACCTGAAAAAGGAAGCCGCTAAAATCCTAAGCACAACAATCGCCCTATATATATGCAAGATGGAAGGGTCTCATCCTAAAGATTCATGGATTAAATAGTTCCGAGAAGAGTTGAATCAGGGACTCTACAATATGCAAACAAATATATCAAACGATGGTTAATGAGCATGAAACCCAAATGCACAAGTAAGTAAAGATCCTTGTCCACTAATACCATGCATAAAGTGAAGTGCATTAGGAAAAGAAAGTGTAATAAGCGTATGCATAGACATCCAGATACAAAAAAAAAAAAAAAAATTAAATAAACCACAAGACCCTACAGGGTATTCTTCGGCAAGATACCCTCACAGAAAATCATCATAGTCTGCCCCACTTCGTTGGGAAAACAGCGATCCCAAGTGCATGAATAGTGGCCTCACTCGACAGGCCTAAAGACCCTAATGCGTCTCTAAGGCTCACAAAAAAAAAGAAGAAGGGAGTGGTGGTATCGTACCCAAAACCGGAAAAAGTGGCAAAAATCCTAACAGAAAAACAACGATCTCACTTCGTGTGGGAAAACACTGCCAACATGCGCATAAATAGGTGGCCTTACTCCTATCCGGCTAAATGACTCCTAATGGTCTCCTAGGCTCACAGAAGGGGGGCCACTTCCCTATAGGGCCAAAGCTTCGTCAGTGGACTACCCTAAGGCCAACTACCTCCTA